>JAUNZM010000089.1:5455689-6111379 GCA_033459285.1 Clamator glandarius | reverse complement strand
AAAAGTGCATGATATTAAATCTGGAATTTGAGATCTTTGCTATTTGTGAACAGACCCTGGCCCACAGTCACAGGTCTCTTTGTCAGCAGCATCATGGATTGGCAGCTCCAGTGATCACATACGTGAAATGCATGTTTTTCTCATAATGCCAGAATCCTCTAAATATGCGGCTGCAGGTAAATGATAGCATTTATCATTCCCTAATCTTCAGTGTAAATCAGGAATTCAGTTTTCAACCACGTAAGATATAGGAGAGAGTTGAAAGCCAAAATATGAGTAGGACCATGCATCACAATTTCTGATTAGGTGAAAGTGGAGGACAACCGGAATGAAAATTCTTTCTTGCGGATTACAGTTCTTGTGCAGTCCAATTCCCCGTCATAATTTAGACTAACATTAATGTTCACTTTATCTTTCCCCTGGGCTATTGAGAAGATGCAGAACTTGTCTGTCAGGTTTGGACTTGTTTTAAGACAATTATCTAGAGAAGTAGGAAAGCTATAAAATAAAACTTTGATCCTTTCAAAGTTAGACAAAATGCTGTATGAGTCTAGTGGATGTATGAAATTATACACATCTGGAAATTATAGAATTATTAAGGTTGGAAAAGACCTCCAAGATCATCCAGTCTGACCATCAACACAATATCAATGTGCCCACTAAAGTATGTCCTAAAGCATCATAAACACAGATTGTTTGAACACCTCCAGGGATGGAGACTCCACGGCTGCCCTCGGCAGCCTCTGCCAGGGCTTCACCACTCTGTCAGTAAAGGCATTTTCCCTAATATCCAATCTAAGTCTCCCCAGGTGCAGCTTGAGGCCATTTCCTCTCATCGAATCACTTCTCGCTCGGGAGAAGAGCGCAGCACCCACCTCACCACAACCTCCTTTCTGGGAGTGATAAAGTCTCCCCTCGGCCTCCTCTTCTCCAGGCTAAACAGCCCCAGGGACCTCAGCCGCTTCTGGAACCCCTGGGCTCCAGACCCTTCCCCAGCTCTGTTCCCTTCGCTGGACACACTCCAGACCCTCAAGGTCTTTCTTGTAGTGGGGGGTCCAAAAGTGAACCCAGGATTCAAGGTGTGACCTCATCAACGCTGAGTCCAGGGGGACTATCCCTTCCCTGCTTCTGCTGGCCAAACCATGGCTGATCCGAGTCAAGATATTTGCCCAGCAGATTCTTGTTGGGCACTGCAAACACTCAGGAGGGACGGGGATTTTTGGAAGCACTCAGCTGTGTCCTGTGCTCCCACCAACCTCAATGGGAATTTTCCCATTCAGTGAGCTGGACTTCCTCCAAATTCAGTGCTTGGCCTTTCTGGAAATCCTGCTGCCCATGAGAAAATGTGAGTTGATGAAGTTGCCAGGAAAGACTTTGTTGCCTTTAGGGCTCCTTTTCTAATTGCATTCAACTCCAGTTGTGGTGCCAGACCCTGAGGCTGGAGAGCTTGGAGAGAAGGGAAGGTGCTTTGAGCAAAAGGGCTGGGAAACACAGGAAATGCAGGGTAGGACAGGATTTGGTTTACCTTGGATAACGTGCTATAACTGGACCCAGGTCTGTAGGTGGACACTCCTTTTCTCTACCTGGACTGCCGTGTCAGTCTGAGGTATATCAGAAGCACCTTTTACTTGTTTGATCTGGTCACAGTGAGGTATGAGCTACACAAACTTTCTCCTAAACCCTCTCCATCTGCTCAGTTGTATCTTGGGAAAACATTGGACAGCTTCATTCGGCAAGTTGGCTACCAGGACATTCCACATAGGCATATTTGGTGCATGTGACACCAGATTATCTAGAAGTTATGTGACATTTTAGCAATGGAGCCACATTTTTGATTTAAGACTACCACTGCTTTTAGAGTGGATGTGCTGTGTGTTGCTTTGGCTTCTCTGGTGAGACATCACCTGGAGCCCTGCGTCCAGTCCTGGAGTCCTCAGCAGAGGAGGGACATGAATCTGTTAGAGTGAGTCCAGGGGAGGCCACAGAGATGATCCAAGAGCTGGAGGACTCTGTATGAGGACAGGCTGAGAGAGTTGGGGTTGTTCAGTCTGGAGAAGATAAGGCTGTGGGGAGACCTTGTTTATGAAAAAGCTTTTGAACAAGCAGGCATCACAACTGGTTCTGTTTTTGTCTTCAGGATCCCTCAAAGGAATTTGTAACTAGGAGGGGAAAGCTAGTCCTGAAAAATGCTTTCCAGCTCAAGCCCAGCTAAATTAGGAATGTTTCACCAGTAGTGAGGATCTATCAGCAAAGAGGAAAATCATTCCTCAGCTTTCAATTTAAGGAACGTCCCTCACGTTAAGAATGAGAAGCTTCTGAATACAAAACTCAGGAACATTTCTGTGCAGATGCCAAGAAAAAAAAAAGAAGTGGAAAACGGTTGGAAAACATGAAGAATGATTGCAAGGGCATTGTTGAGTTCTGAACTCCAAGAAACACGCAGCTGTGAGGCTGATACTATAACATCACTTGATTGCTGGTGCCAGGAGGATCGGGGCAGCCTCACCCAGTTCTGTTCTGCTCAATGCAGGTCTCCTAGACTCTCTGGAGTCTAAGGCAATTTTCAGCAGCTCCAGACACAGGCAGGATTTATTCTGGTGTGCGTGTGCCATTAGAGATGTTCTGATGGAGCTGAGAGACAACTGAATATAGAGGTACATGCTTTTGGTTACCATTAACCAGTTGTGTTGCTTGCAGAGATCGCTTAGGGCCAGATTACAGCTGGTACAGACACATGGGAAGGACTCTCCCTGCCCACCGCGGGTCCTGTGTCCTCCCAGCACACCGACTCTGTACTGCTAGCACTGCGCTTGCCAGGCAGGATGCAGAGAGTCAAAGAGTCATTAATGTTGGAGAAGACCTCTAAGATCTTCCAGTCCAACCACCAAAACAGCATCCCTGCTCATCTTCTGGAAACAGAGCTCCTACCAGGAGCTGCTGGACACCTGGGGGGCCCATGGAAGGTTGTGGTCTTCCTTGGGCTGAGACTGTGAGCCCATAAGCTGCGCTCCCTCTCCACTGCAGGCAGCTGAACTGAGCAGCAGGTGCAGGCAGGAACAGTGCCTTGTTTTCAGGTGCTTTGAGACTCAGCTCAGACAGTTGTTAGATCTCCAGAATTTTACGCCTAGATTCGGAAAAATTACAAATGTGTAATTGTTTGGCCACCTCTCTAATTATTAGGCTTGTCTCTTTTCTAACAACATGCTAGATGCTTACAACCTCAAAGTGATTCACCTGCAAGAGCTTATAGTCCAGCTAGGGGGTAGTTAAATGGAGAGGTACCCTGGATGAGGTAGAAAGAGCTGTCTCCTCTAGAGGACAGTTCCATTCTTGCAGTGATGTGGTGACTGCAGACTGTGCAGGAAAATGAAGGAGTTCAGGAAAGTTGTATTGCAGCAATCTTCTTGTGAGAGCAGGGATGCCAGCAGGTAAGAAGAGTGAGTGTCACAAGTCTAGGCTTTACAGGATAGCTTGGGAGAACTCCTAAACTCCTTGCTTTCCAAATGCTTCAATGTTATTACAGTTTTCCCTAAAGGATAAAATACTATACACTTCAGTCTATTGTGATTTCATAGAATCATAGAATGTCCTGAGCTGGAAGGGGCCCACAAAGATCATCGAGTCCAGATCCTGTCCCTGCACAGGACACCCCAACATTCACATCATGGGGCTGAGGGCATTGGTCAAAGACTTCTGTAAGACTGCCAGGCTTGTTGCCGTGATTGCTTCCCTGGGAGCTGTTCCAGGGCTCCACCACCCTCTGCGGGAAGAACCTTTTCCTAATGTCCATCCTAACTGTCCCCTGGCACATCTTCCTGCCATTCCCTCAGGTCCTGTCATTGGTCACCAGAGAAAAGAGCTCAGTGCCAGCTCCTCCTCCCCTTGTGAGGAAGCTGTAGACCGTGACAAGGTCTCCCCTCAGTCTCCTCTTCTCCAGGCTGAACAGGCACAGTGACTTCAGCCGCTCCTCACACACTTCCCCTCTAAACCCTCCACCAACTCCATGCCCTCCCCTGGACACTCTCCAGTAGCTTCAGATCCTTTCTATGCTGCAGCACCCAAAAATTCCCAGAGAACTGCATGATCTACTTCAGCAAACACCTGATTTCTCATAACCTGGCTAGATATTTGCAACAATTCTCTTTAGGCACATGCTGTGCTCATCCTACGAGCCTCAGCGCTGAAAGGGAAAACTGAACTGCTCCTGATTCAAAGGACGAAGCTACATTGCAAAGTTAGTGCACCTAGGTGTGCCCCCAAAGAGAAGCGCTTGAATAAAAATCCACCTTGATGTGCTCTTGAATTGCAAAAGCCTTCCAACACAGCCTGTGCCCGTGATTTATAACAATGACTCATAATATTGCATTATGCTTAATATGATGTAATGCTGATGCAAGATGCCATTCGTGGAATTTCAATGTCACAGAGAAAAAAAGAGAGGAGAGAGAAATCTGGTCATGGACTCGCCGTGCTGTCAAAATGAGAAGTTTACAGCCAAAACACGCAGAACCTTTCATTACCTACTTTGCTGGGTTTTAGCAGGATAACTTGGAGAATAACATTTTTATTTCCCAGAGCATAAATAGCTCTCAGGCACAGGTTATTGTGTTACTTACAGTAATTCAATTAACTTCATACTTGAGAAGACAAATTTGCTAACAGACAACTCAGTCTTGCAATTATAATACTTCACGTGGAAGTTTGCAGGGCAAATCAAGATTATGCCTTTAAATTAATGCAGACTTTATCTCTCTTTCCTGACCCAGATGTTATGAATTCTCCTCCTGTTCTCCCTGTACTGCTTGCTTCTTCCTGCCGTGAATCAGCACTTCAGGAAACACTAATTCAAAGAGAAAAGACACCCTAAACTGTTTCTAGAGGTCAGAAATAACTGCTCTCCAACAAGGGTGACAAATGATGCGGGGCTTCTTGGGCTGCTTGGGGCTAGTTTTGTAGAGTGTGTACGTCTCCTGTTTTGAACTCTGCCCCTTGCCCTCTGAGTAGCCTGGGAACTTGTGCCTCTGTGCTACAGAACTGGGTCCTGGTGGTTTGTCCCAAGACAGAGAGAGAAACAGAGAGTTAGGGCCCTCTCCTTTAACTGTAAGGAAAGCCATGACTTGCTCCACCCCAGCAGCGAAGGCATCACAGGTGCTCATTCTGCAGGAACCATCGGCATCGCTGGCAGTGTGGGAGCAGCTGGAAAAGAAGGCTTTTTCCACACACTGTGATCACACTCTCAGGTGAGAATGTTTCTTGCTGCATCCTTGGTGTGTGCATGAGCAATTTTCAAGCCAGGCTGTTTAGGAAAGGGAATAGCAGCATGGACATTCTCCACCTATGACCTCTAAATTCCTCCACATCTGACACTATCATTTTTTGTTTGATTCTAGAAAGAGCTGGCAGGTGCTTGTGCTATTGTTCTGACAGTCATGTGTTGAGTAGGTTCAGAGAAGCTCTTGTTGGCCCTGCAGGCAGCAGAGAGACTAGGTGAAACAAGATTATAAGAAGGTGGAAAGTCTTGAAAAGAGATCTCCAGAAAGTCTGGATCAGACCTGGTGATCCTCTGTTGGTTTACACCATGCAGACCTACCTGTGCTCAGTGTCCTTGGTAAGCCTGGCAAGGTGGAAAGTCTGTCAGCTTTTGCTTGCTGAGACAGAAAAGGTTAAGCATAGAAGAACAGAACAGTTTGTGTCGGCATGGACCTTAAAAACCATGCAGTTCTAAACACGCATCATGGGTAGGGACACATTCCATCAGATCAGGTTGCTCAAAGCCTCATTCAACCCAGTCTCGAATGCCTCGAAGTGATTCTTAAGAACACAACTAGATAATAAGTATGATTTACTAGACTGAATCTGGAATCACCTGTAGCTGGTGTCATCCTAAAGAAGGACCTTTTCACAAGTCATTTGTGTGCACCTGGAGCAGTGAGCACAGCACATGGTGCAATTCCACATGGCAAGACCAAAGTAGAGAGGACTAACTTTTGCACAGCGTGGCAGTGGCTACAGGTGAAGATAACAAACAGATAGGAATTGAAGAGCTAGGATATTTTTAGAAGCTCAGTAGGTGTCAGTTCATCTCCTAGGTTCATAAATACCATCAAAATCCTAGCCATGGGCAAGTAAAAATAGACAGGAATTTGTAGCCCAGAGGAAAGCCACTGAGAATAGATTGTGTGCAAGTTGCTAAGATCCATATTGCTCCAAGAGGGAAAGTACAACCTTAAAACAAGACAGCGTTGTGAAGGGGCTACGTGGCGAGAGACCTAGTTTGCCAAATACCCATAACAGCCTCTCTCTGTCAATTGTCTTTAAATACCTTGATCTTTCACACAAGAGCAAAGCCTGAAAGGCATATCTCTAGCAAAAGCATCATTCGTTCCTTCTCTACAGGACGGTGGAGCAACATGCCTCTTTGCAGTGGTGTTACTCGTTCTTTCCCCCTGAAGATTTCAAACAGAGATTTGTTCAAACAAAGATCAGTAATTTTGCTCTGTAAGAGATGCAGGAAGAAGTGCAGGAATATCTGTAGATCAGAACAGTTCCTGAGCCTTCTGGAGAAATGGCAGATCGCCAGAGATAGGATGCACCACCGTGCTCCCAGATAACAATGGGTAGAGCTGAATATTCCAGGCAACATCTTTTAGGACAGCAAATTATGCACATATACATGAGAAACACAGGAGCTCGTGTCCTCAAGGGGAGGCTGTTCAATGCTTTGTCTTCCCACAGGCCAGCTCTGGGACTGATATCTTTCCTCCTCTACCCTAGTCCCATAACTGGATGGCAGTAGATCCAAGAAGCATGACATGAGCTGGCAATGTGCAATCACAGAGCAGAAAGCCAGCTGTAACCTGGGCTGCATCAGAAGTAAAACCAGCAGGGAGGGAGGGGATTCTGCCCCTCTGCTCTGGTGAGACCTCACACGAACCCCTGTGTTCAGTTCTGGAGTCCTCTGCACAGGAAGGACATGGAGCTGTTGGAGCAAGTTCAGAGGAGGCCACAGAGATGATCTGAGGGCTGGAGCAGCTCTCACACAAGGACAGGCTGAGAGGGCTGGGGTTGTTCAGCCTGGAGAAGAGAAGGCTGTGGGGAGACCTTCGAGCAGCTTCCAGTTCTGAAAGGGGCTCTAGGAAAGCTGGGAAGGGGCTCTTGATCAGGGAGAGCAGGGATAGGTCAAGGTGGAATGGTTTCCAGCTGAAAGAGGGGAGATTGAGATGAGATCTTAGGGAGAAATGTTTTGCTGTGAGGGTGGGGAAGCCCTGGCCCAGGTTGCCCAGAGCAGTGGTGGCTGCCCCATCCCTGGAGGTGTTCAAAGCCAGGTTGGATGGGACTTGGAGCAACCTGAACAACACCATGTAAGAAATTGGAACTGGATGGGCTTTGAGGTCCCTTCCAACCCAAATCATTCCATGATTCTATAAAATGCAAATTCCTTTTTTCCCAGTAACTTTGAGTGTTGCATTTCAAGCAATTTTCTAAGACAACAGCCAGTTCTGTCTATGGTTGCAGTCCTCTCTAGGTTTATGGGTCATTTCTTGGGAATCCTTAGTGTCCTATCAAATAAAAACTGACCTTTCAGGGAATCAGCTTTCCCACAGAGCTGAAACTCCTCTACTATCTTTTATTTCTGTGCATTTGGGCCTGTACAGCGAAGCAGACTGGGGGCCTGGTGTTTGACCAGGCTTTTCATATGTGTCTTCATTATACCCGAAGCCAAGTACTAAAGATACTTGAACCTCTGAGCATTCGATTAGCAAATACTGATAATGAGTCCTTGAGTTATCCTCAATATTCAGTATTAATTTTGGTAGCATTCTGAAGCACTGTGTTTGCACAGAGAGGCAGACACACACGTTTGAGATACCAGGCAAGTAAAAACCATAATCTAACCTATAAAATACTATGGTAGCATTAAATAAAAGCTAGGATTTTATTTGAGGTGGAAATGGCTTTTCTTCACTGCCGTCTCCTTGGCTCCAGTATAAGTGGAGACATCTCAGAGCCTACAGGTAATTACCACAACAAAAATAGTATCCACAAATGAGCTGCTGTTCCCAACTTCCTCCTCTCATTTGCTTCTAAGTCACCTGATTGTAACGCTACGATCCGTACGAACCCATGGGAACGCAAGCAGAGGAGAAGAGAAAAGAGGGAACTCAGAAAGCAGGATTCTGCCCTAGTACTCAGCACTGGTCAGGCTGCACCTTAAATCCTGTGTTCAGTTCTGGACCCTCCGCTACAAGAAAGGCATTGAGATCCTGGAGTGTGTCCAGAGAAAGGGAATAGAGCTGGTGAAGGGGCTGGAGAACAAGTCTTACAAGGAGCAGTTGAGGGAACTGCGGCTGTTTAGCCTTGAGAAGAGGAGGCTGAGAGGAAACCTTATCACTGGCTATAACTGCCTGAAAGGAGGTTACAGAGAGGTAGGTGTTGGTCTCCTGAGTGATAGGTGACAGTATGAGAGGGAATGGCCTTAAGCTGCATCAGGGGAAGTTCATATTGGACATTAGGAAAAATTTCTTCACAGAAAAGGTTATCAAGCACTGGAACAGCTTTCCAGAGAGGTGGCTGATTCACCATCCCTGGAGATGTTTAAAAGGCGGGTATATGAGGTGCTTGGGGACATAATTTAGTAGTGGACAGGTACACTTGGAGTTGGTGATCTTTTCCAGTCTGAAGATTCTATGATTTTATGAAACTGGGCACCCACAAATCCTTGGGTCCTGATGGGATGCACCCACGAGTGCCGAGAGAGCTGGCGGGTGTTATTGTTAAGCCACTCTCTATCATCTTTGAAAGGGCATGGAGAACAGGAGAGGTGCCTGGGGATTAGAGGTGGACCAACATCACTCCAGTCTTCACAAAGGGCAAGGAGGACCCAGGGAACTGCAAACCAGTCAGCCCCACCACTACCCGAGAAAACATGGAAAGCTCATCCTGGATGCACTGTCTAAGCACGTGGAGGAAAAGAAGGTTATCAGGAATGGCCAGCTTAGATCACCAAGGAGAAATCATGCTTGACCAAGCTGATAAACTTCTATGATGGCGTAACTGGCTGGGTAGATGAGAGGAGACCAGTGGATGTTTTCTGCCTCAACTCTAGCAAGGCTTTGGACACTGTCTCCCATAACTTTGTCATGAGGAAGCTTAGGAAGCATGGGTTGCATGAGTGAGCAGTGAGGTGGATTGAGAACTGGTTGGATGGAAGAGCTCAGAGGGTTGGGATTGGAAGCACAGAGTCTCCACAATGAGGGTGGGGAGGCCATGGGCCAGGTTGCCCAAAGCAGTGGTGGCTGCCCCATCCCTGGAGGCCAAGCTGGATGGGGCTTTGAGCCCCTGATCCAGTGGGAGTTGTCCCTACCCATCACAGGGGGTTGGAACTGGATGGGCTTTAAGATCCTTTACAACCCAAACCATTCCATGATTCTATGTAATGGCAAAGGCAGTCGCTGCCCAGGGCATCAGGAAAGCTGCTGAACACCTGTCTTCCTGCGCACGGGTTTTGCAGGAGCTGCTTTCAGCTACCTGGTCCCACAGAATGGAGAGGGAGGAGGAATCTTGCTGTGCAAAATGCTAAACTCAATCCACTCAACAATTTAGCAGTGAGGCAGCCAGCGGTCTCTGCTACTGTGTTTTTCCCCTCATAGAGGTAGTCCTCCAACAAAGGGAAAGGTTAAACTGTTGGGTGAAAATGATCCCTTTTCAAATGAGTGAGAAGTTCATGTCTGAACTCGATGAGAATCCCAGTAGCTTGGAAAGCTTTTTATCATAAACACCGCTTGACTTCCCAGATAAAATGTTTGTTTGCTTTTTTTTCTTTTTACAACGGTAAAGAGTAACATTTAGACAAATACTTGATGGACAGATGGTCCAACAATCTTGTGTAACTTGCAAAGGTGCCTACTTGCCTCCTGTCAAACGAGGGGAGCACTAGAGCATGCTGTGGTTCTCCTGCACTGCACACGATCTAAGCCCATCTCCAAGCCCAAGAAGGAAGGAGATGGTCATGTCTATAGGTTCTTACCTTCCGCCCAGCCTCATTGTTGTGCAGGTTCATGAGCGTCCTTGCGTTTTGCTTAATCTCCCGGGCATCCACAAACACTTTGGCGAATCCTATTCCGTATCTGATGTCAGCAGAGCAGCCTCCCCATTTCCAGCCTTCCTCTTTATGGTACTGTCCTTGTTTTTCTTTATCACAACCACAGTCACTCAGGTTACCCTGTGTACAAGCAGCCGTGATTGCATGTGCTACTCCAGCAGCAATGATGGCGTATGTGAATGCTGCTTCTCTGCTCCCTGAAATGAAAACACTGCTGTAAGTACATGATACAACAAAGACTCATAGAATGCTTTGAGTTGGAAGGGACCTCAAAGCCCATCCAGTTCCCACCCCACTGCCATGGGCAGGGACACCTCTCACTGGATCAGAGAGCTCAAAGCCCCATAGAATCACAGAATCATAGAACCATTTGGTTTGAAAAGACCTTCAATATCATTGAGTCCAACCATCCCTGTCCACTACTGAACCAGATCCCCGAACACCTCATTCACCCATCTTTTAAATCCTTCCAGGGACTGGGACTTGACCACTACCCTGGGCAGCTGTTCCAGCACCTGAGAACCCTTTTTTGAGTGAAGAAATTTTTCCTGATGTCTAATCTGAACCTCCCCTCATGCACCTTGCAGTTATTGCCTCTCATCCTATCGCCTGTCACTTGGGAGAAAAGACCAACACCCACCTTGCTACAACCTCCCTTCAGGGAGCTGCAGACAGTGATTAGGTCTCCCCTCAGCCTCCTCTTCTCCAGGCTGAACATCCCCAGTTCCTTCAGCCACCTCTCATAATCCTTACCCTCCAGACCATTCCCTTCTCCAGAAGTGGTCCAGGACCTCAATGTCCTTTTTGGAGTGAGAGGCCCAAAACTGAACCCAAGATTCAAGGTGATTATGGTGGATGATCCTTTCCCTACTCCTGCTGGCCACACCATGGTTGATCCAAGCCAAGATGCTATTGGCTCTCTTGGCCACCTGGGCCACTGCTGGCCCCTGTTCAGCTGCTGCTGAACAGCACCCCCAGCTCCTTTTCCACTGGGCAGCTTTCCAGCTGTTCGTGCCCACACCTGGAGCATTGTATGGGGTTGTTGTGACCCAAGTGCAGGACCCAGCACTTGGCCTTGTTGAACCTCACACAACTGCCCTCAGCCCATCAGTCCACCCTGTACAGGTCTCTCTGTGGAGCCTCCAGACCCTCCAGCAGATCGACACTTCGTCCCAGTTTAGTGTCATCCACAAACTTGCTGAAGGTGCATTCGATCCCCTCATCCAAGTTATTAATAAAGATATTGAACAGAACTAGACCCAGCACCGAGCCATGTGGACACCACTTGTAACTGGCCTCCAGCTGGAACTAACTCCATTTACCACCACTCTTTGGACCCAGCCATCCAACCAGTTTTTTACCCAGCCGAGAGTCACCTGTACAGGCCAGAGGCTGCCAGTTCCCCAAGCAGAACACTGTAAGAAACCATGTCAATGGCTTTACTGAAGACCAAATCCACTACATCCACAGCCTCCTCCAACCTGGCCTTGAAACCTGGGGACAGTAGCTAGAAAAAGATAGTTCCTGCGGTGTTCCTTCATCAGGCAGCTATTATTAGAAGTGATGTAAATCTGCAGGCACAAGCAGGTCCCTGCTCTTCTGAGTATTGATTTTTGTGAATGTTCACTCTCTAAATGATAGCTCTCCGTAAGGGAGTAGGAGACAAAGTATCATTGAGGCAACTTCCTATTTCCAGATGGTACTAGAAGAAGGAAACCTGAAATGTTTATAGCAAAAGAGTAGGGTGGGAATGCTTTAGGTCAAAAAGAAAGCAAAAAGAAAAAAAGGGAATGGGTGGAATTAGGGGTGAAAATGCTAAAGGATCCATATTCTATTTTAAAAACATCAGCTCAGAAATGGGATTTTATTTCAATATTTAATTCTATGCTAAAAGGTATTTTTACAGGAAAAGACTCTCTGTTAGAAACTTGTTCTGAAAATATTCTACCTGAATTGGAACATTTATTCAAATTATCAGTGCCACAGTGTTCAACAGAGGTATTTGTGCAAACTCAATGAAATCAATTTGGGGTTTAATTTCAAAATTTCCAGGGTGGAACAAATTCCTGTATGGTTGTAGGTGCCACAACAAAAGCAAAACAAAGAAACAGCCTCACCAGAGAGCTGTGAGGAAGTGGCTAAGTTGAGACTATTTTCATAGGATCATAGAACCATGCAATGGTTTGAGTTGGAAGGGACCTCAAAGCCCACCCAGTTCTATCTCCCACTGTATCAGGGCTCCAAGCCCCATCAACCTGGCCTTGAACCCCTCCAGGGATGGGGCAGCCACCACTGCTCTGGGCAACCTGCGCCAGGGCCTCCCCACCCTCACAACAAAACATTTCTTCCTCAGATCTCATCTCAATCTCCCCTTTTGCAGCTGAAAACTGTTCCCCTCATCTCATCAAAAGCCCCACCCCAGATTTCCTGGAGTCCCTTTCAGCACTGGAAGCTGCTCTAAGGTCTCCCTGGAGTCTTCTCCAGGCTGAACAACCCAAATTCTCTCAGCTTTTCCTCATACGTGATGTGCTCCATCCCTCAGATCATCATATTTTGTCCAATATGGCGATAGTGCCAGCCTTCTCTTTGTTTGGGGCAATTCTCACTTTAAATCTGTGATTTAATTTATCTTTTTGAAGCTTTCTTCATTCCATTGTGTGGACTTCACACATCAAAACCAGTTCTGCTGAGACAGAACCTCTCCAAAAAGCAGAAGCTTTGCAGAGGTTGCCCAGTTATGATTCCATGATTCTCTATCAAACAGCCCTTTACAAATTCCTGCATCTCTCAGACTAAGAACCTGCCCCTACTCTTGTTTCTCCAATGGCAAAATGTGCCTTTGCATGGATAGAATCAGAAACAGGCTGCTACTTTGGAAAGGACAGATGGGGAGACCAGCTTCTCTTCTCCAGACACCAGCCAGTTAAGTTCTGGCAAGCCTTAACTGCTGGCAATAGTTATTTATACATGAAAGAAACACATTTCTGCTGTTCATTGGATTTGACAAAAACTATAATCACTTGGAAAAGAAATCTCACAAGTATTTCATTCTCGGCTACTTCCCTTTCACAAATATAATTGAGATTTCTGCACTTGTCACTAAATGGTTCTTTCAATGAAAAGTATTCATAGAATCATGGAATGCTTTGGATTGGAAGCGACCTCAAAGCCCAATCCAGTTCCAACCCCCTGCCATGGGCAGGGACACCTCCCACAGGATCAGGGGCTCCAAGCCCCATCCAACCTGGCCTTGAATCCCTCCAGCGATGGGGCAGCCACCACTGCTCTGGGCAGCCTGAGCCAGGGCCTCCCCACCCTCTCAGGAAAACATTTTTTCACAATCTCCCTTCTTTCAGGTTAAAATTTATCCCCTCTCATCCTATCCCTGATCAAGAGCCCCTCCCCAGGTTTTTCCTTATTAACTTCCTTATGGCAATGAAGTAAAATGGAAAACAAGATGTCAGAGTCAAAAATCTGTTAATAGGCAACTTCGTTCCCTTTTATTAGCACAGGCAATATTCCCACGGACACTGCACTGCACTCTGTTTATTAAGGAAGTATCAGACTTCCTCAAGGGATTTCTTGTTTCCCCTTATTTAAAAAAATCATAAAATATTGAATTTTTGTGACTGTGGATATTGAGGACAGAATCATAGAACGGTTTGGATTGGAAGGGACCTTTAGGATCTCCTAGTTCCATCCCTCTTGCCATGGTCTCTCTGGAATGTGTGGGGTTTTGTGAAGACTTCAATATGAGCTATAAATCCCAGTCTTTATATGTCTTTGGAGTTGTGCTCGGAGTAGCTCAGCACAGCTCTTTGAGGAGACCAGAGGAGGTAGGTGGAAGTGGGGTCCCACCCCAGAATCCACCAGGATCAGCCAGGGTACCTTTCTAACTCCTCCTCCAGTTTATTCTTATAGAATCATAGAATCATTTGGTTGGAAAAGACCTTTGAGCTCATTGATTATAACCATACTTGTCATACTTGAGCCCAGCACCCACCTCACCACAACCTCCTCTCAGGAGCTGCAGAGAGAGATGAGGTCTCCCCTCAGCCTCCTCTTCTCCAGGCTGAACAGCCCCAGGGCCCTCAGCTGCTCCCAGAACTCCTGGGCTCCAGTCCCTTCCCCAGCTCTTTTCCCTTCTCAGGACACACTCCAGCCCCTCAATGTCTTTCTTGTAATGAGGGGCACAAAACTGAACCCAGGATTTGAGGCGCAGCCTCACCACTGCTGAGTGCAGGGGAAGGATGACAATGTTCAACAATATCCTCACTATTTTAAGTTCAACACACTGACAAAACCACTGATCAACAGAGGAAAGTATAAAAAGAAGTCCCAGTCTCTCCACTCTGAGGGGAGAAATGTTTTACATCAGATTTCTGTTTCATGAAGCAGCAAATGGGGGAGCATTCAAAAACTATTTTTAATTGAAATTTGTGTCTGGGTCTGGTTTTCCTTTGGTTGGATCATCTGTGATCTAGCAAGTTGCTTTCAAGATCTAAAATAAAAAAAATACACTGAGGCATGATTTTAACCTGATAAACTCAACATTGTAAAGACTAAGCAGCTCATCTGCTTAGGGGAGGAAAATGCAATGCAGAGAGTATAAAACTAGCACAACCAGAATCAGAATGCAATGCCAAGCTTAATCGTAAAATATATTATACACACTAAGTTATTATTTATAAGTTTGTCTTTTTGGTGGCGGAAAGCTTAGAAGCTTTTGAATACTCAGGAGATCAGGAGATCACAAGGTAAACAAAGCAAGTGTCTGGAGGAATTGATCCAGGTAGGAAGTCCCTCGGCACTTGTGCAGTATTGGTGAGGTGGCACAGGCTTGTCACGTCTGCATCAAACTAGCCCCGTTTTCCGTCAATGATTCACTTTTTTAAGCTTCATTGCTCTTGTCTGGCTCATAGAAATGTCAACATGCAGGGCAGGGGTTGGCTTAGGTCATTTTGAGTTTGTTTCCTCTGAGCTTCTGCTGATGATCTAGAGCAGGCTAACCAGCAAAAGAATTGCTCCATATCCTGCCTGTCTCAAAACATGGGTAGGTTGAAAGGCACAACCAGGTTCCCAAAGTTACACAATTTGGGAAATGACCTGATACAATCCTCCTTTATTTTCTTTCTTGTTTACTCTTCAGACTACACATTTGATGTGCATCTGACAGCCAACGTAGACTGGTGTCTTATATCTCCCTCTGAAAATTTAGTGGTAAAATATCAGGACTTAGGCTTTAGAAACAGGCCAGGCTTTGATATCAACTCAGTACTGAGAACTCTCTCAAATTTACTTTAAACTGTAGGTGGTGGTGACTGTAGCATCACAAAATCCTCATAAGGAGAAACAGCACATCTGGTTCAGGAAGACAAAAATATCATAGAATGGTTTGGGTTGGAAGGGACCTCGAAGCCCATCCAGTTCCACCCCTGCCATGGGCAGGGACACCTCCCGCTGGATCAGTGGGGCAGCCATCACTGCTCTGGGCAACCTGGGCCAGGACCTCCCCACCCTCTTTGTGAAGAAATTCTTCCTAATGTCTGACTTAAATCTTCCCCCTCCCACTTTAAAGCCATTCCTCCTCAACCTGTTACTCCATGCCTTTGTAAAAAGCCCCTCCCCAGCTTTCCTGGAGCCCCTTTCAGCACTGGAAGCTGCTCTAAGTTCTTCCCGGAGCCTTCTCTTCTCCAGGTGGAACAAACTCAACTCTCTCAGCCTGTCCTCACTGCAGAGATGCGCCAGGCCTCAGATCATCTCTATGCCCTCCCGTGGACACATTCCAACAGATCCATGTCCCTTTTATGTTAGGGATTCCAGAACTGGACACAGGACTCCAGATAGGGTCTCACAAGAAAAGAAAGCTGGCAAAGCAGGAGAAATGATACAAAACATAGGACAGGGCTAGGACAGAGCTGGCAACAATGCATCATCACACCGTATGAGAGACAAGCTTTAGCTGATGGCCAGAATAAGCAAAACATTTCTTTCCTAGCAAAAATAGGTAGTCTGTAGGCTGATGGTATCTTCAAGCATGGTCCTCTTCTGTATAGCTAGAAGTATGTGGGAACACCTATTCCGCTCTCTTCACCTTCACTAAATGGCTAGAAAAATCAGACAGTGGCTGCAAGAGTGGACTGGGATGTTTTAAACAGTGAGATTAGAAGGGAGATTTCAAAGAAGATTGAAATGAAATGCACACATCGGCACGAGCTTCTCTACCTATCTCCTAAACAATCTCCTGCTAGAAACATCGGGTGAAAATCCCTCTTCTTGCAGTCAGTTCCCACTGAATCAATCCTTACAGTGTAATTGGATTAAAATCTATAATGTCTTAAAAATATTTGGGGAAAAAATAAAAAATTTAATTTAAAAATCCTATAATGAACAAATCCGTTGATCTTTGTGGAGGACTGGTAAATCCAGATGCTGGATCAACTTCAGAGGGTTCTGTTGAGGCTTTTCCAGCCAGTGACATGCAAGGGGTGTGCATAAAGCCACTTGTGATGAGTAACCTGGTGGAATTAAAAATAATGGCTGCCTGAGACCTCCAGGAGTGGTGGAGCTACATGTGTACAGCAATTGTAAGCTGTCCTTTCAGCTCCCAAATGAAACATTCTTCCCATTGTGCCAAACAAGCAAAGGATAAACACACACCACAGCTGAACTCCAAGCACTAAAGACTTCAGAAAAGGAGCTGGCAGCCTTTCAGAGGTTGCTCTGGTCATTTACCAGGCGTTTCTAACCGTGGCAGCATTTCCAGGTATAACCTCTACATTACCACTAGCAATGGTCAAGCTCAGTGAGGCTGGTGGGGAGAAGGAGCCAGTCCCTCTCCTGACCCATCAGTGGGGTGTGGGCACTGACTTCTGCATGGCTCTGCCACCTCCATCCAAACCTGGGCTGCCCTCAGCCCAAACGAGTGCTTCAGGGTCAGGTGAATACACAGGCTTTTCTTCACACTTCAGACATAAGCATTTCCCTGATCTTTCTCTTCCTTTCTGGACTTCAACAAGGTACACCAAGTGTTGCAGCTCCATTCGCTTGAATGGCAGATACTTTGGCATCTGTGGCTTCCTATATCTCTGCAGGTCTGCTCTGTTGATACAAACCATCCTCTCAAGCACTGCAATCCTGTCTTCAGACCCTTCAGTGAGTAACGTATGAGAAACCCAGGCTGGCTCTAACTTTGTGTCTGAGCTCTGCACCATCAACCAGACCACAGAGTGTCAGATGTCATAAGGGGAAGAGCTAAGATTATCACCGGGAAGGGCAAACAACAATATTACCAGCACAGGTGCCTCTCCTGCCACTGAACATAATTCATAGAATCACAGACTGGTTTGGGCTGAGAGGGACCTCAAAGCTCATCCAATTCCAATCCTCCTGCCATGGGCAGGGACACCTCCCACTGGACTAGGTTGCTCCAAGCCCCATCCAACCTGGCCTTGGACAACTCCAGGGGTGGGGAATTCTCTTCAACACCTGCATGCCTTGGGCACTGATCCTGCAAACACTCTCACATGTATCTTTGCTCTTGTACATAAATGTTTGTGAGACCAGGCTTTGCAAGCCTGTGTACCAGCAGCAGAGAGTGCTCTGCATTCTGGTTTTAATTTGGCTAACTCCATTTTGTTACTTTGAAATCTGAACAATTTATGAAAAGCTTCATTCACACCGGTTAGAAATGAGAACTTAGTTTTAAAAGAAGCACAAGACCTTGATGTTGAGTGGGCAACAGGACCAAAGCCTGCAAGACAAAGTGGGTTCCCTTGCAGGAAGGCAGTAGGTGCTCAGCAGTTTGGTACCACTAGGCGTGGTTTTAAATAGCTTGGCCCACAATCACCCTCATAAACTGACTAAACTGGGAAATAAAAAGACAAATTTCTGTCTATCTCACTGGAAAACACGGATTGTACTTTGTGCTATTTAAAGCCAAAGGGTCAGAGAGGGATTTACCAGCAGTGCCATGAGCTGAACTATGACCGTGAAAGTATAAATATGAAAAACACAATGTACCTCACTAATTATGTGCCACAGCTAACGCTGCCTCACATCTCCCTATAGAGGTCCTAACTCACAGCTGGGAGAAATGAAGGACAGAATCATAGAATCATATCAGAGAATCATGGAATAGTTTGGATTGGAAGGGACCTTAAAGATCATCTAGTTCCAACTCCTCTGCCATGGGCAGGGACAGAATAGAACAGAACAGAAATCTGTCTACTTCGATGTGGTAGGTGATGTATGGCTTGCATGTTCTTCATTTCTATCTTTCTTTAACCTAGCAGGCATGACTGTAGCTTAAGAAAATAATTGTTTTTTCTTATAGAATCATAGAATCACTAAGGTTGAAAAAGACCTCTAAGATCATCCAGTCCAGCTGGACCGTAACAGTTCAAGTGTTGAGGGGTTTGGAGCCTTAAAATATTGTAGGGACTTGCAAGGAAAATAAATAACCCAGCAGACTGGTCATTGCAAAGATTAGTAAAAATAAGTCGAGTTGCTGTAAGAGGCATTTTAGGCTTTAGGGTTGGGAAGAGTGTTAGAAACTGCCCACAAGTTAAGATCTGTTTCATCAACACATTAAATTCCTGAAAAGGAAACATGGCAGGTATAGTGGCTATTTTGAAAATACCCTCTTTAAGATTATAAAAGAAGAGCTCAAGGCATGTGCATTATGAAAATCACAGCCAGTTTTTTGCAGTTCATGGAGTTTCCCCTTTTCTAACAGGTCTGATCCCTCCATACCATTGCCCAACTTCAGAGACCCCCACGTGCTGACCCTGCGAGCAGAGGGAGTTCTTCTACCTTCCTAATGAAATGTAATCTTTCAGTTGCTCTGAAACATGTACTCACAAGACACATCCAAAGGCAGGTATGAAAACCTTCTGGTGGGAATTCCAACTGCAGTGACCTTGGGGCAATGTTTTATCTTACTGTGACAGTCCCTGCTGAGAAAGATTGACTTTTTGGCATAGAGCAGCAGGCTGGGTTTGGGATGTTCAGGCTGTATTTCAGCCCTGGTCTCTGCCATTCTTGTGCAAGAAACTGATATTAAAAACTGGTTGTAAGTGTTGGAAGCTTAACATAGAAATGCAAATTCTGTTCCTGCTTGAGTTGATAGCAAGGGTCCTGTTAATTGGAACAATATTTCTTTTCTGTATATCTCAAGGGTTTCATAACACCACTGGTTCAGAAAACAGAGTATTTATCAATCAAAATATGGGCCACACTGAATAGAATCATAGAATCGTTTGGCTGGAAAAGACCTTTGAGATAATATATTGAGTGCAGCCGTACTTGTCCACTACTAAATCACATCTGCAAGAACCTCATCTTCCCATCTTTTAAATCCCTCCAGGGATGAGGACTCCACCACTGTCCTGGACAGCTGTTCCAGAGCCCAAGAACCCTTTCGGCAAAGAAATTTTTCCTGATACGTGATCTAAACCTCCCCTGGTGCACCTTGAGGCTCTCCTTGGGTGTTGAAGTCCAGGCTGGATGGGGCTTTGAGCAACCTGATCCAGTGGAATGTTTGGAATTGGATGGGCTTTGAGGTCCCTTCTGACCCAAACCATTCTGTGATTCTATGATTCCATAAAGAGGAACTATCAATGGTGTAGTTACTCCTTGGCTTGTGGGCATCACAAAGAGCACAGTTACTGCTGACTCCCCGTTCCCAAAGCTGCACACTGCAAAATGAGCTCCTCAGGTGCCTGTTGAAAAGCCTTTGGCACTACTCTTTTTGTGATCCACCAGAACTCAAATCTGATTTTCAGATTCTATAAAAGACACCCCTGGCTGTTAATTTGGTTAGGCTTGAACCATATTTCACTTGAAGAGACGTGTGCAGGGGGTTTTTGGCCTATCCTGCTTTAAAACCTTGGGTTTGATTGTGTGCATCTTCAGGAACAGAGCTGCTGACCACTGTAACAAATACCTTTGGTTTTAGAAGTGTCCATAATTGCAGCGTTGCATCATCTCCATGGGTATTTTAAAATTCTCTTTGTGGCTTTACATTATTAATAAGGTGCCCACAAAACTGCCTAGAAAAAGAAGTCCTTGTGTTGATCTTGATTGCAACTTTTATATTTCCTATCAAACTGATGTCACTTTTACTGTTATTTCTCTCCACAGACAGAATCACAGAATGTCCTGAGTGGGAAAGGACCCACAAGGATCATCGAGTCCAGCTCCTGTCCAGGTATGGGACATCCCAACATTCACACCGTGGGGCTGAAGGCGTTGGCCAAAGGCTTCTGGAATATTGTCAGGCTTGGGGCTGTGGCCACTTCACTGGGAGCTGTTTCGGTGCTCCACCGCCCTCTGGGGGAAGACTAACTTCCAACCTAACCCTCCCCTGGCACATTGTCACTATCATCACCAGCTGTCACAATATCTGCTGCATGTCAGTAGGGAAGAATCTCCCTTTTGAATGACAAACTAGATACAATGACACAAGAAACAGAGAGCATAAGCTGAGTGCTGGCTGGAAGCACGCTAGAATGAGCTGGGAACTCAAGCCATCATCACAGTAACGCCATATGAAGCATGGCTGAATTTAAATGGTTGCTAACTATAGCTCTGCAACTAAATTAGCACTGGAAGACTGATTACACATGAATTTGTTTAAAATACAGACACACGCATGCTACAGATTAGAATAGGAACATTTTGTTTGGTGCTTCCCTTCTACCGACTTCAAAGTGAGTCACCAAGGCTGTAACCCCTGTTGCCATTTTAAAAATAGGAAAAAGAAGCACCAAGGAAAAAAAGTGCCAGGGTCATAGAATCATGGAATGGTTTGTGTTGGAAGGAACCTTAAAGCCCATCCAGTTCCATCTCCTGCCATGGGCAGGGACACCACCCACTGGATCAGGGGCTCCAAGCCCCATCCAGCCTGGTGTTGAACACCTCCAGGGATGGGGCAGCCACCACTGCTCTGGACAGCCTGGGCCAGGGCCTCCCCACCCTCACAGCAAATCATTTCTTCCTCAGATCTCATCTCAATCTCCCCTTCCTTAGGTCAGTGGTCACTGCTCCCTCCACCACACAACAGCAGAGCCATGAGGAGAGGGTTTGCCTTCTGAATCACCCTGCAGTGGCAACAAGAGAATGTAGTTTGGGTACAATTGCATAACTTTCATGAAAGACATTATCCACTAAAGGCGAAAGTGATGAAACCCAGTTTTGAAGAGATTTAGCTTGGTGTGCCGACAAAACTGTGGGTTGGGTAATAGTTCACAAGAATGTGTGGTATCCAAGGGAACGTAATTGTATGGACTTACACACAAGAATCGTATTAGCATGAGAGTTACTCAAGCCCATCCTCCCAAATTGATCTTAGGCTTTGCTCGTTGTGCACGTTCAGTGCTGCAGTGGCAAGGGGAGCCTCATTACCATCATTCTGAAGTCATAGCCTAATCATAGAGCAAGTACATCAGCACCATTCCAGAGCAAAGCCCCCTCACAGAGAACACAGAATGAGGTCATGAGCAGCCCGCTGACTTTATTGCCGGTGCAAGACAAAGGTGTCCTGCATCCTCTCGAGGTAATGACTTTAAGGATGCAATCAGCAGAGAGATGTAATCACCCGCTGAATACTATAAAAGGTACAAATGCATTAGTTGCAGTTTGAGTAGAGACTTGTAGTACAGACCAGGTCAAAGGACTGAGATTCTAGATATGATGATGCCAATTAAAAAAGCCACAAGGGTACAATGTCTTTGCCCTAATGTTAACCTGGATTGTTCTTGTGCACTTTAAAATACCTTAAAATACATCCTATTTGTTACATTGTCCTTTATGTCACAGACTCATGGAATTACAGAATGGTTTTGGTTGGAAAGGACCTCAAAGCCCATCCAACCTAGCCTTGAACCCCTCCAGGGATGGGGCAGCCACCACTGCTCTGGGCAACCTGGGCCAGTGCCTCCCTAACCTCACAGCAAAACATTTCTCCCTAAGATCTCATCTCAGTCTCCTCTCTTGCAGCTCAGAACCATTCCAGTACTGGAAGTCACTCTAATGTCTCCCTTGAGTCTTCTCTTCTCTAGGCTGAAGAACCCCAACTCTCTCAGCCTGTCTTTGTACAGGAGGAGCTCCAGCCCTCAGATCATCTTTGTGGCCGCCTCTGTCCTTGCTCCAATAGATCCATGTCCTTCCTGTGCTGAGGACCCCAGAGCTGGACACCGGGCTCTGGGTGGGGTCTCACCAGAGCAGAGCAGAGGGGCAGAATCCCCTCCCTCACCTGCTGGTCATACACACACATCTTTCTTTTTGATGTCACACATCTCTCTCTTTCCTGCTTAGGGCAGGACACACAGTCCTGATCTCCTCCTGCATGAGGGCACCAGATTTGATGGATGGATTTAGGGCATACAGATTTTACATGAAAATGTATAACCTGTTTAAAATTGAAGGTTTTGGTTATTCTTTTAATGAGTTTTATCATTTGGATGCCATTCAACACTTGACTGCTCTCTGAAACCAGCGATGAATTTGCCCAATCCATCTTAGCCCCATAATGGATAGATAGAACGTATTAAGAGTTGTCACCTCAAAGACAGATCAAAGTCTACTTCCTTTAATATTGACTTTCTTTAAAAGGACCTAAATATATCCCGCTAGCTAAATAATTCAATTTTGGGAGGAGGGGAGGAACTGAGTGCATGTTTATCCAACAGACCACAATAACTCTGCAGTTTCATGAGTTGTTGGAGAAGAAGAAATCCTTCTCACATTTTCTGTTTGAGGAAATGTTACTCTTAATGTAAATGAGCCCAAAGCTGTCAGCCGTCCAAACGGCCTCTTCCCTGACCTAAGTAGCAAATGCTTGCATGGATCACTGACAGGAACAGCTCAGCTCAAGGAATAGAAACAATGAGCTAATCTGAAGAAAAGGTCCTTTTTCAGACATTTCACAGTGTTGTGCAGGGTGGGCTTTGTGGTCCCTACTTGACTCACTCTGAGTCTTATCAAAGGTGTCAAAAGACCAGTAACTCACATGGGGCTTTCAAATGGAGTCATCTTGTTCTCTTGCTGTTCTTTCCTTAAATATCTCAAAATTCTGGAGAATATCCATGTCAGCATGCACACGAGTGATAAAATACTCTCGCAGTTAACTTCTTGGGACCTGCAGAGCAGTGGCAGCACTGCAGCTCTGCCTTGCATGAGAATGCAAGGAATGAGGTACTAAGGCTGGTCCTGCCACTGTTCCATGTATAATGAAATGGTGCCTGGAGCCCACGCAGTCTAGAGGGCTTCCCAGCCAGCCAGAAGTCAGGCACAGCTGCTGTGCTACTGCCTGGAGCTCTTCTAGCTTTTGCCCTCAGTCTATTCTCATAAAATAGCCATGGTTCTATCACTGTTTGACTGGTTTTCTGTTTTTTTGCATCTAGATTTTAGATGGTGAGGAGGCAGAAAGACCTCAAGGCTGGAAACCACACATCCCCAACTTCAGCTTCTGGTTGCAGAATGCCGTACTGTGAGTAATTACCTTTCAATGATAGCACTAAAAATGGCTATACCTGTATTTGCAAAAGATTTCTTGCTTTTGAATTTTGGGTGGTGTAGAATCAACAAACATTGAATAAGCTCCACCATTACTCTGTGGTTTGCAGTACAGGGGTATGAGAGACTTAATCCCAGCTCTGTTTCCTGAGCTATTTCTGTTCATCATTATTAACGCTTGTTTTAGTCAAGAATTTTGATTTCTTTTGTACTATTGCAATAACCGAAAGAAATGGAAACTGGAAATGGGATCTTCTGCCTGTTGACCGGGACAGTCCATTTGGAAATGTCCTGATGTCCCAAAAGAGATCACACCCGTTCTTTCCGGTTGGGAGGGAGGGCACTAGACAGAGTCACTATGGAATAACTATTTCATATGGGGGAAAACTTTTATAATGAGACACAACAGAGAGAAACACCAGGCCAGTATCACTGTGGAGGCATCTGCACCCCAGAAATGCACGTCTAACCCCTCTCTTACCACTGCCTTTAACCAGAACCACACACGTTTTCATGTCATTAAGTACAGAGATGGGGCTGCTGTCCCATGCACACAAGTGGAAATTTGTGGGAGCAGGGCAGTGAAATGTTGTGGTGGAAGCTAAGGGCTGTGGAAGCACCCTCCTGAACCACAGCAAGGAACCAGAGCAGGCACCCAGCTAGGAGGAAGCCCCGACATCCAAAACCCATCAGTAAAACAGCTACAGCATCCAGGTGAAGCCTCTTAAGCTGATGGACCTGCCTGGCTGGCACAAGCCGTGTGAGCTGGTCTTTCCCAATGCCAGCAGCTGCCCCCTGTGACAATGCCCCCATGTCCCCCTCTGGTGTTGCATGGGTGGGAGCCGGTCGCTAGCGAGCAGAGAGGCAACATACCTACTTTGAGCTCCTTCCCGAAGACGGTCCTCTCTCCTAGGGCAGAGCAGTTCCAGCGCCCGTTTCGAAACTGGAACTGGCACTCGTTGATGCCCATCTGGGACCCTTCCCCGATGACAATAATAGCGTCGGGCCTGCTCTGACAGATGGCCCGCTGCCGAGGGGCAAGCCCCGGGATCTTGTTACAGATGATGCTGGCTCCCAGGGCCACCACAGAGGAAAAACCCCTGCAAGGACAAAACACCAGGGGTGGCTGAGGGGTTGCTCATAGAATCATAGAGTTGTTAAGATTGGAAAAGACTTCTAAGCTCATCCAGTCCAACTGTCAACCCAACCCCACCATGCCTAATAAACCATGTCCTGAAGGGCCACATCTAGATATTTTTAACCCCTCCAGGGCTAGAGATTCTAGCACTGCCCTGGGCAGCCTCTGCCAGGGCTTCACTACACTGTTATTCAAGACATTTTTCCTAATATCCAACCTAAACCTCCCCTGGCACAACTTGAGGACATTTCCCCTTGACCCATCACTTGCTGCTTGGGAGAGGAGCCCAGCACCCACCTCACCACAACCTCCTTTCTGGGAACTAGAGAGAGTGATGAGGTCTTCCCTCGGCCTCCTCTTCTCAAAGCTGAGCAGTCTCAGGTCCCTCTGCCGCTCCTCATAACCCTCGTGCTGCAGCCCCTTCCCCAGCCTTGTTGCCCTCCTCATCCTGCAGGTGGACGCTGCGATCCCGCTGCTTTCCCACGCCACAGGACGCAGCTTTGGCAGGTGCCCCTGGAAAGCTCACGCCTTCCCCGACCTTCCCTCTCCCTGTCCCCAGAGCCAAAACCGAGCTCAGGAGTGCGTGGGCTCCTGCCAAAAGTGGGACCCAACTTCCTCGTTGGGACAGAAAGCGCAGGCAGCAGAGGAGCCCGGGCCACGCGCGGGCACCGCTAGGAGGGTTTTCCCTCTGTTGTTGGTCAGGAGGGAGGGAGGGAATAGGGCAACCCACGCTCCCAGCCCCGGGCTGCACAGGGGTGTGCAGTGACCCTGGGGACAGGGATGCTGCGGGATCAGTGATGCTGCGGGACCGGGAGATGTGGGACCAAGGGTGATGCGGGATCGAGGCGGTGATGTGGGACTGGAGATGCTGCAGGACCGGGGGATGCTGTGGGATCGACGATGCTATGGGACTCGGGACGCTGCGGGAGCGGGGAGCCGGCAGCTCCCTTCTCCCCCGCCGGTGCGGGGCCGCAGCCGCCGAGGGGGTTCGGCGCGGGGCGGAGAGGGACCGCATCCCCCTCCCCGCCGCTCCGCGCAGCGTCCCGGGGCCAGGGATCCCCGGGGGTGCGGGGGCTGTTGAGAAACAGCCGCGATCCCCGCCGTCCCCGTCTCCGTTGGCGAGTTCCCGAGCTGCACGGTAGCAGGTCTGGGCAGGTTGGGCGGGGAGCGCGGCTGTCGGAAAAGAGAGCGAGAAAAGCGAAACAAAAGGGCTCCTTTACCCGATCTTGATGTACACGATGCCCAGGCTCAGGAAGATGTGGAAGATCCAGCGCCTTGTTTTTCTGTTCATATTCCTGGCTTGCCGGTGTCTCAGCCCAACATGCGAAACGCAGCGCTGCCCCCGGGAAGGGCTGAGAGGGGCTGAGAAAGGCTGAGCGGGGCTGAGAAAGGACTAAGCGGGGCTGAGAAGGGTCTAAGCAGGGCTGAGAAGGCACTAAGCAGGGCTGAGAAGGGACTAAGCAGGGCTGAGAAGGGTCTAAGCAGGGCTGAGAAGGGACTAAGCGGGGCTGAGCGGGACTGAAAAGGAACTAAGTGGGACTGAGAAAGGGTTGAGAAGGAGCTAAGTGGGGCTGAGAAGGGGCTTAGAGGGGCTAAGCGGGTCTGAGAAGGGGCTAAGCGGGACTGAAAAGGGGTTGAGAAGAGCTAGGCGGGACTGCGAAGGGGCTAAGCGGGTCGGTGCGGGTCTGAGCTGTGCGGGTCGGGGTCCGGTTGGGTCCGGGCGATGCGGGTCTCCTTGAGGCCGTGCGGGTCCGTGCGGGTCCGGGCTGTGGGGAGGCTCGGTGCGGGTCAGTTCCACGCAGGGGAGCGGAGCAGCCCCCGCCGCGCTGCCCATGTCCCCGCGCTGCCCATGTCCCCGCGCTCCCCCCGCCCGGAGCGCGTTATTCCTGCGGGATCCCGGCGGGCGCTCCCCGCTGCGATGCGCACCGTCTCTCCTTCTCTCTTCCCCCCCCCCCCCTTTTTTTTTTCTTCTTTCCTCCCTCTTCTTCGGCTCCTTGGGCGTGTTCTCCAGAGGAGGGAGTTGTCCAGCCGGGGGGGTTGGGCGGTGGGAAGCGGGAGCGGCGGGCGGATCTCACCTGCGAGCGCTCCCGCGGCCCCGGCGGCGGCTCGAGGGGGTCTCACCGGGGGTGTCACCGGGCGCAGCCCCCGGGGCCGGCCCCGGCCCGCCGGGCGGCATCGGCCCCCGCCGCGCCGCTCCCGCACCGCCCGGCGCCGGCCAGCGCGGGGCTCAACCTGCGCTCCGCCGCCTCGGGGCCGCCCGCCCCGCGCCCGGTTTTATCCCCGCGCCCCGGCCCCGACGCTCCTCCCCTCGCTCTGCCGCCCCGCCGGGAACCGGCCGCCCCGGGCCCTCCGGGAGCACAGACCCGCATCCCGGGTGTCCTATAACATCCCGGGTGTCCCACAGCATCCCGAGTGCCCTACAGCATCCCGAGCAGCCCGCAGCATCCCAGGTATCCCACAGGACCCCGGGTATTCCACAGCATCCCAGGTATCTTACAGCATCCTGGGTATCCCGCAGCATCCCGGGTATTCCACAGCACCCCAGGCAGCCCAGAGCATCCCGTGTATGCTACAGCATCCCAGGTATCCTGCAGCACCCTGGGTATCCCGCAGCATCCCAGATACCCCGCAGCATCCCAGACAGCCCACAGCACCCCGGGTGTCCCACAATATTCCGGGTATCTCAGAGTATTCTGAGTATTCCGGGCATCTTGCAGCACCCCAGCTATCCCACAGCATCCCCAACAGCCCACAACATCCCGGGTATCCTGCAGCATCCCGGGCATCGCACAGCATCCCAGGTATCCCTCAGCATCCCAGGAATCCCACAGCATCCCCGCAGCGCCGCTCCGTCTCGCGGGGGGCAGTCCCGGCGGGGACGGAGGGAAGAAGCCCCGCCGAGAGCCCGCACGGCTCGCAGCCGCCGCCGAGGCAGCAGGGAGGGGGTTGAGAGGAGCGTCCCGGCTCCTGCCTGCTGGAATTTACACGGATACGGTGGCTTATTTTATTACCCATTTGAAATATTTCAAACAGGGAGGTTACCGAGCTGATAACAGGGGTGCGGTGCGGGGCTCGTTCTGCTGATAGTGTTGGTCTGAAAAGACAAAAAACCTGTGGCGGCGGCAGCGGGGGATGCGAAGGGATTTAGGGAGATGCGGGGGGATACAGGGAGGCGCGGGGAGGCAGAGGGAGTTGTGGGGAAATGCGGAGTGGCCGGTCTGGACTGGTCCCTCTCCTCTCCCTTTTTCTTCTCCCGGCTCAGCGGTTCCCGGTCATCAGGAGCCCCCCCAACCCCGGGGCGGGGATCGAACCCCGATCCCAGCAGAGAGAGAAGCCCCGAGAGCGGCCCCGTGGGGAAAGGCTTTGTGCGCGCGCCACCTGGCGGGGGCGGCGGGAACGGCAGCGCGGGAAGAGGGAGAGGGGAGGGGAGAGAGAGGAGAGGGGGGAGAGGAGAGAGGGGGGAGAGGAGAGGGGGGAGAGGAGAGGGGGGAGAGGAGAGAGGGGGGAGAGGAGAGAGGGGGGAGAGGAGAGAAGGGGGAGAGAGAGGGGAGGAGAGGAGAGAGGGGGGAGAGGAGAGGGGGGAGAGGAGAGGGGGGAGA
The DNA here is from genome assembly GCA_033459285.1 of Clamator glandarius. Lineage (NCBI taxonomy): Eukaryota > Metazoa > Chordata > Aves > Cuculiformes > Cuculidae > Clamator > Clamator glandarius. The sequence continues at coordinate 6,083,022 of JAUNZM010000089.1, read as the reverse complement.
GGAGAGAGGGGAGAGAGGAGAGAAGGGGGAGAGAGAGGGGAGGAGAGGAGAGAGGGGGGAGAGGAGAGGGGGGAGAGGAGAGGGGGGAGAGGAGAGAGGGGGGAGAGGAGAGGGGGGAGAGGAGAGAGGGGGGAGAGGAGAGGAGAAAGAAGGGAGACAGGAGGGGAGAGGAGAGAGGGGAAAGAGAAGAAAGAGAGGAGAAGGGAGACATTAGGGGAGAGGGGAGAAAGGGGAGAGAAGACAGGGTACAGGGGAGAAGGGAGAGAGAAGAGGAGAAAGGAGAGGAGAAAGAGGGGTGAGGAGAGAGAGAGTGGGGACCGACTGGGGAGAGGGGACAGAGGGACAGGGTGGGGAGTGGAACAGGGCAGGGAGAGGGGAAAGAGTGTGGGGAGAGCAGGGAGAGAATAGGACAGATCAGGAAGAGTGAGACAGAACAAACAGAGCAGGGAGGGGGGAACTGAGAGGGACAAACAGGGGACAGGGGGATAGAGTGGGACAGAGCAAACAGAGCCTGACAGAGTAGGGCAGACGGGACTGAGTGAGCAGATCAGCAGGTCCTGGCACCTGCAGGGGATTCAGGGTGGTGGGAGCTGCTGCCCCTATTCTTTTCCAGCCTCAAGTGCAATAAAGCAGGTGGCTGGCCCTGGAGCGTGCCCAGCGCTGGGCAGTGGCCAGAGCACACAGCGGGTACAGGGGAACCCAGGGCAGCACAGAGTTCTTGTGAGGTACAGGGGTCAGGCAGGGTGGGACAGTCCCACACAGAATCATGGAATAGTTTGAGATGGAAAAGACCTCAAAGCCTACCCACTTCCACCCCCTGCCATGGACAGGGACACCTCCCACTGGATCAGGGGCTCCAAGCTCCATCCAACCTGGCTTTGAACCCCTCCAGGGATGGGGCAGCCACCACTGCTCTGGGCAACCTGGGCCAGGGCCTCCCCACCCTCACAGAAAACATTTCTGCCTCAGATCTCATCTCAATCCCCCCTCTTGCTGCTTACCCCTCCCCCCCCATCCTACCCCTGCACTCCCTCACCAAGATCCTCAGGTTTAGCTTTTTTAATTTATTTCTGATACTGAAGCCAGAGATGTTCCATCCAGATCAATCTCAGCAAGCTGGCACAGCACCAGGGGTTTGAGATAGGTCAGGTCTGAGCAAATTGTTTTCTTAGGGTCCAGTAAGTGCAGAAAATGGCAAAGCCTCCTCAGAAAATGAGGATAAATAATTTACTGGATAAATCAATTCCTTTCTCTTCCTTTGTTTGCTCCTAAAGAAACTGTGACCTGGATATACGTGAGCATATGAAGCACACAGAAAACACCCACCATTCCTGTGCAGATTACAGGAGGGTAGTTTGTTTTGTTTGGCAAAGTTTCTCAACCATTATAATCACCATATCAAATGTTGTAGACCTTAAATGCTCTTTCCAGCCGTATGTGGTCTTTCGAGTGGTCTACAGTAACACAGCTTTACCTACTATCTGTTTTATGGTGCATATAGAGATCTCCAGCTTCCTTTTTTCACGCTATGTCTTTCTATTTATTAATTTCTGGTCTCTGCATAACAAAAGTAATTCAAGGCAAGAGAAATGATCCTATTTCTCTTAACAAAGTTACAGGCAAATCGGTGCATTAATACAAAACTTGGAAAAGCAATTAGAAATTAACACCGGGAATATAGGAGTCAGGAAATCACCTGTGGCAATAGGAATGAACTTGAAATTGTCTTCTTAGAAGGTTTTGAGAAGTTCCTGGTTCATAGTGGTGGGAACTGGATGATCTTTGTGATTCTGTGATCTTTAAGGTCCCTTCCAACCCAAAACGTTCGGAGTCTATGATTCTATAAGAAGAAGTCTGCAGGTAGGAATCCAGCTCTCTGGATTCTTCACTTGGAAGAACTTTGCAGCTTTTGCTGCTCCGTGAAGCACAGTCGCCTGCATCATCACAAAGTGGCAGGCCTGTTTCAAACACCTTTTTCTGCCTCTGCATGAGAGTCTGAGGCAACAGGGAGAGTCAAAGTCACTCTGCTTCTGAGGAACATGCCCCACGTGTGGTCAGCCACCCTTCGAGCCAGCACGGAGCAGACCGGGACACAGCTCTTGCTGGGCATGGACTAGCAGACAGACCAGGATGCCCAGCCAGGCGTTCACAGCTAAGCTCCAAGGCACATGGGAGGCCAGAGCAAGGTGAAGGGTCTCTGCAGGTCTGAAACTGCAGGTCCTCTGTGCCCATGCAGGTCCCAGTGCACATTCCAGACGTCCTGCATGTGTATCCTGGGAGAGAACAGCCACCCCAACTCTCCACCCAGCCTACGAGTAAGCAGGCACAGTATTTTGTCCACAGTGGAAGAGGAAAATCTTTAAGAGATTGATTGGTCCCAAGCTAACACAAGGAGAACTGGTGCATGGCAGTTTCTGATTCATGATGTGAGCCACGGGGTTCTCCTGAGATGCCCAGAGCTATGAGGAATCTCACTCTCAAGCAGAGCAAGTAGCTTTCATAGAATCATAGAATAGTTTGGGCTGGAAAGGACCTTAAAGATCACCCAGTTCCACCCCCTGCCATGGGCAGGGACACCTCCCATGGGCTCAGGCTACCCAAGGTCCCATCCAACCTGGCCTTGAACCCCTCCAGGGATGGGGCAGCCACCACTGCTCTGGGCAACTTGGGCCAGGGCCTCACCACTCTCATCATGAAGAAATTCCTCCTTGCATCTAGCCTAAATCTGCCCCTCTCTAGTTTATATCCCCCACCCCTCGTCCTATCACTCCAAGCCTTTGCAAACAGTACCTCCTCAGCTTTCTTGTAGGACCCCTTCAGGTACTGGAAGGTCGTTATAAGAACTCCTCAGAGCCTTTTCTTTTCCAGGCTTTATTCCAGATATGATCTGTTCACTCTCACCTTTTCCTACCCATTTCTTTATTTAGCAGCAGCAGCTTTCTTCTGAACAAAGACTAAGCCCAACTACACCCTTGAGCCATCCATCATTTGTTGCCACAGTGGTGTTTCTATTGTCAATTGTTTGCCGGGGGTTGCTTTTTGAGGTTAAGCAGTGCGATGATTTAGTACATCAGCTAATCAGCTCTGAAAATATATTCTCAAAATAAATTAGATTTAAAAAATATAAAAATAATAAGCTTGAAAAGTCTGTTGGTGTCGACAGAAACCTTCTGGACTTCACAAACCCACAACTGGGCCCTGTAGTTCCCTCTAGCCTGAGATTCAGGGCTGCTCCTGGTCTCTGTGCTGCCATGGGCTGGGGACACCGAGTATGGAAGCGTGCACAATGCCCATCTGCTCTGTGTGTGGCTCTGGTCAAGGTTATTAATGTCTCATTTTTCATAAACAAAGAAATACAAGAAACCTACCCACGTAAAATGAAAAAGAAAGGTTGCCTGTCTTTTCTTTTTTTCCTTTTTAAGATGGCCTCTGATAACATGAATTCACAAGAGAAAATGTGGTTAAAAGGCCATTTTGTAACTGGATCTGAGATGCACTCAGCATCAATACTCCAACTCTGGCTCCCTTTTATCAGGCTGATCTGAGCCACACTGCTTTGTTGTCAAAACATCTCCTGCAAAAGCCAGACCAGAGAGATCTTTCAGGAGCAAAAATGTGAGGTTAATATCCCACAGCTCCTAAACCCCTCCGAAAAGGGTGATTAAAAAAATACAATAAATAAATAAACAACATTTGCCAAGGCAGTTCACTTCCTGGGCTCCTCTTGGCCCAGTCCCATCCTATCATCAGCAACCACAGTGACTTCTCAGTTTACAGAGGTATTCATGGGGCTGCAAAATGAGCAATAAATAGCCTGCTGCTGAGTTTCTCTCTGTAAGGAGTAAATGACATAAGGAGCTGAGGCAGGACACAGCTCAGGAAGGGTGAGAGCCAGCCTCTTTGCCTGGCAGGGCTGGCCGTGCCACTGGACCAGGGTGGGCTTCCAGAGTAAGCCTTCTCTGGTTTAGAAGGTTTGTGGCAATAAAATGGTGACACATGCCTTGTGCTTGGTCAGCCTGGCGACTTAAACAGGCACCCGATCAGCTAGATGACAGAATCATAGAATCACTAGGTTGGAAAAGACCTTTGAGATCGTTGAGTCCAACCATACCTGCCCACTACTAAAGCATATCCCTAAGCACTTCATCTGCCCATCTTTTAAATCCCTCCAGAGATAGGAGCTCAATCACCTCCCTGGGCAGCTGTTCCAGTGTCTGAGAGCCCTTTCAGTAAAGACATGATTTCCTTTTTCCTAATGTCCAATCTGAACCTCCCCTGGTGCAACTCAAGGCCCATCACTTGGGTGAAGTGACTAGCACTCACCTCTCTACAACCTCCTTTCAGGCAGTTGTAGGCAGTGATAAGGTTTTCCCTCAGCTTCTTCTTCTCCAGGCTAGAGATGATCTAGATGGTTTGCCAGCCACATGAAATTTCACAAGGGCAAGTGCCAGATTCTGCCCCTGGGACAGGGCAGCCCTGGGGGTCCATGTGGAAGTGGGGAGAGAGGTTGGAGAGCAGCTCTGGGAAAGAGTCTGGGGGTTCTGCTTGAGGGAAAGCTGAACACAAGCCAGCAGTGCCCTGGCAGCCAACAGGGCAACTGTGTCCTGAGGTGCATCCAGCACGGCATCGCCAGCCAGGAGACAGAGGGAGCTGTCCTGCTCTGCTCCGCTCCACACTGATCCAGCCTCACCTTGAGCACTGGCGGCAGTTCTGGGCATCACAGGATAAAAAGGGTCTGAAGCTACTGGAGAGACTCCAGAGGAGGGTGTGGAGCTGGGGAATGAATTAGAGGGGAAGCATGTGTGGAGTGGCTGAAGTTACTGGTTTTGTGCAGCCTGGAGAAGATTCATAGAATCATAGAATCACAGAATAACCAGGTTGGAAGAGACCCACCAGATCATCGAGTCCAACCATTCCTATCAAACACTAAACCCTGCCCCTTAGCACCTCGTCCACCCGTGCCTTAAACCCCTCCAGGGAAGGTGACTCAACCTCCTCCCTGGGCAGCCTCTGCCAGTGCCCAATGACCCTTTCTGTGAAAATTCTTTTCCTAATGTCCAGCAGATTGAGGTGAAACCTCATTGTGCTCTTCAGCTTCCTCACAAAGGGAAGAGAAGGACAAACGGGTGCTGAGGTCTTCTCTTTGGTAACCAATGACAGGACCCGAGTGAACAACAGGAAGATGTGCCAGGGGAGGATTGTGTTGGACGTTAGGAAAAGGTTCTTACCCCAGAGGGTGGTGGAGCACTGGAGGAAAGCAGTCACAGCCCCAAGCCTGACAATATTCCAGAAGCCTTTGGCTAGCACCCTCAGCCCCATAGTGTGAATGCTGCGGTTGCCCTGTGCAGGGATGGGAGCTGGACCCGATAGTTCTTGTGGGTCCCTTCCAACTCAGGACGTAAGCTCAAAACAGGGGTTTGAGAAACTCAGAGCAGGTTTGCACCCTTTGAGAGGGCAGTTCCGATGCCCAGGTCCCTCTGAGGTGTGCTCCAGGTGGAGCCCATCCAAGCCAGGCAGATGGTGACCTCAGCAGTTAATGCAAGCCAGCTGACATAAGTCATTTAGGAAGCACATGCACCTGGGAGCTAATTACATCCAGCCTCATCGAATTTGTAACGGATGGGCTGAGAGTGTTTAGGAGTTAGTTGAGGGGAGAGATAAATGACCAGAAGCCAGTAGAAGGAGTTGCTCTGTATAAGCAGAATCATAGAATGGTTCGTGTTGGAAGGAACCTTTACAGGCCATCCAGTCCCACCTCCTGCCATGGACAGGGACATCTTTAACTCAATCAGGTTGATCAGAGCCCTATCCAGCCTGGCCTTGAATGTTTCCAGGGATAGGACCTCCACGACATCCCGGGGCAACCTGGGCCAGTGTTTCACCACCTTCACAGTAAAAAATTTCTTTCTTCTCTCCAGTCTAAATCTGCCCTCCCTTAGTTTAAAACCACTCCTCCTTGCCCTGTTGCAACAGGCCTTGCTCAAAAGAGCAGTTCAGGAGTTCCCTGGCTGTTCGGTGCTGTAGAAGTTGCCACTATTTCATGCCACTCACGTGCAGCTCTGTGTCTGTGTGCGAGTACCCAGGCAGGTGTTCCTCTGCCCTGGCTTCTGATCCGTCCCCTGGCTTTTGGAGCTTGATGCAGCCTGGGGAGCTCTGGAAATAAAAGTGCGTGAGTCCAAGGTTTCTCTGGGTTTGGATTTGCTCAGAATTTTACCTCTAAGTACAACTGAAGGAATAGTTTATGTTAAAGCTATAGTAATGGGTTGCTGAACCTGCCCTAAGAGTCAGCTGGGGAATTCCACCCACACTAATCAAGTTTGCAGATGACACCACACTGAGCGGTGCAGTTGACACTCCTTAAGACCAGGATGTCATCCAAAGGGACTTGGACAAGCTGGAGAGCTGGGCCTGTATGAATCCAGTGATGTTCAACAAGACCAAGTGCAAGGTGATCCACGGTTTCAATACACAATGAGGGATGATGTGATTGAGAGAAGCCCTTTGGAGAAGGACTTCAAGGTACTGGTGGATGAAAAGATGTACATGAGCCATCAATGTGTTTGCAGCCCAGAAAACCAACTATGTCCTGGGCTGCATCCAAAGCAGTGGGGACACCAGGTCAAGGGAGAGGATTCTGGCCCTCTATTCTAGTGAGACCTCACATGGAACCCTGCATTCAGCTCTGGAGTCCTCAACACAGGAAGAACATGGAGCTGTTGGACCAAGTCCACAGGAGGGCACAGAGATGATCCAAGGGCTCCAAGCACCTCCCACCTGAGGACAGGCTGAGGGAGTTGAGTTTTTTCAGCCTGGAGAAGAGAAGGCTGTGGGGAGACCTTAGAGCAGCTTCCAGCGCTGAAAGGGGCTCCAGGAAACCTGAGGAGGGGCTTTTGATCAGGGAGGGCAGGAATAGGATGAGGGGAAAGGTTTTTCTTCTGCAAGAGGGGACATTGAGATGAGATCTTGAGAAGAAACTCCTTGCTGTGAGGGTGAGGAGGCCCTGGCACAGGTTGCCCAGAACTGCCCCATCCCTGGAGGTGTTCAAGGCCAGGTTGGATGGGAGTTTAAGGAACCTGATCCAGTGGGAGGTGTCCCTGCCCATGGCAGGAGGTGGAACTGGATGGGCTTTGAGGTTCCTTCCAACCCAAACCATCCCATGATTAAGTTTACAGAAAGATGGAGTAGCAATAGCAGCATGGAGGGAAGAGAGTTAGGTTGAAACACTGGATGTCAAACTTTCATCTTTGTTAGGCATGGCTTGCTGGTGTTGAATATAAAGTCTTGCTGGTGTCTCTTGGTGACAAAACCTGCTGGGTCCCAGTGGTTTAGCACAGAATGTGCTGAACTCTGGGAGTTGCTCACAGCACCAGGGCAGTGAGTGTGGAGGAGGAGGAGGAGACCGCACTGTGCTTGATACCGGTTGCTCCAGAAGTTCCGTGAGGTCTTTGTTGGACAAAGTTACAGTGAGCAGGGTGATGTGCAGTGCAAATAGCCAGTGTGGCTGGGCGGAGGACAGCAGCATGGACAACAAGGGTGTTGTCCATTCCCTGAATGTGTGCAGGGCAGAGCCACAAAACCCTGTTTGGGAAGGGGTAACAAATAGCATGAGGAAATCATGTGGAGATCAGGGGAAGCAAATTCCAGTTTGTGGCAGGAAGGAGAGAAAGGGTGGAGAAGGTGGAATGATGGGGAGGAAGGCACAGGCAGACCCAGGTCTACTTTGAGTTCTGTTGAAGGCTGACACTGCACTAACGTGTATTTGCAAAGCTGATGATCAGCAGAAGGCATTTGGAGACTGTTACAACTAGTGATGAGGTTGATATCACTATAATTATAGATATAATTAAAACAATAGGGCTCAAAACCTGTTTTTTTTCTCCAAAATGAAGCTTCCCTTTGTTCTTTCCCCTCTACTCACAGATTTGAGATGCGCCTTCACCAGGCTGATTTGAGTGCACGAGGCCACGGTGATATCATCGAGTGAGAGAGAGTTATGAGCACAGCATATCAACTGCATGAAATAGTGTATTTTTGTTTCCTTTCCATTTTAGCCACTACCTAACTGTCACCATAAAACTGGTCTTAAAATAGCTCTGCAGGTACAAACAAAACAGGAGAAGAACTGAACTAGATTTTGGTTTCCAGCCAAGTTTGTTCAAACAGCCTTTGCTAATAGGAGAGTTTTGGGGGAATTCTGACCCCAGAAAGGGGGTGGTCGAGTGTAGCAGATACAGGACTCTTATCAATAATTCCTTATCGCCTTGCAAAGCTAAGAACTTTGCCCTATATACCTACTCAGAGATGGAAGGCAAAATAGGTTTGCATTCAAAATTTAGTTTAAAATGATGTAAACGGTATTAACCAAGCTGTCAAAACTGCGTTCCTGGAAAACATTCAACTCAGCTAATCCATGGGTTTGGAAAGGTTGCTTGTGCAGACACTTAAAGCACATTGGTCCACCACAGGCCTGGTGATGTCTTCAGCGAGAGCCACGCAGCCCTCCAGTTACACATGTAGAAAGAGATGGTAGGTGCTCGATCCTTGGAAACATTCAAGGCCAGGTTGGATGTGGCTCTGAGCAACCTGATCTGGTTGAAGATGTCCCTGCTCACTGCAAAGGGTTTGGACTGGATGACCTTCATGGTCCCTTCCAACCCAAACCGTTCTATGATTTCATAGAATCATGCAATCACTAAGGTTGGGAAAGCCCTCCAAGATCACCCAGTGCAATTGTTCAAACAATATCAACATGCCCACCTTCCCAGACAGAAAAGGTTGTAAGCAGTTCGGGGTAGAAGGATCTAGAAGACAAAGTGATTACTTCCTAGCATGTACTTTGTACAGTTGAGAAGATGTAACATGGCAGCAAATGAGCATCAGGCCACAAGGGCTGGAGGTTGTCTGTGGTCCTGGGCCAGGGTTTTCATGGTGCTGAGTTGTTCTGGCATCACTGACTTCAGCAGAGCTTGCTGGCTTAAGACAGTTGAACTGAATCAGCATCAGAAAACTCAAATTTCTTTATGCTACACTACCAATGCTGCCCTGCCCTTTGCTGCAGCTCCTGTGCAGCCACTCAGATGTCACCAAGGCCAGAGCTAGAGGTGGGGTCCTCTCTCTGATGGCCAGATTAGGACACTCAGCAGCTTAATTATTGCCTGAGGGGAGACCTCTTTGCAGCTTCCTCACAAGGAGAAGGAAGAGGAGCAGGTGCTGAGCTCTTCTCTCTGGTGACCAATGACAGGACCTGGAGGAATGTCAGGAAGATGTGCCAGGGGAGGGTTAGGTTGGACATGAGGAAAAGATTCTTCTTCCAGAGGGTGGTGAAGCACTGGAACAGCTCCCAGGGAAGCAGTCACGGCACAAAGCCTGACAATATTGCAGAAGCCTTTGGCCAACACCCTCAACCCCACGGTGTGAGTGTTGGGGTGTCCTGTGCAGGGACAGGAGCTGGACTCGATGCTCCTTGTGGGTCCCTTCCAGCTCAGGACAGTCTATTATTCTGTTCTAGTGTCCATCTGCCGAAACTGCTGGTTCATGTGTAATCTTTAACTCATGCTTCAGGCTGAACGGGTTTCCATCCATGTTCTCACTGGTTTGGTTTGAGTGAGAGCTTTGTCAGCAAGGGTGTTTGTTTTGCTGCTTATCAGAAGGAAAAGCCTCAAAAAACACAAAGACATTCTGCCTTTCCTAGAAGTATTTGGGAGCCATGGCTGGGAAGTGTGTAAGTGCACACAAAACCCCTTTGGACAACTTGGAAGTCTCTGCTCCTATGAAATTATTTTCTTGTGGAGTACAGCAAGGGACTGTTGAAAGGTGTCAGTGTTGTACTCAACTGAGCAGAAAGCACAGAATGAAAGGATCCCTGTGTGGATTTATCACACAGAATCACACACACAGAATCACACAGAATCACACAGAATAACCAGGTTGGAAGAGACCCACCGGATCGTCGAGTCCAACCATTCCCACCAATCCCTAAATCATGCTCCTAAGCACCTCATCTACCCTAACCTTAAACACCTCCAGGGACAGTGACTCAACCCCCTCCCTGGGCAGACCGTTCCAATGCCTAATCACCCTCTCCGTGAAGAACATTTTCCTAATCTCAAGCCTAAATCTCCCCTGGCGGAGCTTGAGGCCATTCCCTCTCGTCCTGTCCCCTGTCACTTGGGAGAAGAGGCCAGCACCCGCCTCTCCACAACCTCCCTTCAGGTAGTTGTAGAGAGTAATAACATCTCCCCTCAGCCTCCTCTTCTCCAGGCTGAACAATCCCAGCTCTCCCAGTCGCTCCTCATAAGATTTGTTCTCCAGCCCCTTCACCAGCTTTGTTGCCCTTCTCTGGACTCGCTCCAGAGCCACAACATCCCTCTTGTGGTGAGGGGCCCAGAACTGAACACAGTACTCGAGGTGCGGTCTCACCAGTGCTGAGTACAGGGGGAGAATAACCTCCCTGGACCTGCTGGTTACACCGTTCCTGATACAAGCCAAGATGCCATTGGCCTTCTTGGCCACCTGGGCCACTGCTGGCTCATGTTCAGTCGGCTGTCAACCAACACCCCCAGGTCCTTCTCCTCCAGGCAGCTTTCCAGCCAGGCTTCTCCTAGTCTGTAGCTCTGCTTAGGGTTGTTGTGCCCCAAGTGCAGGACCCGGCATTTGGCCTTGTTAAACCTCATGCCGTTGGTCTCAGCCCAGCAGTCCAGCCTGTTCAGGTCCCTTTGCAGAGCCTCCTGACCCTCCAGCAGATCGACACTTCCACCCAGCTTGGTGTCTCCCAGCTTGGTGTCCCAGCTTGGTGCCCCAGCTTTATAATTCGATAAAGGATATCACAGAAAAATAGAATGGTTTGGGTTGGAAGGGACCTTAAATCCATTCTGTTCCATCATCCTGCCATGGGCAGGGACACCTCCCACTGGATTGCGGTGCTCAAAGCCCCATCCAACCTGCCTTTGAACATCTCCAGGGATGGGGCAGCCACCACTTCCCTGGGAAACCTGGACCAGGGCCTCCCCACCTTTACAGCAAAACATTTGTCCTTAAGATCTCATCTCAATCTCCCCTCTTTCAGCTTAAAAGTGGTAGAGAAGACTCTGATAATTCAATCTGCCACAGATCTCTGTGCTTTGCAAGCCAGGACTTCTTGTCAAGTGGTATAGACCTACCTATGGGTTGCCTTTCTACTGTAGCTTCCACAAATGCTCAAGAAAAAGGATCACCCCAAAAACATTGTTATGTAAGTAGAAGATGAGGGTGGAAGAGACAAGAGTAATAGGAAAACCCTGTTCATCAGTATGGTGGCTGTAGGAGGAGTGGGAAGCGCTTTCGCAAGTATTCATAGGGAGCTCTAAGTGGGAATTCAGCCCCCAGAAAGAACAAAGATGATTCCTTGGAAATAAGATACTGAGGAATAAAGACCATTGTAGTGGGCCAGCCATGGAGCACCTTCTTATTAATGAAAGATAGTGTGTCTTGGAGGACCTTGACACCAAAGTGATTTATGCTTGATGTTAAAAAAGAGGTTTAAGAAGAAGGATGCGAAAGGAGTAGCCTGTGTCTAAATGCTAGTGACTGACTCTGTGGCAGAGCGCCGGAAAGCTGTGAGTAAAGCAAGAGTGAAACTGGCTGTCTGATCGAGATGTCAGATGATGAGAGTTCAAGGGAAGGGACCATTGGAAAAGGCCGTCAGTTCTTAGGACACTATGCAGACAACCTTCAAGAGGATTAAACCTCACCTGAAGAAAAGGATTCATAAGCTGGGAATTAAAAGAGATTGTAAAGCCATGATGGGTTTTGGCATGACTGTGGTGTGGGGTTGGATGGAGGTATGGGCAGGAGCTTTGCTTTAGGCAGGAAGAGACAGAGTTGAAAGTAGATCTAAATAAGAACTGGTCTTCCACAACTGAAACTTCTCATTTGCATGGAAGGGGCAAGTCTGGAGTTGAGCAGCAAAAGGGGAGGTGTTTCTGCAGAGGCAGTCATTGAGTTTGTGCATGGATTTGAGTTTGGCGTTTCTATTCTCTTTGGTAGGTGGTTTCTTTTCCTGGGAATGAGATGATAGGGGAAAAGAAACCAAAACCAATTCAAGGCTGGTGAAGAAGACTCCTTAGCAAGTGCAGTACGAGTGATGGGAAGCAGAGGATGAGGGGTGCAGAATCTAGAGAACAGGATCTCAAGAAGGATGTGTCAACATGTAAATGAAGAAAGACACAGGCAAAAGTGTCTGACTGAAATCTTGGTAAGAAGATATGAGAGGTCTTGACCAGAGAAGTTTCTGTAAGATGTGAGGGGCAGAAACTGTTGGAGGAACACCAGGATACTACAAACAGCAATGAGCTATGGGATGGAGTGATGTATTGAAAGGCAAGAGGTCGAGGCCAGCAGGTCGAGGGAGATGATTCTGCCCCTCTATTCCACTCCTGTGAGACCTCATCTGGTGTTCAAGGCCAGGTTGGATGGGGCTTTGAGGAACCTGATCCAGTGGGAGGTGTCCTTGCCCATGGCAGGGGGTGGTACAGGATGATCTTTAAGGTCCCTTCCAACTCAAACCGTTCTGTAGAACCATCAAATCATAGAATAGTTTGGGTTGGAAGGGACCTTAAGAGATCACCCACGGGATCAGGCTGCCCAAGGCCCATCCAGCCTGGCCTTGAACACCTCTACGGCTGAGGCAGCCACCACTGCTCTGGGCAGCCTGGACCAGGGCCTCCCCACCCTCATCATGAAGAAATTCCTCCTTACATCTAGTCTAAATCTGCCCCTCTCCAGTTTATAGCCATTGCCCCTCGTTCTATCACCACAAGACTTTGTAAAGAGTCTTTCTTGTAGCCCCTCCCCAGCTTTCTTGTAGCCCCTTTCAAGTACTGGAAGGTCCCTGTAAGTTCTCTTCAGAGCCTTCTCTTCTCCAGGCTGAATTCATGATTCTATAAAGAGGGGAATCAAGGATTTTTTGGTACCTTTGAAAGAAAGGAGATGCTAAATGATGTTAGTAAAGGGAAAATTGAAGATTTCAAGGTTAAATGAGAAGGGCTATCACTGATTAGAATTAGAAGGGATGAAGGAGACTGATATAGTGCGGAGAGGCTGTTAGAAGGAAGAACAGACCAGTGCCCTGCCATGGAGATGAGGAAAATCAGCCAACTCATATTTCTTGGAAGAGCAAAGGAGCCAGGAGAAGAAGGTGGCTGAGGAGACAGAATCATAGAATGTCCTGAGTTGGGAGGGAGCCCCAAGGATCATCGAGTCCAGCTCCTGTCCCTGCACAGGACACCCCAACACCCACACTGTGGGGCTGAGGGCGTTGGCCAAAGGCTTCTGGAATATTGTCAGGCTTGGGGCCGTGACTGCTTCCCTGGGAGATGTTCCAGGGCTCCACAACCCTCCGGGGGAAGAACCTATTCCTGATGTCCAACCTAACCCTCCCCTGGTGCATCTTCCTGCCAGAAGTTGCATCATCCAGAGTTGCAGATGTACTTCTTCAGATTCAGCTGGATCCTACAGCTGCGTAGTTGGGAAGGTGACGTTATGGAGAAGTAGAGACAATGAATTTGCTGCTGCATTAACAGCCTCAGGAACAAAAATAAACGTGAAATGAAGTCAGTAGGGCAGCCTCTGGAAGGCAACCCAGACTGGGCTGGAATGAAGCTTGAAAGCAAATGAGCTATTTTCAAATTGAGAAAAGGACAGGAAGGAGAGGTCTACAAAGAGAGGAGGAAAGAAAACCTAATTGCATTATATGGATGAGCAGTGAGCAGAGTGGGAATTTGTGCCATGGGGAGATGAGGAAGAGCAGTGCTAGGTGAAAAACATACCAGAGCAACCACTTCAGAGAGGCTGAGAGAGTCAAACGAGCTGCAGATCAATTGCAGCCGTGAGGACACGGGGATGCCAGAGTAATAAACTGGTTCAGTTGTCACATCATAACCTAACACCACCAAGAATGGATGTGGGAATGTGGGAGGGGAAAGGGCTTTGGATTGAGAATGGAGGGTGAAGATGGGGAGAGGCTGGGCAAGAGAAATGGAAGCAACAAGAACAAGAGGGACCCTCAACCGTATGCACCACGTCTGCCCCTGATCCGGAAGCTCAGAGAAAGGAAGGTGCCTGGAGGAGAAAGAGAGCACAGGTGAGGTCCTCAGAGCTGGAGGAGCTGTGGGTGCCCGGGAGGAGTGTGCAGAGCTCAGAAACAGCTGGGAGGGGAAAGAAATGCAGCGTAGGGCAGATGGAGAAGAGGGGCCAGTGTAGCTGGGTGGAGAGGGTGGTATGCCAGGAGGACAGGGACTTGATCCAGAGTTGTCAAAGGAAGGGATGAGGAGCGTGGTGGGAAGAGGATAGGCTTGGCATGGAAAATGGGTGGGCATAAGGAAGATAACAGGGCCAGATGCTGCTGTGAACAAAGGGTGAGGTCAGTGCAATGGCTGGGTGGCAGACGGACAAGTGTACAAAAACAGAAAACAAGTGGCAGCTCCTGCCTGTGGTTTCTAGGGATGGTGTTTGCCTGCCTGCAATCAAAAGTAATTGATTAGAGAATTAGGCTGGTGCTATTTTGGCCGTGTGACTTCAGATGCTGTAATCTAAGCCCACTGCGTGCTTATCCTTGTGGCGAGGATAACTCTTTAGGCACAGGGATGGCTCTGGGGGGACACGTGTCAGAAGGCTCTTCCCCAAACAGTGTTTGTAACCCTGCCACTCCTCTCATCAATCACCCAGGCCATATAAAACTGGCAGCGTGCTTCCTGTGAGAGTGTTGGGAAGTTTCAAAGGCAAAGTGCACTATTGTTTAATAGCCAATTATTCACTGGCATTGATAAACAGGCTCTGCTTGTGATTACCGCAGCAATTACTCACTCTCCTAATTTAGACATGGGGAAAAATTAATTCAAGCTTCCAGTTGATCATTTATATCTTTTGGCTTTTGTTATACACATCATAGTGCACTGAAAACAACTCCACATGAAGGAAACCGATCTGCTGGAATTGATAATGAGTTTTATTCTCGTTCTGTCACTGACTGAGTCCAAGCTGAAGGTGGTTTTTCACATTTCAGGGGCATAAAAATATGAAAATAATTGTGTTAAGCTATAGATTAAAAACAGAGGGAAGGGCTGTCACTGTGGTCAGGAGGGAACTCCATGTACAGCTAGACAGGCAAATAAAACAGTGGGATGTTTAAGTAATTTGACCTCACCTTACGCCCAGACCATTCTTCAAGTGTTGATGGACCCATCTCCAGACTACATCCAAGTTGTTCACGGAAAGCTTGTGGAGAGAAGTGCGAGGATGCTGCCTGGTTCAGAAGGAAATTGTGGCAGGAGGACATTAAACTGTTAACAGTTTTTCCACCAGTTGCAAAGGGCACAAGGATTCCGTGGTGGCTGGCAGCTCAAGTCCTCGATACCCAAGCAAAAGCACCTTCTCCGGGGTTTCTCCCTCCCTCTGCAGTGTGGTTTCACTTTCCGTGGCTGTCTTGGCATTGGCATCCGTTCAGCTGGGCTTGAGAAGGGCAGGAAGAGCCGTTCCTCCACGTACACCGGTGCAAGCATGACAGCACATTCCTTGGAAGCACAGATCGCGTGCGAGGTAGAACCTCTCCTGTGCCTGGTGAGGCCTCATGCTCTGGATGCAGTGACCTTCACCTCTGAAGCCCTGGAAGCCTTTCAAATCCTGGTTTATTTGCCCCAAACGGTGTCACTGCAGAAAGATTTTCTGTTCATGCACAGCTTGAGTGACCCCAGATGTTTTTTTTTTCTTGCTCTCATTGCTTTGCAGAAGCAAGGCCACCGCTTTCAGCAGCTCCAGAGCAAACGGGAGCAGAGCACAGACAAAGCTCAGTGACCAGCTCTGGTGAAGAGGTGGCTGGGAGCATTTAGCTGGGCTGAACACAAGCTTGGTCCAGTAGCAAAGATCTGAATATTGTTTCAGCTGGGAGACAGAATTAGGCCTCTGCTTTTCCCTCCTTCAGTGTAGTGAAGGTTTGATTAGCAGCAGTTCGTTGTTCCTAATGGTTTGCCTGGACAAACAGGAGGTCAGTGAGGGTGTGGAGCACAAGGCTTATGAGGAGTGGCTGAGAGACCTGCGGGTGTTTGGTCTGGAGAAGAGGAGGCTGAGGGGAGACCTCATTGCTCTCTGCAGATCCCAGAAAGGAGGTTGTGGAGAGGTGGGTGCTGGGCTCTTCTCCCAAGTAACAAGCAATGGGATGAAAGGAAATGGCCTCAAGTTGCACCAGGGGACGTTTAGATTGGATATCAGGAAACATTTCTGTATAGAAATAGTTGTGAAGCCCTGGCAGAGGCTGCCCAGGGCAGTGGTGGTGTCTCCATCCCTGGAGGTGCTCAAAAAACTTGTAGATGTGGCACTAAACATGGTTCAGCAGGCACGGTGGTTTGGGGCTGATTGTTGGACTGGATGAGCATAGAGGGCTTTTCCAACCTCAACGATTCCATGATTCTATGATCTGCTGTCCCTGCTCCTCACACTATGGCTCTGGAGGGTGGAGGTGCTGCCATCTCTTCCTACCTCTGTCATTGGAATGCTTGGAGCATTTAAGTGCCATGCCAGCAGAGCTATCCCGACTTTGGGATGAGGCACTAATCCCTGGTTCAAGGCCAGGTTGGATGGGGCGTGAAGCCCCTGATCCAGGTGTCCCTGCCCATGGCAGGGATTGCAACTGGATGGGCTTTGAGGTCCCTTCAAACCCAAACCATTCTAGGATTCTATGATTTGGAGTTTATCTTATCTGAGCTTATCATGCACACTCAGGAACTGTGTAATCCAGCTGCCCTGCTTAGCCAAAAGCTAAAGAGTTTCTAAAGTTTATTTCCTGCTTTTATGGCAACTGTCTGTCCCTTTATTTATTTTCACCGAAAGCGTCTGGGGTGCTAAAAATAATTTTGGGAGTAATTCTCATGGCAGATTGTAGAACAATTGCAGGCTGCAGTCAGAGCACTTGGGAAGTGAAGGATGCCTCCTTGCCCAATCTCTTCATATGAACTCCCATCATTTTTAATTTTTGTTTTGTAGTAAAGCATTTTCTGCTCCTCGCAGTCGAGAAGAGCTGACGGCTCGCATTGTTGTTACCTTGAAAAGGGCAGTTATCATGGTTAATCCACCCTCCAAGGTTCTTCCTCAGGATAATTATTGTTGTGGTGATTCATCTTGCAGACCCTGCCCTTCCTTATTCGCACAAAATATCCTGCTCCCGGCAATATTTCTGGGTCAGGCTCGTGCCACACATGTGATTTCCTCTCGGGCACACAGACAAGAGAAGATGGATTTAAAGGTCAGCCACCGCTGAGCCAGCCAACCTCAGTGTGCTACACAGGCAGCTTCATAGAATCATAGAATTGTCTGGTTGAGATCATCGAGTCCAACTGTACCCATCCCCTGCTAAATCATATCCCCAAGAACCTCATCTTCTCATCTTTTTAAACACCTCCAGGGATGGGGACCCCACCACTGCCCTGGGCAGCCTCTTCCAATGCTTCACCACTCTTTCAGTAAAGAAATGTTTCGTATCCAATCTAAACCTCCCCTGGAGGAACTTGAGGCCATTCCCTCTCGTCCCATCCTTTGTTACTTGGGAGCAGAACCCAGCACCCACCTCACCATAACCTCCTTTCTGGGAGCTGCAAGGAGCAATGAGGTCTCCCGTCAGCCTCCTCTTCTCCAGGCTAAACAAGCCCAGGGCCCTCAGCTGCCTCTCCTGACCTTTGTTCTCCCGACCCTTCCCCAGCTCCATTCCCCTTCTCCAGATGCACTTCAGCCCCTCAACAACCTCCTTGTAGCGAGGAGCCCAAAACTGAACCCAGGATTCGAGGTGCACATTTGTCCCACTTCTGGTATGTTATCAGATGGGTAATGGTGCCCTCAGTAACTTCCACAAGCCATCAGCAGCTCCTTTTTTACAAACTGGTTTTCTGCAAATAAATCCATCTGAGCAATGTTCTGCATTAAAATGAGGAGTCTACAAAATCTGTTCTTGTACCTGGAGTACAAAGTAACTGTAAGTTTTGGGAGAGAGTCAATGATGCAGCTTAGCCATATTGGATGCAGAAAAAGTTCTGTTGGTTTGTTTTCCTTTATGAAGTGGCTGTTAACACTCCCTTCCCAACACTAAAAAAGAATTTACATAAAAGATGGTGATACAAAGTCTTATCTCATTAGCGTATGTCATTAGGTCATTAGTATACCTCATTATCTCATTTCCAGCAGGAGCAGGGATGGGATTATCCCCCTGGGCTCAGCACTGGTGAGGCCACACCTCGAATCCTGGGTTCAGTTTTGGGCCCCTCACTACAAGAAAGACATCGAGGGGCTGGAGCCGAGGGGTTCTGGGAGGGGGCTGAGGGCCCTGGTGCTGCTTAGCCTGGAGAAGAGGAGGTTGAGGGGAGACCTTATCGCTCTCTGCAGCTGCTGAAAGGAGGTTGTGGTCAGGTGGGTGCTGGGTTCTTCTCCCAAGTAGCAAGTGATAGGATGAGAGGGAATGGGCTCAAGTTGCACCAGGAGAGGTTTAGGTTAGATATTAGGAAAAATATCATCACTGAAAGGGTTGTCAAGAACTAGCAGAGGCTTTCGAGGGCAGTGCAGGAGTCTCCATCCCTGGAGGGATGTAAAAGATGTGGAGATTTTTAAGCTAAAGGTGGTGAATCCCTGGGCCAGGTTGCCCAGAGAGATGGTAGATGCCCCATCCCTGGAAACGTTCAAGATCAGGTTGGATTGTGCTGAGTAACCTGATCTGGTTGAAGATGTCCCTGCTCACTGTAGGGTGGCTGGACTACATGTCCTTCCTGGCCCCTTCCAACCCAGACCATTCTATGATTCTATGAGATGTGGCACTCAAGGACACGGTTTAGTGGTGGAGCTGGTAGTGTGACATTTACAGTTGGACTTGATGATCTTAAAGTTCTTTTCCAAACTAAATGATTTCCAACCTAAATGATTTAACAGGCTGCCCAGGGAGGTGGTTGAGTCACCTTCCTTGGAGGGGTTTAAGGGACAGGTGGACGAGGTGCTGAGGGGCACACTTTAGTGATTGATTGGAATGGTTGGCCTCGATGATCCAGTGGGTCTTTTCCAACCTGGCAATTCTATGATTCTATGATTCTGTGACTCCGGGTGAGGGTTTGCAGGGCTGCGTGGGAGCAGGGTGGGGAGGCGGCGTTCACTCACACTGCACGTGGGATGAGGGAACACTGCCTCTCTTGTTATGCTGGAAAATTTCACTGCTCCTCTCTTCGGTGGAAAACATTATCACCAGCACATCCTGGCGTGTAATTTTTGCCTCATTTATTATTGTTTAGCACTGGCTTTAATGCTTATGGTGCATTTCTAAGGTACTTGAAGAGGGTTGGGGTTTTTTCAAGGAAACAGAACTCACAGGGGACAGGAGAGGGAGAATCTTGAAAGTTTTTGGCACGAATTGAGTCAAATTTTACTCAACAGGAAAAACAGAACCTGTGCAGGCTCTAACATGAGTTCTGCATAGCCCAGAGGCTACGGGGAAGGGAATGCCCAACAGGCAGGATTACTCAGGAGACTTGGGCCCTGCTTTCCCTGCCAACCTGCTTGGCAGCTCTCTTTGTACATCCTGTTTTCCCCAGTTTGGGTGCAAACCACTGCATTTTGTAGCAGGCAGATGTTACCCAACACCCGTGGTTCTCTAATCTCGGGTTTCTTCTCAGGATAC
Source organism: Clamator glandarius (assembly GCA_033459285.1). Lineage (NCBI taxonomy): Eukaryota > Metazoa > Chordata > Aves > Cuculiformes > Cuculidae > Clamator > Clamator glandarius. The sequence goes on along the minus strand of JAUNZM010000089.1, from coordinate 6,063,344 downwards.
AGAACCTGGATGAAACCCAGTGATGCCACAACAACGGCAGGTCAGAAGCTTGGTTCCCCCCACCTGCCCTTAACCATGGCAGTTGTCCTGAAGCTCACAGTTCCTCAGCTCACTCAGTGACGCTTTCTGACGATGAGCTGCAGGAGGAGGAGGAGACCACAGTCAAAGGCAGCAAGCAAAAGCTATACTAGGTGGTTCCACTATGCAGGACCAGTGCTTGCCTCTGCTGTTGAGCTAGGAAGCACCATGACATGATGGTTTGAGCAACCGGATCCAGTGGGAGGTGTCCCTGCCCATGGCAGGGAAGTGGAACTGGATGAGCTTTAAGGTTCCTTCCAACCCAAACCATTCTATGATTCCATGATTCTATGACACTCTGGTGTGGGATTGAGCTCGAGGTGCCCTCAGCTTTGCCGCCTCCCTTCCACAATACTGCTGGCTGCGAGATCACTCTGAAGTGCATCTTAGAGGCGTAGCATCCTGCTTGGGCTGAGATTGGTAAGGTAGTTTCAGGTCCATAGTTTCCAAGTAAGATTGGAAATGCATATTAGTAGGCAATTTTTATGCCATTGTGCTTCTAGGTAAGATGGCAGAACCTCATGGCAGTTTGGTGGCAAGCTACTAAAAACAAAAGTTCACTCAATTTTATTTTAGGTGATTTGGAGGACATCAAAGTCTGGAGGAAAGCACCTCTAGGGACATAGAATCACAGAATCATTAAGGTTTGAAAAGTCCCCTAAGCTCACCTGGTCCAACTGTCAGCCCAACACCATCGTTCCTGTTAAACCATGTCCTGAAGTGCCATGGCCACAATCTTTTTGAACCCTCCCAGGGCTGGAGGCCCCACCAGTGCCCTGAGCAGCCTCTGCTGGGGCTTCACCACTCTGTCAGTCAAGACATTTTTCCTAATATCCAATCTAATCCAACCTAACGTGCCATCTGATGAAGAAGTGATCAGGATGGTATTACATCAGACTCTAAAAACAGCTTCAGTCTTTGTAAAGTTAAGTATTGAGGAAAGTCTTTGATTCTGCTCGTTTTGGCACAGGATGCACTTCAGTTTCTATGCATCAGCTCCTAACAGTCACAGCTTAATCAGGCAGAATGCAAGTCACGAGTATCAGCTCTTGACATTGTACAAATCTCATTTTGGAGGAGCTAAGAAGTTCAAACTACACCTCTCCCTTCCTTATCCCTCCTCATTTTAGGGAGCTACTGAAGGACGAGCCGCTTACACACTGTGGATCCATATATGAATCAGGTTTCATGTGTGACAGCCTCTTGGGACAGTGGAATTGATTTAATGCTCCTGTCACCTAGCACTTTATGAGTAGTTTTTAGGAGACCACAGGTGTCTCCATCAGGCAATGTCTAAAGGTAGCACTGAACACCCCGGAGGACCAGGACTGGCAATTGCATGATTTGATCCTCCTCACTGCACTTTTTCTGCTGTGCTGGACTCAACTAATCAGCTCAACGTCATTGATATGGGAGAGCTGTAATGGCAAAGGAAGTACTTTTTCCAATAACATTTTCCTAGTTCAGAAAAGACCTTTTCAGGCACCAAAAATACAGTCCTTAGTAGCATTATGTGACTGGTAATAGCCTGATTTTGAAGATCACTTTAATTCCACAGGCTGAAATAGAACCTGACACATATGAGCCCTTCTCACTGAGGCTTAAGTTTCTGAAAACAACTTGTATAAAAATACAATCCCAGTAAGACCATATATGCAATAAGAACAAATCTGATTTCTTGTGTTTCAACAAACCATACACTGACATCTGATGCTTCCGGGAGCTCCTGACTCCTCTTTACAGAACCATGGCATAAAATATACAACTTAGCAGGTTTTATGAAATCCGCTTTCTTGACTAAATTCAACTCTACCTCATCTGCTGAGCTCGTTAAGGATAAACAGTGGTTGAATGGCCACACCACGCACTGGTGCCTCTAGGACTGAGGGACTTCAATTGTCTTTTCTGAGTCTCAGCTGAAACGTCTAACACTCAGCTGAACTTGGCTGTTTTAACCAGTGCATCTGAGACTTTCCTTCCTCTCTTTTTTTTTCTTTTCTGGCAATCAAGGAATCACGGAATCATGGAATAGTTTGGGTTAGAAGGGACCTCAAAGCCTATCCTGTTCCACCCCCCTGCTACGGGCAGGGACACCTCCCACTGGATCGGGGGCTCCAAGCCCCATCCAACCTGGCCCTGAATGCCTCCAGGGATGGAGCAGCCACCACTGCTCTGGGCAACCTGCGCCAGGGACTCCCCACCCTCACAGGAAAATAAAAGGGCCCTAAATCTAACAAACATGAAAATTCTAGGTGTGTGTTGCTAACATCTCTCCATGTTCATTTGATGGCTGAAGGTTAATTGCACGACATTTTTTCTCACAGCTTAGGAGGAGGTTGGACACAGAAGTACAAAGAAAAACTTGTGGTTAGGAATGCAAATCCCCTTCCCAACCTGGGAAACTCCAGTAAGAGAGTTCTCTTTTGAGGTAGGGTTAAACTCTGCTGTGGGTACCTCTGGTGGTGGCTGTTCTCTAGGAGATCAATTCTCTTCTGCATAGAACAAACCATAAAAAAGAGAAGCAGTTCTTGCCTGCTACAAACCCAGCTCTCAACACAAGGCAGTGCTGCAGCAGACTGGGAGAACTGGAGTTGGTCAGCCTGTAAAAGAGGAGGCTGAGGTGAGACCTCAGAGCAGCTTCAAGCACTGAAAGAGGCTCCAGGAAAGCTGCAGAAGAGCTGTTCCAAAGGGCAGGGAGTGATTTGTTGCAGGGGAATGGCTTTAAATTGGAAGGGGGAAGATTTAGATGAGACATTAGGAAGACATTCTTCATGATGAAGCTGAGGAGTCCCTGGCCCAGGTTGCCCAGAGCAGTGGTGGCTGCCCCATCCCTGGAGGGGTTCAAAGCCAGGCTGGATGGGGCTTGGAGCCCCTGATCCAGTGGGAGGTTTCCCTGCCCATGACAGGGGGTGGGACTGGGTGGGCATTGAGGTTGCTTCCAACTCAACCATTCCATGATTACAGCAAGGGGGAGTCAGCATTTTTAATGTTGAAGTTCCTGTCCTGTGAACGTGGTGCAAGTGCCCGGAGTTCCCCTTGGAAGCAGGAGAATGTGCATTCACAGTGTTTTGTCTTACAGAAAGAGCTCAATAGGTCTCAGGTTTCAGACGACCAGGAAGATTTCCGAGCACACCTTCCTGAGTGGAAGGGCACAGAACAGAAACAATTCTCCTGGGATATGGATCTGCACCGAAGCGCTATTCTATTTTTGGAGCTCTACTGGAATGTTTCCAAGACCACCATGACACAATTACTTCAGTCTGGGTGGTAAACGTGTGTCTACTGTTACTGCAAACTCTTCTGCACTGTTTGCTGTGCATTCTTGAACCACTGCTGCTTTATTGGAAGGATTCCTGCTGTGTTGTCACCTCATCCTTGGAACCCTCTCTGAATACACAGATGGAAAAATGTAAACATACCCTGTGCTTTGGTGGACAGATACTATTTACAGGTGGAGCCCACAGGTAAATCATGGTATGAATTAATCTGATGAGACAGAGACTTCTAACCACAGTGTAATTCACTTCTAGGTTGAGCCTTATCACCTAATCAAGCTGCTTCCAATTACAAGGAAATAAATGCCTGTACCTGTTATAGGTAAGACAGAATCAGTAGAGCAATGGGGGTCAGGCATCAGCACCCTTACATAAAAAGAACTAATTAACCATGTAAAAAGATTGAGTAGTGCTGCCTTCTTTCAGGAAGACGCAGAATCATGGAATGGTTTGAGTTGCAAGGGCCCTCAAAGCCCATCCAGTCCCACCCCCCTGCCACGGGCAGAAACATCTCCTACCGTACCAGGTTGCTCCAAGCCCCATCCAGCCTGCGCTTGAACACCTCCAGGGATGGGGCAGCCAACGCTTCTCTGGACAGCCCGGGCCGAGGCCTCCAACCCTTATGAAGAATTTCTTCCTGGTGTCCAATCTAAATCTTCCCCCTCCAATTTAAAGCCATTCGCCCTCATTCTATCACTCTATGCCCTTCTAAAAAGTCTCTCCTCAGTTTTCCTGAAGGCCCCTTCATGTACTGCAAGGCCACTCTAAGGTCTCTTCGCAACGCTCTTGTTCTTCTGGCTAAAAAACCCCAACTTTCTCAGCCTGTCCTCATACAGGAGGTGCTCCAGCCCTTGGATCATCTCTCTGGCCTCCTCAAACAGCCGCCTTCTCTTGAACAGTTTCATATCTTTCTTATGTTGAGGATTCCAGAACTGGACACAGGACTCTAGATGGGATCCCACAAGAGTGCAGTAGAGGGGGAGAGAATCCCCTCCCTCGCCCTGGTGGCCACGCTGCTTTTGATGCAGGACAGGTTGGCCTTCGGGGCTGTAAGCGCATGTTGCTGGCTGGTGATAAGCTTCTCATTAATCAGAACCCCCAAGTCCTTTCCACAGGGCTGCTCTAAATCACATCACCTCCCCATGACTGGATGGGGCTCTGCACAACCTGAGCAAGCAATATGTCCCTGTTCCTGCAGGGGGGCTGGAAAGGTTGCCCTATAAAGGTCCCTTCTGGTTCTATGATAAAGACTGTCAGTAATGCACAAAGGAGGGTAGATTTGATGTGGCTGAACCAGTACTACAGTAGCTCTCAAGTATCTGCTCCTTGCAATACACTGAATGCAGGGAGACGTGAATCCCCAAATTCAGGTACAGCAGGAGCGGCTAGCACTGATGATTCGGCTTTTATAAGCATTCTCCATACTTGCTTATAAAATGAGAAGTATATTAAAGCTTTTAAGGCTTTTTATACTACTGAGATCAAACTGATCTCTATCTGTTTCTCTGCCTGAATCTTATCTGTTGATGCAGGAGCACCTCTGCTATGAGGACAACCTGAGAGAGTTGGGGTTGTTCAGCCCAGAGAAGGCTCTGGTGAGACCTTAGAGCAGCTTCCAGTATTGAAACAGGCTCCAGGAAAGCCAGGGATGGACTTTTTCTAAGGGCATGAAATGACTGGACAAGGGAGAATGGCTTTAAATTGGAAGAGGGATGGTTTACGTTAAACACTAGGAAGAAATCTTTCAGGATAGGGCTGGGGAGGCCCTGGCCCAGGTTGCCCAGAGCAGGGGTGGCTGCCCCATCCCTGGAGGGGTTCAAGGCCAGGTTGGATGGGGCTTGGAGCCCCTGATCCAGTGGGAGGTGTCCCTGCCCATGGCAGGGGTGGAACTGGACGGGCTTTCAGGTCCCTTCCAAACCAAAGCATTCTGGGGTTCTAGGATACCTCACCAGCCCTGCTTATGCAAAACCCAAGACCAGTAAAGCTCAGCCTCTTACAGTCCAGATCCACGCGCAGCAATTTAAAGTGATGCTCAGAAACCAGCTCTGGAGTAAGCAGAACTGTAAATAAGCAATGCACTAAATAAGGATTTGACCCCTTCCAGTGAAGTCTTGTACTCAAGCTCTTTAACAAAAGTCATAGGTAAAGCTAGAATAATTTTTAGTTAACACCAGAACAACTTGTTAACACTAATTATAGTTAATGCTATTATTTTTGTAACGTGGTCTTGACTTAATTTCAAGAACATAGGCACTATTTTCCTGCAAAATTCACTTCCTTATTTTCGAGAAAGCAAAGTTCAGACACCTTTAGAGTTGCACCAAATGTTATATTTTATTAACTAAAGCAAATACGTACAATTAAATACATACAGGATGTTCAATATAAGCATATTTAACATGTTTATAATATCCACAATCCTGTCTTATTGTCAAGTTTAAATAATGGCTGGTGTGGGCCATAACGCAACTGGCTAATGTTGCAGGATGCTGAGCAGCTCAAATAAAGCCTCTGTATCCCATAGCACACGTGTCCAGCTGGAGCTCTATCAGAACTATTGCTGTGGTGCAGTGTAATTACATAAAAAAATTAGTTTTTGACATACCATTTCATGACAGACAAACCACACAATCATTCCTTTTAACTGACTGAAAAGTTCCCTCCTGCAAGACTGCAAATGATCCATGATTAAAAGCCTGTTTTATTAGGAGTGCCTAAACCTGCAGAGAAACCAGCCACTCTCAGGTGAGCTGCAACCTTCTGGGGAAGGAAAACAGTAGTTGTTTTACTTGCAATGCACAAAGCCAAACGAACAGGTATCACAGTTACCTGCTGAAGTACAGAATAGTAATTAAGAAAGTGCGTAGCAGCTTCATCCTAAGCACAAGAAACTCCATCCTACTTGCGAAGGAGCTGCCTTCCAGACAGAGCCCCTTACCTGCAGGCTGTCTCACGCCATTCTCACCCCAACAGCACATGCACCCTCAACGCAGCAATCGCCACGCTGAGTTCCAGCTCGCAGCACTTCACTCGAGTTTGGAACCAAGTCAGCTGATACACCGGTTTGCATCAAGAGTTAGAAACAGCTTGTCATTTCTCTTCTTGGACCAAAGCTGCAGAGGTTAGGATGGAGCCCAAGCGGTCCCGGTGTTACAGTAAAGCCCTAAGAAAGGCAGCAGGTTGTATAGTTACCTCCTTGTGAGCAAAATCCCTGCCCTAAAACTATGCAACCTACTACCTCTTCCTAGGAGCCCAATGCTTCCTTTCGCAGTTCTTCTCACTTAGCAGCTGCTCTGTGCAGGCCGTTTAGCAAACAAGCAGGTTCTGGTCTTCTGCCTTTTAGGCCTGGACATGCGCTGCAAGTGAACACTGTTCACACTGCTAGGTTAGCGGGTAACCAGCTCTAGCACTCCAGGCTCACAAATGACTCCATTTTCACTCTGACATGCTATGCTAAACTTTCAGCCCCCAAAAAGCATGTTCATGTTTTTCTGACTACAGCAAGATGCTGGCTGGTTAGGCCAATGTGGAAGCAGTTACACTGGGTACACCTAGGACATCAGGAGAAAAAAGAACACAATAAGCTTAAAATGTCTTTGTTATAAAAAACATAACCACTTCAGAAAGAAATTACAGTTCTGGTGCCTGGATGCTCAAACCTCATAGCTTTACACCCCCTAAAACAATGAGGGGTCAGTTCTGGCCATTCAACACTTGAACTCAGCATGACATTGGTTAAACTTCATTTGCTAGGGACTTGGAGAAAAATAAACAGATTTATTAGTACAGTTTTATGTTTTTTCCCCCAACCTTTACTAAGCAGCTGGAGTCATGGAATTTTAATACATTCTAGAAATTCAGGTCTCAAACCAATTTAGGTCACAGTGTACAAGTTTGAGCTACCTGTATTTTTGCATTCAAACCCAAATCATTGGTAGAAAGTAACTTCGGCCCTGTGAGGCATTCCCCTCTGGATCTAGTAATGCATCTGGGATATCCAGCCAGCACAGTGCCACTCACCTTGAAAGAAAAGTCATATTAGTCAAATATAACATTCGGGGGTTGCACCATTCACATCGACTGTCAATCCTGCAAGCTCTGTCACTAATTCGATACTTGACAACCCTAAATTTATCAGACAGATCTATTTTCACTCAACGTGGACAAGAACGACTGCAAAGGACCGCAGTTTGTTTTACTCCGCAGGGAAGGCAATAGATTGTATAGTTATCTCCTGAACAGGGTAAAATAACTACCCTACAACTATACAATCTACTACCTCACTCTGACAGAGAAGCAGACAATTCAGTAAAGAGCAAAAGCAGCCACCCATACATTTCATTCTAAAGGATGTTTGATAATTCAGTTTGCGATGTGAAACCCCACAACTGGATTGGTAATTTGGGTCTGACTACCCCACTATATACAAACAAGAATCAGTCTATTCTTGACTCATGACATGAGAGAAATTGATGTAGATTGGTAACCTAGAATTAGAAAAATTTAACCACAATTACTCAGAGGTGTTACAGAAACATTTTCTCCTATAGTAAGTGTTACAAGTATAGAAACGTGGCAGAATCTGATGTTGCGTTGGAAGTGGAAAGGTTTCCATTGTTGCTTTTCTGCTGCTTTAGGAAAGACAGTAGATTGTATAGTTATCTCCCAGTTGTGGGTATGACCCTAAAACTATACAACCTACTACCTCATCCCACAGTGCAGGCATCTTCAGAGCCGATGGAGAGCGAGCGTCACTTGACTGAAGACAAGTTAGGCGAGCAGCAGACAGCACTGACAGTATAAAACACTGAGCACAGAAAAACCATCCCCCTTACTGCCCCAGTCAGATTCCTTAATTTCAAAGTTTTACCAGTCACTTGGGTCTCAATACATTTCATTTGCAGAGTCAGCAAGTTGTAGCAGTCACAGCAACTACAGTCATTAACTTCTCTGTTAAAGTGCTGTTTGTGTTCCACAGATGTGACCTTTCATCTGAAATCAGAAGAAAAGTCTATCAGAAACATCATATGCAGGCTCAAACTTCTTGTTCTTTAGAACTTAATAAAGCTCTGCAGCCAATTTACATGGATCACAGTGAGGCACCAACATTCATAGCTCTGATTAAATAAATATTATTAATATTACATATAGTAACTTTTTTCAGCTATTGTAACAATTGCGCAAAGAAAATCATGTACCATCAGAAGGAGTAATTTGGCCTAAATAACATAAAGTTCCCTGCACAGACACTCTTTCAATATTAAAAAAACTCATTAAGATTACGGCCTGACTTTTAATTGTTAAGACTGCCTTATGAAAAGGCCACTTAAAATACACATCTGATCAGACGCGAATGGATTTCTCTAACTGCTCCTGATACAATCTTAGAGCCAACTGCTACATCAACACAGCCTAACATGACCTTGAAATTAAAGTCTTAAGAGTACTGAAATTGCAATACTTGCCAGCCAGACGTGTGACTTACAATCCCCTTCGTAGCAAAGCCATCTTGAGCACAGAGCTGGAGAGGAAAATTGTTTTGTCAACGTCATGTATAACAGTTGAAAATGTTTACAGAAATGCAGTTTTTCAAACATTCAGTACATGTTTTACTAGTACTTCAGCCCAGTTCTAACTGGAGGGCTTCAGACCACTCTTCAAACAAAGCCTTGATAGAACAAGAGCGTCCTAATTCATCAGAACATCCTTGCCAAAATACACAACGCGTGATCCAGTGCATTCATAGACAGAGGGATGACGTTATTCCTTGAGCAGAGCAAAAATATAAAAGTACTTTCCAACTCCTTCACTCCAGAATCCTCTGTACAAATGCTGAGGACAGATTTTGGTGAGCCACTCAAAATTATAATTGCTTGTAATTGGTGTACATGCCATGATTTGCTTTTTGCTTCCTCATACACCTACCAGACCGTGGACTTCAGCATGCACAGATGGACACACATGGTTGGTCCTCATGTCTAAACCAGAAATAAATCAGAACAGGAGCACTGGGACAAAATCAAACCGTTACAACACACTGGCACACATCACATCCTTCTGAATCAGCGCAGGCAGAGGTCCTGCTGCCAAGCACATAGTCAGTAGGGAAGCTAACAGGTCTTCAGCTCCCTGCTCCTGCATCCAAACCTTCAGCAGCGGAGCAGAGTCCAGGGAAAGGCTCCACTTTTTGATGCTGAGGCCTGGCCCATGAGTTCAGCCGCAGCGAGAGCCAGCCCGCTATGTTCACTGCGTCACTCCCGTGAACACATGAAGCAACAAAGTCCCAGATGTCTTCAGTTCCAGAAGGGATTTGATCATGAAGCTGATGATTCCCTGATGCACTGAGAACATTTTAAGCACTTTCAAGAACTGAATAGGCGTTACCACACAAAAAGTTTCTGCCAAATGTATAAAATACACACTTCTAAGTCTTCTTTTAAACCAAAGCTTGAAGGACACAAGGACTGGAACAAACCTAGAAACCCCTCTGTTACGTTTCACCACTTTTGCGCAGAAGTTAGTTATAAACATAACCAACCTAAGAAGACATTCCAAGCAGCTTTTTTTCATTTCCATTGACAGCAGGACCTCTCAGTCAAGTTCTGTTACAAGAAATTCTAAATCACCTTCTGCCACCACTGCCAGCTTTTCCTGTTAAGTAACTGCAGCTCCTCAATCTTGAAGAATCCGTCTCCTTTCAGCTTCCTGAACCAAAAGCCCTTCACCTAGTACACACTGTGATGGGCTGTTATTTAAGGTTAAAACAAAGTCCTTGAAAAGCTCTTATTAATGACTTCCAACATTCTCCTGCACAGCACAGCAGTCTGGCTTGGGATTAGGAAGTGCTCAGAGGACATCAGGAAGACCTCACTCGGTAACAAACACACCTTATGAAAAATCATCACCTATCCCAGCCTGAAGTCTTGCAGAAAAGCAGTTTTATTGATGTTGCATCACTCAGGTATCATTTTTTATTCGGTTTAATACTAGAAGAGTAGAGAATGGAAAGAATCAAAGCTCAAGTCACAATCTCCTTTCAGAAGGAATGCAGATCACCTTTTGTTAGTCTTGTTCTACTGGTCATTCACACAAAGCCTGGTGATTTAAACCTTTGCTTCACGTTACTCCAGCCGCTTTAGGAGTTTCTAACCTGTGGTTTATTTCCAACGGCTGTTAGGAACTCCATCACCTCCCTGCAGTGTCCTTGCACAGAATGACATCTGCCAGCTCTCCTTGGGGGCCTGCTGCACGCTGCCTCTCTGGCATCACGCAGTGAGGTTTCCTGGCACACAGAATGAGAGAAGCTTCATGTACAGCACGCTTGATGAGTTGTGCTCCTGACACAGCCTCTACTGCTTTGGTACATTCATTCTTCAGTGGAATCCACTACCGCATACATCGCTGCTCCTGATGTTACCGTGCCAATGATATCGTGCCTTAGTACAGCAGAAGCAGTGTCACCTGCAGCAATAAACACTTGGGCATGAGACTTTAAGCTGTTCAGAAATACCTGTTTAATTCTGCACTCCTCACTGACAGCAGGGCTTGAAAGTGCTATTTTCCTAGTCATCAATTGTTTGCACTTCAGAATTCCCAAAGCAATGAAAGTGAAGAAAACGGCACTGCAACTGTTCACCTCCCACACAGCACCAGCAGACGAAGGCCTTCGCTGCAACCATGACTTCAGCGATGCTGCCTGCCGCAGCCAAGGCTCAGCCTGCACACAGCGTTCACCACGCGATGGAGCTCCAGGGTTTAAAATACCAGCATGAACACCGATTCCTCATCCCATGATGTCAGCAGCACCCCCTGCATTGGAGCTGCACTTCCCGACTCCCACAGGCTCATTCAGTGAGTGAATTCCTGCAGGTCAAGCATCCCAAACAACTCCACACAGACTTACAAACTCGGGTTTGTTCATTACAGGTGGTTTTTTTGTTTCACTGGTGGGGACTGGAGAGAAGAGGAAGGGATTAATACAAATTCAGTTATTTAGCACAAATTAAAACCCCTCCCTCTCCTGTATTCACAGCTTTGGATCATGCCTTCCCTCACATTAACAAAGGGCGTGTCTTGCTAGACTCTCACCCTTGATTTGTGTCCAAGAAGAGTGACAGCAGGTGGGCTCCAGCATGCTGGAGTGTTTTTGAGCTATCTGTTCAGTTTGACACCTCTGAAACGGTCCTAAACTGCACAAGAAAAAAAATCAGCCACTGCCACATCCTTGTTTCGCAGCACATAGCACAACAAAAGTACTCCTAAGCTATCCTCAAACCTGTGAAAGAGAAAAAATAGCCCAAATGATAGCTAGGATTTCTATTTATTCCTCCGCTGAAGGAACAAAACGAGTGTTTGTGGCAGTAACAAAAGTAGCGTGTCATTTCAGCATGATCCTGTGCTCTCAGTGCAACCCTGATGCTTTAATCCCCTAACTTATTTTGTCAGATTTACAACACAGAAGAAACAACCTAAAGCCGAAGACAAGTTTGCAGAAGCTACAGTTCCTACAAACCATGCTTTACCGACACCCGCTATACACCGTGTGGAGGTAAATAGATTAACTTCAGGTATATAATGCTGCAGGGCATCCTTCCATGAAAAGAACATTTGGAACGGTAAATTCCTAAACAGCTTATTATCTTAACAGACTGCTGTACTCCTGTGCTTAAATTCAGCTTCAGAAACACAGTGGATAAAAATAAGCATTAACAGAAAGGTCAAAACTGTAAGTCAAAAACCTGTGTGCAGAATAAGACTGAATACATTATAGGTTGCCTTTTTTTTTCCCTGCAGGCCAAGCAAATTCACATGCACTCAAAAAAGGGCACTGACCAATAACGCCTGCCAGCTGCAGCCCAGGCACCTTTTTAAGAGACCCTTTCTTATGCCCAAAGACTTAAAATTAAACACCTCTCTCGGGAAAGGCCAGTCCACTTCCACTGCAGGAAGGGTAAATCCCACCTGAGCAATCGTTTGAACTGGCAAAGAAGAGAGAAGGAACACAATCAGTTTCAACACACAAAGCTCTTCACATTTATAGCCATGCTTCACCTCTAAGGACAAGCAGCATTAACGTTCAGGCACCCAGCCTGGGATGCAGGTCCACTACATCATTTCTTGGAATTTTTAGAATCATGGAATGGTTTGGGTTGGAAATGACCTCAAAGCCCATCCAGTTCCACCACCTTTACTATGGGCAGGGACACCTCCCACTGGATCCGGTTGTTCCAAGCTCCATCCAACTTGGTCTTGAACACCTGCAGGGATGGTGCAGCCACCACTGTTCTGGGCAACCTGGGCCAGGGCCTCCCCACCCTCACAGCAAAACATTTCTTCCTAAGATCTCATCTCAATCTCCCCTCTTGCAGCTTAAGAGGGCAGATTTTTACAAAACAGTGTAAGATCAATAGCCCTGACTGTCACAAATTACATGCTTATCCCACGTCTCAATCAAAAATGCCAAAATCATTTTACAAAACCTAGATCCCACTTACATTGAATTGCTTTAACACATTCTGCTTTTGATTAATTTTAACATGAACTAGTGCTGGTTTGCCACATTTTCAATTTGAGTGTTTGATTTTGACTGTAGTTACAGATGAGATATAAATATCCAGAAACTACAGCTTAAAAGACGTCAGAAGTCGCCACTGCCCACCTGTTTAGTGAGTGAAGCAGAGGTACTGTCAAAAAGTAAAGCGTGGGATCATAATTAATAATTTCTGATATGAACAAAGAACCAAATACAAATCCTAGCACCTTCCTGTACACACATGATTTTACATTAAACTATTAGCCTGTGAGTGGGGTGTGTGTGTTACAACACTGGAAATGAGAGAACACGATGTAGTTAGGACAATGACTGCACTAAAACGTTAGCCGATTTTCCCAAAAGCCTTTTGGATCCATGTCTGTAAGGAATATCTGTTTGAGCACCCTTCAGTTTAGCTATGGCTTCCAACAGTCCCTAGGCCCCAGCGGGCTCTTCCGAAGAAACCATCAGCTTGGTTCTTTGTTTCTGATTCAAACAGGAGGGTTTACTTATAAATATATGAACGTGCATTTATTTGATAAGCTGGTGGCCCCTAGGACCAGCACGCAGGCTAACGCCTTCTGCATAAAGCTTGCACATTAACATGATAATTACACAAATTCAGCAAATAGTGCCATTAGTTCACGAGAACATAGTGTTACATCATTGGTTGGCAACACAAGGAAACATCCACTGCCCTTTCTAAGTCCTGGGAGATTTTTAATATTCGGCAAAAGAATTGGTGTTTTCCACTTCTAACAACAGTGGAAAATACCAAAGGCATTTATTAAATGGGAAGTAAAATAAGGATACGGCTCATTAGGACAAAACCAAAGCAAGCGATTTGATGTTTTCGCTAAGCTTCCTTTTGCCAAGGCTCCAGTTGCCTTGTGCAAAGTAACATCCTGGCATGAGCTGTATGAATCGAGGTTGCATTAAAGGCACACAGAGGAGAACTTAGTGAAAAGTTGGGGGGAGAATGTTACCATCAAAGGCCTGGAACAGCTCCCTGTGAAGAGAGGGTGAGAGAGTGGTGGTGTTCAGCCTGGAGAAGACTCCAAGGAGACCTCATTACAGCCTTCCAGTACGTAAAGGGGGCAGATAAGAAAGGTGGGGACAAACTTTTAGCAGAGCCTGTAACAATACGATGGTTTTAAACTGAAAGGGGAGAGGCTTCAACTAGATCTTGGGAAGAAATGTTTTCCTGTGAGGGTGGGGAGGCCCTGGCCCAGGTTGCCCAGAGCAGTGGTGGCTGCCCCATTCCTGGAGGGGTTCAAGTCTCCAGTCACAAAATAACTTCCTAGCATGACCTATGTTAACTGAGGTTGCATTTAAGGTACAAGAAAGCACAATCTGGTTAAAAGCTATGGGGAAAATATTGCCATCAATAATTGTATGTTATATTATATTTCATAACAAATCATATTATAATAGTATATATTAAAATACAACCATGTAGCCACTCAGTAAGGCCTTTTTTATGAGGCAGCTCCCGCAGGGCAAGAAGACCACTACGCAATCTATTGTGGCATGCTGATACACTGGAAAGGCTGCAATAATTTCTTACAGGAATCATAACAAACTTGGTGGGGAAGTTTGAGCTATGTGACACCTAAGTGACGCTGTGAACAGAAGACGAACTGAAGAGCAAGAGCCACACCAATAAAAAACTGCTATGGGGAAGCCAAAAGCTGGGATGCTCATCCACCTGAAAAACCAGCATGAGGATGCCTTGCTGCTTAAAAATTGCATAATTAGAATCATAGAATGGCTTCCTTGAAAAAGACCTTTGAGATTGAGTCCAACTCTACCTGCCCACTAACCTTAATGAACACTAATTATATTAAAGAAGGGTTACTGCTGTCCAAAGGAAAGATTCATTCCCTCAAAACCTCCATCACAGATGAAATCTGACCCACGGTTAGGACTCAGCATTGTTCCACAGGGTTTCTGTTTTTAAGGGAAACAGGAATTTCCCAGGGTGGGAAAGGTTTACAAGAGCCACCCCAGTAAAGAACTGTTTCACGGCAACCCCTGGGGATGCTCATTTGCTTGAGAAACTGGGATGAGGACAATCTGCGGCTCAAATATTGTTTAATGACAATCATAGAATGGTTTGGTTGGGAAAGAGCTTTGAGATCAATTCCAACCATAGCTGTTCACTAATATTAATTAACACTGATTATGTCACAGAAGGGTTATTGCTGTTGAAGCGATAAATTGATTCCTTGAAAGCATCCACGACAGATGAAGTTGGACCTGCTGTTAGAACTGAGCATCGTTCCGCAGGATTTCACTGCACGTTTTTAAGAGGAGCAGGATTTTTACAGGGCTGGGAAGGCTTGCAAGAGCCACTCCAGTAAAGTGGGGATGCTCATCTACTTGAGGAACCAGGGTGAGGCTTAAACTCGGCTTAAGGAGAGTCACAGAACGGTTCGGTGGGGACCTTCGCGCCCCACCGCCTCGCTGTTAAAGGGTTAAGGTGCCCTCGTTCCGGTGCCGGCAGGGCCCGATCCGTCCCGGGCGGCTCCCTCGCCCCCTTCCCCCACCGGCCAAGGGCTCTCTGGGCCCACACGCCGCGACCGGAAGTGACGTCACACGCGCTGACGGCGCCCGGGGGCCAATGCGGGGCGCGTGCCGCCGCGGCGCTTCCAACCGCGGGCGCGCGGGGGCGGGACTTCCGGCCCCTGCGGCGAGGCCTCGGGATGCGGGTGAAGGCCCGGCAGACGGCGAGAACCGGCGCGGCGCTGGCGCGGAAGCCCCAGGAGCGCAGCCCGCCCCTGCGGGGCCGCGGGGCCGCGGCTCCGGGCGGAGAAGGCGGGCGGAGTCCCACCCACCCAACCCCGCGGTGGGGACATCGCCCAGCCCCGCCCTCCCGCGCCCCGCCGGCCGGCCCCTCTCGCGCCGGGGCGGCGGCGGCGGCGGCCCTCCCGTTACCTGCCGAGGGGCGCCCGCCGCCGCGCCGGGACCCGGATGGAGTCGCGGCCGCTCCGGGCGCCGCTGGGCGCGGGGCATCGCGGGACGGCGCGAGGCGCCCTCATTGGTCGGCGCGCGCCCGGCCCGCCCGGCCGTCACCGCCCTCCGCCCTCGCCCGTTGGCCGCGGCGCCGCGAGGCTCCGCCCCTCGCGCGCACAGCTCGCTGCCCATTGGCCGGCGGGCCTCGAGCCCCGCCCCCTCGCTCGCCCGCCCGCTCGCCAGCGGCCGCCCCTCCCGCCCATTTGCTGCTGCGCCGCCAGGCCCCGCCCCCCGAGCGCGGATCTCGCTTCTCATTGGTCGTCGGTCCTCGGCCCCCGCCCACTCCGCCATTTATGTCGGGCGGCCGCGGGGGCGTCCCGAAATGGCGCCCTCAGTGGCGGCGCGGGGCGAGCTCTCCCGTGCCCCTCTGCGGGTGCTCGGGAGGGAGCGAAACGGCCTCCAGCCGTAAAACTGCGCCAAGGAAGGGCTTTTCCGAACTTGTTCGGAATAAAGGAGGCTTTTCTCTATTTTTTGGAAAAGCGAGTCGCTTTCCCCAATTCGTTAGCGAAAAAAGGAGACGTTTGCCCCAATTTGTAACGAAAAAAAGGAGACACTTTCCCAACTTGTTATGAAAAAACAGACACACTGCCGGTTTGTTATGGAAATGGAGATGCTTTCCCCGTTTTGTTAACGGAAAACGAGACGTTTTCTGCTTTTTGTGATGCAAAACAGGGACACTTTCGCGGATATGTAATGAATAAAACACACCTTCCCCAATTTGTGATGAAAAAAAAAAGGTGTTTTCCCGAATTTTCTATTAGGAAAAGACACATCTTTCCAGAGTTGTTATGAAAAAAAGGAACGGTTTCCCCAATTTGTTAGGGAGGGATAAAGGAGACCTTTACCGTAATTTGTAGGAAAAAAAAGGAGACGCTTTTCCCAATGTGTAATGAAAAAAAGAGACAGTTTCCCCAGTTTTTTCCTTTTTAAAAGAGACATTTTCCCCAATTTATTATGGAAAAAAAATGGAGAAACTTCCTCCAATTTGTTATGGAAAAAAAAAAGAGACACTTTCCCCAACTTGTTATGGAAAAATGAGATACTTTCCCCAATTTCTTTAAAAAAAACCAAAACTTTCTTCAGTTTGTTCGGGGAAAAAAAAGAGCTTCTTTCCCCAGTTTGTTATGAAAAAAACAGAGAAGCTTTTCCCAATTTCTTCCAAAATAAAGTGGGCCCATTATATGCACCATCTTTTTTTAGTAAAACTAACCTTGAATGGGTGCTGTGGGGCAAATTTAAGATCAAAAATAGTAGCAGGGTGAGCCAAACAAGGATGTGATAACAAAAATGCAAGAACTAATGATTTAACTTTAACACCAGCAAGAAAGCTGCAGAAATTCATCAGTGAAGGGCTGTGGAACAGTCACTAGAGGTTGTGTAAAGACTGTAGAATAATACATAAATGATTTTGGGGCATATGCACGGTGAAAGATAAAGATTGTGTGGGTAGTTATGAATAAGCATGGCTTTTCTGGGAATGCTATGGATATTTATCTGTAGTATATAAAATTATGTAGTCTGTGTTGGGGGCTTTACACTTGAGCCTGGAGGATCTGTCCCCTCGAGTGTCCAGAATTGGTGCCAACTCTGAGTAAATGATGTCTCCCTTGGTGATGTAGAGATTGGCAATGGATCTGCACTTCAGACAACACTTTCAGCCACTTCCATGTTGCTTTTCATAAGGTGGTGAGGCTGGAAATCAGTCAAAAATCTGGTGTTGAAGGTGCGAGGCGAGTGCAAGTGCATCAGCATTCACCAGCGGGACCAGGGAAGTGATCATTCTCCTAGACCCAGCACTGGTGAGGCTGCACCTTGAATCCTGGGTTCGGTTTTGGGACCTTCAGTACAAGAAAGACATTGAGGGGCTGGAGCATGTCCAGAGGAGAGAACAGAGCTGGGGAAGGGTCTGGAGCCCAGGGGTTGTAGGAGCAACTGAGAGATCTGGGGCTGTCAGTCGGAAGAAAAAAAGGCTGAGGGAAGACCTCATCGCTCTTCGCACCTCCTGGAAAGGAGGTTGTGGTGAGGTGGGTGATGGTCTCTTCTCCCAAGTAAAAAGTGTTAGGATGAGAGAAAATGGCCTCAAGTGGTGCGAGGGGAGGTTCAGATTGGATATTAGGGAAAATTTCTTTACTGAAATGGTTGTTAGGCATTGGAACGGCTGCCCAGAGAAGTGATGGAGTCCCCATTCCTGAAGGGATTTAAAAGATGTGTAGATGAGGTGCTTGGGAATATGGTTTACCAGTGGACTGGTATAGTTGGAATTGATGATCTCAGAGGTCTTTTCCAATCAAACAATTCTATGATTCTATGAAATGCTATGATTAAAAACAGACTTCATGTACAGATCTCTTTTCTCTGTGGCTCAGTTTTTCCAAGATACATTCAAAGTGTGTGAGTGCACAGAGGAGTCTTGTCAGTCTGTGTAAACAAGCTTTTCCATTTCCTTCTTTTGAGAAATTTTCGGAGTAATGAGACTTTTGTCAGTTCTTAACAAGGCTCTAAAGTTCAGAGTTTGAATGATGAAGTTCTTGTGTGTGTGGTGTCCTATCTTGAATTCATGAATTCAGAGTTTTTATCACAAATGAGAGAAGGGCACACAGAGTTTTATTTTGGGTGATGAGAGCAACACAGATCAAACAGATGGACCCAACACCTGTCTGGGTGAGGCAGACACTTTGCCCATCAAACAAATGGAGCCCTTAAGAGCTACCAGCTCAACCCAGATGCAGTTTTCATCCTCGTGGAGGTAAAACTGTGTCACGTAACTTCTGGCAGCTAACAAATGACTCTTTAGCCTTTTTATTTGTTTCAGATGGAAGTCGCACGTTTCCTGGTGGATCCAGAACCTGCAGCCCCAACGAGAGGCTTTTGTCAGGTGTCTCCAGGTCCCTCCTTTCTCGGCACTCCTGCACTTCCAGCGTGGGTCACAAGATGGGGTGCGGGCACCCAGACAGAGGCTGCCCGGGTAGCATTCGGCACTGAAATACCATCCTGCCATTGCGTTTTGCTTCACCAAAGCACCCAGGCAGAGTTTACTAGAACTTGTAATTATTGTGGCTGCCCCATCCCTGGAGGTGTTCAAGGCCAGGTTGGATGGGGCTTGGAGCCCCTGATCCAGTGGGAGGTGTCCCTTCCCATGGCAGAGGTGGAACTGGATGGGCTTTAAGGTCCCTTCCAACCATTCTACGATTCTGTAAGCACAGATCTGTGGTTTGGCCAGTCCCTAACTTGCCACTCCACAGCAGCCTGGCTAGCAATGCTTCGTGGCAATGAGCAGCCATCCAAGAAAGCAAGGGCGGGCCGAAATCGACAACTCACTCTTCTCTTTTCCTTCACCACTGGATCCCAACACAGCACAACAGAACCCAAGAGGGAGGGAATCCACGGCTGCGGCTGTGCCTACCATATATAGCACACCTACACATCACAGGGCTTGTGGTGCTCTGGGACTTGTGAACACTTGTTCTCGCCAGCCACATCTGGAGGAGCAGTTTGGACTGTCAATCTATCCTGTGCACCACTGGAAAGCTTGCAGCACGTTTGTTTTGGCCAGGATGTTCTGTTTCCCTCCAGCACTGGTGCCTGGAGGCTTGCTCCCAGCCTTTGGGACAGGTTGTCCCACTGAACAAAACTCAGAAGGTCAGAAGGAGACCACGTGGGGAGCGCGGCTGCTGGGCCAGTCGCTCCTTCAAAGGCCGAGAACAAACTCCATCCCTCTAACTCTCTCTCCCCACAGAGCAGCTCCCACCCCCCTTATGGGTGACACCAGCTGACCAAAAAATCTTTCCTGACAGAGTGGTGAAGCCCTGGCAGAGGCTGCCCAGGGCAGTGGCGGAGTCTCCATCCCTGAAGGGATTCAAAAAATGTGTAGATGTGGCACTTGGGCACATGATTTATTAGGCACAGTGGTGTTGGGCTGGATGATCCTACAGCTCTTTTCCAAGCTTAGCGATTCTATGTTTCTAACTCTGGATCTTGATTTGATCTGTAAGCACTGAACAGTTGAAGCATGTAGGATTTCTTTGTATGTTAAACTAGTCTATTTTTAACTCTAAATCATTTGCAGTTCTGAATAAAAACTTTGGAAAAGGACCGATTCTTGTTTACTTAACTCTATCAAACTGGATAATCTGTCAATCCTGTAAACTGGCATTCCAGTTCGAGTCCTAAGGCTGCAGTCAAACCATGCGGTGCTGCTGCTATCCCAGTTGTTTCTGTGTTCAAGCATAAAAACACCTCTGCAAAGCCCATGGCAGGGGTGGAACTGGATGGGCTTTGAAGTCCCTTCCAACCATTCTATGATTCTATAAGTATGGACAGAATTATATCCTTATTAAGGTTTGATAATTCAGTGTTTTCTCACTTAAAATAAGGTCTAGAGAAGTTCAGCTAATCAAGCAAAATTTTACCCTTATTCCAAGCACTTAAAAATGCTGTCAATCGTTTTGACAGCGATTCTCTGTCAAAAACAGTTCAAAGCTTTCTTAGCCAAAAAGAAGCATAAACTGAGGCCTTGATAACAGAATACTCAACACTTTTACTCTAACTTCTTTACTGCAGCGTCTTTCAGAAATGTCTTGGTAACAATTATTTAAGAGATCTAAAGGAAAACATTCTCTGCTGTCAGTAATTGACCTTGAGATCGGCTCACTGTCACTCTCAGTCTTACTTTAAAGTTTCTAAAAAGAAAAGGACTTTCATTAAAGTTCAGTCAATATTTATTTTCCACAAAGTAAAATCCAATCCCGTTAATGTAAACATCCGTAGGACACAGGTATTAACTCAATCCCTTGTACATTTGTGTACCATGGCACCGAGCTTATGGCAATCGTGTCACTTGGAAATAACCTCGCTTGCCAGTGACAGAGTTTTCTAAATCAATAAATATATCTGAAAATATGAGAACAGTCACAATATAAACACAGAGAACCTGAAACCAAACGCAACGGTGCTGTCACGCAGGAGCTGCTCTTTAGAACTGGGTAGAGAACAACTGTCACTAAAGCTCCCTCTACAAAAATAAACTGCTTTGTTAATCGCTAGTGTTAACCTACAGGTGGGCAAATCACAGCAGACAGCGCAGGACACAGAGCTGAACAATCCCCAGCGTTCGGTAGCCCGTCTTGTCTTTGGCGTGGCCACAGAGACCTCACGAGGGACTCTCTGCTCCCTCCTTGAGCTTTTTCCTCTTCTCTTCCAGGGTTTGTTGAAACACTTTCTTCAAGGTATTGTAAACATAGGGTCCGTTCTCAGAATCGAAGCTTGTCTAAGAAAAGGGAGAAATGGAAGTTCAGCTGCTGAAGGGATGTCACATGGCAAAAGGCAAACACAAAGGAGATGATTGGCACCTTTAACCAAATCAAGTTCTAAGTTGTATCACATAGAGCACGTGTTTCATGGTGGGGAACCTAAATGCAAAGTGTCGGCAACGTAATGCTGACCAGAGAGTAAAACAAACCAGGGGAAGGAGAAACATCCTGATTGTTGTAGTGGGTGATGAGAGATTAGGAAGCAGCATGAGTATTGTTCTGTTCACACTATTTCACCTGCTGACCAGAGAAGAAAGCAGCTCTGCGCTGAGCATGAACGAGCTTAACCTCTCGCTGGTGTTAAATGATTCCAAAAGCAGCAGGTATTTATCCACATCCTACATCAAGAGCCCCAAACACAACCGAATTGCAATGTGATGTCAGAAAATGATCTGCTCGGGGAGCTGTTCAGTAGTGGACAGCTATGGTTGGAATCAATGATCTCAAAGGTTTTTTCCAACCAAATGATTTTATGATTCCATAATTGAATCTGCTGAAAAGACTCCAAGCAGGACAGAATCTTCCAAAGCCTTTGCTAAGCTCCTCCTGGACACTAATTATTTTCACCACTTCCCATTATCTTCTCCCTGATTTGAAGAAGTCCATGAACTGGCTGTGATCCAGAAGGAGAAAAAATGAAACTAAAGGATTAAGGCTGTAGGGGCAGAATTAATGTGAGACTATTTCGTAGCCTTCACAGAGGCATTCTGAAACAGACACACGCAAGTATCTGCAGGGTGAAGGAGCTACAGCCCCTTTGCCCACAGGGCCCGCTCTGTTGACTCAGCCTTCGTGACTTAAAATAAATAAATAAGACTTCATGGAGAAGTGGTTACTTGCCTTGGTGAAAGCTTTAATAGCACGAACGAGTAAGGCCTCCTCCACATCAGCTGGGAGCGTCTGCAAGTTCACCACGCAGTGTAAAATACAGAGGATGGTCTGGCACTGCTCCTGGTAGAAGAGCAGCTCATTAGAAGAAAACATGGAATTTTCAGGTTTTGTGAACTGCTGTTTAAATATCAGAGTGTGCCTTCCTGTACTGAACTCTTCAAGCATAGGAGCTGGGATAGGAATTCTCATAAACCTAAAAAGACTCTCCATAATGATTTTGGTCACCATGTGAGAAACTGGAGCTGCTGGAGAACATCCAGAGGGCAGTGAGGCTGGGGAAGGGGCTGGAGCACAAGTCTTACAAAATGCTGCTGAGAGCCCTGGGGCTGTTCAGCCTGGAGAAGAGGAGGCTGAGAGGAGACCTCATTGCTTTCTGCAGCTCCTGGGAAGGAGGTTGTGGTGAGGTGGGTGCTGGGCTCTTCTCCCAGGTAACCAGTGATAGGACAAGAAGAAACAGCCTCAGGCTGTGCCAGGGGAGGTTTAGATTGGATATCAGGAAACATTTCTGTATGGAAAGAGTGGTGAAGGCCTGGCAGACACTGCCCAGGGCAGTGGTGGAGTCTCCATCCCTGGCGGGGTTCAAACAATATGTAGATGCAGCACTTGCAGACATGGTTTAGCAGGCACAGTGGGGCTGGGTTGACGTTTGGACTGGATGAGTTTGGAAGTCTTTTCCAACCTCAGTGATTCCATAATTCTATGATTCTACAAAATTCTTATCTTGTGATGTACCACAAACTGCTCTGGAAACTTGTAGGAGATCAGACGAGCATCTGGAGACCTATTTTTCAACACGTGAATAGTAGCACTTATGGACTGGCATAGAAAAAGTGAGATTTAATCTTTTCAGCCCAGAACTCTCTGCATGTTTAGGGCTCTTTCCCCAGCCAACAGAGGATGACCTGCAGCTCTCTTTGTCCTACCAACTCCACTTCAACATTAAAGGACATTGCGGAAAGACACCTAAGAAATGCCAGCAAGGACACACAAAGGGAAGAACAGCATCTTCCTGGCTGCTGGTTCACATCCCTTTTCCAAGGGAGAGACATCTCCACACTGGCAGGACACCCAACAGTGAAAACGTATTTAAAAATTTGAGGGATTTGTGAGAACAGAAGCTAAACATCTCACACAGGGGGCTGCCTGGCTGGGAAGGGATCAGCCAGAAGGAACCTGGGTGTCACATTGCGTGCTAAGTTAAACACAAGCTGGCAACAAGCCCTTCCAGTACAGCAGCAAAGAGCATCCTGGGTGGCATTCACAGACAACTGTTTGGGTTAGAAGGAACTTCAAAGCCCATCCAGTTCCACCCCCTGCCATGGGCAGGGACACCTCCCACTGGATCGGGTTGCTGAAAGCCTCTTCCGGCCTGCCCTTCAACACCTCCAGGGATAGAACTGTCACAGCTTGTCTGGGCAACCTGGGCCAGGGCCTCCTCACCCTCACAGCAAAAAATTTCTTCCTAAGATCTCATCTCAATCTCCCCTCTTGCAGCTGAAAACTATTCCCCTTTGTCTATCCCTGCACCCCCTGATCAAGAGCCCCTCCCAGCTTTCCTGGAGCCCCTTTCAGTACTAGAAGCTGCTCTAAGCTGTTCCCCACAGCCTTCTCTTCTCCAGGCTGAACAACCCCAACTCTCTCGCCTGTCCTTGAATGGGAGCTGCTCCAGCTTTAGAACATCTTTGTGGCCTCCTCTGGACCAGCTCCAACAGCTCCATGTCCTTCCTGTGCTGAGGACTCTAGAGCTGTATGCAGGGCTCCAGGTGGGATCTCACAGATCGGAACACAGGGGCAGAATCCCTTCCCTTGACCTGGTGGCTTTGCTGCTTTGGATGCAGCCCAGGATACGATTGTTTCTGGGCTGCAAGTGCCCATTGCCTGCTCATGCCTGGCATTTCATCTCTCAGCATCCCAAGTCCTTCTCAGCAGGGCTGCTCTCAATCGCGTCATCCCCCAGCCTGTATATTCAGCAGGGAGTTCCCTGCAGATCAATGGAGGTGATGCACCAGGAGTGCTGGATCCAGCTCAGGGCTCTCTGGTACCAGGAGGGCATGGATATATTGGATCTGAGTCCAGCAAGAGGCCACAAAGACAATTAAGGGACTTGACCATCTACTCACACAAGGGACCTGCTGCAGCTGACCCTGTTTTAAACAGGATAGTTGGACTAGAAGATATCCAGAGGTCCCTGCAAAGTCAAAGAATGCTTCAGGAAGAAACATGACATTTTGAGTTGAACTCAGGAATTCTGAAAGTCACAGCACGCAGGTGGTGACAGCACATAAAGTTCTGGCCACCTCGTGATTAGAAGCTCTATTGGATATATGGAGGATGTTAAAAGGGGTCATATTTTCTTCATAAATACTTCAAGCCCAAAAGAATTCCTGAAGAATTATGAGATGAATTTGTGTAATTAAGAGACAAGAATAGAGACATTTCCTTAATGTTTCATTTACTGCACATGTAGCCCCGTAGGGAAAGCACAACCAAACAGTTCGGATTCGATGATCTATCGTTGGAGTTGATGTTCTCAAAGGTCTTTTCCAACCAAACAATTCTATCTGCTCTTCACAGTACAGATGGCCACAGTTTGGACTCTGTATAGGGATCTGGCCTAGCTTCTGATTACTTGAACTGGTAAATCCTTCTTATTCTCTGCCCTGACTCCTCCTGGATGAAGATGTTTGCACAGTGAATATGACAACCATTCAGGACAGCTGCGAGATGTGACATTAACAAAAGCCACACATCGAGTCATAGAGAAAAAGTTTCTTATCTTTGCCTCTTGATAGAAACTGCAGAATTTGCAGGGAAATGAGCTGAAGTTGAGCTCATATGGAATGGTGGCAAAGGAAGGATCTGGTGTTTATCTCCTACTCATAATCCCAGCACTGATTACATCTCACGCTGTTCAATACCAAAGCAATGCACATTTTCATTTCTAAAGAGATTGAAGTTGCCCTTTTTAAACTGCAATTCCCTTTCCTAAAGGCCATTACTGAGTAGTTTAATACACACTAACAAAACAAGTGGCAGTTAAAGAAGGAACTGGCATGGAGGATACCTACCTTTCTCAGTAAGTAAAGTGCATCCTGTGATTCTGTGCAGTTTTTGGCCAGGAGGTCGATATCGTCTTTGGATATAATAGGTTCCTTCAGCTGCTCTATCCAGGACCACATCAAGCTACAGAGGATAAAAGGATCTCTCTCGGTACAGATTTTATCCCAAGCTCCATCTCGAGAATTCAGTTCTTTCTTAAAAAAAAAAAAAAAAAAAACCAAAAGAAAACAAAACTGAAATGCATCAGCTGTTCACTTTGCCAACAAGCTCTTTGATCACAGCAGTATGAGAATAAGTCAACCAGCTCTGGGTTCCAACTCCAGAGCAGATGGTGCTCAGAGGATTTGGTTTTAAGGAGCAGCAGTGAAGTTTCGACTAAATTCTTTTACTTGTACACACAGAATCCTCTGATCAAGGACTGATTAAAACTAACGCAGCTCTGCCTGGGAAGCTGCAGGGCTTTTGTGCTATCAGCAACCAAGTTACAAGCACAGATAACTGCATTGCTTCTCAGTAGTCAAATGAACAATATTCTAGCCTTCTACTTGAAACCAAAATGTGTAGGTGCATTTTGCTCACTTTTGAGAGAACTGGCCCACAACGCTTCCTCACAAGGGGAGGAGGAAGAGCAGGCGCTGAGCAATTCTCTCTGGACCTGAGGGAATGGCAGGAAAAAGTGACAGGGCAGGGTTATATTGGACATTAGGAAAAGGTTCTTCCCCCAGAGGGTGGTGGAGCACTGGAACAGCAACCAGGGAAGCAGTCATGGCACCAAGCCTGACAAGATTTCAGAAGCCTTTGGCCAACACCCTCAGCTCCACAGTGTGGAATGTTGGGGTGTCCTGTACAGGGGCAAGAGTTGAACTCAATGATCCTTGTGGGTCCCCTCCAACTCAGGACATTCCATGACTCTATGAGGTACTGAAGCAAGCCCGTATTCCCATGCACCATTTCACAGCACAGTGGTGGCATCTGTGCCTTTCTAGAAATTAACCTTGGTGAAATATACAGAGTTTACAACATTGAATGGAGTTGAAAATTACCTGCCACATTTCTACCTTCTGCTTCACTTCATCCTCTCCCAGAAATTCATTTATATCTGCAAGTGCTTTTGCTGCCAAAACTCTTCGGGCTTCCAAACTTAATTCTGACTGCAGAACAATGTGCGGAATTGTCTCTGATGCATCTTTGCTTTCATATCCAATGGAAAAGTTCACTTTGGAAGAAGAAGAAGAGTCGGAGTCCTCAGAGACATAGACTCTTCTGCTGTATGTATTAGTCTTGCGGTCATTCCTATGACCAATCTCATTGGTAAAATCATGCCTTGGCGTTCCCGGCTCCCTGGCATTGTGGAGAGACACTAGCCCTGAAGAGTAGGTCCTGCTGCGCTGTACTTCTTTGGTAGAGTTCTTTTTGTGATAAAGAGAGGATCCATCTTTTCGTCCATCCAAATTAAATTTCCCTTGACTCCAGAACATGCATGTATTACGCACTAATGCTTCTTTGTTTAAATCCAGCTGTGGCTTTTGCTCTCCCGTGGCAGAATGCTCCTCACTGCTGTCCTGCTGAAGTTTATTGCACTGCAGTATCTGCGCAGGTACTGTCCACACGGTTTCTCCTTGTTCTAAGAGAAACTCAGTCCTCCTTAAATCTGAGTCACTATAGCTCAGACGCCTTTTTAGATGAGTGAGAGGCTGAAGGCATTCGACATTCCTTCTTTTCCAAAGCGGATCACATTCATGTCCTAGGGAGATATGAGAATCCTGGGCCTCAGAAGTGGAGTGGGTGTGAGAGGACTCCGAGGTGTTGCTGTCCTGCCGCACCAGTCCTCCATCTCGCTGCATGGACATGAACTGCGAAATGGTCTTTTCGATTTCCACTGAGAGATCCGGTATATCCAACAATTCCGCCTCTATGACTTGCCTGTTCTCAGCCAAGTCCAGCAACAGTTTGCAAACCAGATGAATAAGTTTTGGCACGTGTTTGAGATGCCGACTCTCGTAACCATGGAGCAGGTGCCTCTGACGGGTCAGGTACTGGGACAGCGTCACCGTGTGGGCCTTGGGCTCACAGCAGGCGAACACGTTTCTCAGAGGGACCAAGAACTGCGTGAATTCTCTGATGCATAACAGCTGCCCTCTGGTCTGGATGGAATTGGGCCTTTTAGCTCTGACAAAAAGAATCGCTTGATCAGCACTCATTCGTGTTGCGAAAACTAAGTAGCAAGCTATGAGAACACCTGGAAAATACAAAGATAGTGTTAGCTGAGGAACTGTCAGACTGAAACAACTACTCGGTGGCACTATGGGATGAAAATTAGCATAGGTAAAGATCATAGAATCATAGAATAGTTTGAGTAGGAAGGAACCTTAAAGATCATCTAGCTGCACGCCCTTACCATGGGCAGGGACACCTCCCACTAGATCAGGTGCCCAAGCCCCATCCAACCTGGCCTTGAACACCTCTAGGGATGGGGCAGCCACAGCTTCCCTGGGCAACCTGTTTCAGGGCCTCACCACTCTCGTAAAGAAATTCCTCCTTATATCCAGTCTAAATCTGCCCTTCTCCAGTTTATACCCATTGTCCCTCATCCTATCACTACAAGCCTTTGTAAAAAGTCCCTCCCCAGCTTTCTTGTAACACCTTCAGGTATTGGAAGGTCACTATAATATCTCCTCACAGCCCTCTCTTCTCCAGGCTGAACAACCCCAACTCTCAGTCTGTCCTCGTACGGGAGGTGCTCCAGCCCTCAGATCATCCTTGTAGCCCTCTTCTGAAACAGGCTTTGAGCCTTCTGTTCTGTGATGCTGGTACCTAAGTCACAAGAGTTTTTCTGGTTACAAGTGGTGTCCCCTGAGCTCCGTGTTGGGGAGGGTCTGTTCAATATCTTTTTCAACAATCCGGATGAGGGACCAAGTGCTCCCTCAGTTTGCAGATGACACTAAGCTGGGCATCTCCTCAACATCTTGAGGAGTTCTGTAAGTTCTACACCCAGAAGCAATAGTGGCTTCCACAGTAAGGACTTAGGTGAAAAAGGTCTTGAAAGACATAAAAGTAAATGAAATTTCAGCTACTCCACAAACCTGCCTGATCTAACAAAGAGTGGTAGTTTGCAAACACGTAATAAATACTGGAAAATGAAAGTGCATGAGGGGCACTTTTCCAATCAAGAAGACGCTGCCCTGTTTGAATACAACAGGGTATTATTCTGCAGATTCAGGTATTTTCTAGCCTTACAGGTTAATATTTTTAATATACTAACACTGCTTACCTCCTGCCATTCGGATCATTGTCACAAATTTATAATTTTTAACCATTTTATAGATCATAGAATGATGGAATGGTTTGGGTTGGATGGGACCTCAAAGGCCATCTAGTCCAAGCCCCTGCCACACGCAAGGACACCCCCCACTGGATCAGGGGCTCCAAGCCCCATCCAACCTGGCTTTCAAAACCTGCAGGGATGGGGCAGCCACCACTGCTCTGGGCAACCTGGGCCAGGGCCTCCCACGCTCACAGGAAAACATTTCTCTCTAACATCTCATCTCAACCTCCCCTCTTGCAGCTCAAAACCACTACCCCTCATCCTCTCCCTGCACTCCCTGATCAAAAGCCCCTGTCCAGCTTTTCCCTTTCAGCTGGAAGCTGCTCTGAGGTTTCCCTGGAGTCTTCTCTGACCAAACCCCAACTCTCCCAGCCTGTCCTCAGGTGCAAGGCGCTTCAGCCCTTGGATCATCTTTGTGGCCTCCTGATGAACATCTCGCAATGATATAGAATCAAAACAAATATTCATCATTTCTAACAAGAGACTGGTTTCCATTTTTAGACAATCAATTCTGCTGATCTGTCAGCAGCGCCCTTACCTGTGCGCCCGAGCCCGGCATGGCAGTGCACCGCCACCCTCCCTTCCTGCAGCGCAAAGGCCACAACTTTTACCATGTCCAGTATGGTCGTCAGGGAAGCCACTCCATAATCCTTCCATCCAAAGTTATAAAAATAAACTAAAACACAAAGGGAGAGAGTTACCTCCCGTTGGACCAAACAGGAACGTTTCACTGCTGTACGCAGAAGAGAAATGACTAATAATAAATGATAGCACTGAAATTGCAGAGTGAATTTAGGGTCTGGCTATGTTCTGTTTGTAAGAGACTGTTTTCCCATTTGAGTACGCTCGCTACTGAAATGTGATGAATACATGAAGACAGCAAAGATTTGTCAAGCTGAAATGCAGCCAGAATGCAAGCAGCATAAGAAAATGGGGTGATTCATACAGAAATTACCGAGCTATCTAGGGACGGTAATTTCTTCTTTTTAGAAATCAAAGCATTTCTTCCGTCAGAAGCCATTTCTTACAGAGGTGCTTTTCCTCTTATGAAAACACACAAGTATTGTCATACAAATGGCCTCAAAAGAAATAACCTTTTTTAGGCTGGATGGGAAAGCAGGAATTTGAAACACCATAATGTTTTACATATTTGGGAATGCAGAAGAAAAAGAAAAATTCATCTAGCTGTTGTTCTTCCTTCACTGCAAACATCAGAACATAAAGCTCCATCTCATCCTACACAGACACGATCTCGGATAATGTGTTACTCCCTCTTGAGTATAGTTGCCAAGTTTCATGTTTACATCCCACTTAGTTCAACAGTTTTCTATAACTGTTTTTAATACATGATAATTCAAGTAAAAATCTTGTTAAGTGCCAAAATCAATAATTAATGAGGAACCGCAGCAGGGGTGAACTTACTTCCAGCCTCCATAAAAGCTTCAGGAAGGTAGGTGAAGCCACTTTCTTGTTCCAGTGGATTCCCACAGCTCGCGTGCTCCCCAGGACGCTGAAGGTTAATTACAGTTTTTATGCCACATCTTAAGGAAGGAATAGATGAGACAAAGCATTACATGCAGCCAGAATCTCATTATCTCTTATTTTCTGAAACACACATTTATTCTTAGTGGACAATTACCTGGATATTGTAAAAATGAAAGGACCTTTATCAATATCCAAATCAATGTTGAAAGAGAAACTGGATCAGGAATTACACTAGTAGCACCTACAACAAATACTGCCTTGATTGGTTACCTTTCAAACTGCTCAATAATGTGGTATTTTTCTATTAATTCTGTTGAGGGTCGAGCCATAGCCAGGATGTTGTCTGTTATCCTGAGAAACAAGAAAAGGAGATAATAAACCAGATGTGATTTTTCAAGCACTGCTGCTACCATGTAGTGCCAGTGATAAACCTGTTCAGCTGATACCAATACGAGATATCAAAAGATCGACTGTTTAAATGCCAAATGTATTAAAATATCCTTTTTAAGTAGAAATCTAGACTGCGATCTCTGCTTGGCCCTATCGGGGTTGTGTGCTCTGAACAGCAAAAAACCAGTATGGATGTAAAGTTACATTTCATATGGGTACTCCTGCATGTGAAAATGCTTCTGAACACAGACCTTACATGATTTCATCTAAAGTAAATATTTTTACTTTAAATTCTGTTATGACCACATTTTCATCCTGATCCATTTTAACCTCAGCAAGAACTCTTGGTAACCCAGAATAGTTTTGTAACTTGTGAGAGACAGGAATTTATTCTTTTGGATCTGAACCAAACTTGCTGTAAGCAAACAGAAGCCTTTCACCATCTTGGCTGGACTACACACAATGGCCATTATGGTTCACTGTTCAGCTGCAACTCTGCAGCGAGCCCTCGTTATGTTTTACACTTAACTTAGCTGATTTAAAATCATTAATTTACTTTGAGTTCTCTTTTAATAACTACAGTCGATGCAGTTCCATTTAGTGAGAGTAAATGGTGCTTTTTACCAAGAGGAATAGAGCCCTTTAATGGCTTGCTCCTGGTCACTCCACCGCGCTGGGTTTTCGTACTTGCAGGCACGGCCGCCGCATGCCATGGAGCACTGCATGGGGCCGGGGATCACATGCCGAAGGCGCTCTCCTACTTTCGTGTATTTAGCTGTTGGACGCCTGGAACTTCCTAGAACACAGGCAAACCCAGAGTTAGTGAGGAAGCTTAGAAATTCATCTCCACATTAAAAAGTATCCATTCAACCACAACTGACAAAGTGATGAGCAGCATAAATACACAGAGTACATATTTAAGATTCATTTTTCAGCATAGATTTAAAGTAAGGATTCCGAGGGGGAAAAATTGCTTCGGTTCCTGTAGAAGTTGGTTTTTGTCACCATAACTTTGGTTTTCTTGTTGAAGGTAGAGGTGTGTGACATCCTGTGCAACAGAAAAAAATGGCATGGTCCTATTCCACCTGAAACAGAAAGCACTTCACCATGGACTCAGTGCACGTGTGAACGTGGGCTTCTGTCTTATCTCCTCTCTGTAACTGCACAGTTACAAGTGAAAAGCATTTATTAAGCCTTGGATAAGGAACCAACGAATAAAATACAAGGAAGAAAATGTAACCCCCACTACTTTATGCATATATAAAATACAGTTAATGGAAGAAAAGGGTATGAACTGAGTACCAAGAAAATCCCCAGAACTGCCAGCAGGCTTAATGAAAGGTACTTTACTTTTTTTTTCAGGAAAAGTCGCATCCAGCTCCTCAGGGCTCAGAGATGAAACCGCCACCATAACCCGGTGAGTCGATGATGAGAGTACCTCTACAGCTGAGCTCCGGCGCCTCTGGATTACACGAAGAAGGGGATCGGAGGAAGAATGCCTCCGACCCTGGAAAAAGTTGCTAAACAAACTCACTGCTGAACGCCTGCGAGGTGAGCCCTGCATGGCTGAGCAGCCCCAGCTCCTGTCTAGGGAGGCTGCTGAGGAGGCACTGGGAAGAAATCCACGCTGCTCAGCACTGAAGTTGCAGAGAACTGTGCATCCTTCTGTACGCTCCAGTCAGCATGGGCTGCGCTGTCTCCATAGTAACTAACAATGAAGGCGCTGCTGCCAGCTATCCCCGGGGCTGCTCCGTTCTATAGGAACTGAGTCTGTTTGGGACAAACTGTTCCACTGCCTGATGAAAATAGTTGCATTTCAAAGAGATAATTTGAAAAACGGATGGGGAACAACCAAAACATTTTCCATAAACAATAACAGTATTTAGTTCATCGCAAATACCAGGCGTTCAGACAGAAAATCCTGGATTCAAAAGAACAATCAAAATGTAGCTGGAGGCTTTGCTTCTTGAGAAATCCATCAGTACATTATACTCCCCCACTTCTTGGTTTAACATTCCACAACCACCTCTCCTCCCCCACGTAGTCGCTCCAAAATGCATCATTAGCTCTGTAATGATTGGGATTAGTGTGCTCCTGCTGGAACGGTTTGGTACATGATGAATTGTAGACTGTTTGCTCTGGACCATTCATATCTTCCACAAAACGCAGTTTGTTATTCAAAACAAAAGGCTTTTTTTTTTTTTTCCAGGACACAGCTTTTTTTGTTAAGCAGAGTTGTTAACCCCACAGGCTGAGACAAAGCAGGTTACAGGGAGATGTATCAGTTGAGTGCTTTAAGCTTTCAAAGGTAGGTATTAGGTGGCAAATTGCCTCCCACTTGGCTTCCAGTGTGCTAAGAAGGAGAATGACGTGGCCAGGAAGACTGCAACATTCTCAAAAGCACGAAATTCTGACGTTACTATGTGGAGAACAGACTGCGGCAATGTTCAAACCTTTGTCATCCCATTGTCAGTGCATTAGACTGCAAATCCACAAAAATCCACCCTAACTTTGATCAATAAGCAAATGAATTCCATAGCATCTTCCTCAAGACACACACTACCTTCAGCCGGTGCTGCTTCTTAAAAAAAGTAACAGTGACAGAGGAATTGAGTCAAAAGAAAGCGCTCTTCTGATCAGGCAAAAAATTATTGTTCTGACCAGGTGCTGACCAGGAATTGAGTGACGGAATTTTGAATACTGATAGGGTGATGTGGTGAGGTTTGCTGCAAAACCAGGCCTGAAATGTCAGCAAGGATGTTGTATGGAAAAAGAAAATATTCAAGCTGACTCTGCTAGCTGATGGCTCCAAACTCCTATCCTAATTCAAGAATAAAGCTGATATCAAGAGGTGAGGAAATACCAAAATGTGCTTCTATTCTGGGGGTTGGGTGTATGTCTGCTGGATTTTGTATCTGGCTTAAACTTTGCATTTGGTGGTGCTCGAAGAGAAAATAAGATTCTGAAATGCTGTAACCATGGCACGAACAAGATAGTTATATAATAAAGTCTGTGTATCTGCAGCTGCTTCGCTTGTGGCAGCTTGGGGCACACAGTGGTGGGTGGGTGGGGTCTGGCCCAGGCTGAGCAATGGGGGCTGTGAGCTCGTGGCCTGTGTGTGATACCCACACTGGACCTTCTAAACTTCACCTGGGAGCAGATGGGATGGTCCCGATCAGACCGTCCAGCTCCACAGGGGGTGGGATGGCACCCGCAGCAGAGATGGTATAAAAGGACACTGACCCTGCAGGGGCTGCCGCCCTTTTTCAGGACCAGCCCAGCCCCACCTCCCGTGAGACATCACAGATCCCCAGTGGTGACCCTCGCTATGCTCTTGTGCAACCTCTCTCCCACCCTGTTCTTCTCTCTTTTCCCCTTTTCTCCTTCTCTTGTAATGAAAAGTTAAGTGGTTATTAGCAATAACCAACACTCTAGTGGGAAGTGTCCCTGCTCATCACAGGGGGTTTGGAATTAAATGATTTTTAAGGTCCCTTCCAACCGCAACTATTCTATGATTCTATAACTCTATGATTCTATGAACACCTGGCTTTGTTTGTACCTTAATCTCTCAGTATCCAAACCTACAGCCCTGGCAAGTTAGTCTGTCTTGCACAGGGCGGAAGAGAAAGGAGATGAAAAAAGCAATTTCTATCCTCTACCGGGATTTCTATCCGCTACCTCTATCCAGGAAACATGAAGAATGTTTTCTACTTAATTATATTGCTTCCTTATACTTAATTCTTCTCTTTCTCTTCCCAGAAACTTTTCTTCAATTAATATCAAGTGATAGTGGAGCCAGAAACAAACGAGTTAAAATGCCACACATCATTACTTTCCTACTGAATCTAGCAGGATTTACAAGTACTCACCCAAAGAGTAAGAATTACATCCTAGAAGAAGTTAGATTTGTATTAGAGAGTTTTTTTGATGGAAGTGTGCTTGTGCTTTCAGAGATGTAGGCAGCTACTGAACACAAAAATCACAGTTTCTTCATTTGAGCCCTGGACAACATGGAAGGAGCAGAAAAGCTCCACATATTAACACATCATGGTGATGATAAAGTAATGCTGTTTGGTTTTGTTACAGAGTTTTGTATTCAGAATCTGGGGATAATAGATCTTATTTTAAATTTTCTGTAGAAATATATGTCTTTTTAGAATTTCTCTAAGCACGTTTTAAGAATCAGAAACTCATTACCTGAGCTCATATTTGCAAGATACAAACTGCTCTCTAGCAAGGAAGAATATGGTAGTTCATTCTGCAGCAGAACTCCTGCAGCCATCGCAGTACCTGTTGAAACAGAAGACGTTCACTGAAAATCTACAACAGCAGCTCAAAAATGCACAATAAAACCAAGTACCTGGCACTGGGCTATAGGGGATTAAGATGTGGGCAGTCAGACATGGACTGTGCTTTCTATTTTTGTGTGCAGTCATCTTAAAATTCAACTGTCAAAGCTTCACTGTCTGGCCTAGCAAGTCAAAGTGTTGTCCGTGGTGTGTCTCTAACTCTAGAACTTGGCTGATGACGTCCTTCAGGACTGTGCTTCACACAGACAGGAACCACTCAACCGAAAGCAGTCAACATAAGGTCATCTTGATTCTCTCTGATTCTTAGAAGCAAGCACACAACCAGAGATCATGAACTGACATCTCACAAGTGGCGTTTCCAGCAAAGCCAATGACATGGCCATGGCAGCACAATTTCTATACGACACCACTTAGAATTGTAGCTGATACTTGCCAAACTGACTGCCCACAAGTTACAGGCCTTCTCTGCCCTCTTCCCTCCTCTCCTTGCCTTCTGTTTGTGGGCAAGTTTGAGCTCATATAGATGACTGTTCTCCTCTAACAAGAAGGCTGAGCACAAGACAAAGTCTGAGCAGAAACCGTTCTCATGCTTTAACAGATTTGCTAATCCAAGGTGAGTCCTGGTCTGAAATCCTGGCAAACACAAAGCTGAAGGAAAGTTGTAAATGCAAACATATTTATCGGTCACTATGATGCTTAAATAAACCATTGACATGGGTCTTGAGTAGAAACTAACCCAGTAAAAGATTCAAATTCTGTTTCTTTTATCTCTATAGAAAAATAGTTGCAAATATAACAAAAAAGCAGTTTTTATACCAGACTAAGTGTGTTGTATGTGGAACACATTTCTGAGCAGACAAACCTTAGGTCCCAAATTCTACAAAACCAATGTTAGGATTCTGCAATTCAACAAAGTGTTTTAAAAGAGATGAGGAGGAACAGCTTTAAATTGGACGAAGACTTAGATTAGACATTAGGAAGAAATTCTTCACAATGAGGGCGGGGAGGCCCTGGCCCAGGTTAGATGGGGCTTTGAGGAACCTGATCCAGTGGGAGGTGTCCCTGCCCATGGCAGGGGTTGGAACTGGATGGGCTTTAAAGTCCCTTCCAAGCCAAACCATTCTGTGATTCTGTGATTTGTTTGTGAAAGCCCAAAGGTCTATTGAAACTTCAGTGATGCTCAGAAATGCATTTGTTAGGTAAATATATTAATGTGAATTAGGATGAATGTCAATAGAGATTAGAGAGTATCCGGAGCATTTTCTACTCACCTACTTGGCCAGCTGACTTGGCACTTCTAAACGTCAGTCCCATAATAAACAGACAGGAATACTTGCACATAACTGCATTCCCTTTGGAGGAGCTCCAAAACCTCTCTTTTTTTCCAGTGGACTTTGAAACCAGTAAGGTTTTCACAATAGGAGGAAACTTTGTAGCGAAAGAAATAACTTTATTTTATCCTCATAAATTCATCTTAGAGTTAACATGAATCAACAAAAATTGTTGGTTACTATTGCTCAGGAAGTTCTCTTACATAATCTCACTCGCCTGTCCAGACACCACACACGCACTGGAACGCGACCTGTCCCACCATGCGGGCAGCAGAACCTCCACCAGCATCACTATTTAGTTCTCCTATTTCCTGGCACTCAAGGGTTAGAAAAAATGAGATGAAATATCAGAGATATTGTTACCACTTTAAACTATTTAAATGTTTAAATCAGAAGTCAGGCTGACAACAATTCAGGTGAAAAGGGAAGAGATGGAGATTAATGTGGAAGAGAAGGTACCTACAGCATTAGTAATTGCTAGCAGGATTGTCCTCGATGGCACAAAGAAATAATGTCTTTCTTTGTTGTGCCGGAAACAAGACCTCCCTCAATTCTATTCCAGAAGCAGCCAAATCCATATTTCCCATTCTGGATAACAAGACAGCTCCAACTGACTTAAATATTTTATCTATGAGCCTTTCGGTTTGCTGGACTTCCTTCCCACCAGGGCTGTTAAAACACACAGCATGGTCAGTGGAAGTAATTCCCTTCAATTTACTTTGGAAAAGGTTAATTATAGTTGTGACAAAGCGTCTTACAGAGTTATATTGCACTCCCTGGGAAAGACGTGAAGAGTCACGATTTGGGACAGGAAGCAGTTTTGGTGTTGACATTATTGGAAAGGCAGGTTTGCAGCCCTGCACAGATAAAAAGAGGGTTACAAGGGAAAACAGTGCTTGGGTAAAGGAAATAACTCCTCGTTCCTCTTTTGAAGTGACAGGGCCTGATTGACAGGCCTAAATGATACAGGTGACCCACGGATGATTCACACTGCAAAGCTGCGTGTGCTGTTCAATCTGTAATTTTTCCCATCGCTACGATCAGAATTGTGCTGTGCTATTCTTGATGCAGTGTGAGAAAGTGTTTCAGGACAGGCATTATCACCAGAATTGGCCTGTGCTACCTTAATTGTAGCTTCTCAAGTACAGAGAAAAGAAA
Source organism: Clamator glandarius (assembly GCA_033459285.1). Classification (NCBI taxonomy): domain Eukaryota; kingdom Metazoa; phylum Chordata; class Aves; order Cuculiformes; family Cuculidae; genus Clamator; species Clamator glandarius. The sequence goes on along the minus strand of JAUNZM010000089.1, from coordinate 6,026,185 downwards.
GAAAACTATTAACAACCTGGCTCACCAGTCAGCACAAGCATGGATGCTGTGTGAAAAAGAGGAGCTCTGCAGGAATGTTACATCTCTATGGCCACTTAGCTTAAAGATGAGATATCCAACTGTTTCTTCCTCTCCTCTCCTGGGATCCTAGCCACGTTCTGGGAGAAGAAGAGGGCAGTAAGCAGCTGGGGCCAGACTCTGATTTCTGGGGTGCTGCAAGTTGTTTGTTCAATGATACAAAAGCTAGCCCCTTTGCAGCAATTTCTGGGAGACCCAACCTATGAGCAGACACACTGCACAGGAACCCTAATTGTTGGGACTGGTTCTCCAAATCCTCATTGTAAGAAAAGGGCTTCCCCAGCGACTACAGCTCTGGATGATGATGAGGCAATTCTAATTTATCTTTCTTAATCACTATACTTAGAATCATAGAATAGTTGGGGTTGGAAGGGACCTTAAAGCCCATCCAGTTCCAATCCCCCTGCACCTCCTACTGGATCAGGCTGCCCAAGGCTCATCCAACCTGGCCTTGAACACCTCCAGGGATGGGGCAGCCACAGCTTCCCTGGACAACCTGTGCCAGTGTCTCATCACTCTCATGGTGAAGAAATTCCTCCTTACACCTAGTCTAAATCTGCCCCTCTCCAGTTTATAGCCATTGCACCTTGTCCTATCACTACAAGCCTTTGTAAACAGTCCCTCCCCAGCTTTCTTGTAGACCCTTCAGGTACTGGAAGGTCGCTACAAGGTCTCCTCGGAGCCTTCTCTCCAGGTTGAGCAACCCCAACTCTCTCAGCCTGTCCTCGTATAGGAGGTGCTCCAGCCCTCAAAACATCTTTGTAGACCTCCTACTAATCATTCCCTTGTAGTAATAATCAGACATGTTGCCTTTAACAGCTGTTACTTTTAACTTGTTGTTGACCACTACTAATAATTTGTTACCTTTCGTGCTCTAATAAGTCAAGCAAAATGACTTTAGAAAAGAGTATTTGAAAGTTTGGGCTTTTATGCTGATCGTGCTTTGTGCTTGGCACCCTGTGGTAAAACACCTATGTGTCAGGTATTCTTCTATGTATCAGGTAGTCTTAAGTTTTCAGAAGATCCTTTTCAGCAGTTTGTGCATCACATGTACACTCTATGGATGCTGAGCTTTATTCCAGGTCATGGCCCTCATTAGCGGTCAGAGGGAAGGGGGTCAGTCATGACACCACCTTAATCAGATCCACTCCGGTAGCTGTGACACGCATCTCCATTGCCATGGCAGCAAAGAAGCTCGCCTTCTAATCCCTGTTTCCCAAGTCAAGAAGTGGAATGGTTTCTCAAGTGGTGTTCTGTCTCTTTTATCACATGAAGCAAAGTGATTAAAGTTGTGCATAAACAGCACAGCTGACGAACCCAAAACAGAGCAAAAATACTGCATTTTTGGCTGCTGATGTAAACAGCAGCACAGCATCACCCGAGGAATCACAGCTTCTGGAATCAGGAATCACTGTCAAACATCAAGCACTAAGTGGGATATCTCAGGAGGTCCTGTCCAGGTGTGGTTTTTACATTTCTGGTGTCTGTATACATTTCTGAGGTGCTTTTTCTTTCACCCACTTTTGAGCAGACCAATTCGCAACAAAAAAGGTAGAACATCTTTCATCAGGGAATAAAGAGATAGGATGAGGGGGAAGGGTTTTGAGCTGAAAGAGGGGAGATTGAGATGAGATCTTAGGAAGAAATGTTTCACTGTGAAGGTGGGGAGGCCCTGGCCCAGGCTGCTCAGAGCAGTGGTGGCTGCCCCATCCCTGCAGGGGTTCAAGGCCAGGTTGGATGGGGCTTGGGGCAACCTGATCCAGCAGGAGGTGTCCCAGCGGGCAGCAGGGGTGGGACTGGATGGGCTTTGAGATCCCTTCCAACCCAAACCATTCTATAGTTTTATGATCTTTTGTTTCCTGTTGGTTGCATCATAGATCCTCCTCTGGCATTAGGTACTGTAACAGATGCCAAGTTCTACTCACTGCTTCATATATGCAGAGAGGTGACTTTCTTGCAGAGGAAACAGGGTAGGCATGCTGTGCTGTCAGAGGTGACATCACTTTATGCTTTTAAGGAGTGAAGCTGCATCTTGTCCACATCCATTTTCTCTGGAATAAAAGCACCTCCCTTTGTAAAGTCACACAGAGAAGCAGTGTGTCAAACAGCAAGGATGACAACTGGGAGATAAGGGATCCACAATGAAGCAGGTTCTCCAATTAGATAGAATTGGATAGAATTACAAAGCATCATAGAATGGGTTGGATTAGAAGAGGCCTTAAAGATCACCCAGTTCCAACCTAAGGAAGAGCGTAAATGCTTTATACCTCACTGCCTTTCCCGAGCAGGGTGCAGGATGGAGTCAGCAAACCAGTTGTGGGCTGGGGTGAGGTGCTGGTAGCAAGAAAAAAGGATCACAGCAGAAGCTGTGAGCCAAAACTGGCTTAGGTGTCACTCTGCCTTGTAAACAAGGAAGATTCCCTTCCAGTACTTCAGGATCTGGATCAGTGGCTCCCAGACACTGGGAGGAATTTTTCCTCCAGAATTAAATGAGAGAAAGGAACAATGGCCAATGGTTTAGCAGCCAGAAAACAATTATATAGCCAAAAAGTGGTAAGACAAGAAGATGCTGCAATTAAGGCAGTTATTTAATAGATGAGATTACTATCTTTTACTTCAGAACACATTTTCAAAACTGCAAGAGCTTGTGTTCCAGACTGGAACGATTCCCACTGGGGCAGCTCAGCTGCCAGCACGAACAGGAATCCCACTGTAAAGCTCTCCAGTGCATTTCTGTGAACTCCTAACAGTGAGGTCCCATCACTCCAGATCTACGTAGATTGGGTAACCGCGACTATGACAGCAGAGCACACAGTTCAGAAGGTTACGTTCCTGTATTAATATGTATTACATTCATGTATTAACACAAAACCATCTTAAATAACATCCCTGGAGGTGTTCAAGGCCAGGCTGGATGAGGCTTTGAGCACCCTGATCCAGTGGGAGGTGTCCCTGCCCATGGCAGGGGGGTGGAACTGGATGGGCTTTACAATTTCTTCCAACCCAAACCATTCCACCACAATTCTATGATTTTATAAGATTGTAATTTTAAAATGTCACAGTACAAGGAAAAATATTTTAAACCTCAAATATATTAACACAATATAGGCAAGTGCTGATGCCTCTCACACAAAATTTTGAGGTTACTGTTACCATTTTCCTGACTTCTAAAGTGAATTTGTTCTCTCCCTGTTGCAAGCACCTGTACATAACTATCCCACAGCCAAAGCATTAAATGCACAATCGACTGCAGATGCAGGCAGGCGCCACGTTCGCTTGGTACCCAAGGACACAGGTAACTGCTCTGAGCTTCCCTCCACGACCTCATTCTGCAGGTACTCATCTCCCTGGGAAGCTTTGCTTTTGTGAAAAGGCCCACAAAAGTCGATACGGAATTTGTCTAAATAGAAGATCATAAGGGATTAAAGTTTTAATGACAAAGTTGTACAAGCTGCACTAATTAAGGTGTTTTAGGTACATAAGTAAAGATAACTGCTAACTAAGACCAAACAAAGATGTGATAAGGGGGACTGTTTATATTTAATGAAGTGGTTAAGAGCTATTCAGTTGTAATCTGGTCTCTAAAGTGAAGCTTTAAATCTGATGCTTTAAGATAGGCAGATCATGAGTTTTTAACAGAATAATCTTCTGAACTTCCTGAGCCACAGTCAGGCCTCTCTGCAGGACGCACTGGCAAATGGGATCGTGTTTGCAACTGCAACAATTTTAACATTGCCAGAAATAACAAAGCATTTCTTTCTAAAGTCCTGTTAAAACTGTAACTAACTGAGGTCTGCGACACTAGATTATTCTGAATAATGAAACAAAACGCAAAGGTGGTTGTTCAGATGTACAGATTAGTAAAAAAGCTCGCCGGCAGGAGACAACTTATGGTGCCACTAACACAAGGCTTGTGGGTAGTTCTAGCACGGAGGGCACCTAGTTCAGCAGGCACACCCCTCAGCTGCTTCTGGAGCTCCACATGAAATGTTCGCTACCTGGGAGAAGCACCAAAAAACAATGGGGAAAATAAACACAGAGATACCAGACAGGGAGAAGATACAGCAGTAACTTTGATTTTCTTATAGCTGAGTTCTATGTGACCCCCACAGCAGAACAACACCACAGCTATTGTAAAACTCCAGTGACTTCCCTGGGAACACAACCAGAATGGATTTATTATTTCGGTATGTGTTTTTCCCCTTTTGGGAAAAAATATTCCCTATCTGTTTTAGTCAAAGGTGACAGCCATTTCATCATTAAGTTTGATATTTGCAAAGGACTAGAACTGCTTTCACACACAAAAGAGACAAAAGAGTATAATTCATCAAGAGATCACGTAGGTGTGTTTGCTATTCATAGGGGTTTTGACATAAACAGCTAAAAAGCGCAAGCGGAACTGAAGGACGGGTCTGCCGATCACCTTGATTTGTGCTATTTAAGTCATGTCAGCTTTCTGTGGCAGCATTAATACAATAGTTGACAGAAGTTATTTTAAACTACCTTGAGCAGCCTGGCAGCCAATCATTACTACTGAGAATTACAAAGGAGCTGTTGTAAAATGAACATATTAACACATCTACAAACACAACTGGTGACTCAGATACTCTTGATCATGAAGATCACGTGTATTAAGAGACTCTCAGCCTCATAAGCCTGACTACAGACAGGAGAGTGAAATGTCAGGGGTGCAGCTGAACAGCAGCAGGAGTGGGAAAGTTTAAAACCAAACTCTGCAAGTTAAGAGGAATTATTTTCAAATCCCATACAGTCAAACCCACACTAAATTTACAGGTTTAATAGAGCTTCATTCCTTTTTATTTACCCCCTTACCTGTTACCCTGCAGAAAGAATAGGTGATTGCTGATCCCTTCATTGTCGCAGCACCAATCACCAGAACTACTTTGTAAGGAATTCTCATTCTACAAAGAGGAGCTGGGTGACTGCCTGGGGATTTCCTGTAGTTAATTGGATTGGGGTGGTAATCGGGGAGGAGCCAGTAACCATCTTGCAACTTAAGACTGCATGAGGAGTGCCTTACCCACCATGCAGATCATCATCCCATAAACTGCTTTCAGTGTCTACCTGGATTTTAAAGGGATTGAGGCAAACAGGCCATACCAACCTGATGTTTTAATAACTGACTCTTCTCTCTCTTTTTGCCTGTTCCTCTCATCTTCCTATTATTGACAACAAGTAAAAATATATACATGTGTGTCTGCATGCATCAAACAACTCAGCCTATGGCTGCAGAGATAACATTGTGAGGTTATCATAATCGCAGTTAAACTGATCCCTAAATTTGAAATTTCATGAAAAGGAAAGCAGAGAGAAAGGTTCCATTTTTACCTGTGGTTGCACTCTGAACAAAGCATTTCTCACCCACTACAGCATAAAAAATCATCAAAGTATTCACACTGAGTGCAAATTAACTGCATTAAAAGTAATATTTCGAAACCATAACAAAAGTCCATCTGAACGTAAAGGATGTGAGCTACTAAAAACCAAAGCCAAGACTGTGTTGTTTTAAATGAATCAAAGAATCACAGAATGGTTTGGGTTAGAAGGGACCTCAAAGCCCATCCAGTCCCACCCCCTGCCATGGGCAGGGCCACCTCCCACTGGACCAGGTCACTCAAAGCCCCGTCCAACCTGGCCTTGAACAGCTCCAGGGATGGGGCAGCCACCACTGCTCTGGGCAACCTGAGCCAAGGCCTCCCCACCCTCACAACATAACATTTCTCCCCAAGACCCCATCTCAACCTCACCTCTTTTGGCTGAAAATTGTTCCCCCTCATCCTATCCCTGCATTTCCTGATCAGAAGTCACCCCCCAGACTTCCTGGAGCCCCTTTCTGTACTGCTCTAAGGTCTCCCTGGAGTCTTTTCGTCTCCAGGATGAACAACCCCAACTCTCTCAGCCTGTCCTCAGATGGGAGCTGCTCCAGCCCTTGGATTATCTAACTGGCCTCCTCTGGACCAGTTCCAACAGTTTCACATCGTTCTTATGTTTGGGATTTCAGAACTGTACACAGGATTCCAGAACTGTACACAGGATTCCAGGTGGGGTTTCACAAGAGTGGAGCAGAGGATTCCACACCCTGCTCACCAAGCTGCTTTTTTTCAATAAATCTGAGCAGCACGCTCTTGCCCTAAGAATCCAAACCATCCAAGAACTAACCCACCTCAGAAATTATGTAAGTAAGTAGTGCTGTTATTTTATCGATATGACAGTAATCATTGACCATGTCAGTGAGAGCTTCTCAATTGTGAGCATTTAGAGCTTTCCTCAATGGCTGTGCTTATCTTAAGAATTATGCTTAATATTTATCAGAATCTGCTCTTTGTTCTTTATTCATTTAAAAAAAGCGCTAACTTCCTCCATGTCCTCCTACAAAACATTTTACCAGATGCTCCATTTGTTTAACACATTTTATGTGCGCTGACACTTGAAAACTGTGCCTTTTTACTCATAGTTCTGATTTCTAGAGCTACTCGTATGACTACTAACAAGTGAGCAGCTTAGAGCAGCTTTCAATACTGAAAGGGGCTCCAGGAAAGCTGGACAGAGGCTTTTTACAACCGCCTGGAGTGATAGGATGAGGGGGAATGGCTTTAAATTGGAAGGGGAAGATTTAGATTAGACATTAGGAAGAAATTCTTCACGATGTGGGTGGGGGAGGCCCTGGCCCAGGTTGCCCAGAGGAGCGGTGGCTGCCCCATCCCTGGAGGGGTTCAAGGCCAGGTAGGATGGGGCTTGGAGCAGCCTGATCCAGTGGGAGGGGAAGGAACTGGATGGGCTTTGAGGTCCCTTCCAACCCAAACTATTCCATGATTCTACAACCAACTTGCAGGTGCTGGAGGTTTGCTGGGTTGCCCCTCATATATTATATTTGCACTCTTCAATATTAATGCCAGTTTATTCAGTGGAAGAACTCATTTTTCCCAGTGATCTGCAAAGTTTTGCTTGCTCCCAGGATCAGTGCCAGACATGTTTGTTCAAACAGGCTACGCCTTGTCAAGACAAAGCTTTGTGTGAAATGAGGGTAACTTTGCAGGGAGTTAACCATTGGGCTGAAATCATCTGCCATTTCCAAGGAAAAATACTCAGAGGAGGTGGGATGGCAGTCAGTGACTAAGCTAATAATCTTGGCATTTTCCTGTTTAAACAAAATGACACATCTCAAATCCTCTGGAAAATTCTACTGAACTGTGGTTGCCATTTAAAGAGAAGAGCAAGCTTTTCAGGTAAGTGGAGCAGGGTCACGAGGCTGCCAGCAGCTTCTCTTGCACTGCATTGTTTGCCTGTAAAGCAGCCTTGGCAAATCCACCCGTCCTGTGACCCTGGGTGCTAATTTATGGGATTGGGCAAGGCGAAAACTGTCTAAATTGTCTCCTAACTGCACTGTTCTCAGCTGTAGACAAAATCAAAACATTGATTTATCCTAAGACTTAAAATTTCCTAAAACCTCATTTACTGTAGTTATTTTAAATTTAGTACAAACTATGTAACTAGATTCCTAGCTGACTTTGGACATTTCCAGCTTCACCTTTTGCTTTTTGCTCTTCTCATGGATAATAAAAATCAATTGGCGTTGCTTTATTTTCAGCTTGTATGGAAACACCGCAGGGAGGGCTTTAATTTTGGGTAATTTGGAAACTGTCAGAAAGGATATTAAAAACTTTTTGTAAGTTTGGCTATTAGATTTTATTTTCATTATACATTTCCATCCCTGCATAACGCAGAACTGCTGCAAATCAATTGCAAAAGCAGGGTCAAAGCCTCCCTTGGGCAGACCTCAACAACACCGCCAGTGTTACAGCTGTGAGATAAACACATGTGTTAAGATGCCCAATGAGATCCCAGAAGCCCAGCAGCGATCCCTGTCCTCTTTCCCCACCTGCACTTCCAACAGTCCCTCTTTCTCTCTGTGTTCCCCTCTTAAAATTGTCAATAATGGATAAAATGGAAACAGTGAAATGTCAGGCAGAGGCAGCATAGCGATGATGCCTTTGATTTGAAAAACAGTTCTAAAGCTGCCCTGCTGAGCACAGCACTGTTTAATGTAGCGGTGATTGCTAAGAAACATTGGGCTTGAAGTGGGCACCCAGAGCAGCTGTTGAGTGTCTGCACAATAAAACTTAACTCTTCAAAAACCATCAGACTAGAGAAGGAAAAAAAAAATTGAGTAGCTGTAACATTGCCAGTCCTTTCAGGCATTTTATGAAGTGCTTTTTGCTAGAGAACAGAATGGTCAAGCTTTGTAACACAGGGAAGTGTTTGACTGAAGAACCAAGAAGTAAAAGGAATTTAATAGAAGTTGTAGACATCAAGAGTTGCAGGCGGCAGAAACTGCTTCATGTTCCTCTGATAGAATCATGGAATTGTTAAGGTTGGAAAAGACCTCTAAGATCATCCAGTCCAATCATCAGCCCAACCCCACCGTGCCTAATAAACCATGTTCCAAGTGCCATGGTCACATATTGTCTGAACCCCTCCAGGAATGGAGACTTCACCACAGCCCTGGGCAGCCTCTGCCAGGGCTTCACCACTCTGTCAGGAAAAAAAATGTTTCCTAATATTCAACCTAAAATTCCCCTGGTGCAACCTGAGGCCATATCCTCTTTGCCCATCGCTTGTTCCTTGGGAGAAGAGCCCAGCACCCACCACAACCTCCTTTCCAGGAGCTGCAGAGAGTGATGAGGTCTCCCCTCAGCCTTCTCCTTCTCCAGGCTAAACAGACTCAGGTCCCTCAGCTGCTCCCAGAACCCCTGGGCTCCAGCCCCTTCCCAGCTCTGTTCCCTTCTCCAGACACAGTCCCACTCGTCAGTGCCCTCCTTGTAGTGAGGGGCCCAAAACTGAATACTGAATTTGAGGTACAGCCTTAGCAGTGCCGAGTGCAGGGGGACGACCCCTTCTCTACTCCAGAGTGGAGAGAAAGCTGAGGAAATGGATATGTTTTTATGTGTTTTTTTTTATTTCCAACAACAACCTACCCAACCTCTGGAGTAAAAATGTTTACAAATTTCTGTATTATCTTGAAAAAGAACAACAGAAAACAAGGTCATAAATAATTTGCCTTTTGCTGAATATTTGCTTAAGGAGTTCTGGAGCCCAAACATTGTTTCACGAAGGAATTCTAAACAATACACTAGCAGGAAAAAAATGTAAAGCAAGCCAGCAAACTCTACTCTCCATTCAGAAAATGGGAATGTATTGCCAGAAACTGGGAATATATTACATTTTCCAGCTAGTACTAAAGTATCCAAACAATCTTATACCTTATCTGGGCACTTGCATTCCATTTTTCCAGTATTTGTAGCATACTGCTTCCCAGCGACAGGCTTCATCCATGTCAGGTTCCACACTTGCTCCTCACAACTTTAGGAAAAAATCAGGAAAAAAATACTCCTTATGGTACCATGGGATTTATGATGAAGTAAAATATTTACTCTAACACGTGGAAGAAACACTCTGCAGATCAGTTTATGCTGCCACCCAAGCAATTACATAATGAGAGAGGATTACATTGCTAATTATATCTCAGAGGTGATATTCTTGCAGCATCGTTTCCCTAACTTTGCCTTTCTTGTCTTACACATGTGGCTCCATGGATGTTTCACATAAACCATTGACGAAAACGAGAGATGGAAAAAACACTTTAAAGCAACAAATGATTGCAAATGCCTGAATTTGTTTTGTTACATATTCTTTTGGGATTAATTACTGCACAGTTGTGGTGCTTGGCTCTACTAATCAAGGCGCAACCCTCAAAACATGGCTCTTTCTAAGAAGAGCAAAGCAAGGGAGCTGCGCAGAGGGAAAATACAAGTCTGGATTATTAACCTATCAGGCAATCTTTTATCTTTTGTTAATCTACTGAAAATCCGTAACAGCTACACATAAAACTGGCTATCCTGTGCTTCTTCAGCTGAAGTAAATGCCACATGCATGCCTGTCTTATCATAGAATCATGAGCATTGGAAAAGATGGGGTTGTTCAGCCTGGAGAAGAAAAGGCTCTGGGGAGGCCTTAGAGCAGCTTCCACTACTGAAAGGGGCTCCATAAAAGCTGAGGAGGGGCTTTTGATCCGAGAGCGCAGGGAGAGGATGAGGGGAATGGTTTGAAGCTGAAAAACAGGAGATTGAGATGAGACTGCAGGAAGAAATGTTACGCTGTGAGGGTGGGAGGCCCTGGCCCAGGTTGCCCAGAGCAGTGGTGGCTGCCCCATCCCTGGAGGTGTTCAAGGCCAGGTTGGATGGGGCTTGGAGTCCCTGATCCAGTGAGAGATGTCCCTACCCACAGCAGGATGCTGGAACTGGATGGGCCTTCCAACCCAAACCATTCCATGGTTCTACGATTCTACAATCACCAAATCAAACTATCAGCCCAACACTACTGTGCCTACCAAACCATTTCCCATCACCACCTCCAACGGGGTTTGAGTGAGCTGCGTTGTCTTGAGTGGCTGAGAACAAGAGGCAGTGTTCGATGGCTACAGCCCAGGACAAAGCTGCTGGAAGGGTCCTTCCATGACTGGTATCACCCACAGTGGCAGGCACCACAGCTCTCGCACACAGCCCCTGTTCCCTGTCAGGGGTACATCTTGGTGAAGGTTGAATCCCACTGTGTTCTTCGCCACAAGCCAGATCTCCTCACTGTTTTGCATCAGGGATCTCCGGTTGCTGGAGGGTTAGGGGTTAGGGTTAGTGGTAAGGTTAGTAAGGCAGATTCCAGCTGTTTGAAGCCCCAAGAGCTGTGGGGCAGGGAGGGGTCACTTTTTAACAGGCTCCACAGGCAATAGGATGAGAGGAAATGGCTTCAAGCGGTGTTTAGACTGACATTAGGAAGTTTCCTCACTGAACGGCTTCTCAGGCACTGGAACAGCTGCCTGGGGAGATGGAGGAGGCCCCATCTCTAGAGGGGTTTAAAAGATGGGCCGAAGAGGTGGTCAGCGATCTGGTTTAGTAGTGGACAGGGACAGTTGGACTCTATGATCTCAAAAGCCTTTTCCAATCAAAGTGCTCTGCGATTCTATGACACCTGGGAGAGGGGAACCGACAGAGAATCATGGAATGGTTTGGGTTGGAAGGGACCTCAAAGCCCATCCAGTCCCACCCCATTCCATGGGCAGGGACAACTCCCACTGGATCAGGGGCTCCAAGCCCCATCCAACCTGGCCTTGAACACCTCCACTGGGCAACCTGGGCCACGGCCTCCCCACCCTCACAGCAAAACATTTCTCCCTCAGATGTCATCTCAATCTGCCCTATCGCAGCTGAAAATTGTTCCCCCTTGCTCTCTCCCCGCCCTCCCTGCCCAAGAGCCCCTCCCCAGCTTTCCTGCAGCCCCGTTCAGCGCCGGCAGCCGCTCGAGGTCTCTCCACCCCCCACAGCCCCGCACCCACCTGGCCGCGCCGCCTCGGGGCCGCCGCTCGGAAATGGCGGGAGGGGCGGGGCGGCGGGAGGAGCCGAGGGGCTCGGGCGCCCAGTGGGTCGCCAGAGGGTCCTGCGTCCCGAGCCTGCGCACCCGGGGAAGAGGAGGAGGCGGAGGTCCCTGTTCCTGGAGCCATGGAGTGGTTAGGTTGGGAAAGGTACCGAGAGAGGGGGCTGGAGAACAAGTCTTACAGGGAGCCGCTGAGAGAGCTGGGGGTGTTCAGCCTGGAGAAGAGGAGACTGAGGGGAGACCTCATTGCTCTCTATAACTACCTGAAAGGAGGTTGTGGAGAGGAGGGAGCTGGGCTCTTCTCCCAAGTGACAGGGGACAGGACGAGAGGGAATGACCTCAAGCTCCACCAGGGGAGGCTCAGGCTGGACATCAGGAAAAAATATTTCACGGAAAGGGTCATTGGGCAGTGGCAGAGGCTGCCCAGGGAGGGGGTTGAGTCACCTTCCTTGGAGGGGTTTAAAGGACAGATGGATGAGGTGCTGAGGGACGTGGTTTAGTGATTGATGGGAATGGTTGGACTCGATGATCTAGTGGGTCTTTTCCAGCCTAGTGATTCTGTGATTATCGAGTCCAGCTCTCCCTGTCCATCACTGAACTGTCCCTGAGCACCTCCCCTGGCTCTCGAACCCTTCCAGGGATGGGGAGTCCTCCACCTCCCTGGGCAGCCGTTCTAGTGCCCAAGAACCCTTTCATGAGGAAGTTTTTGCCTTATATCGCTATAAACCTGGTGCAACTTGAGGCCATTTCCTCTCTTGTTACCATCACTGGTTACCTGGAAGAAGAGACCAACACCCACCTCACCACGACCTCCTTTCTGGTAGCTGCAGAGAGCGGTGAGATCTCCCCTCAGCCAGCCCCAGGTCCCTCAGCCACTCCCACAAACCCTGGGCTCCAGACCCTTCCTGGCTCCATTCTCTTCTCCAGACACATTCCAACCCTTCGATGTTCTTGTCCTGAGAGGCAGTACGAGGTACTTGCAGTTATGAGGCAATATTGTTTTTCTGTCTCATTAGCCAGATGAGTGTGTGAATTTCTGGAGTTAGTATCTAGTACATCATATATATCACATAAGCAATAGCTGTGTTTATCTATTTTTAGCCTTTACATTTTTTATTGATAAAATGAGCTTGAGGAACTCGTTGGAAATGCTAAAGAGATCTCCATTGCTCCTTTTCTTTTTAATAAGCTAAAGGGTGTTGATCTTGAAAATGCAGGGCTTGCTGCTTCGAATGTTTCAGTTCTGTTAGTACTGAAGAGTCTTGAACACATTGCAGGTTTTTACAGCATTACCACACCGCATTTCCTATAGTAACTGTGATTTCTAAACAAGCAAAATAGTGGCTGTGTGATTCTTAGCTCTGTCTCCCTCTAAAAGACTCAAATGCATTTTTGCTTCCTGTGTTTATCTGTCACAAGTTTACAAGTTTCATTTTTTAGTTAATAACAGGATGCACATTTAGTGCCCAGTCTCGCCAAGTGTGATTTGTGACTTGAATTACAGCTCTCCCAGGTTTAGGGTTAGCTGCTCAGGGCTGGGCTGCTTACTACCACTATGAGCATGCTACACGACATCTGTTCCCAAAACTTGTGTTTATCATTGCATAGTTACATGAATGAACAAATTTTGTCCATGCTTCAGGAAGTGTTTATAAACTTCATAGAAGGAACCATGAAGTTTTCTTTGTTTTGTTGTAAAGCTACCACCACAGTGGCACATCTTGAAAATACACACTGGCTTTGGTGAGGCCGTGGCCCAGGTTGCCCAGAGCAGTGGTGGCTGCCCCATCCCTGGAGGGGTTCAAGGCCAGGTTGGATGGGGCTTGGAGCCCCTGATCCAGTGGGAGGTGTCCCTGCCCATGGCAGGGGTGCAACTGGTTGGGCTGTGAAGTCACTTCCAATCCAAACCATTCCATGATTCTATGATTCTAAATAATGGAAAAGATTAAGTTTTCACTGCACTGTGTCTTTGCCTGGCTTGTGGTGCAGCTGCACAAACGCTTGTGCCCACACGAGGCAAGTCTGCCTCTGTCATGGTCAGCTGGCTGAACCAGGAAAGGCCCCCTCCAGACTGTGGCACAGAGAAATCCATGTTGCAGGGATGCTCAGAAATGTTATAATTTTTAAAATGTATTTTTTCCATTCGGAGAATTGAACCAAAACCAGAAGAAAAGTCAGCGAGTGAGCATGAGGCGTGGACTCTCAGCTACAACCAGGACGTTCTTTTTTTTGCTTAGGGCAATTGTATAGACCATGATGGGAGTGGGGGGATGGGGAAAAGGAAACGTTTTCTTTTCCAGGAGGAAATGTGAATCTGAACCCTGTGATAATCCTAGGAACACAATGAGATTCTCTGATACTGTAGGGGTGAGTTTGAACCTGCGGCAAATGCCTTAGCTCCACTAAAGCTGGCACCGTCTATTTCAGGTCCAAGTCCAGCTGTTTAGGTCTTACCTGCCTGGAGCTTATTTTAGATCAGCACATGCCACCTTGTGGCAAGTTAACACCATGCAGCTGTGCTTTTTCCAGCTCCGTAAAAAAACCGCTTTACTTTATTAAGGTTCTACCTTTTTTTAATCTGTCATGGATTGCTGTGGGGACAAGATGGGTTTCAGCTCCAGAGTTCCTGTGCTTCACCTCAGTACCTCCTGCACAGTGTGGAAATCCCACCATTTCAAGGTGCTGGCATTTTGCACCGTGATATTAGGCTGACATAAAATGTGCTTTTCAGCAAGGGGTAGTGAGTGCCTTCTGACTCTAAGCTATCTGAGGAATAACTCCGAGGATAATACATGAAGTACAGTATTGTAAAGAATATGGAATATTCACCTTTCAGCTTTTACCTTCATTTCTCCATCCAAATTGTTTGTGGTCCTTCCCTCTCTTGCACACTGCAATGGATTTAGATGCTTTATTCTTCTTACGGGTTCCTGACATCCCACTTGCTCACTGGGGTTAGCAGTGCTCTTTTCCAGTGCAAACACAGCCTTTACAAAGATGATTTTGGTTTTCACTGCAAGCCTTTCATTTGCAAATGCACATCATGCATTGTACAATATCTGTCTTGTTTGCAATGAATGCCAGTGTGATGGGAAGGGAACAAAAGACTACAAGGGATAATCACCAGATGTAATGAAACAGTGCCAATAGCAAGAGAAAATAGCTGCAGAGACTGCTTCTGGGGCTGGAAAAGTCCTCAGTGGAATGTGCCAATGCTGTTGTGAGTTTGGTGAGTGGATCCCAAGCGTGATCAAGTTTGTTTGCAGATTCACTGGTGCCAGTTGATCTTCTCAGTACTGAGTATCTTGCTGGAACTCATTCATGTTTTTAACTTTCCATCTGATTTCTGGAAAATATGAATGATCATAGAATCAGAGAATCATGGAACCATAGACTGTCCTGATTTGGAAGGGACTTGCAAGGATCATCGAGTCCAACTCTTGTCCCTGCACAGGGAACCCCAAGTATTGACACCATGTGGCTGAGGGCGTTGGCCAAAGGCTTCTGGAATATTGTCAGGCTTGATGCCGTGACTGCTTCCTTGGGAAGCTGTTGCAGGGCTCCACCACCTGAAGAACCTTTTCCTAAGCTGGGTGGAAGTGTCAATCTGCAGGAGGGTAGGGAGGCTCTGCAAAGGGATCTGAACAGTCTGGACCACTGGACAGAGTCCAATGGCATGAGGTTTAACACGGCCAAATGCCAAGTCCTGCACTTGGGGCACAACAACCCTGTGCAGCTACAGACTAGGAGAAGTCTTTCTAGAAAGCTGTGTGGAGGAGAAAGACCTGGGGGTGTTGGTTGACAGCCGACTGAACATGAGCCAGCAGTGGCCCAGGTAGCCAAGAAGGTCAATGGCATCTTGGCTTGTATCAGAAATGGTGTGACCAGCAGATCCAGGGAGGTTATTCTCCCTCTGTACTCGGCACTGGTGAGACCGCACCTCGAAGATTTAGGCTGGACATTAGGAAAGAATTTTTCACAGAAAGGGTCATTGGGCACTGGAACAGGCTGCCCAGGGAAGTGGTTGATTCACCTTCCCTGAAGGTGTTTAAGGCACGGGTGGATGAGGTGCTAAGGGGAATGGTTTAGTGTTTGATAGGAATGGTTGGACTCGATGATCCGGTGGGTCTCTTCCAACCTTGTTATTCTATGATTCTATAATTCTAATGTCCAAACCTAACCCTCCCTGGCCCATCTTCCTGCTGTTTCCTGAGGTCCTGTCACCAGAGAGAAGAGCTCAGTGCCTGCTCCTCCTCCTCCCCTTATGAGGAAGCTGTAGAGCTCAATGAGGTCTCTCAATCTCCCTTTCTCCAGGCTGTACACACCAAGTGACTTTAGCCATTCCTTATACAGCTTCTCCTCTAAACCCTTCACCACCTTTGTGATGATGCCGACTGCCACAGGTTTCCCAAGGCGTTTTGCCTGGGCACTGTGTTGGTTACACCTCCCACTTATCTCTCCTGTCCTCTGGCATATAACAGCATGAGGATGGAAACTCCTCACTGACAACCGGGTTTAGCTTCAGAGCAGGACAAATGCAGCAGATGCAATTATTCTCCCTGCCATGACCGTTCAATGTCCTTTCATTTGGTTTCTTGTGGATTTGCTTCCTATTTCCTCTAAAAAAATGCGAGTTTCTCTACTGTGTTACTTTGTTCTGGTGCTATTTCTTATGCTCACTGCGATTTTTTTTTTAGATTGGCTGCTTTTTTATGGGACCTGGTATTGAATTTCTCTCTACGCATCCTTTCAGGGTTTGTGCACTTTACATTTGTGAGCTCCAAGACCTTAAACCCATGCTTTGGCTTTTATAATTGTGGTAGCGTGGTAACTTGAGTGAGGGATTGTTCAAGTTGAGTTTGTTGTCACAAAAGGGCAGGGATTTCTGTAGTTTACTGTCATGGTTTAGCCCCTGCCCAGCCTAACTGGCAGCCAAACACAAGCAGTTCTATCCCAGGTCCCTTGCCCCCTCTTGGGAAAGGGAAATGAGAGAAAAAGGCTTGTGATTTGGAAACTAAAAGAGTTTTAATGAAACAAAAATAATAAGAAAGAAAATACTATTAATAAGAAAATAATAATATATGTACAAATATGCAAAATTGCCCCCTTGATGATGACTCCATCACTGCGGATGCTGCAGAGCAGGCATCGGGCAAAGGTCCTGGGCTGGACTCAGCAGCAGGAGGGAACTAGGTTCAGGAATGCACGGAGCCAGGATCAGGGCCAAAAAAAAAAGATGAGGCCCTCACTGGATGTTGGCCATGAAGAAGAGTGATTTACCCTCATGATCCCCCAGTTTTATCCCCAATGTGACATACACGGGATGGAATCCTTGCCTGGTCAGGTTGGGGTCACCTCTCCTGTCCGCTTCTCCCTGCAGGTGCCACCCTTTCCCTCCCATTTCCTTTACTGCTCCAACAGCTCCAGGGTGGCCTTGGTTTTCACAGGAATAAGCATAAACTCTGGCTTTTCTGCATCCCATTGCCCTTTGTGATCCCTGCTAGAGGGAAACCCAGTCTGAAACCCAGGCAGTGAACTTTCAGAACATGAAATTACTCAGATGAAGTTTAGCTGAAGTTAGAAAGTGGTTCTACTGTAGCTCAGACCAGAACATTTACTTTACCTGGACCTTTTATTAGAGGAATGTTTTTAATAATAACTAGACCTCAGCTAATAATCACCCCTTGTTTTACAACAGCACAGGTAACCTAAAGGAGAAAGGTCCAAGTGTCCTGGGCTCTGGAGGGGCTGCACTTCTAAATTATGAGTAAGAAATTTGACAGCCAGCTTTAACTACAGTGAATGCTTTCCCCTATTGGGAAAGGGAATACAGGGAGTTTGAGGCTCTCTCCTGTCTTGTCATTTGTGTTATCTGTCCAGAAATATGTTAAAACAGCTTTGCAGCAGGTAAAGGTGTAACCTGCTGTATTTATTACAGTCATCTGTTTTCAGCACTCATCTGTGCATAACCATTTTACTTTCTAAAGCAAACGCTTCAGTATTTTTCATATTATGATTGGAGTTATGTGCAGCTCTAGAACAGCAAATTAATAGAAGCCACAATGGAGGAAAGTAAATTTTAATAAGATAACACAGCAACTGTAAGTTTGCAGGGAACTAATTTAAACCATACACTCTTGCTATTCTGCCTTGAACATCAGTGAGAAATACACTAAGTGAGATGTAATTCATTCTGGTCATAATGCTAGTGGTATTTTTTTGATGGTTAAAGCTTACCAGTCTACGGCTTTTTTCTATTTCACATTGAAAGTCTTAAATTGAAGGGGATTTTTGGTGACTTCTGCATTAGGTTGGATTGGTTTTTCTGACCTAGAGGTAATAAATGCCAGATCTCCTGCAATGCTCAGTGAAAATTTAGAATTGTATCTGTATGCTTCCAGCCCAGAAAACCAGACGTGTCCTGGGCTGCATTCAGAGTATTGGGACCAGCAGGGTGAGGGAGGAGATTCTGCCCCTCTGCTCTGCTCTAGAGAAACCCCACCTGGAGCCCTGTGTTCAGTTCTGGAGTCCTCAGCATAGGAAGGACATGGAGCTGTTGGAGCAAGTCCAGAGTAGGCCAAGGAGATGATCTGAGGGCTGGAGCAGCTCCCATGTGAGGACAAGCTGAGAGAGTTGGGGTTGTTTAGCCTGGAGAAGAAAAGGCTCCAGGGAGACCTTAGAGCAGCTTTCATTACTGAAAGGGGCTCCAGGAAAGCTGGAGAGGGGCTCTTGATTAGGGAGTGCAGAAATAGGACAAGGGGAACCATTTTCAGCTGAAAGAGGGGAGATTGAGGTGAGATCTTGGGGAGAAACAGCAGTGGTGGCTGCCCCATCCCTGGAGGTGTTCATGATCTGATTGGCTGGTGTTTTAATCACCCTGATCCAGTGGGAGGTGTCCCTGCCCATGGCAAGTGTGGAACTGGATGGGCTTTGAGGTCCCTTCCAGCCCAAACCATTCCATGACTCTATGAGTCTGTGATGTTACCTGCTTGAAGAGAAACCCAGTGCAGTTATCAGAGATCAGTGTACCTTCTGCAGGTGCACTATTCAGATGTTAAAACAAGTTTATTTTGGCTGTAGTCTTGTCTACCATTCATGAATATTTCGGCCAGTAAAAACAGATTTGGAAGCTATCCATCCTGACTTTAAATTGCCAAGCATTTGCATTCCTGCCAGAATGACACAGACACTTGTTCCTTTGGGGACATAAGCAGCACGATGGGATGGACCTGCTTTGTCAAAACTGTTTAGCAAGTCACTTCTCTGATGCCATGGAACTGAGATAGTTTGGTTTTAATAAAAAATAGGGTTCTTTACAATTGTTATTCAAATCAAGGAAACTGCCCTTGATTCAGGGATATTATGGAAGTAATAAAAAGAGGTTTAAAAAATCTGTACTTTTCTGGAGGTTATTTGCTCAGCTCTGCTATTAATATTGGTTTGTTTGCCAGACTGTGATCAAAAACATTTGGCAGGCAAGGCTGAGTCAGGAAAGTGAGCCAGTAAAGTTGAGCTGTCATCTAAGCACATACAGAAAAACTGTTCTCTTGGCATGGAAAACAGACTGTTTACAGAAATAATAAACATGCCCTCTAAAATTATGTTCCTGCTCTCTAAAATCACGGAAGGTCTCAAGACTTTGACCCTACAGAAGGAGTATAACACTTTATGAGACTTCTGTCAAAGCACATGATAAAAAATAAATACACTGCAATAAAGACATGTCAGCCTGATGGCTCAAATGTGCCTTCCTAACATATTCTGTCTCCATTCTTTCAGATGTGGTGTGCATGCTGCCACACATAGGAAGCCCATCTGGAGGGGATATCCAATCAATCCATTTTCTTGACGTATCAGTTGATGTAATTAGCTTTTGTTTCATCTCCCAAGTAAACCTTGTAAACCCTAAAATGTGTCAAAGTAAAAGAGAATTTATTGAAAAGTGTGATTTGCAAAAGTCCTTATGGTGATTCAGCTGCTGGATAGAGCCCCAGATGCTTGGTATCCACGAGGAATAAGAGATTCATCTGGCCAAGACTTTTTTTTTTCTGAGCCCAACAATAGACGAGTGAGCTGTAAACGAGGGAGAAAGTGGTGGCCGGCTACCTCAGCAGCTGCCTACAGCCAGAGGAGGGGTGTGTTCACCACCGTTGACAACATGCCCCAGAGGCAGCAGTCTCGCCTTCTGTTGGCTCTTCGGGATTTGATAAAGCATTGGAAAAGGCTGCCCAGGCCAGTGGTTGAGTCTTCATTCCTGGAGGGATTCAAAAATTGTGGAGACATGGCACTTCAGGACATGGTTTAGCAGGCATGGTGGGGTTGGGCTGACAGTTGGACTGGATGAGCTTAGAGGTCTGTTCCAGCCTTAATGATTCTCTGATGCTATGATTCTATGATTTCCAGGTTTACTCACCTTGGGTTCTTCCTTCCTCCCCTGTAACGCAGTTTGTTTAAATTCTGCTGTGTAAACTCCAGGCATGGGAGTGAGAAATATCACTCATTCTTGAGAGCCCAAGTGAAACAATGAAGCTTTACAATATCGTTTGAACATCTTCAATTGGGAAGTGATGACTGACAGCAAGGTTGTTGTTATACTGGCCATGAACTTTATGGTTGGACTCGATGATCCAGTGGGTCTCTTCCAACCTGGTTATTCTATGATTCTATAATTCTATGATTCTATGAACTGAAGTAATTGCAGGTGTTTCCCCACAAAACTTTGTCTGGGGCAGTCTATCTTCGAGTGGTGTTCACATCTGAGAACTGAGATGGGGGAACGACAATGTCTTTTCACTTGATGGATGCTGCTCTTCAGCTAAGCACTGCCTGCGAGTGAAAGTCTGTTTCTAAACTAAACCACAGCGTCACCGATTGGGATCTGCTTACCACAAAAGGCTGTCACCACTGAAGGAGATGGAGAGCACCAGATTTACCAAAGACAGTGTCTGAGTTCTGGGAGGACAGTTTGTATGAGTTACAGGCCGCACAACGTGAGAATCTCCATTGACTAGGCTGACGTTGCCCCATCCCAGGAGCTGCTCAAGGCCAGGTTGGATGGGGCTCGAGCAACCTGATCCGGTGGGAGGTGTCCCTGCCCATGGCAGGGGGTGGAATTGATGGTCTCTGAGGTCCCTTCCAACCATTCTGTGATTCTCTGATGATGCCAAGGCTTGACCTGGGCTTCATACTGTCACAAGGACATTGGTGTCTGTTTGAGCTGGGTTATTAAAAACCCAGTCAAGCTGCAGGTCCACTTCTGAGGGCCATTCAGACTTGTACTCTGTACTTGTACACTGCTGGGTTACCTATGCATTTTATAGACAGATATTACTCCGTGTCATACAACCATTACCTCTTCTTCTGGCATCCCTGCAGTTCAGAGGAAGCTGAAGTGTTTCCCTTCCTCACTTGCCATGCTCTTCCTCTCCTGTACAGCACAAACCAGTCCTGTGCTCCCTCTTTGGAATTCCACCAGGCTTATACACGTTTACAGAACGTAAATGATATCTAAATGTATAAAGCCTGATCTCTCAGCTTGCTGAGGGCAAGTGTGCGAGTGTTTGGCTTGGGATCTGTCTCCCCCCGCCTCACAAAACAGTTTAATCCATAAAAACAAAGAAGAAAAAAAAAATTCATTGGCTGGTAGTTTCAATTCTGTTTAGTTATAACTCACAGCCCCAAAGCATAAGAATTAAGTTTTATAGTTCATAAATTACACAACATGCAGCACATACTATTGTTATCTGTACTGCACATAATCTATATGAAGTATTAACACCAATGTCTAAACAAAATATAGTGTCACTATAGGCAATCTTAAACCTCAGCTACCCTCATATGGTATTAATTCAATTGTTTTATGTTATACATGCGTAAGAACTAGAAGGGATTTCCTTAAACAACAAACATTGAGGATAAAAAGGTCAGTGTTTATATAAGTGTCAAACTCAAAGGCTCTTCCATAACTTGTTAGAGGATTGCTATCATTTCAGGCTCACAAGCTAGTCATTCAAGAAGTCCTCCAGAGAGAAAAGCTAAACTTTAGTTTCCACTCATGGGTTGCTAGTCCGATCCCTCAGCAGCATGTTGGCAGCAAGCTTTCTGATAGAAGACCAGAGAAATCTGGATATACAAAGAGATCCAAAAAGGGCTGCAGGATGATTCAGTTCTACTGCACGTAGCTCTTGGCGAGTCTCGTGTTTGGTTTGTGCTCAGAAGCTCAGGAGGAAGCAGCTCCAAGTATGGTGCAGCTGGCATTCAAGCCATGGTCTTGCTGCAAAGTGTTGAAGAGTGAATTTTCTGATCACAGCTGCCTGTTGCTCTCTCATAGTTCAGGCTAGAGGGGTCAGAAATGAGAAATCATTCAAAGACACAGGGTTGACTTAGACCTCTGCCATTTATCTGCAGCTCTAAGTATGTGCTAGAAAGCAATGCTCAGTCACAGAATGAGATGGGAGAGCTTTCAAAGTCACTGGGTCCAATCCCAGGGTGACTGACCAGCCTTCTCCCTCGTAATAAAATCAAACAGCCTCCCTCGGCATAGCTGGAGTGTACGGCATGGGTTTGGGAGAAGGAACATTCAAGTAGGAGCTTCAAACTAACGAAAGGCTTGGGAAACTTCTATCTCAGCTAAAAATGTGATCTCCCTGGGCATTCCTGTTGTATGGAGACTGGAAAGAGCCTTCCAAGTTAGGAGATGTCTGTAAGAGTTAGGAGGACCAAAATGACTTGTGATGGGTGTTGTGGAGGAGGAACTGGAAAGGGAATTGTGTGGTTATTCTGTTTGGAGCTTCACCAAGAAGGAGCTCATGAAGTGAGTGCAGTTTTCATAGAATCATGGAATCGTTAGGGTTGGAAAAGGTCCCCAAGATCATCCAGCCCCACTGTGCCTGCTAAACCACGTCCCTAGGTGCCACAGCAATGTGTTTTTCAAACACCTCCAGGGATGGAAACTCCACCACTGCCCTGGGCAGCCTCTGCCAGGGCTTCACCACTTTTGCCAGTGAAGAAATTTTCCCTGATATCCAGTCTAAACCTCCCCTGGCACAACTAGAGGCCATTTCCTCTGGTCCTACCCCTTGTTACCTGGGAGAAGAGCCCAGCACCCACCTCACCACAACCTCCTTTCCAGAAGCTGCAGAGAGCAATGAGGTCTCCCCTCAGCCTCCTCTTCTCCAGACTAAACAGCCCCAGGTCCCTCAGCCACTCCTAGAACCCCTGTGTTCCAGCCCCTTGTGCTTCTCTGCCCTTCTCTTTTATGTCAGAAAGAAGTAATAGAAGCAGTTTCTGGCATGGGTTTCTGGAGGTGCTCCCATGTACTTCCCCGTGTCCTATTTTCAGCACGGCTGTGCCATCAGCACTCAACCCCAGCTTGCACCAAGGTCTGTGGAGCTAAGAGGGAGTAGTGTGGGTGCACAGTGTTTGGCAGAGGCTGTCAGTGATCTGAAGAGCCAGCGTTGGAACCTCTGTATGTGCGGATCTATTGATAGTGCCAGCTACATACAAAAACTTCTCCAGAAACAAAGATTGTTATTATTTACTGCCATTGCTAAAATAACAGCTTTTGTGTGGTCCTATTGCTATTCACTGGAATTCATTAAGTAGAACTTTCCCTTGTGATATCAATGAAAAAAAAAAAAAAAGCCTTTTGCTAGAACTCTATTTGGGATGTGATGGGAATAGGCAGAGCATCATAGAGTCACGGAATGAGTAGGGCTGGAAGGGACCTCAAAGCCCATCCAGTTGCACCCCATTCCATGGGCAGGGACACCTCCCACTGGATCAGGGGCTCCAAGCCCCATCCAACCCAGCCTTGAACACCTCCAGGGATGGGGCAGCCACCACTGCTCTGGGCAACCTGGGCCAGGGCCTCCCCACCCTCACAGGAAAACATTTCTCCCTCAGTTCTCATCTCAATCTCCCCTCAAGCAGCTCAAAACCATTCCCCCTCATCCTTTCCCTGCACTCCCTGACCAAGAGCCCCCCTTCCCCGTCCCCCAGCTTTCCTGGAGCCCCTTTCAGGACTGGAAGCTGCTCTAAGGTCTTCTTGGAGCCTTCTCTTCTCCAAGCTGAACAACCCCAACCATCTCAGCCTGAAAATCTGTGTGATCTGCAGCTGATTTTTCTGGGTGAGCCAAGTGTCTTATTAAAACTAGTGGAAAGATTTGCATTAACAGCATTTTCCTGCTGGATCTGTCTTCGATGTTAAACTGCTTGCACTTTTTCCTCTTTGCTTTGCTGTTGATGCCTGCACAGCCATGGATTCCTGGTTAAAGGCCGGGCTGTTCCCTCTTGCTCTTTCCCTCTGGACTAATATTCTTTCTATTGTACAGTTTCCTCCTTTGGACGCTTTAATTGCAAGCTGACTAATCGTTCTCACCTTCTATTTCCCATGGAAACGCTTCTCCCGGTGCTCTCCCCTCCCCGCTCTGCCCGATCCTCGGGGATGCGGGGGGAGCAGGGATCATCCCGAGCTCTTGGAGTTCCGAGGATCCCCGGAGTGCGGAGCCGCCAGAGGGCACCCACCGCCCGAGCAGCCCGAGCATCCCGCAGATCCCAACCATCCGGAGCATCCCAGGCATCCCGCACATCCTGAGCAGCCCGAGCATCCCATGCGTCCCTTTGCACCCCGTGCATCCCATCACATCCCACACATCCCACCTCATCCTGAGCATCCCGAGCATCTCTTGCATCCCACGCATCCTGCACAACCACGCAGCCCAAGCAACCTGAGCATCCCGTGTATCCCAAGCATCCCATCACATCCCACCGCACTGCATGCATCCCAAGCATCCTATGCATCCCAAGCATCCCACGCACCCCATTGCATCCCACACATCCCACCACTTCCTCTGCAGCCCGAGCATCCCATGCATCCCTTTGCACCCCGTGCATCCCATCACATCCTACACATCCCACCA
This sequence comes from Clamator glandarius, assembly GCA_033459285.1. NCBI lineage: Eukaryota > Metazoa > Chordata > Aves > Cuculiformes > Cuculidae > Clamator > Clamator glandarius. The sequence continues at coordinate 6,001,742 of JAUNZM010000089.1, read as the reverse complement.
CATCCTGAGCATCCCACGCATCCCATGCACCCTGCACATCCCACACATCCTGTGCATCCATGCAGCCTGAGCAGCCTGAGTAGCCCGAGCAGCCCAAGCACCCCATCACATCTCACTGCATTGCATGCATCCCAAGCATCCCAAGTATCCCAAGCATCATGATCATCCCACACATCCTGAGCAGCCCGAGCATCTCATGCATCCTGCGCATCCCATGCATCCTGTGTATCCATGCAGCCTGAGCAGCCTGAGTAGCCTGAGCATCCCTAGCATCCCATCACATCCCACGGCACTGCATACATCCCATGCATCCCAAGCATCCCAAGCATCCTGCACATCCCATTGCACCCTGCACATCCCACTGCATCCCACATGTCCTGAGCACTCCACACTGCCTGAGCATCCTGTGTATCCAACTGCATGCCATGCATCCTGCACATCCCGCTGCATCCCATGCATCCCACTGCATCCTTCTGCATCCCATGCATCCTGTGTATCCTGCTACACCCCACACATCCCATTGCACCCAGCACATCCAGCCACATCCTGTGCATCCCACAGCATCTCAGCGCATCCTGTGCATCCCATTGCATCCCATGCATCCCATCACCTCCCACCGCATCCCGCTGCATCCAGCCCAGACACAGCAGCTCCCTCCAGTCCTTCCCTCTGCAGTAAGCAGCATCCTATGGGCTTTTCCCTCTCCATCTGGTGCGCTAAGTGGGCTCAGGGAAAGCAGGAGAGACCAGGCTGTGCAAAGAGGTGCCGTGTTTGCTCCAAGTCCAGAGAAAGGCAACAGAAAATCAGTGAGGAAGAGCTCTGGTGTGAGGCAAGAAGGGTGCAGAGCTGAACTGGATCAATCCATCCAGATAACTGTCAATGGGTTCTTGGAACTCCATAGTGGAGCCCAAATCTTTGCAAGTGTCCCAAAATAAAGATGGAAAGCAAAACTGTTTAAACTTCTTAGGCAGTCACAGCCATATATGGATTTGAAATTTAGTTCTGGACATAAGAAGTAGAAAAGTGCCACAGCAGGTGTGAGAACAGGGGTGTAGGAAACGTCAGACTGAGCGTTGTGAGGAGTGGCTGAAGTTGCTGGGTCTGCTCAGCCTGCAGAAGAGGAGACTGAGGGGAGACCACATCATGCTCTGCAGCTTCCTCACAAGGGGAGGAGGAGGAGCAGGCGCTGAGCTCTTCTCTCTGGTGACCAATGACAGGACCTGGGGGAATGACAGGAGGATGTGCCAGAGCAGGGTTAGGTTGGACATGAGGAAAAGGCTCTTCCCCCAAAGGGTGGTGGATCACTAGAACAGCTCCCAGGGAAGCAGTCACGGCACCAGAAGCCTTTGGCCAACATCCTTAGCTCCACAGTGTGAATGTTGGGGTGTCCTGTGCAGGGACAGGAGTTGGACTGAATGGTCCTTTTGGGTCCCTTCCAGCTCAGGGCATTCTAAGATTCTATGAGATAAGTTCTCATACTGCCTGGAGCAGAGAGCAATTCTGCTTCTGGTGATTTCAGTGTGCAAAAGGGCTTTCCCACGTGGGAAGAATTCAGAAACCTGCTGCAGCATCCAGGGCCATGAGTCTTTTGGAGAATCCCACTCCACTTGTGCGAAGAGAAGACCTAAAGCACGGTCCAGATTTTGCCTGACAAAGACCTGAAGGGTCAAACTGGAAATCACAAAACGTTGCACTTTCTTTAACATTATAAGAACACTGATCTTTCTTAAGGCTGCTTTTAGAAAGGCCTGTAACTCTCGTTCATCATCACTGAGAAAGGAGAAGAAATCTGCTCCTGCAGTCTGGTAGGATCATTATAACTTTCGGCCTAGGATATTCCCCAACAGTTCCTTCACGCAGATAATTCCCTTCATATGAATGATAAAGAAATTAATTTCTCAAAATCTCACAGCTTTTCTGTACACAGTTTGACCTTGATTATCACCTCTTCTTTTAAAGTATTTTGTTAAAATATGACGTTCCTAATTCCCATTTTCATTCTCAATAAGACCAGCTCATGAAGAGTAGGGAGGCCCTGGCCCAGGCTGCCCCGAGCAGGGGTGGCTGCCCCATCTCTGGAGATGCTCAAGGCCAGGTTGGATGGGGCTTGGAGGCCCTGATCCAGTGGGAGGTGTCCCTGCCCATGGCAGGGGCTGGAACTGGATGGTCTTTGAGGTCCCTTCGAGCCCTACCCATTCCATGAGTCTATGAATGACAGTAAGAAAAAACATGCTTATTTCAACTGAAGTGGACTACGGGAGCAAGAAGTTGACAACTGTAGAAATGTTTGCCGTCTCCCTCCTTCATCCCACCCTAAGTGAATCTATGAGAAGGATTTCCTGTAGGTGTAAGTACCACAATGTAGCAGGTTTATTGGTGTCCAAAGACCCTGGAGGGTCAGTGCAGAGCACAGGACTGAGCTGGAGCAGACAGAGCTGGGGACGAGCATGTAATCCCCACAGGGGGCATTTTGGCTGGGACACATGTACTCCTGAAAGTTAGGGAGCTCTGTGCAATAGAAAATGGCATAAAACTCACTCTGTGAGCCCATGTACACAGGCCTGCGACCCAGTGCTGCTGCCTTCCTGCCATGCCTCATGAAAGCTAGGTTTGCTTAAACCCAGATCCTGCTCCCATCGAACTGTGGGTGCAACTGCCACGGCAGGAGGGTGAAACTGGATGATCTTTAGGGTCCCTTCCAACCCCAAACATTCCATGATTCTGTGAATGCAAGGTTTGGGTCCAAACCTTGTTTGCAGTTTGCTTAAAACAAACACACCCACACGAAGCACCTTCGTTTCACCATGGACCAGGGCTCCCTGCTCAGAGGAAGGTGAGGAGAGGCAGCCCCTGCCCAGGCACCAGTACCTGTGTGGAATATTTTAACCTCATATACTCATTCATGAGCAAGACTCCCACATGGAGTTACATTTTTAAAGATCCATTGAATCTCAGCCAAGCTGTGGAGATTAAAACAGATAAAGACCTGAGTAACAGGAGCAGCATACAGAAATCCTAATCTGTGCAGCACAATTTTATTCCAAAACCAATTCTTACAGCTCAGTTTGTGAGTGTCTCATGTCTGGGAACCCATGTGTCTTTAACTGCCTTCTGTTATTAATGCTCCTTGCAGCAGGTAGAATCACAGAATCCTAGAATGGTTTGGCTTGGAAAGGCTGACAAATCCCATCCAGTTCCAGCAACTCCCACTGGATCAGGGGCTCCAAGCCCCATCCAACCTGGCCCTGAACACCCCTAGGGATGAGGCAGCCACCACTGCTCTGGGCAGCCTGGGCGAGGGCCTCCCCACCCCCACAGAACATTTCTTCACAAGATCTCATCTCACTCTCCCTTCTTTGAGCTGAAAAATATTCCCTTCATCCTATCACTGCACTCCCTCATCCAGAGCTTTCCTGGAGCTGCTTTCAGCACTGGAAGCTGCTCTAAGGTCTCCCTGGGGCCTTCTCCTCTCCAGACGGAACAACCCCAACTCCTTCAGCCTGCCCTTGGACAGGAGCTGCTCCAGCCCTCGTTCAGCTCCGTGGCCTCCTCTGGTAACTCTTACCTGATTTGCCTAAGTCCGTAGTAGCTGATTTTTCCATGCAGGCGGGTTTCAGCTCTGCCAGATCCCTTGGCCTGTCAGGCAGAATATCTGCAGCAGGCTGCATTCAAAGCAAAACTTCTAAATATAGGAGGCATTTAGGAGATTTCAGACACCTGGCTGTTCTGTTTTTAGGACATTCTTCTTAAGTATTTTGGATCAGTGAGATGTTCTTTCTGGTGTGGCCGGGCTGCAGACCCTTCTCCTGTGACAGGACCATTAATTTCTAAGGAAATGGGAAGATATTCTATTCATAATCCCTATTGTATGGACACTTTAATGTTTTTGTACCTATATTTTAAAATAATAGAATCATTGAATCACTAGTTGGAAAGGACCCACTGGATCATCGAGTCCAACCATTCCCATCAAATCGAATGAGATACACACACAAACCATAAAGAAAGGAAACAAGAGAAATGAACCCTTTATTACCTAACTGGTTTGTATTGTTTGGTATTTAACAAAAGCTATTTTATGTAGGTGGCTGTGCAATTTAGGGGGTTTTCACCAGCTGTAGTGGTGCTTGAGAAAGACCGGGAAGTCAGCTTTAATATGATTTTAATACATATAAAACCTCTTGTTGTTTTTTAAATAAGATATTTCCATTAGCCTTTATTGTGTTAAATGACTTAAACATCCCCCTGCTGGTCTATAAACCCAAACCATCCAGATCTGACATGGAATGGGAGAACCAGGAGCCAAAACCAGCTGGAGGCTCACTGTAAAACCGAAGGATGTAGGGATTTTGTTCTGTTTCTTCGCTTCACTTTTAGAAGCTGAAAGCCTCAGCTCTGCACAGATGTAGTCAATAACTTTATGAACTATTAGCAGGCCTGTCCCAGTCAGCTGCCTGTGCACACGGTGAGTAACCTAAGCAAACATTTAAGTGTTCACAGCACAGGGGCTGATGTGATGTCATCAGGGCCATCCTTAATTTTGCAACAGATGCAGGGGTTGTTAGAGTTTAAACTAATGCAAGAGTTATAAGGACAATCCATTGTCTACTGTCTCAAATGGTGATAAACTGAAGAGGGGCAGATTTAGACTAGACATAAGGAGGAATTTTTTCATGATGAGAGTGGGGAAGCCCTGGAACAGGTTGCCCAGGGACGTTGTTGCTGCCCCACACCTGGAGGTGTACAAGGCCAGGTTGGATGGGGCTTGGAGCCCCTGATCCAGTGGGAGGTGTCCCTGCCCATGGCAGGGGGGTTGGAAGTAGATGAACTTTAAGGCTCCTTCCAGCCCAAACTATTCTATGATTCTATGAAATTCCTGTAGAATCTAGAAATGGACAGTGCAGCCGCAGGTGCTGTTTCAAACTGTTGTTATTTACTCCACGTACATTTAACTCACCCATTTATGCATCTCCTACCTGTCAGTTGTTTCACACGCACAGCTCCGCACCTGTAAGGTTGGTTATAACCATGCTGTGCAAGATCAGTTCTAATACAAACCCCTGGTGCGGGGTCTTTGCACCAGCCACAGCCTGGAGTCCAAGGCCCATGAACACCATCACACTGCTTTTTGGTAGCAGCCCTGTGTGGAGAAAGTGGAAAGATGCTTATAATATGCTGTCAACAAGGGAAAGTGTAATTGCGCTCATCTGTTAGCTGGGATAGCATCTGTAGGGGATGCAGCTGCTGTGATGGTGAAGGAACCTACAGATAATAATCAGAAATCACTTCAAAAGGGGAGGCTGCCACAAAAAAATCTCCACTCTGAAATCTAATCACTTCTGTGGCTTTTTACTGGCTTGTGTTTCCAAGTGTTGCAACGCTTGCCTGGGAAGGAGGGAAAAATTAGAACTACTAAATACATAAAGATTTAAAATCCTAAACATAAAAAGAGAGAAAGAAGGGAGGTTGTTATCTTTCACGGTGTGTGTCTTGGTCACCGTTCGTGCTCTTTTTGCGTTCTGTGAAATAAGATCATGCCAGGGACAAGGTGATGAAGCTTCTGGATGTATGGGTACGAGGCAGCAGTGACGGAGGAGGAGGGGAACCTCTTGGGGGGTGTTGTCCCTAGTGCTGGTGACTGGGGGGAGATTGCACATATTGGCTGTTCAGCTTTAGGGATCATTTCCTTACTTGTCAAGCTCTAGAGGAACTGGGGGACCCCTTCACTCCTCCAGAGCTGTTGGAATGTGTGTGACTGGTGATGTTCTTCACCTGGCAGGGGGATGCAGAGGCTGGGGCGCAGTCCGCTGCGACCCTCGCTCACGCTCGCTGCCTTCAGACTGTGGGATGAGGCCAGGTGTTTGCAGAAGGCAATTTCTGGAGGGATACGTGTTTAACTGCTGATGAAGCTTTACTCTGCCGCTAAACATGATGCATTACTCAGGACTGAGCTATTCCCACTGCCCTAGTGCTCCTTCGCCCTTAGCTCGTGATGTCACGTTTTCCACTCTCTTCCTACCACTTTGTGGATTTCCTGAGCATTAAGGGCCATGAGAAGTGAGGGAGTCAGAGCCACCGGGACAGATCCACCCCATCCTGGGAAGGGGAATGGATGCGGGAGGATGATCCTGTGGGAAGCGTGGGGTCCCCCCTGGCCCCTGCCCGTGGAAACGGGGCAGGCAGAGCCCCACAACCCCGGGGAACCCCCGACCATGGAAAAATAGAGCCCCACAGCTCAGGGACCCCCAAACCAAGGAAGAGCAGAGCCCTACAGCTCAGAGAACCCCAATCAAGGAAGAGCAGAGCCCCGCAGCTCAGGGACCCTTAAACCAAGGAAAAGCAGAGCCCCACAGCTCAGGGACCCCCAACCAAGGAAAAGCAGAGCCCCACAGCTCAGGGACCCCCGATTCCGGGGTGCTGCGCCCCGGAATTCGCCAGCTGTTAGGTGTTCCCAGCCCCGGGAAGTCGCTCCGATCCCCCCGCCGAGGCTCCGCTCGCTCCTGGAGAAACGTTCTCCCGTTGGGAAGTCTCCTGAAGGATCCAGAGAGCTTTAATTTTGATTATATTTTCCTCGATAGACTTGTTGGAGTTAGGAGAATACTGTGAGAACTTAACGGCGGGGCCGGCGATGTGAGAAATGCCGCGGGACTCTTATTCCCGTTAAAACGGAGACACGGGGAAGCGGTGGGATTCCTGCCGCAGCGAGTTTTACATCGCAGGGTGAGGCCGTTTCCTCCTTCACAGCAATTTTTTCCCTAGTTTAGTTGTCATCTCGTTCCAGGAAAAACAGACAAATCGATCAAGGTACCCATAGTGTAAAACTAAGATGAGGAAGCCTTTAAAAATTCGTCCCGCTTGGATGTAAAATGACGATTAGAATTGAATCCGAACGGGATAAACGCGACGGCAGTTCCTGCAACGACTTACATACATTTGTTATAAATTTGTATAAAATATATACTATGTTTAAAAATAGCTACCTCCAGAAATACGCTATTTCTAACAGGTTTATAAAATCTGTCACTGCTACAAGCGAAAAAACTGAACCAACCCCGCTTATTAAATGAGGAGCGGGTTTGCACGGAAAGGCGATTCCCTTCTAATAGCTGGAGGGAGGGGGAAAATTTATAAAATGTCCACCCCGCAGCTTGTTGATCCCATTCCTGCTTGAACCCCCCGTTTTGCTGCCCCTCCACTCCGAATCGGCTCCGCTTGGGCAGGAGCCGCTGTGGGAGTCGCTCCGGATCGGGTTCATGGGAGCGGGATGCGGAGAGAGGGCGCGGGGAAGCCGGACAGTTCCAGACAATGGAAGAGCCGCAATTAAAGAGAATATTAATTGGTGTGCTTTTCGCTACGGGATGTGCTCTGCAACGATTTTAAATTACTGGCCACAGCCGGGGGGAGTTGATCCTTTCTTACAGCGCGGCATCAAAATATTAAAATAAGCTCGTTTTCCATAAAAGTTCTTTTTTTACAAGTGAATTGGAGGCCGGTGGCCTGCGCCCGGGCTGAGTTTCGGCTGCGGGAGCCTCCTCCCCTCCGCAGCATCGGGGCTGATGTTCCGCGAGGAAATAAACCCTGGAATTCTCAGAGACTATTCCGTGCGCTGGGAAAGGCTCCCCGGCCCGTGCTGCGCTGATCCTCACCTGCTCGGGGCGGGGGTGCGGGGGGAAAGGCTTGGAATGATCAGTGAGGTTTGTTTTATTATAAAGAATAAAAACTCGAGGTGCGAGGGAGGTGTGGGGGGGTGTGTGTTTCAGGCAGGGTGTTTACAGCCCGGCGGCGAAGCCCTCGAAGCGATCACGACCAAGTTCTTCTCGCTTTACTCATAATTATTCTCTTAGTTATTTATTACGATAGTTCCAAAGGCCTCGTTATGTCAGAGATCAGCACCCTGGGGTGAAACAGCCTGAAAGGAGCAGGCGGACAGAAGGATGAGCGGGCAGGGAGCCAGGTGAGGAATCCGAGAGGGATCCTGCTCCGAGTTTTGGGGCCCCGCTCCCCTCGATTCGGGCTCCCGGGGCGCTGGGAAGGACACAGGGATCGGGATCCACGGCTTCGCTCCGTTTCCCCACCTCGCCGGTGGTGCCTGAATAAACGGGAGCCCCGGGGCTCAGGGCACGGGGCAGATACCGGGGCGGTTTCCAGCTCCGCGGGTTCCTCCCGGCCAGGGGCATCGGTTTAAGTGGAGAAACGCGGGGAAAACGGACAAATCCACGCGGAAACGCTCCGTGCTGGTGGCAGCAAACACCGGGAGCGGGTTATCTGGGAAGGCAGGGGAAGCACAGCCATAAACTGACCCGAGGGACGCCTCGTTCCTGCCGAACGCCGCGGTTCAGCAGCGCGGTGGAACGACGGGACGTTAGGAATTAATTAACGCTAACGAGAGCCAGCAGCTCGGCCTCGTGTCCGCGATGGTTCCTTACGAGCCTCCGAGTATCCTTTCCGCTCTCATTTAATTAAAAATCCCGTCCCGGCTGTCCCCATCCCGGGCGCACCTCCCGGGCAGCGCCCCCCGCGCATCCCAGCCCCAAATCCCTGGGATTTTGGTGGAAAACCAGAAAGGCAGAGGCTGAGCCTTTCTGCCCCCGGGGCTGAACCCGAACCCCAATCCCTCCTCGTGGGGCAGCGGCTGGGATAAAGCCCTGGGATGAAACTGTGGGATGAAGTTCTGGGATGAAGCCCTGGGATTAAGGTCTGGGATGAAGCCGTGGGATGAAGTTCTGGGATGAAGCCCTGGGATTAAGCTCTGGGATGAAGCCCTGGGATTAAGCTCTGGGCTTCCCCGGAATTCCCTCCCCGCTTCCCCCTCGGTTCCTGCGTTTCTGCCGGGGGTGAGGAGCGGCGGGACCCTCCCACGGGATTCGTGCACGAAGCACGCGGGTAATTAGTAGGATGGCTTATTAATTGTCCGCTGCCTTGCGCTGCGCGGGCTGGAAGGGAATGAAACGAATCTCGCTGTACCGAGCAAAAATTCGGTGTGAAAAGGCTGTGGAAGGATGAGGACGAGGATGGGGATGGGACTGGAGATGGAAAAGAAGACAGGAGTGGGGACGGGCACGGGGATGGGGACAGAGACAGGGATGGGGGCAGGCATGGCGATAACAAGAGGAATGGGGACTGGAATGGGGATAGGGCCGGGGATGGAGGAGACAGGGATGGGCATGGGGATAGAGATAAGGAGAGGGACGAGGATTGTGACTGGGCTAGGGCTGGGGATAGGGGCAGGGATAGGGATCGGGATGGGGATGGGGATGCGGATGGGGATAGGGATAGGGATAGGGATAGGGATAGGGATAGGGATAGGGATAGGGATAGGGATAGGGATAGGGATAGGGATAGGGATAGGGATAGGGATAGGGATAGGGATAGGGATAGGGATAGGGATAGGGATAGGGATAGGGATAGGGATAGGGATGGACGAGACAGAGATGGGCATGGGACTGGAGAAGACGACAGGGCATGGAGATGCGAACAGAGACGGGGTTGGGGCAGCGGCTGGAGAGAGGGAGAAGGACCAGGACGGGGATAGGGCAGGGGATGGAGGGGACGGGGCTGGGCCTGGGGGTGGGGACGGGTCTGGGGTCGCGGTCACCTCCGGGGAGGGGGCAGCCGTTCTCTTTATATGTCGGGGACCGGCCGCAGCCCCCGGGCTCCAGGTGCTCGCCGCCCCGGCCCCTTCCCCCCCCGCGGCCCCTCCCGCCGGGCGCCGCTATAACAGCCGCGCGGTGCGGGGCGGGGAGAGGCTGCCCGGAGCCGCGGGCCGGGGGGGCGATGGGCAGAGCCCCCGGGGGGCGCCCCGCTGCCCTCGGGCTCCCGGCGGCCGGGGCGCTGCCCTAGGGCTGCGGGGGCCAGGATGCAGCAGCCGCTGGAGCTGGGGGCCGCTCGCTGCCTGCCGGCGGAGCCCTTCCCCGACCACCGCCCGCACCGCTACCGCAGCTTCATGATCGAGGAGATCCTCACCGGCCCCCCCGAGCCCAAGGGCGCCGCGCCAGCCGGGGAGCTGCTCAAGTTCGGGGTGCAGGCGCTGCTCTCCGCACGCCCCTATCACAGCCACCTCGGTACGTGCCGGGATCGGGGGGGACACGGGGGAGGGGGGGGACCCCGAGGGGCTGCGGGACCCGCACCGCCCGCCGGGGAGCCCGAGCGCAACCCGGAGAGCAGAAAACCTCGCGAATTTTGCCTAAAAAAGAAGCAAAGCAGCAAAACAAACCCTCTTTGAGCCCCCCCTGCCGCGGGAGGAGAAGGGTTTGGGCCTAATAAGCGGGTCTGAGGGTCTCGGAGCGGCGCCGGGGGGTCGGGTGGTTGTGCCGGGGCTGGAGGTGGGGGGGGGGCTGAGCCCGGGAACCCCGCACTGGGGCGGTGGGGAGCTTATTTATATATATATAATATTTATATACACATTTACATATATAACATTTATATATCTATTTATTTAAGCGTCTGGGACAGCGTCCGGGGCAAACGCGTCCGTTAACGACGTAGTTTCTTTTTTTAACGCCGGAATTCGATATATTTTAAACGCCGATATTGGGTATATTTTACACGCCGATATTGGATATATTTTACACGCCAGGATACGGTTCCTGACCGCGAAAGGATTGATTTCCAGAGCGGTTTTAGTCTGCGCTGAGGCCGCTCTTTATCCGAACGATACAGGAGGATCCCGATTTCTTGTTCTCCATTTAGAAGGGAAAGAGGAAAAACGTCAAAATCCATAGCAAGGGAGCAGCTTATATTAGAATATTTGGAAATGACTGTTGTTTTCAAGGAGGGCAGAGCCATTTGGAGCAGGGAACCAGACAAAAGGCTCCTCGCAGCCCCGGGCAGCGGGATCGGGCCCCGCAAAGCAGCGAGGCCGTTTCGGCTTAGGCCGAGGAGGGGGAGCCCGTAGAGTTTCCCCAGAAATCCCTCCCGGCTCGTTCCGGGGATGCGGAGCCGCTGGGAACCGGGCGTGGGACGGGGGAGCCGGGATGGAGCGGGACGGTGGGGAGCGGGCAGCGGCTCCGGGAACCGGGGAGCCCTTCCAGAGATGGGGGAGCTCCCCAGGAGCAGCCCCAGCCCTCCGGGAACCCCTCTAGGAGCCGGAGAGCCCTCCGGGAGCGGCCCCAGCCCTCCTGAGAACGGGGGAGCCCCTCGGGGGGGTGGCAGCCCCCCGGGAGCGGCCCTCGGCAGCGTCCGCGGAGATGGGCTCGCTCCAGTTCGGCTCGCGGCGAGGGGTGCGAGCTGCTCCCCGGCGGAAAGTGCGCGGGGGGCCGCGGCTCGGCGGCTGCCGGGCGGCCGCGCTCCTCCCGGGGAACGAGGAGAAGGGCCCCGCGGCTCCTCGCAGGGTCTGATCCCGGTGTCCCCGCTCTCCCCGCACCCCCGGGGGGCTCACGCCGGTGTCTCCCGCAGCGCTGCTGAAGGCGGAGCCGGCCGCCGTGTTCAAGTTCCCGCTGGCTCCGCTGGGCTGCTCGGCGCTGGGCTCGGCGCTGCTGGCCGCGGGCTCGGGGCTGCCGGCCGGGTCGCCCCCGGGCCCCCTGCCCCTGGAGCTGCATCTCCGCGGGAAGCTGGAGCCGCCGGAGCCGCCGGGGAAGGCCAAGAAGGGGCGGCGGAGCAGAACCGTCTTCACCGAACTGCAGCTCATGGGGCTGGAGAAGCGCTTCGAGAAGCAGAAATACCTCTCCACGCCCGACAGGTACGAGACGCGCGGCCGGCGCCGCGGGAAACCCACCGGCTTTGGGGTTTTGGGATATTTTTGGGTTTTGGATCTTTTTTTTTTTTTTTTTCCGCGAAAAAAAGGAGGAAAGCCAGAAAGCGGCTCCTCACCGCCTCTCTCTCTCTCGCCCCGCAGAATAGACCTGGCCGAATCGCTGGGGCTCAGCCAGCTCCAGGTGAAAACCTGGTACCAGAACAGGCGCATGAAATGGAAAAAAATTGTGAGTGTCCCTCATGGTGCCCTCATGGTGCCCTCATTGTACCCTCATGGTGCCCTCATGGTGCCCTCATGGTGCCCTCATTGTACCCTCATGGTGCCCTCGTGGTGCCCCGCGGGCCCGGCCCCGGCGTGCCGGCCGGAGCAACAACATATATGTGTGTCTGTATGGTTTCTATACGAATATCTATATATTATTAGATCTAATATGCACATGGTTGGACTCGAGGATCCTGGGGGTCTTTTCCAACCTAGTGATTCTGTGATGTGTGTGTGCATAGATGGATATTTCATTATATATAATATATATGTATGTGTACATCTGTATGTGTGCATATATTACTGTTATTACATATATTATTATATATATTATTATTACATACATATATGTGTGTACATGCATATATGTGCATATATATTTATTACATATATTATTATATATTATTATATGCACATATGTGTGTGTACATGTGCATATATTACCGTATATATTATAGTTATTACATATATTATTATACATATTATTATATACATATATGTGTGTGTACATGTGTACATGCATATATGTATATATTACTATGCATGATATATAATGAATATTTAGTATATATAATAATATAATTGCTATGTATATGTATATGTGTGTATATATGTGTATATGTGTGTATGTATGTGTGTATATATATAGTATATATGTGTATATATACTATATATACTTTATATATACATAGGTATATGTATATGAATGTATTATAAAATAATAGTGCTCCCGCTTCCCGGGAGAGCATCCACGCAGCGCCTTCCCTCCGGGAGATGCTTCCCATGGGATCCCCAGGGAAGTTTTTTCTCTGCCGTGTATATAATTATATATTCTCATATATATATATACATACACTCACATGTATACACACAGGTATATACACATATACACATATGTATGCATACACATATATACACACAGATGCATGCACATATATACACATATGCATACGCGTACATACATATATGTGTGTTTGTACGCTCCTGGCCCCTAAGGCACCAGTAAAGACATACATATACATATGTACATATACACATGCGTATATACACACACATATGCGTGTGTCTACATGCTCACAGCCCTTAAGGTACTGGTAAATACATAGACAAACATATATATACAGACGTACGCATGCACATATACAGACATACACATGTATATACATATTTATAGATGCACATACATACATATACGTCTGCCTATGCGCTCCTGGCCCTTGAGGCACCGGTATATACATACATATACCTATGTACGCATACACATATATGTTTATACACACACACATATATAGACATATGCACGCACACACACGCATATAGGTGTGTCTATACGCTCCTGGCCCCGGGGCCGCGGTTTGACCCCTCCCCGCCCGCAGGTGCTGCAGGGGGGCGGCCTGGAGTCCCCCACCAAGCCGAAGGGGCGCCCCAAGAAGAACTCGATCCCCAGCAGCGAGCAGCTCTCGGAGCAGGAGCGAGCCCGGGACGCCGAGAAGCCGCCCGAGGTCAGCCAGGAGGAGTGAGGTTACCCGGGGCAGGAGGACACGGGACCCTCGCCGCATAAATCCCTGTGGTGCCCTAGTTATCCGGAAAAAAAAAAAACCCAAAACACAACCGACCCTGCATTTTAGGATCGGTTTTATTAACGCGAAGATATTTACTTTATTTCAATAAAATATTTTATGAAGTATTGCTCTGAGAAACGCGATGCTTTGGGGTTAATCGCGGTGCGTCCGCGCACAGACCCGCGGCCGCGCTCGGATCCGCGGCCCCAGCAGGTTAATCGCTGCCCCTCGCTGCTCCTGCTCCCGAGAGGCACGATCCGCGCCCCCGACAGACACGGGTGCTCCGAGCTCTCAGAACTACGCCCGCTGCTGTCACAGAGCCCAAGGGAACCGCGCGCTGCGCACCACGAACGATGCTCTTTTTCCAGAAGGCGAGAGGAGCGGCGGCGCTGGGGACAGCGATTCGGTTCCGATCCGCAGCATCCCACGAAATCGTGGCACTTGCCTTTTTATCCTTACTTTTTAAATTGTTTCCCCCAAGTCCCTGCTGTATATTTTACCTTTACTTTTTGAATTGTCTTCCCCAAGACCCTGTTGTATTTTTTATCCTTATTTTGAATTGTTTTCCCCGAGTCCCTGCTATATGTTTTATCCTTATTTTTACTTGTTTTCCTCGACTCCCTGCTGTATTTTTTTTTTCTCATGCCGAGATATAGAATTATAGAGCATCTATGGTGGGGCGGGGGGGAGCAAGAAGGGGAGGGGGGCGAGCGAGGGGAGCGGAGGCAGCGCCTCCGCGGTGTGTGCGCGGCTGGAGAGGAGCGAGCGGGGCCCTCACTGAAGCCCTTGCTGGAGGGGGGGCACTCATTAGGCGTGCCTCCCAATTAAAGGCTGTAATTAGCAGCCGGGGCTGCTGTCCCAGCCGGGCTCGGGGGGGACCTGGGGAGGGGGTTTCCTTCATCCCAGGTTAAATGTTCTCCCGGGATGCGCGCCGGAGCGGGATACTGAAACGAGCTGAAACGACTTCTGGGTTTCAACAAACAAATTCCTTCGCGATGTTTTATTTAACCTGGGGATGAGGATTAAGGCTGGGAAGACGGTGGAAGGGGCACGGCGGGTGCTGGGCTTTGCCCTGTTCCAGCTCCGGGAGCTCTGTTGGGCAGGGATAATGGGATAACGGGATAATTCAAATTAAAAGGTAGATTCGCTGGGCATGAACCTGAATGAACAGAACAGTGAGCTGTGCCCACCATGAGTGCTGGTAAAAAGAATTTTTCCCCCTTCTTATTAATTTGCTATGTATTCAATATTTAAGTTCACAGTTTGCTGCTGTGGAAACCTGTGCTGCAAATCTCCGTGTTTACTGTGAGAGAGTTTAATTCACACTGAATTCCTTTGCAAACTCTTTAGTGAACATCGGAAAGCCTCGCACATCTCAGATGTGTTTCTGCTGGAAGTTCTCGGCGTACCCCAAGGCTTTTGGCATTTCCTTCTAAGCTCAGAGACAGGAGGGATTCTAAAAGGCAGCAAAAACCTCTGAGGAGCTGTTGTGTTTGTGCCACGGCTGCGCCTGCTGTGAGGAAAGAATTAAGGAGCTTAAAAATAGGTCATAAGTTGAAGTTTGATTTTTTCGGATACAAACGCAACCTGTGAGGTTGAGAACGTCCTGGCCTGTTCTGGGGGAGTGATCGCTGTCATTTAGCTGAACAGATGTCAGACCCAACTACTTTATGAGGAATTACCTAACTACTTCGGGAGGAATTATTGCCATTCACCACCACCAACGGAGACTGGGGAGCAGCACGGCTCCAGTTATTGCTGTCGTGATAGAATGAGAATATTTTCCTTTCACTCTGGAGTAAGCAATTGCTTTTCACAGTCCATGAGGAATGTTGTTTTATTGTATTTTTCTCTCCTGGATAGCAAGAGGGAAGCTGGATGGGTCTGAGGGAACCGTGCCTGGGCTTTCTTGTAAAATACGGGGTGGGGGGGGTTGTCCCCCTGTGTCACTGGGCTGGTGCTGCACCTCAGGGTCAGCGGCTCTGAGCTGGAAGCAGAGGGCTCCTTCTATTTGAAAACCAAAGGTGAGTGCCACCAGCTAGTAGTGACAACATGTCTGGGTAATATCCGAGTGGGTTTACAGGGCTTTGGGGCTTCCCTTGGCCAGCATCAACAACCCTCGCTGGCTGGTGAGCGGTTGGGAGGAAATTACCACAGGCCTCACCCGCGCACGGGCTCGGCGCTGATGGATGGTTTCTGTCAGGGCAGCGTAATTGTTCCATCTTCTAATTAGCTTTTCATAGAATCGTGGAACGGTTTGGGCTGGGAGGGGGTCTCAAAGCCCATCCAGTTCTGCCCCCTGCCATGGGCAAGGACACCTCCCACTGGATAGGGGGATCAAAGCCCCGTCCAACCTGGCCTTGAACACCACCAGGGATGGGATTGTTGCCCTGGGCAACCTGGGCCAGGGCCACCCCACCCTCACAGCAAAAAGTTTCTCCCTAAGATCTCATCTCAATCTTCCCTCTTTCAGCTGGAAACTGTTCCTTCTCATCCTATCCCTGCCCTCCCTCATCCACAGCCCTTCCCCAACTGAATTCACTGCTATCCTGAATGGCTGTGGGTGTCTTTAGGCTTCAATGTTCGCAACGCTTCAGCTGTGTCAGCACAGACACCCGGAGGTTCCGACAGGACTACGTGGCTTTGTTCAGCGCTGCTGTTTCTCCTCAGAGCCCTGTTCTGTCTGCAGGAATGATCTCTCCCTGTAGCCCTGCAAAACGAAGCTGCCAGAAAGGCTGCCCCCATCTTAGGATTTGTTTGTTGTAAAGTACACATACAGCTCATGTATATGATGTTTATTCTCTTTCCTGTATATAAATAAGCTACGTTGGTTATAACACATTTATTCTGGCAGAAATGCACCCGTGCTGGGCAGCTCCATCATTTTAATTACACCAGCACAGGTAAAACAGCGTGTTTTCTCTGTAAACAAAGTGGAAGAGTGTAGATTGAAGGCTGGAAAAACAGCACCAAAAGTGGATTCTTCCCATGTTTGAATGCTAATTGGGTCACGGTTAATTGGCGAACGTTACAACGTATTTCTTAACTCACCTAAATGGATTTTTTGTTTCCAGTTCAAACATCCGAAATTCTCTTTTTATGAAGCTTCTCAGGGAAACTTGAGAAAGGTTCTGCTTTTTCATCAACGTCAGTTTAAAAATAGCTCCACGGAGCCGGACGACTTCAAGATTGATGTTGCAGGATCTTCCAGCAAGGGAAAAGTGCAGGAGTGCTGCTCCGGTTTGAGCAGACAGGACATTGCTCGTGTTGCGAGGAGGTGCCGTGAGGAGTGACCTTGCCCTGATTCTCTGTGCCGAGGCAAGTGGAGACGTGCCGCACCCTCCTGAAAGGTTCTAGAGCAAAGCCTCATGGGATCTCCTCACCAAAGAACCCCAAAATATGGTCTTAATGCTGCCCTTGCTCCTCCAGAGGTGGAAAGGATTGAAGGGGATGGGGGGTGGATGGGAGAGCGTGGAGGAATGTGATGGGAGGATGGAGTAGGACATGGGAGAGGATGGTGGGATGTGGTGGGTTGTGATGGGAGGATGGAGGGGGATGTGGGTGGATGGAGGGGCAGGGGGGATGTGGTTGGAATGGAGGCACAGGGGAAAGAAGGAGGAGAAGGGGTGCAGGGGGACACGAGGAGGATGGAGGGGCGTTTGGGGTGGGTGGGTGGGTATGGAGGGATGCGGAGGGTTGTGGTGGGAGGATGTAGGGAGGAGTGGGAATGCAGGTGGTTGCGGGGGGGGTGCAGGTGGGATGCAAGAAGGCACAAGGGTCTATGGAGGGACGCGGGGTGGATGGGGGGAATGCTGAGGGATGTGGAGGGTTGCGAGAGAAGCAGGGAGTTTTGAGGTGATGTAGGGAGAACGGAGAGGAATGTGGGAGGATGGAAGGGGGATGTGGAGTGGACAGGGAGAATATGGAGAGATGCAGGGTCTGGGGTTGTGGGGAGGATGGGTGGGGAGGCTGAAGGGGGATATGAAGAAAATGGAGGAATTGCAGTGGGACACAGAGGGCTGCGAGGGGATGTGGGAAGGACAGAGGGTGATGCTGCAAGTGATGCCACAGGTGATGTTGCCTGTATATATTTTATCACATGTACTGATAAAATATACTGCCTAGCACCCTGTGTGTGTGCCGAGCTGAAGCTGGGGTGAGTTAGGCCGCCTTGGACTTGGGGAGAAAAAAGTTAACACCTATCTTGTAATTTTTATCACCATTTTGGATAAAAATATAATGAAGAGATCCATGTGACTCCTTGAGTTAAGTCAAATTCTCTAAAAGCATATGAAATATAGTTACCAGACGTTTGTTTTAACCCTAAATGTTGGATTGAGGTTGTAACAAATTTCATTTTTTCAACTGACTGCTATGGCAGACAAAATCTAAATGCTGAGGGCTTTATTGCATTAAATTTTGTCAAGTAGTATGTAAATGAAGTTCAGGGCAAGTTTGCATTAAATACACAAACACGGCTCTTGGTACCAGCTAAGCAGAGATTATAAACTTCTCCATCTACAGGAAATTTGCCAGAATGAAGGCTTCAAGATCTGGATGGAGTTACCTTTGATGGAATTGGTGATGACTATTGCGTCCCTCGGCAGCGGTTTCCATAGCATACTTTAAAGATGCATCTTCTTATCCACGCAGCTCTGTGTTGATGGAAAAAAATCCTAGTCACAGTCTTGTACGGGTTCATCAGTTTACAAAAAGAGTCCATTAAAACATTATGTATAAAATGTGTTCTTCCTCTGCTAGATCCTCAAATCCACTGTTTACACTGCACCCATATTAACAAACCACAAAATAAGCTTGTAGCATTTCTAAAACATTTCTTTTTTTTCTTTTTTTTAAGTATGGGAAAATGGAAACATTCTGAAATTGAAATGGCATATAAAGTAAATTAATAAAAGAGGATTGATCTGTATCTAACATTTCAGTAGTAGCTGGAATGAGAAGATTTCATTCTTTCAACACAATTCCCACCTCCTCTTCCCTGATAGTTAAATTGAAGAGTGTTAGGCAGTGTGTATTCACTCCCTGAACAGATATTTAGAGGATATCTATTTAGATAAAGGATATCTCTGAATGCATATTGAAGGACTATATTTAAATGGAAGACACTGTTCAAAGAAGAAACCCTTGAGTAAGTGTTAAAGACATTGCCTGCTGAGTTGAAGCACAAATAGGCTTAAAATATGATGTCCTTTTTCATTCACACTTGGAAATTATTGAAGCATGATTTGCCGTCCAAAATTATGCAAAAAAAAAAAAAAGGTTAATTTATGATGGCCACTTCTAGTCTGATATTTTGGAACTGCAAACTAGCTTGTGCAGGATCCTTATTGCTCAGCAACGTTCCACGAGGATAAAGAAAATAAAGGGTAAATGGAGCTCGGAAGAGAACAGGCAGATGCATGGTAGTTACTCGCACACTGAAAACTACACGTCCCAGGAACTCGGACATCTCTCTGAAGACTCCATGCTGTGGTAATTAGGAGAAGAGACCCCCAACATTACTCTGGGGAAGTTTATATGAGTTACAGCACAACAATTCTCCAACGCCCAAAGTTGTGCTTGGCATAGGATAAATATTGTATCGGAGAGGTAGTAGAGAAGTGACGGCTACCCCATCCCTGGAGGGGTTCAAGGCCAGGTTGGATGGGGCTTGGAGCCTCTGATTCAGTGGGAGGTGTCCCTGCCCATGGCAGGGGTGGGACTGGATGGGCTTTGGGGTCCCTTCCAATCCAAACCATTCCATGATTCTACGGAGTGGTCTGGGCATGAAGCTACATATGGTAAAATGCAAGTCTGGCTTAGGCTGGCAGGGAAGGTGCTCCCAAAATACAATGATTTCTTACTGTGATAAAGTCTGCGAGGGAGAAGCTGACTGCTCACTTTGAGCTAACAGGCTTTTCCTTCTCTGCTGCTTGATTACAAGGTCTTAGAGGGATTCCTGCTGATTAATGCTGCTAGGCATGCTTTTCTGAGGTATTTACTAGCGATTAAACACAAGTATTTAAGAATAAATAACATAACCCCAAATGATTTTAAATGTCATTCTCTCTTATTTGTATCATTTACTGAAGTATGGAAATGAATAACATCTTGTCTAAATTAAAATACCTTTTAATAGTTTAGAAGAAAAGATAGTTTGTGTATCTCGTACTCTTCTCTGCTCCGTAAAAGTGAAAGTTGAGTTGCTGAACGCTCCCATTTCTTAAAGAGGAATTCTCATAGGGCCTGTTCTTTCGATGTAAAATGCTGGATTTTTTTGTGCTAGTCCTTGCAGATGTTCAGAGCTTCCTCAGTTCTGGTGACCAAGGCTGATCGCTGCTATCGGGAAAAATTTAAAGGGCACTGCAAGGGTTCTTTTTTTAACCTTAGTTCTGTGATGTGCTTTGAAATTTCCACCTTAATGAGTGTGGAAATATTTCATATTCATATTTTGTACTGTGAATTGTAGAAGTCACAGGGTATTGCTTGTTTCCTGGTTGGACGGCGCTCCTCACCGAATAAGTGTTAGCGTACAGATCATGTCCGTAATATCTGAACATACCATGGTTAGCTTGGTGGTTATTTGAAAGTAATATTCATTATTCACTAGTAAAGTACAAGTGCTCAAATATTTGCAGAAAGTGAACGTAAAGCAGCTGTAATTTGCGTTTGAATTTTAATGCATATTTGCAGTCTCCTGGCTAAGCTGCAATGAACAGAATGGCTTGGATGGGACAGAAAGCTTGGAAATGCCAATGCTTTACACTTTGCAATGTGTAAATTGCAGCTAAGCCCGCTGGATTTAACTTTTATATCCTTAGTTTACAGTGAAAAACGCAGACCAGCTTGAGAAAAAGCAAAAACAAAAGACTTCAAAAAAAAAAGCCTACGTAGAGCATCAGAAGCTTTAGATAAACACAGAAATTAGTGGTCTGTAGCCTTCGCTGGCTTGTGGGTAGAAAGTAAGTCATGTGTAGTTTAACTCTTTCATTTCCAACAAGCACAAGCCCTGCCCAGCAGCTGACGAGGAAGCATGTTACTCAGGGATGAGCTCTGCAAGTCAAGATCTCTCCCGCTGCTTCCAAAGAACTTGTTCTCTGAGTGGAGGGTAAGGAATTAGTTGCAGTTTTCACAAAGAGATATTTTAACCTAAATTTGTGTTTTCAGCATGAAAACAGGCTCTGTGTGAGCAGGGCTCAGGAAAGGGTGTTTGATTTCAAAGGGATGCAGTTTGTTCAGAGCTGGAAAGCTTGGTAAGGCAAATGCTGTTGGGTGACATGCCACACAGATCACTAGTGGCACCTTTCAGCTGCCTTGACACAGATATTTTCCAGTTAGTTTTGGTGCCATCTAACCCCTAATGGGACAGGAAATATTGAGATGGCAAAACTTCCATAGTTTTGAAGCCTGTGTTCCTAATGCTTCAAAATTCAACACAAGTGTTGCTGCTGGAGTTACTGCTCTGAATTTCCAGAATTGCCTTGTGCTTTCACCATGTTTGCCGTGCAAACACAGCTTAAGGGATCCAGGAGGTAACGGACCCACTGAGTATGTGTTGTACGAGTGGTTTTCATGCTTCCACCGAGCTTTGGGGTGCTGTATAGCCAAAGAAGCTGTAGATGAAGTGTAAGAGTGATGGTTCACTGCCAACAGCAGTATTAGCAAGTGTGTTTGTGGCATTTGCATGGTCAGAAAGCCATACTGTCTCCTCCACAGACTCACAAATTCCTCTGCTCAAAAAGGGTGATTTTTTCCTGCCTTCTGGGCCTCTAAAAACATAAAAGGCATTTGCTTCTTTCCTTGCTTTGCATGATAATGTGAGCAGAGCTTTACATGTAGCTGGTTTTGAAACTACTGTGTTTTCCTTCTACCCATTAGTCTTTATTCTTCCAGCAAATCCCTTTTCACTGTGTTGCATGATACAGCTTTTAGGTTTTGAACTGATGCTTAATTCAGAAGATGATGATTTTCAGAATGGAAAGGAGGATGTCAGGAAGGTGAAGAAGAGATCTTCGTGTTTTGCTGTGAGCCCATTGTAGCCCCCACGTAACCTATTGGATAGTGCTTAACAGGGATGCACATGGAAATGCTGCTTAGAAACATCCATGGCGTGGAGGGGAAAAGCCTCTTTATTGTCTTGAACTCTTCTTGCTAAAGCAGTCCTAGTGTATTCCTAGGGTATATTTATAGGACTTCATACGTAAGAGTTCCAATCATAGACCAGCATCAGCTTTGGAGTCCACACCACAAGAAAGATGTGAATCTGTTGGAGGAAGTCCACAGGAGGCCACAGGTATGATCCAAGGGCTGAAGCACCTCCCGTATGAGGACAGGCTGAGAGAGTTGTCTTGTTCAGCCTGGAGAAGACAAGGCTGTGGGGAGACCTTAAAGCAACTTCCAGTACTGAAAGCTCAGAGAAAGCTGGGGAGGGGCTCTTGATCAGGGAGTGCAATGACAAGAGGAGGGGGAATGGTTTTCAGCTGCAAGAGGGGAGATTGAGATGAGATGTTAGGGAGAAACGTTTTGCTGTGAGGGTGGGGAGGCTCTGGTCCAGGTTGCCCAGAGTGGCTGGGTGGTGGCTGCCCCATCCCTGGAGGTGTTCAAGGCCAGGCTGGATGGGGCTTGGAGCCCCTGATGCAGTGGGAGGTGTCCCTGCCCATAGGTGGAATTTAAGGTCCCTTCCAACCCAAATCATCCTATGATCCACGCTTCTGGGTGTTGCAATGTTGGATAGGTACGGTTGACCTGTTATGTTCTCTTTCTTGTGTTGCAATCTTTATGTTTTATGAAGGGATTTATAAAAGCAACTGACATCCTGGCAGAAATTTTTGTAACCATATCATGATGTGATCTGTTTGTTGGATACAGAAAAAAAAAAGGTCGGGAAAAAAGGTATTCGAAACTGAAGATTTTGATTCTGTATGGTCCCTCCAGAGGAGATTTGATCCCTATATGAATATGGAATCATAGAATCATAGAATAACCAGGTTGGAAGAGACCCACCGGATCATCGAGTCCAACCATTCCTATCAAACACTAAACAATGCTCCTCAGCATCTCGTCCACCCGTGCCTTAAACAACTTCAGGGAAGGTGAATCAACTACCTCCCTGGGTAGCATGTTCCTTTGCCCAATGACCCTTTCTGTAAAAAATTTTTTCCTAACATCCAGCCTAAATCTCCCCTGGCAGAGCTTGAGGCCATTCCCTCTTACCCTGTTCCCTGTCACTTGGGAGAAGAGGCCAGCTCCCTCCTCTCCACAACCTCCTTTCAGGTATTTGTAGAGAGCAATGAGGTCTCCCCTCAGCCTCCTGTTCTCCAGGCTAAACACCCCCAGCTCTCTCAGCCGCTCCTCATAAGGCCTGTTCTCCAGCCCCCTCACCAGCTTCGTTGCTCTTCTCTGGACTCGCTCCAGAGCCTCAACATCCTTCTTGTGGTGAGGGGCCCAGAACTGAACAAAGGTCTGAGGTGCGGTCTCACCAGTGCCAAGTACGGAGGGAGAATAACCTCCCTGGACCTGCTGGTCACACCGTTCCTGATACAAGCCAAGATGCCATTGGCCTTCTTGGCCACCTGGGCCACTGCTGCCTCATGTTCAGTCGCTGTCAACCAACACCCCCAGGTCCTTCTCCTCCTGGCAGCTTTCTAGACAGACTTCTGGTCTGTAGCTGCTCAGGGTTGTTGTGCCCCAAGTGCAGGACCCGGCATTTGGCCTTGTTAAACCTCATGCCGTTGGTCTCAGCCCAGCAGTCCAGCCTGTTCAGATCACTTTGGAGTCTCCCAACCCTCCAGCAGATCCACATTTCCACCCAGTTTAGTGTCATCCACAAACTTGCTAAGGGTGCACTCGATGCCTTCATCCAGGTCATTGATAAAGACATTGAACAGGGCTGGACCCAGGACTGAGCCCTGGGGAACCCCACTTGTAACTGGCCTCCAGCTGGATTTAACTCCATTTCCCACCACTCTCTGGGCCCGGTCATTCAACCAGTTTTCCACCCAGGAGAGTGTGCACCCGTCCAGGCCAGAGGCCGACAGTTTCTGAAGCAGAATGCTGTGAGAAACTGTGTCAAAGGCTTTACTGAGGTCCAGGAAGATACATCCACAGCCTTTCCCTCATCCAGCAGCCGAGTCACTTTGTCATAGAACGCGATCAGGTTTGTTTGGCAAGACCTGCCTTTTGTGAACCCGTGTTGACTGGGCGTGATCACCCAGTTCTCTTGCAAGTGCTTCATGACAGCACTCAAGATCACCTGTTCCATGACTTTCCCTGGCACTGAGGTCAGACTGACAGGCCTGTAGTTCCCTGGATCCTCCCTGCGACCCTTCTTGTAGATGGGCACAACATCAGCCAGCCTCCAGTCCAGTGGAACTTCCCCAGTCTTCCAGGACTGTTGGAAGATGATGGAAAGAATATTTATGTTTGGGTTGGATAAGAAAATACAACCTTTATAACTGGAGAGCTCGTAACTGGTGGTAACCAAAACTGGCACATATTTGTGTTTTCTGCCCTATTAAAATGAAAAACCTGATAATATATTTAGGCTTGGATACATGGCCTCTACAAGAATTCTTTTCTTTGACCTTACATTTACATATCTCACATTTTCCAGGTGTATTTTCCCTGATGTTATTTTTATTGGTGCATCCATGGTAAGTCATCCTTGAGTGTCCACAAATTCTGTCCAATATATATTCTGCTCCTACATTCAATGCTGATGAAAGATTCAAGAGAAAGCATAATTTCTGTGGCCAAAGATTTTATAAAGCTGCTGTACCTAGGAGATGCATCTTCCCTTCCCAGTAAAGAACTGTAAGTTTAATCCTAGATCCACAATTGATTTTATAAAGGAGCAGGGTGGCTGGAAATAATGGTTGGTCTAGAATGGTACGGATACAAGTTTCATCCCATTCATTCTTGTTCAGAAGTATTTTTCGCTACACTGTTCTTGATCTGGGTTTGGCATAATCTTATTTGTTGTATTCAGATCCCTCCAGTTTCTGTTGCATTGGAGCCCTCAAGAGTCGATGGGTGATGAACCACTTTCATGATTAGATGAGTAAAGAGATGACTCCAGGATCTTTAGAGTTGGGGTTACCTTCTCTCTCCTTCACTTCAGTTCTTAATGATGTCCTAAAACAACATGTAATGATGTAATGAAACAACCAAGCTTTGGTGTCTCAACCCTCATGACTTGCCCACAGAGAAGGACAACAGTCAGAAAGAGGAATTCCCTAAGGCTGTGAGGACTGTAGGACCTGTCCAGGTTTAACCATGCCCTCCCCACCCCCCCCCCCCCAATTTGACAGTGGTCAGCAGAACACTTAGAAAATGGTGCCAAAAATGGTGAGCAAATGGTGATGATCTTCTGTCTGACAGTTGCATTTTACAGTCATTTTTTGCTCAATGATTTCCTGGGGAGAAAATGGATTCATACTTTAGCCTCTAGCAGGCATTTCTTACATTTATTCATCATTTTCAGCCAAATTGTTGTTGGTATCTGCCAGATTATAGGGCAACAACTTCTGTTCTTTGTGCAATACATGAGGAACACCTTCCTATTGTTTGCTTTTTTAACTTGCCATCTGATAATTTCATTTGCCAAGCGTAAGTGATGTGTTTTCAAAAATATATGGCCTCTTTGTTTTTCACCATGCAAATCTTTGCTTTATGGAGCTCTGTCATCTTTTCCTTCAGGCTTTTTCTGCCTTCCCTGTACGTCAGTCAAACACAGTAGCTTGCACTGAGGTCCAACATGCTCTTTGACCTAAGATGTGGTGGGTTTCATTTCCAGCTGAACATGAGGCAACAGTGGCCCAGGTGGCCAAGAAGGTATCCTGGCTTGGGTCAGAAATGGTGTGGCCAGCAGGAGCAGGGAAAGGATCGTCTCCCTGGACCTGGTGCTGGTGAGGCTGCACCTCAAATCCTGGGTTTAGTTTTGGGCCCCTCACTAAAAGAAGGACATTGAGGAGCTGGAGCACATCTGGAGAAGAAGAATGGAGCTGGGGAAGGGTCTGGAACCCAAGGGTTATGGGAACAGCTGAGGGACCTGGGGCTGTTTAGCCTGGACAAGAAGAGGCTGATGGGACACCTCATCGCTCTCTGCAGATCCTGGAAAGGTGAGGTGGGTGCTGGGCTCTTCTCCCAAGTGCAAAGGGATAGGATGAGAGGAAAACGGCCCCAACCTGCACCAGGAGGGGTTTAAACTGGATATTATGAAACATTTCTTTCCTGACAGAGTGGTGAAGCACTGGCAGAGGCTGCCCAGGGCAGTGGTGGAGTCTCCATTCCTGGAGGGGTTCAAAAATTGTGTAGATGGTGGCATTTCAGGACACGGTTTAGCAGTCATGATGGGGCTGGGCTGACGTTTGGACTGGATGAGCTTAGAAGTCTTTTCCAACCCTAGAGATTCTATGATTCTGTCTGCGGAGAGTCAGTCACTATGTAGGCATGTGCAGCGCTTCTTAAAGCAAGAACAGCCAGCATGGACCATTCTGGCTCATGCTCCTCCATATATTTCATTATGGGCTTTTTGAGAGTTCTGGCTGTAAATCCATATCTATCCATGGTATCTGAAATCCCCTATATCAGTGGTTTTGGTGTGCTGGAATAATCCCGGCTCATGTAATCAGGTTGCCCTCTAATGGTTATCTTTGATTCAGAGCACTCAGGCTTGCTGATGACTGGAGGAATTTTACTTTCTTTCCTGTGGAAGAGGCATAAATTTTTGGCTCTGCAAGGCTATGGTTCACATGCTGGCTGGGTGATGGGTGTGTGCATCATGGAGGAAAGGATGGAAGCCCTTTTAGAGACTGTGGATGCAACCCTGTTCATTTATAAAGCTGGTTTTGAGTTTTTTAATTAACTGTACTTTTTAAGAGCTGGAATTCATCGACGTCAAGGTTTGTTATTGAAATGTTTGTGCTGACTTTTCAAAAAATTAGGCTGAAAGTAGCTAGAATGGGAACTTTTCCCTGTGTGTCTAATGTTCCATCCTGCCCCTGTATATTCCCAGTGAATTCAGAAATGTTCTCTGAAGTCAAATGGTGCAAAAAAATCCACCAAAACCGACCAGAGGGTGAAAAATGGAGGAGGGGGAAGCCTCTTGCATAGGAAAATATGAAAAAATCTCTCTTCAAATGCGGGAAAAATATTTTTATTTTGAGCCCAGGCAACATGATTGATTATAAGACTGGTGAGGATGATGGGAAATATTAACAAAGTAGAGTATTTTTGATGTTGACTGCTTAGTCCAGAGCTGTTTTGAGTGGAAATGGACTTCTGGGATCTGGCAGTGTCCTATTATCCCTGCAAATATGTTCTGGCTGCATTTGAGTAGTATGTTCAGCTTGATTTTTATTTTTTCCACAGAAGATGTAATTGAAGATCAACGTTTAAGGAAGACAACTGCAGTGTTTTTTCCTTTTGAGGAGTAAACCGAAGGTATTTCAGCTGAGGGCTTCCAAATAACAACAACAACAAATAATCCACCTACATGAACGAAAATACAGACATGAAATCACAGAATCATAGGATGGTTTGTTTTGTAAAAGACCTCAAAACCTATCCAGTTCCACCCCCTGCCATGGACAGGGACACCTCCCGCTGGATCAGGGGCTCCAAGCCCCATCCAGCTTGGCCTTGAACACCCCCAGGGATGGGGCAGCCACCCCTGCTCTGGGCAGCCTGGGCCAGGGACTCCCCACCCTCACAGCAAAACATTTCTCCCTAAGATCTCATCTCAGTCTCCCCTCTTTCAGCTCAAAACCACCCCCCCTCACCTAATCTCTGCCCTCCCTGATCAAAAGCCTTGTCCCAGCTTTCCTGTAGCCCCTTTCAGTGCTGGAAGCTGCTCTAACATCTCCCTGGAGCCTTCTCTTCTCCAGGTGGAACAAACCCAACTCTCCCAGCCTGTCCTCATACAGATGCTCCAGCCCTTGGATCATCTCTGTGGCCTCTTCTGAACTTGCTCCAACAGCTCCATGTCCTTTCTGAGTGCAGGGCTCCGGGTGGGCTCTCACCAGAGTGGAGCAGAGGAGTGGAATGATCTGTATAAATTTCTAATCTGCTGTAACCTCACGTTCAGACTGAAGTTCTGCAGTGCAAGGAGTCTCCAGAGTGGTGATGGATATTAGCATATTAAAAATAAAGGAAGGGGAAAAATAAAAGGGGAAGAGAAAAAAAATGGCTTCCCAAGAGGTTGAAGTGGGATTCTGGTTTGTGTTGGATCCTTGTCCTGTAAGCTTAGAGCACTCTGATCCACCTGAAAGATCAAAAGTGTCCTCAAGCCCTTAAACAGATGACTCGGAAATACTTGAAATGTGTTTCTTTTTATGGTAAGTTTAATGTTTCTAATCTCCATGCAATTTACAATGACAATAAATATCACCAAAAATTAATGTGGCCACTTCAAATATAAAGGAATGACTGAGTGTAATCTGAGAGAATTTTATCAACACGCAATTTCCTTAACAAAAACATCAATGTATCATTTCAGCATGCTGAGAAATATTTATCTTTTGGGACGGCAAAATCATTTGCAGAACGTTTTAACTGCTAAATAAATATTTTACTGGTAACTTCTGAGGCATCATAACTGCAGTCAATATAAACAAAGCAATGTGGAAAGCAGCTCCAGCCTCAGTTCAAATGATGGTTGGCCAGTTCATGGCAACACACGATGCTGGGATGCATTTGGCTGAGCCTCAGCGTTTGGAAAGATCCGATTTCTTCCTGCTATTATAAGCAAGTTTGCTTAGTTTATTTGGAAGCTCTGGCAGTGGAAGCCACGGTGAGTTTTTAGCACTTGTGATGCAACTAGTTAACATTTAACTGAAACCTGTCTTTGAATAGTTAAATCTTATTTTTTTTAATTGAATTCAGCACGTATGAAAAATACATGGTTTGCAGCCTTAGAAGTAGAAGTTGTCTACTTGGCTACAGAACATGAACATCGAGGCCATGGTGTCTTGAACTTCCTTGTGGGCCCTGGACAATGTGCTTGACCCCTGACCTTGTTGTTCTGATGTCCATGTTCTCCCTGTTCTCTTCTCTGACTGCTCAAATCAACTGGCACATTTAAATGGTGATTTCAGAAAGGTGCCTCCCTCCTCTGGAAACAGAGCAGAGACCTGTTCTGTAGAGCAGTTGAAGAATTAATTATTCCTTTCCAGGGCTGTCCCTGCTGTCCTTAGTCCCAAAGATAATATCAAATCTCAGACTTAGCTTCCTTATGTATACGGCTTTTACTCAGCTCTTGCCATCTTTAAAGTGATATTTTTCACCCAAGGTGAATGATAACTGTTTTCTTTCCAGTACAGCTGCTCATTTCAATTTGTGTGCCCGTATTTGTGTTGAATACAGAGTAGTATCAATATTTATTCATAGAATCATGGAATGATTTGGGTTGGAAGGGACATCAAACCCATCCAGTTCCAACCCCTCCACTGGTTTCCCCCACCACAGGGAAACATGAGGGTGGGGAGGCCCTGGCCCAGGTTGCCCAGAGAAGTCCTGGCTGCCCCATCCCTGGGGGTGTTCAAGGCCAGGTTGGATGGGGCTTGAAGCAACCAGATCCAGTGGGAGGTGTCACTGCAAGGGGCATGGAACTGAAGAATGATTAAAAGCATTAGAAGAATGCTATCATACAGGGAAAGATGAACATACATCTACTTCACTTGCAATGCATCTTTCAGGGGTAGCTGGAAAATATGCGCCTGTGTTCATAACTGAGTATAACAGAAAAGGGAAGAGTTTCTTCAATGAAAAAAATCCATATAAATAGCATATGTTACCAGTGTTTCTTGATAGCAACTGGAATTTAATTCTTGCTTTAAAGGATTTTGTTGATTAATTGAACACACAGGAAGAAGCCAAAAATTCTGTTTCTTGGAGAAGAAAGAGCTATTTTTAGGCATTTGCTTAAATTCTAGGTTGATTTGTTCCTGTTAAATCTCAATATTTGGCAAAAATCCCGTTTTAAAAGAACGTTCTAAAGATCTGGGCCGTCCGGAGACAGAGGGGTTCACTGATGCTTAAGGGCTTGACGGAATAATTTTAAGAACATTTTTTACAGAGTTTGGGGTCATCAGTGGCTGGTAGATGATTGATCTTTTTGCCTTCGTAGGATTTAGGATGGGTAGAGCTACCTCTGCTTAATTAAAGAACAGTTGGGTCATATGTGTTACTTAGGCTTAATGGAAACAGCCATATGGGCAGCACAGGAAGGACATGGATCTATTGGAGCACTTCCAGAGGAAGCCATGAAGATGACCCAAGGGCTGGAGCACCTCCTGTATAAGGACAGGCTGAGACCATAGAGCAACTTCCAGCACTGAAAGGGGCTCCAGGAAAGCTGGGGTGGGGCTCTAGATCAGGGAGGGCAGGGACAGGATGAGGGGAATGGTTTTAAGCCAAAAGAGAGGAGATAAGATCTTAGGAAAAAATGTTTTGCTGTGAGGGTGGGAAGAACCTGGGCCAGGTTGCCCAGAGAAATTGTGGCTGCTCCATTCCTGGAGGTGTTCAAGGCCAGGTTGAATGAGGCTTGGAGCTCCTGATCCAGTGGGAGGTGTCCCTGCCCATGGGAATAGGAGGGGGTTTGTGATCTCTTCCAACCAAAACCATTCCATGGTTCTCTGATTCTCTAAGTTACTCTTGAAAGCAAGTTAGAAATCAAACATTGTTTCCACCTCAATAAGTTTGAGGAATAGAGTGGGATCAGTTCATGGCACACTTTACTTCACAAATAATCCATTTTTATTAAAGAAATGCTGTTACTGCACCTGTATTGTGCTACTAAAGCAGGAAGGAATCAGCTTATGGGTCAGCTTGTGCAAGTATTAATTTAAAACGACTCTTCCATCTTGACAGGTTGGTTAACATGTAGTGTTTGCTGGCTGATATATTCCAACCCTTACACTTTAAACATGGTATTTATCAGCCCTTCATTAAATATACAAAACAAAACCGCACTTGCCAAAGTGTGTCATGGCCCATTTTGTTGTCACACTGCATTTTGCTCTATGCTGAGGAATGAGACTCCAAGCCGCAAAGTAGGCTTATTTTAGCCTCAATGACTTTTTAAAATGCTTGCAGCTTAAAATAATACATTATTAAGGTATTCCAACTTGTCAAAATTAATAATTAATATCGCATTTATGTTCCCCACACATACACAGAGCCTTTCATTCCCTTCAGTTGTTTGTATTCCAGCCA
This sequence comes from Clamator glandarius, assembly GCA_033459285.1. Taxonomy (NCBI): domain Eukaryota; kingdom Metazoa; phylum Chordata; class Aves; order Cuculiformes; family Cuculidae; genus Clamator; species Clamator glandarius. The sequence continues at coordinate 5,971,013 of JAUNZM010000089.1, read as the reverse complement.
AGCGACTGTGAGTTGTAACCTTCTCCCATGGGAGAGGTGGATCTGGGAGGTTGGCATGAAGGCTTGGGCAGCTGTCTCCCAGCTACCTAGCATAGATATGTTATGGAACACTGGTTTTTCTATTGGTCTTCTGCAAGTTATATGAGTTTGCACATGAGCTGGTGGCCTAATTAATAACAATAATTTGAATGTAAATTTTAAGGGGGACGTGGAAAATGTCTCTATGTTTAGTTTTAAGATCATAGAATCATGGAATCATTGGAAGAGATCTCAGAGTTCATCCAGTTCCCTTTCTTTGTCATGGGAAGGGCCATTTACCTCTGGATCAAGGGCTCCAAACCCCATCCAATCTGGCCTTGGACACCTCCAGGGATGGGGCAGCCACCACTGCTATATGCAGATGAAATATTCTCAGAGTTGTTTGTGTAGCGTTATTTAGTATGCAACATCTCTCCCTGCTCAGTTGTTTTGCTCCTGATGAGGTGTGTATGATGCTTTGGAATGTGGCTTTCTTGAAATTTGGAAAGCAGCTAAGATACTAGAAAACTTCTTTCTCAAAGGAGGCTGTATTCATTCAGAATTTAATTTGGTTGAAGGGGATGTCAGTGTGTCTCATTCCAAGAAAAGCAATGTACCATCAGAATTGTACAACTTTGAATTTAGCTGAAGTGAGCTACACAGAGAAACCTGGGTGTGTTAAAATGGAAAGGTCAGTAACTTTTCCAAAACTACTTAGTGGAGCTCTTGAATGCTTTGGCAGTCAGTCACAAGCTGATTGTTTCCAACATCTTCCAACATGTAGGTTTATTTCAGGTCCATCTCTACTATGGCTTGGTGCATTCTCTAATCACAGGGAGGAGTGAACAAGTGCACAAAAGGCCTGGAGAAGCAAAGTGGTGGCTGCCCCATCCCTGGAGGCTCGATGGGGCTTGGAGCAACCTGATCCAGTGGGAGGTGTCCTTGCCCATGGTAGGGGCATTGGAACTAAATGATCTTTAAGGTCCCTTCCAACCCAAACTATTCTATGATTCTATGTTTCTACTGGAAATGAAGTCAATGGGATGTATATAAAATAAGCAAATAAGAAGACAAGTAGATCCAGTTATGAGGTTCTCTTCCAGCATCCTGCTTTCATACACAAGTAGCCTTCATCGGGGATTTTAGCAGTGTTACTCATTTTTATTGCTCAGTGCACATTTTTATTGCTCAGGCCTGATATTTCTTCCAATTTGTGTCTTTGAATCTCTTCAGATAGAAAGTACAGCTTGTCACAGGAGTCAACTGGTAATTTTACTATAGAATTATTATACATACTACATATTTACTGTACACACACGCACTGTGCTTTACGTGAATCTCCACTATACATTACGATATTTACTACAAGCATGTCAGTATCGGAAAAACAAGTTGATATATAAGCTATTAAAGCTATGCAATATCTGGAAGAAAAGAATGCAACGGGAAAGGTATTTCCTAAGTTACTGTATATTTCTTTTTCTTTGGATTGCTTTAGAGCCTGCAAGATTGGTATTGGATGTCAAAATGCCTGTAAGTGTTCTGGATGAACTCTTGTTTAGCTGGTGGCAAAATAGCAGCCTGGAAAACTGTGTTTTTAAAGGTACCTTCATTCTCCAAATGAATCTGTCCTGCATTTCCCACTTGAAAGAATTTTTTAAGAAAAGATGCATAATTGCTGTCGGTTTTGCAAATTTATCTAAATCATGTGTTTTAGAAATCTTTTCCTCTTTTTGACATGAAAGCTGCAGCTGGTTGCAGGCAAAGACATTCCATCAGTCAAGATACCGCTGCTGCTTGATAACTTGCCAGAATGCCTCAATGATAAGAGAACTTTAAAAATAAGGATTACAGTTTTTAGGATCATGGTATCATAGAATGATTTGAGTTGGAAGGTCCCTTGAAGATCATCTAATTCCACTCCCACTGCCACCAAGAGGGACACCTCCCACTGGATTGGGCTGCTCAAGGCCTTGAACACCTCCAGGGATGGGGCAGCTACCACTTCCCTGGACAACCTGAGCCAAAGCCTCACCATCCGCATTGTGGAGAAATTCCTCCTTATGTCTAGTCCCCTTTCCAATTCAAAGGCATTCCCCCTCATCCTATCACTACATGCCTTTATGAAACATCCCTTCCCAGCTTTCCTGGAGTCCCTTTCAGTACTGGAAGCTGCTCTAAGGTCTCCCTGAAGCCTTCTCTTCCCAAGGTTGAACAACCCCAACTCTCTCAGCCTGTCTTCGGATGGGAGGTGCTCCAGCTCTTGGATCATACTTGTAGCCCTCCTTGGACCTGTTCCAATAGTTCCATATTCTTCTTTTGTTGAGGGTTCTAGATGCTAAAATGCAGTGTGGTTGAGGTTATTTAATATAATGGGAAGTGAGAAGAGTAAGAGATTATTTCTGAAAACAAGCACTGATTTTACAGAGCGATTAATGGTTACAATCAAATTCTACCACATGCTCTGAACCTTTATCTGTAAGGAGCAATGCTGTCAGTTGTTTTAAATGCATGAACTTAAATAAGTCAGTGCTAGTGGGCCATTCCTATCAACAGTTTTGACAATTAAAGTGATTCAAAATGGGCTCTTTTTAAGTCATTCGGAGTTTGAGAATTGAATAGTCCCTCAAAACAGTGATGATGGTGGTGTGGTTAAGCGCACGCATGTCCACTTGCAAGAGAAAAATTTTAGGCAGTGGATGATGCTTTCTATCAGTTACAAGTTTCAGGTGCCACTTCATGTTTTGTTCCTCCCAGTGTTTGTTTGAAAACAGATTTTAAGCTGAAAGAGGGGAGCTTGAGATGAGATCTTAGGAAGAAACTTTTTGTTGTGAGGGTGGGGAGGCCCTGGCCCAGGTTGCCCAGAGCAGTGGTGGCTGCTCCATCCCTGCAAGTGTCCAAGGCCAGGTTGGATGGGGCTTGGATCCCCTGATCCATTGGGAGGTGCTCCTGCCCATGTGAAGGGGTGGAACTGGATGGGCTTTCAGGTCGCTTCCAAACCAAACCACTCCATCAACCTATGATACATACATATATATCTACTTTAAAGTCAAATGTGCTTTCCTAACCCTGCAGTTCTCTTGCAAAAAGGCCTGTTTCATATCTTACAGATATTCATGTGCTAATTTTAGGAGGGATTTAATAAAGGTGGAGTTGAGAAAATCCTAAAGGAAGATCAGGTTTAAACGTAAACATCTTTGCTGCTTTTTAAAAGAGAATTGATGGAAAAGGGATATAGAAAATTACAGTCTTTGGTAAAATTGTGTCTGAGAGCAATGTTTTCTTTTTAAAGCCTTGCATAATGTTCCAGTGTATTTTAAAAAGACATATCCCAAACCACTAGAAAATAATCAAGTCTTTTTTAAGGAAAAAGTTATGTCTTTATCAAATAATGGAAATCTGGCATGAAAATAAATTGACCTTCAGTGTATTGCTATGCTGCGCATCAGTAGAAACAGTAAAGAATCATAGAATCATGGAATCAAGGAATCATTAAGGTTGGAAAAGACTGTTAAGCTCATCCAGTCCAATGACCAGCCTGACACCACTGCTCCTGCTAAAACACATCCAGGTGTGCCACTGTTTGAACTCTTCCAGGGGTGGAGAATTCATCGCTGCCCTGGGCAGCCTCTGCCAGTGCTTCACTAGTCTGTCAGGAAAGAAATGTTTCCTAATACTCAACTAATTTCCACTGGTGCAACCTGAGGCCATTTTCTCTTGTCCCATCACTTGTTCCTTGGGAGAAGAGCCCAGCACCCATCTCCCTACAACCTCTTTTCAAGTAGTTGTAGAAAGCCATTATGTTTTCTCCTCAGTCTCCTTCTTTTGAAGTATTTCATTAAATTACAAACTTACTAATTCTCCACTTCCTTCTCTACCAGACTGATGAATGAAGGGTGGGGAGGCCCTGGCCCAGGTTGCCCAGAGCAGGGGTGGCTGCTCCATCCCTGGAGGGGTTCAAGGCCAGGTTGGATGGGGCTTGGAGCCCCTGATCTAGTGGGAGGTGTCCCTGTCCATGGGAAGGGGTGGATCTGGATGGGCTTTCAGGTCGCTTCCAAACCAAACCATTCTATGAAGAGTAAATAAGGAGCGAGACTCAAAGAGATTTCACCTACCCAGGGCCTGCATGGAGCTTCTGTCATTATCTGCTGCCAGGAGCTGAAGGCAGGATTTGTGGCATAAAAATCTAGCCTTAGCTGTGATTTGAGCTAGATTTGGTATCTGAAGTGGTGGCTGTAGTTTGCTCATACTGTTTGTGGTAGAATTATCATGCAGGTTATTGTGCAAGAGCTGCAATGCTTTAGCAGGTAGATTGTGTGTTTCAGCTGATCAGGAAACTTGCTCTGGTTCTGGATCTGTCACTTCAGAAGATAAGTTATGCCCTTCAGCAGACTGGGAGAGAGGATTTGAGGTATTGGAGACCTGCCTCAAAACATGAGGTCAGTTCAGCATACTTATCCCTGCTGTTTGTTTGCCAGCTTATAGACTCGTAGAATCATTAGGATAGAAAAGACCTTTGAAATCATCAGTTCCCACCATACCTGTCCACTACTAAATCATATTCCCAAACACCTCATCTACCTGCCTTTTAAACACCTCCAGTGATGGTGACTCAGCCACCTCTCTGGGCAGCCTCTGCCAATGTTTGAAACCCTTCTGTGAAGAAATTTTTCCGAATGTCCTATGTAAACTTCGCTTGATGCAGCTTAAGGCCATTCCCTCTCACTGTCACCTATCACTTGGGAGAAGAGAACAACACCAACCTCTCTGCAACCTCCTTTTTATGTAGATGTAGAGAGTGATAAGATCTCCCCCCAGTCTCCTCTTCTCCAGGGTAAACAACCCCAGGTGCCTCAGCTGCTCCTCATAAAACTTGTTCTCCAGCCCCTTCACCAGCTTCCTCATTCTTCTCTGAACCTCAATGTCTTTCTTATAGCAAGGGGCCCAAAACTGAACTCAGAATTCAAGTTGCGACCTCATCAGTACTGAGTACTGGGGGAGAATCACTTTCCTGGTCCTGCTGGTCACTCCCTTTCTGATACAAACCAGGATGCCATTGGCCTTCTTGGCCACCTGGGCCACTGCTGGCTCATGTTCAGTCGCTGTCAACCAACACGCCCAGGACTTTCTCTGCCTAGCAAATCATGTCCTTGTTAAAGAAGGAAGTTTGTTACAACATGTGTGATTAGTGTCCTTTAAAGATCTTACAGTCAGGACTGGCCCATTAGTAGTTTCTAAAACAATGTGGCAACAAGTCACTGCTTTAGATTTTGGAGGCTGGAGCCTGGCCAGTGGGGGACAAGTAAAACCATTACTCTGGCACCTCTGTTGGCTCTTATAGAAATGAGAACAGATTGGTAGTAGCTGAGCCCAGCTTTATTTTCATATTGTATTTAATCAATCCAAATTAATTAAATAACACTTACTAAAAATGAGTAGTAATTCTCTTTCACTGGCTCTGGCATTCATTAATTTTTTCCTGCTAAGAAACAGGTTTCTAATGAAATGTGATGCAAGTCTGAAGCAGTAGTATGGTGCCTCAGCAGAAGTGTTTTCCTAAAAAAGTTATAAAGTTAACTTCAAGAATCTGATTTGAATCAAGAATAGATAATGACTGCAAATTTCATATAAACTGGGACCCAGAAGCTTTGTACTAAGTGTCTTGTCAACCGTTAAACAAAAGTGGTTGTTACATAGGGATCAGCATTTTCAAATAGGGATGTTGTCTACCTCAACTCTAGCAAGTCTTTGGACACTGTCTCCCACAGTATCCTCACAGGGAAGCTTAGAAAGTGCAGGTTATGTGAATGAACAATGAGGTGGGTTGAGAACTGGATGGACAGCAAAGCTCAGAGGGTTGGAATCGGCAGTACAGAGTCTCGTTGGAAGCCTGTGGCCAGTGATGTTCCCCAGTGATAGGTACTGTGCCCAATCTGGTTCAGCATTTTTGATGAGTGGACAGAGTGCACCCTCAACATGTTTGTAGATGACACAAACTGGGAGGAGCCTCTGATCCACCAGAGGCTGTGCTGCCGTTCAGTGAGACCAGGACAGTCTGGAGAGTTGGGTGGAGAGTTGGGTGAACTTCAACGGAAGCAAATGTAGAGTCCTACATGTGATGGGTAACAATCCCTGCAGCAGCACAGGTGAGGGGCTGACCTGCTGGAAAGCAGCTTTGTCAAGAAAGATCTGGCAGTTCTGGTGGACAAGTTAACCATGAGCCAACAATGTGTCCTTGTGGCCAGGAAGGCCAAGGGTGCCTTCAGGTGCAGGGAGAAGAGTGTGCAAGCAAGGTTCTCTTCCCCTCTGTTCTGCCCTAGGGAGGCCATCTGGAGTTTGTGTCCATTTCTGGGCTCCCCAGCTCCAGAAAGACAAGGAACCACTGGAGAGAGTCCAGCAGAGGTCATGAGGGGCCTGAAACATCTCTCCTGGGGGGGGAGGCTGAGAGACCTGAACCCATCTACTACTGGACTTATTTACTGTAGCTTTATACAATCTTATATACAATATGTTTTTATAAGCAAGTGAATTATACTCAGGTGAGATTCTTAAGAAACCAGGATGCTCTAAACTGGTATCTCAATGTTTTTTTTTATTTCCTGTTTTATGCAAATTCTCACTGTTAGTTTACCTGAAGATTAAGGGATTTGCATTACAGATACATTTAACTTACTTTCCATTGCCTAACTTGTCATGAGAATTTTTCATTCAGTGCCTCGATACTTCCTGCATCTGTAGAACCACAGCAAATACAGCATATTTACTGCCATCTCCCTTTAGAGAAGCTATTAAATATAATTTCACAATAGATTACTTGTTTTGAAGACAATCATGAGCGAAAATTTAAAGGAAAAAAAGGAAAACAAACATTTAAAAATAATTTTTAGTCTCAGTGTCTTTGTGCTATCTCTGAGAGTAATCATATTCTTAGTTGGTGTGCATCAATTAGAATTGAGAGCTTTGGATATATTTTTTGTCCCCATATGGGATTTAAAGAACTAATGAATCCATACATTATTAAAAATTGCTGCAGTATCACTGTTTCTCGTTCCATTCACTGCAGTGGAGTCAAGCTCAGATGAAGTAAGCTCGGGTAGATAGCTGCTTCTTGCTTTCTACCCTGCTGCAGCAGGCTGGGAAACTGCAAAGGTCTGTGCGTAGTTCATCTTTGCTCTGTGTACCCCCCAACCCTGCAAAATGTGTATGATCTGCACGCACAATCCCTGTGCACTGGAAACAAAAAGGTTAACTAGAGGTGCTCAAGGCCAGGTTAGATGGGGCTTTGAGAAACCTGATCCAGTGGGTGGGACTGGATGGGCTTTGAGGTCCCTTCCAACCCAAACCATTCCATGATTCTGTGATTAACTGTGGCTTGAGGAACACTGGATGGAGGAAGCCAAGAAAACCATTCCCAGTTCAGAAAACTGTCCAGTCGTTGCTAAGGAAACACATTTGCCTTTTCTCTCCCCTTTTAATGGATGCCAGTACTAAGGTGACTGCAGTGTAAATCCGCTCCGGATAATCTAGTTAAGGATCATGCTGACTCTAGTGAAGGCAAGTTTGAGCCCACAGTGATGCAAAACCTTTCTAAAGAGACTCTTGGCTAAGATCCTCCAGTCTGGAGACTATAGAACACAAACATTTGGGGTGCAATCTAAGAAATGTGCCTTTTAAACACAGATTGAATTTCCTAAATGTTGGATTACTCTTATGGGAAAATGCAGCTTTAATTTGGCTTTGCTTTCAGATTCTAACTTTAGACAGTACAAGCTTTGAAAATGCATTTCAGAAAATACAAAACCTGTGGTTGTGGTTGTGGCTGAGCATAAGCCAAAATGATGGGCACTTTAGCCGGTGTGAATTTATGGCTCGAACAATTTACATTAAGAATAAACATTTTAGTGGATAGCTGGAAGGATTAAAGGATGTTCAATCCATCAGATTAAACATGTCATTCTTGCTGGTGAATGGTGCTATTATCTGATTTGGAAGCTAACATTCTTTCAGAGGAGACGTTTTTACTAGTTTACATCCATTGACAAAGACATCCCTAATTCCATCAGTGATACCTTGGTGAAACTTCCATTGACTCTCATGACTCAAAGAGTTCACCTTTTATCTTCCTGGTGTACTAAATATTGAGAAACCCCCAATGATCAGGGCTGCCTGCAGCTAGTTTCTCCTTTAATCTGAATTATGAGCATGGAAACATGACTCTGAGGGTTGTTGGCCAGTAGTTAGGGTGCTGTTCTGCTTTGGAGGTTTACATGATCATTTTTGCTAAGTGTTACTAAAAGAAATAGTGAGATAACTAGCCCTGACATGCAGTCAGTTTTGCCATAAATCAGTGATGTTACACACTTTTCCTCTTAGGCTCAGAGACACAGATAAGGAAAAGCAATGCTAGTTTGGAAGGAGGACACAAAGAGCAGATTTTCCATGGATTGAATCTGTGGCATTTTGTTTCCCACTCTGTGGTTCCCGTTCTCCCAGCTCAAAAACAAAAAGCCGGTTTATTTCACCCTTTTTCATTAGTGGCTGCAATGCAAGAAGACCCTGTTTTTCTCTAGATAAGAAATATTTTATGGACTGAGTTTTGTTGTTGTTTACACAGTGAATATCTTAAAAATTGGAAAAGTCTAATGTTTACACTAGATTTTGCTAAGAGGTAATGTCACGTTAAAACTATTCTGTGGAATAAATGAGGTAGAAAGCTTGTTCGTGAAGAAAAAATATAGAAGCTTAGAGTGTGTAAATATACAAAATAGATGCCAACAATCCTAATGTCAGTTTGTACTGTAAAGCAGTTCCAAACAGCTATGAGTTGTCCATTCAAAACCAGGTATTTCTTTCACTCCTTCCCAAGGATTTTAATGAAGCCTGAACTTTAAAGCACCAAGTTGGACTGAGCTTTAGGGGCCAGAGGCTATTTTATTAATGGTCCTGGTTAAGGCCCTACTGGACCCATACCCTGACTTAAAAATTGAATTCAGCATTCAATTGCGTCATATTTAAGTTCTCTTACAACCCAAACCATTCTATGATTTCTCAAAAGTGAAGAGGAAGTAAAATACAGTTAGTTTATTCTTATTACTATTTTTTAATTATCTTAACCATCAGCCTGCACACTATTGGCCCACGGTGAAACACAATGCAGTTCAGAGAACTCCTTAATTCAGATTTTACATTTGGTTGCATTACTCACCTTCTCCACAAGCCAAGAGACTATGTATAATCTGACACTGTGACTTGGCTGACAAGCCATAACTTGCCAAAGGTGAGTTAATTTAGTTTTGATAGTGAGTCTCAGAATCATGGAACGGTTTGGGTTGGAAGGGGCCTCAAAGTCCATCCAGTTCCACCCCTGCCATGGGCAGGGACACCTTCCAAAGCTCAAAGCCTCATCCAGTCTCAAGTGTAGGTGAATATATATGTTAATCAATTACCTCTGCTCTACACGCCCTGGTGTCACCAGGCAGCAATTATCCACAGGACATCTCTTTGCAGTTGGCAGCTGGCACAGAGTATGAGGTGGTGGACTCCTTCCAAGTTGCCTAGGTGAGTAGCATCTATTGTGGCTCTGTCCTCTGCCATCTCTAACGACCTTTTTAACATTCTCATTCCTTTCACATTTCCTTGCGGAAACATCGGAACCAACTGTCTGGAACAGCAGACTTCCTTGCTATTTCCAGTTGGAGGCTCCTGCCGTCAAGAAAAGCATTAGGAGAGTATGAAAAGCCATACTCTTTCCTCAGAATTTCTTGCATTCCAAGCAGGGACCACTAAAGGCTTTGGCAGCTGCTTCCCAGACCGTCTTCCACTAAAAGACAGTGATACTTCCAGATGTTTAAAAATTCTTCTATTCTCTGTTTTTTTATGGGTTTTTTTATAGCCTTATTAATATGTAGGATTTATTCTAATTCTCCTTTTTATCTCATGGTGCTCAGGAAGGTTTAATTTTCCTGCATTTCTTATAAAGCAATGATATATCAATTATTGGAAGAGAGATGCGATCATTGGAAATGCTTGTAAGATAAAATACATTCTATTTCACATTTTCAGAAGTCACCACATCACAAGTTTGATTGCTTGGTTTCATAGAATCATGGAATGTTTGGGTTTGAAACGACCTCTAAGTCCATCTAGTTCCACCCCTTCCCATGGGCAGGGACACCTCCCACTGGATCAGGGGCTCCAAGCCCCATCCAACCTGACCTGGAACACCTCCAGGGATGGAGCAGCCACCACTGCTCTGGGCAACCTGGGCCAGGGCCTCCTCACCCTCACAGCAAAAAAATTCTTCCTAAGATCTCACCTCAATCTCCCCTCTTGCAGCTGAAAACCGTTCCCTCTCCTCCTCTCCAAGCACTTCTTGATCAAGAGCCCCTCTCCAGCTTTCCTGGAGCCTCTTTCAGTACTGGAAGCTGCTTTAAGGTCTTCCCACAGCCTTCTCTTCTCCAGGGTCAACAACCCCATCTCTTTCACTCTGTCTTCATACAGGAGCTTTTGCAGCACTCTGATCATCTTCGTGGCCTCCTCTTACCTCGCTCCAACAGCTCCGCGTCCTTCCTGTGCTGAGGACTCCAGAACTGGATGCAGGGCTCCAGGTTTGGTCTCACCAGAGTGGATCAGAGGGGCAGAATCCCCTCCCTCCCTGCTGGTCTCACTGCTTTGGATTCAGCCCAGGACACAGTTTGGGTTCCTGGGCTGCAAGCGCCCATTGCCAGCCTGTGTTGAGCTTCTCAACCACCAGCACCCCAAGTCCTTCTCTCCAGGGTTGCTCTCAACCCATTCTCCACTCAGTCTGTAAACATGTTTGATCTGCCCCCACCCCCATACAGGACCTTGCACTTGTTGAATTTGATGAAGTTAACATTTTTCAATGGAAAATGGGCAGAATTTCAGTTCCTCCTTCAGAAGCAGAATCCAGCTGCAACAAACAGAGGGGAAAGAAAGCAAATCACTATTTCTATGGGCAAAGGAGGAAAGTATAAACTTTGGAAGTTGAGACAAATTACTTGAGTTAATTAGATGAAAGTATAATATTTAGTACAGTCTTCTCACAGGAAATGCAGAGAGGAAAGTGGAGAGTAATATGTAGAGAGAGATCGAGGAGGCAATATTTGGCTGTAGAGTTGCATGAAGCAGACTGGAGGTAGTTAATACAGAGTTGTAGAAAAGAGGAGGGGTGTCTGAAGCTGCAAATGTTCTAATGGAAAGTCTAGCAGTCATGGCTAAAATAAATTATGGACACGAATGCGGCTTGTGTGATGTTTCATGGAAGTGACGTACTTGAGCAAAGAGGTGTCCCATATTAATTTTTCTCTTTTCTTTTTTTTTAAAGGCTTAAACTGCTGCAGTTTCGCTTTATTACTTTAAAATTCACACTAGGGTAGTTCTGCCATAGCAATTTTCTCTTTCATGGGAGTCATACAGTTGAATAGCTTGAATATCAAGAGGAATACTGGGCCTCATTTTCTTCCAGGTGCAGAAATTCATAGGAAGATCCATCTATAATGAAAAGCTGCTTCTGCATTATGACAAATCTGATGTAGGTTTTGCAGATGTAGGTAGGCACTATGGATAATGAAGTTTTAATTACACCAACAATATAATAAAAGGCACAAGTGACATGAGGCATGATATTTTTCAGTAGGAGAAGTGTAGTTAATGTTTGTCTCCTGGCAAATGTAGTCAAACTTTTGGAATAGTGTTGCCCGCTCCATTGATATCATAGTGGCTCAAAAATCATTCTCTAGTTTTGCAGGAATGGGGTTTTATCCATGTATGTGGGGCATTTCACTGTCTACTTCCGCAGTTCCATCTTCATCCCTACAGCAAAGGGACGAAAATCCATAGAATCATAGAATCGTTTGATTCAAAAAGACCTTTGAGATCATTGATCCCAACCATACCTGTCCACTACTGAACAATATCCTTGACTACCCACCTTCCTGGGCATCCTCTTCCAGTGCCTGAGAACCTTTTCAGTAAGGAAATGTTTCCTAATATCCAATCTAAACCTTCCCAGGTGCAACTTGAGGCCATTTCCTCTCATTCTATCACTTCTCACTTATGAGAAGAGCCCAGCATCCACCTCACCACATCCTCCTTTCCAGGAGCTGCAGGGAGCGATGAGGTCTCCCCTCAGCCTCCTCTTCTCCAGGCTAAACAGATTGAGGTCCCTCAGCTGCCCACAGAGCCCCTGGGCTCCAGACTCTTCTCCAGCTCTGTTCCTCTTCTCCGGACATGCTCCAGCCCCTCCATATCCTTCTTGTAGTGAGGGTCCCAAAATTGAACCCAGGTTTCGAGGTGTGGCCTCACCAGTGCTGAGTGCAGGGGGAGGATGACTGTCCTGGTCCTGCAGGTCATGTTTTTTCTGATCCAAACCAGGATGCCGTTTGTTTTGTGGGCTACCTGTGCACACTTCTGGCTCATGTGCAGCTGCTGTAGACCAACACCCTCAGGTTCTTCTGGGGGTGCACTGGGACACTGTTTTTATGATACTCTGCATTTCCTGGAACAGGACGCTCTGACATCCCCATTAACCAAATTGAATTCTAACGTAACACAGGTTCCTCTGAGCAAGAAAATTTCTATTATCTCAGATGCTTTCCAAATTTCAAGAAAGCCATGTCCCACAGCACAACACACATCTCCTCAGGAGCAGGAGAACTGTCTAGGGAGTGTTGTTGCACAATAAGTAATGCTTCTCTCCAGTTCCAGTTCCTTCCAATCAATATTGGCATATTGTTAGTTACTCACCCTCCCCATTCAATCTGGAATCGAATGCAAGAAACGTTTTTGAGTGCTGTTTACTTTTCCTGGACTTGAATCTCGGCAGTAGTATAATAACAGTAGATTAAATGATGCTCGGCGCAGTCATCAGATTTCATGCTGTGGCTATTAGGATCATCTTCCCTGGTTTCATCTGTTGTGTACTTCACAGGACGATGGGCTTGAGTGAGGGCTACTTCCAACACAAATTGTAATCACTCGGAATAGTCACTCCTTTGGAATCTGCACATTTTTATTTCCATATGAGATGCAATTTAATCATTAAGGGAATTCTTTTAGCGCCAGCGTAACATACATTCATAGGAGGAAGTTGACCCCAATTTTGTAAGCGGGTGTTTATGAAGTCAAAGGTAGGCTCTTAAATCTGGGCCAGCAGCAGAATGCCCAATCTGGCACACACAGGAGAAATTATCTACGATTAAAGAGTTTCTGATTAATATGGCTTATGTGCCAAAACTGCACATGCGGCGTATGATCTCAATTAGAGTGAAACCTAATTCTTCAAGGCTAAGCTCCAGATTCATTCTGTAATTTCTTCTTTGTTTAACTTGGACTTTTTTTGACAACAGGATCTAAAAGAAATGTGGGGGGATGGGGAAGCAGAACCCCCACATCATTATAAGCTGCAGTGCTGTAGAAAATACCTTTCTCATGGTGCTTCTGTGAATACCTTGACTATTTAATTTTCAGAAGGTTTGTGGCACATACCTCTAAGGCGCTGCCATTTAGTGTTGCTAATGGAGCTGTAACAGTTTTTTGGAGAAAGAATGAATACTCGTGTGCAGATTTTCTGCTTAAAAAGTAGCTCTTGCCAAAGAAAACTGCTCGAAGGTGGAAAGGAATAAGTATATAATCACGCCACTGTCATTACCTCTGATATTAAGAAAGTAGGAAATGTCAAAGGCCTGTAAGAAAAATAAGTTCAGATTTAATGAGTCTGCTGGAGAGGAATTATCAACATTAATCATTTAGTTAGTGGACTAACATAGCTGGCATCAATAGAATAACTTTTTCCATCCTGTTTTAATATGCAGCAGTTGCTTTAGCTTGTTTCTGAGTCCTTTTTTTCAACCACTAATCCCAAAACATCCTGGAAACACAAACTCTAATGAATGAGTATCATCGCATTTTTAGCGCTCTTCCAAACCAATATTAGTTCAGCTCAGAGGGAATTCAGCAGTTAGTTAGGTTCCTCGTGTGTGGGAAAGGAGGGGTTCCAGGCCCAAGGGAATGTGTGCAGGGAGGATCTGGAAAGCTGCACAGTGGAGCAGAGCACACAGTCCCCGTTTGCTGTGGGTACCGGAGACGCAGGATGTTGGGAAATCTATGAAGAGAGTTGGGGTTGTTCGGCTTGGAGAAGACTCTGAGGAGATTCTATTGCGGCCTTTCAGTACTTAAAGAGGGCTCATAAGAAAGATGGGGGGAAGCTTTTTAGGAGGGCCTGTAACAGTAGAACAAGGAATAATGTTTTTAAATTAAAAGAAGAGAATTTTAGACTGGATAACAGGAAAAAAATTTTTTATGCTGAAGGTGGGGAGGCCCTGGCCCAGGTTGCCCAGAGCAGTGGTGGCTGCTCCATCCCTGGAGGGGTTCAAGGCCAGGTTGGATGGGACTTGGAGGCTCTGATCCAGTGCGAGGTGTCCCTGCCCATGGCAGGGGATGGAACTGGATGGGATTTGATGTCCCTTCCAACCCAAGCCATTCCTTGATTTCATGATTCTATGTTCTTTCTCAGTAATATAGGTGAAAGAAAAATGTCTCTTATCCCATGTTCCTGGCACCACTGCTGTACAGCCGTGCAGCAGATGATGCACAGCACTGTTTCCCATAACGAGGAGGAATTGGTTGCCACTTCTGAAAGAATTTCACATTTTGAAGTGCCCCCTTTCCTTACTCTGATGTGCAGTGGCTTCAGTGGACAGCCTTCCATCGACATCAGAGAGCAAGTACTTACACATGCTCATCTCCTGTAGTACTGTAAGATCATATGCATTCATATCCCATGGTAACAGAATAACCCTTGTGGCTTCTGCCTGGCTTTGGCAGATATTTTTTGGTGAAATTGAATCCATATGCTGGGGTGACCCTTAATGAAACCCTTTCTCTAATTGCTGTATTAAGCTCGCTATTTCCTTGTCATTGTTTATGCTTTTAAATCTATAATATATTCCAAATTAAGTATGTTTGAATGACAGGATTCTGATTTAATTATAGACTTTATAACTGATTAGGCCAGACAATCTAAGTAGTGCATAAGCTCTGCTGGAATAGCTTCATGAATAAAACCAGGCAACTACGAGGTTCTTATTATAATAAAGTTAAATGAAACTAGGCCATTAATTGAATTAGAACTTCTGACTCAGTAATTTTGAAAAATAGTAGCAGTATTTTCTAGACCACCTCCAACTGAATTATTTTCTAGTTAGCTATTTTTTCTTGAAATACTTGATTCCTCATGTAATTTAATCTTTAACATTTTTTCTATAGTCTTTCCTTCCAATTCTTCAGTGTGCTCAGAATATAAATGAATATAGTGTGCATTACTGAGTTTATGGTACTAGTGTTTGGTTTTGTTTAGAACCAGAGGTTTGGTCATAAAGTTAGACCAGTCAAGAAAGCAACAATTAGCAAGTTAAGTTGAGGGGAATGCAGGGCAAGAAGCAGAGCAGAGCAAGCAAACTCATAAGAATAGTGGAAGGCTTTTGCATTTTTGATGATATCAGGACCAGAATGAGGGAAGCTTTGGAAAGAGAGGAGTAAAGATGATCCAGACATAGACGACGATTTTGTAAGGCATGAATTATATTCTAGAATCTTTGGAAGGGACTTCAAAACCCATCCAGTTCCACCCCCTGCCATGGGCAGGGACACCTCCCACTGGATCAGGGGCTCCAAGCCCCATCCAACCTGGCCTTGAACCCCTCCAGGGATGGGGCAGCCACCACTGCTCCGGGAAACCTGGGCCAGGGCCTCCCCATCCTCACAGAAAACATTTCTTCCTGTTATCTATGGCTTTGGGTCAGCTCTAACTTCTACTGTGTCTGCTATGTGTTGACATGATTTCTTCCATGAAGAGTTTATAGAGCCACAACAAAATCATTAAATTAGTGTTTATGTGAAATGTGAATATTTCTGATGACTCAGTGGCCATGTTGGGCAGTCCAAAACTACCAAAATTTTCCTACTAGCCCCCAAGGTTTGCCAATGGAGGGACTTCACAGAGAGTTTGCCCCTCACCTTTGTATGGGGAA
The DNA here is from genome assembly GCA_033459285.1 of Clamator glandarius. Lineage (NCBI taxonomy): Eukaryota > Metazoa > Chordata > Aves > Cuculiformes > Cuculidae > Clamator > Clamator glandarius. The sequence goes on along the minus strand of JAUNZM010000089.1, from coordinate 5,954,946 downwards.
GGAGGACAGAGGAGAGGGAGTCACTGGGATTCTCACCACAGAGCTCAAATTCGTTGCCAGAAGCCTAGGTAGTGGTTTCTGAATGTCTGTGCCCATGCAGATTAGAGGTAATTGTGCTGGAGTTGTGTGCTGCTTGTGGAGAACTTCAGTTACAGTTAGTGCTGCTAATGCACACTTTATTTTATAGGAGCTGCCGTTTCTAAAGTAGCCCAATGCAAAATGTGTCACCCTGTTTTATAAGCGTGATATTGCTGCCCTCTCACTTACTGTAGAGCTCTACGACAATTACAACACAGTTTAATTTACAAATCATTACAGAGTTTAGCCATTACTAGTACAAAGTAGTTACTTTCTCTGTGCAATTGAAGCCTAATTTTCATGCCATCTGAAACTTTCAGGCATCAGGTAACACTTTATTTTATAAGGAAAAAATAACCATTTATTTAAATTGTAAAATCTGTGTATTTACAGAGTGGCTGTTTTTGCTCTTTGGGTTTCACACCAATTACATTGGAGGCTATTTCTGCAAAACTGGGGTCTTATTTCTGAAAAAATAAGTTATCAGCAATTACTTCCTCTGCTTGCATAATTGCTTGAATAATTGTACTCTACAAAATGAAGGAAATTACCCTTTAATGCTGGCTAATAATTCTGATAGTTTGTTAATCCGCAAAGAGCACGGGGGCTCTAAAAGTTGTGTAACTCAGATATTAAGGCTGTAACCGAGAGCTCATTTCTCCTGCAGTTAGTATGAAATGTGTTTACGTATCAGTGAGGCAAAGTGAGTTTATAATTAATTTTGCTTTTACATAAAAAAGAAAATGTAGTTATACCCGTGCACAAGGCAGAGTAAATTTAAGGAGCTTGTTGTGTGGATAAAATCTCTATGCCTTTAAAATACTCTATTCCCTTTAAATACTTTGAACCTATTGCATACGTGCGGAGCATTGTGTGTAGTATTCCAGCCCCCTCTTTGCAGCTGATGGTTCCATTGTCACGTGCGGAGCCTCGTATATAAGCGCCAGTGTTTTTGAGGAAAAAAAGTGACGGAAGGTTTGCAGAACTGAGCTTTAGATGCCTGTTGCAAACCCATAACAGTGGTGGAAGCGAGGACGAATGGTCCACACAAAGTGACAACAATACTTCCCTGTGGCTAGCAGGTTAGAAACAGAATTACCAAATGGTTTCTTGCTTAAGAATTGCTCTCTGTCTTGTCTTCTTATACATAATACTTATACGAATAATTACTTATGTTCTGTTGCAGAAAGGAGTTACATTCTTCATACTGTATCCTAGTCTGTAGGTTCTTACATCAGTTATGAATAAAAAAGTTATCAAAACATGGACTATCCACATATGACTGCAAGAGGGGATATTGAGATGGGATTTTAGGAAGAAACTGTTTTGCTGTGAGGGTGGGCAGGCCCTGGCCCAGGTTGCCCAGAGCAGTGGTGGCTGCCCCATCCCTGGAGGTGTTCAGGGCCAGGTTGGATGGGGCTTGGAGCCCCTGATCCAGTGGGAGGTGTCCCTGCCCATGGCAGGGATGGTAACTGGATGGGCTTTGGGGTCCCTTCCAACCATTCTGTGATTCTACGATTCTGTAAAATGTTTCTGAATATTCATTATGTTTTTCTAGCAGGAATAGTTTACCTTTTCTGAATTGAGCACACTTTCCCGATTCATATGTAAAAGCCTGCAGCAGGAGCTGTGAACTCCTTTATTTCTTCATGAAATTTCTACTTTTCATGATTTTTTTTTGTTCCTAGTAAGTGCACTGAGTGCAGTCTGTGTGCAGCCTTGGGCTTCAGAGACCAACAAAACTGAAATTAGTTTTATACACATAGTTTTGGTCAGAGAAGCTCAGTCTTGCTGAATTAAGCCTACAGACTGTAAAAGACGTTTAATTACACTATGTCATTAATTAGCCCCAGTATTCCTGTCAAAAATACTCCCTTTCTAAGTATCTTACATTCTATTTCAGTAGTTAGCAGAAAAACTTAACTCACTGGTGCTTTTTCTGTCTTTTCATTGCATTCTTCCTGTACCATACCTGGGTGTTCATCTGGCCATGCTGTCCACTTCAGGTTCTGAACAACTTCCACGGTTTCTTCTTCTCCCCTCATCTGCTTTAATGTCGTTTAAAGGTTGATTCTGACTTGATCTTGTATTCTTTCCCATAATATTATGTTATTCTTGGAATCATAGGATCATAGAATCATAGAATCACTAGGTCGGAAGAGACCCACAGGATCATCGAGTCCATCCATTCCCACCAACCTCTAAACCATGCCCCTAAGCACCTATTCTTGTTTTATTTGGGTTGCCTTATCATTCTTTTCATGCACATCTCTCTCTCACCTGGAATTCTTTTATGTTCTGATTCCACTTTGCTTCTGCAGGAGCAAAGGCTGCTAGGGTAAGACTACATTTTTAGAGAGTATATGTATGGTAAAAGAGATTGATAGAGAGAAATTTAGTGTAAGTATTTGTAGGCTTAAAAAAGCATTAACAAATATGGAGTATAAAATCATGCTGTTTCTTTCTGACAGCTTTTAAGACTTGGGATTCATAAATTAATTTATATACATGTGTCTAACAAGTTCTTTTTTACAATTCCTTCTTTTTTTTGTTAATATTATAGAATGTCATGAGTTGGAAGAGAACTACAGAATATCATGTCCAACTCTTGTCCCTGCACAGGTCAACCTCAATATTCAGACTCTGTATCTAAGGGTGTTGTCCACATTGTTAGAAAGGAGAGATTTAATCAACAGTTCTAGAATACCCTGTCATGTTTGTCTCTTGTCTCTCTATGGACTTCTCTGACTTCCTTAGTTTATACTATTTCCATCCTATTACAAATTGCTCAAGAACAGGACTTGTCTACAGAGGTGCCTTTGCAGCATGTCAGGTTAGAAGAAAGAACCATGTAATGATTTGGGTTGGAAGGGACCTCAAAGCCCATCCAGTCCCGCCCCCTGTCATGGGCAGGGACACCTCCCACTGGATCAGGGGCTCCAAGCCTCATCCAACCTGGTCTTGAACCCCTTCAGGGATGGGGCAGCCACCACTGCTCTGGGCAACCTGGGCCAGGGCCTCACCACACTCACAGCAAAAAGTTTCTCCCTAAAATCTCATCTCAATCTCCCCTCTTGTACCTTATAACCACTCCCCTTCATCCTATCCTTGCCCTCCCTGATCAAGAGCCTCTCCCCAGCTTTCCTGGAGCCCCCTTTGAGCACTGGAAGCTGCTCTGAGGTCTCCATGGAGCCTTCTCTTCTCCAGGCTAAATAACAACAACTCTCTCAAACTGTTCTTGTTACGGGAGATGCTCCAGTCCTTGGATCATCATCATGGCCTCCTCTGGACTTGCCCTAACAAATCTTTGTCCTTCCATCTAGACCAGAGCTGAGCAGCATGGTAATCAAGAATCTTGTCAATATATTCCCTAGTTGTATAAGCTTTCCATTAGAAGTGGAATGTTTTGGTTAATAAAAAATCAGTATATCCTACATCTTGGATTGGTTTTGTTGGTTTTCATGGTGGTTAGATTTCACTCATTGTTCAGGCTTTTTTTCCTGGATCATACAGTAACTTTACTTAGTAGGAATCTCACTCTACCCTATTTTTGTGGATAGAGGTAGGAGCTCTGTTGTATTTAGTAAGCATAATACATCCACAAACTTTTTGCCTCTTTACTTTGGAGGTACAATAGCCCTTGGTCTTAGGTTGTCGTTCTCTTCACCAGCAGATGGAGACCCAGATCATGAGACCCAATTTTGCAGGTTAACACATAAGAACTGGTTGCCAGTGGATTTCAGTGAAATTTCCGTGTCCCACTACCACTGAGGTCTGGTTCCAAATTTGTAGCCATCTAGAGGTCTTCAATCCTCTCCTAAATATTCGCTGAGAACTTGGGCAAGAGAAGCAAGGAAAAGGTAGGTGGACACTGCTCTCTAACAAGCGCTACTAAATGTTTTGGTACCTCATTAATGAATTACAATAAAATACAACATTTTGTTATCCTAGGATGACATAGTTCTTGAAGAAACAAAAATAATGGCAAAGGAGATGTCTTTCTTCTGGCTTTGATTTATACCATCTAGATACTCTAGCTTTCTTCAGGCAGCTACAGTACATTCCTGCAGGACTGCTTGCTGTCTACAGGACATCTCTGCCAGCGGGTAGGTCTGCAGGGCTTGAGCAGTTACCCATATTGTCTGGCAAATGTGAAGGCTGGGACGGGGGCACTTGCTTTAGGACCACCTTGTAGATGTCCTCCCCTCTTTTTGTCCATTGAGTTACAGTTAATATGGAGTTTTGTCGACACTAACTGGGCAATAGGAGTCACGAAAGACTTTAGTACCTAGATCAGATCTTAGGAAGAAATTTTTTACTGTGAGGGTGATGAGGCCCTGGCCCAGGCTACCCAGGGAAGTCATGGCTGCCCCATCCCTGGAGGCTGGATGAGTCTTGGAGCAACTTCATCCAGTGGGAGGTGCCCCAGTCCATGGCAGGCATTGGAACTGGATGGTCTTTGAGGTCCCTTCCAATCCAACCCAATCTATGATTCTACTTCTTTCCTTGCTGTAAAAGTGATATAATCCATGTAGGTGGCTATTTATTTTCTGTTTGTCCAGGCCATATGGTCCCTCTGACTGCTTGAACTCCACTTCTCCTACAACGTAGGTCTTCAACACTTTCAAAAGTTCTTGATTATTTCAGATCTTTGGGGCTGGGGCAGTATGTGGGAAGGTTGACAATTTAAAAAAGTAAAAAGGGAGAAAACAGAAAAAAACCCCTTACCATTTACTGTTTTATATTTGCTTGTTCAAAATGCCTGATTTTGGGGAAAATCATACATCTTTTGCAGCAGTTGGCTTAATCTCTAGCCATTTTATCACAAACCAGCTTTTATGGAACATCATCCTTACTTGTGGACATGAGAGATAATACTCTATCAGTGAGGTGAAAAAGATAGCTTTGAAAATAACCCAATGCCCAGGTCATGCCCTGTTGGGGGCCCAAGAGGTGCAGACTATCTTCAGGTGTTGAATCTGAAATTGGTGTCAGTCATATCCAGATAACATTAAAACAGTTGCTGAGAAGCTGATGCTCTTGATCTTTTAGTAGGCACGGTGATGTTGGGCTGACAGTTGGACTTGGATGAGCTTAGAGGTCTTTTTAAACCTTAACAACTCTATGGCTCTGTCTTGAGCATGGTACTCACAGAATGAAAAAATACATGGGAGATAAATGAGATCAGATGTAGTCAGAAATTCTTCTGCTTCCTTTAACAGCATCGAAGTAAATTGTGATAGCGAGAGCCTTGTGTTCAGTTCTGGAGTCCTCAGCACAAGAAGGACATGGAGCTGTTGGATTGAGGCCAGAGGAGGCCACAGAGATGATCCAAGGGCTGGAGAACCTCCCACCTGAGGACAGGCTGAAAGAGTTGGAATTGTTCACCCTGGAGAAGAGAAGGGAGACCTTAGAACAGGTCCTAGTACTGAAAAGGGCTTCAGGAAAGTTTGGGAGGGATTCTTGATCAGGGAGAACAGGGATAGGATGAAGAGGAACAGTTTTCAGCTACAAGATGGGAGATTGAGGTAAGATGTTAGGTAGAAATGTTTTGCTGAGAGGGTAGGGAGGCTCTGGCCCCGGTTGCCTAGAGCAGTGGTGGCTGCCCCATCCCTAGACAGGTTTTGAGGTCCATTCCAAGCAGAACCATTCCAAGATCCCAAGATTCTATGATCCTACCACCTACTTGAAAGAAAAGGCCTCATGATGCTAAAAGGTGTTGAGCAGGCATGCTTTAAACCAAGTTTCAATCTAGTTTCAACTTACCTTTGTGCATGCACGAGCTCTTTGCAAGCACAGGCGTGCCAGGAAGCTTAAACAAAAATATTTTAAGTTCAGCATTTTAAAATACATTCTAAAGCCTACTAAACATTATGCTTTGTGTATATGTAACAGTGTTGAAAGCAAAGTGCTTAGATGGGCTAGGAATGTAATTCCTAGTCTGTGAACTGCATTTTTTATAACTGAATGTTAACGATCAAGTACATGCTAAAAATAATGGCTACAAGTGCAAACTGAGAATATTCCAGGTCTGTTTTCAAATAACATCTATTTGAGAATTAGGCTAATTTTTATGGCTCTCTGTGGGAAACTTGGAAAAAGTATGTAAATACATTTTCTGAAAAAAGAATTGAGACAATAATAAAAGATTTTTTTACACCTGTTTTTTAAAACATAAACCCCCTAATTTCTGTAAGAGTTAAATGACAAATAAAGTCAAAGTGCCTGGGTATTATCTGCATATTTAAGACACAGCTTTATCGCCTCATAATCCCAAGTTCAATGTACAATTTTTGTACCTTTTGAGCTTTGACACTGCAGACATCATCCAAGTTCCTTGTAATTTCCCTGAGAGATAAACAAAACATGAGAACCCTGACCAGTTTGCTAAAAGTGAAACCAAAGGCTTTGAAATCCATTTCTGTGCTTGAACATTACACCTCATTTTCCATTCATTTCTTTGGTAAATATAATTACATCTTTTAGAGTGGATTTTGTTTTGGGTTTGATTGATCAATCATCAAGGCTGTTTACATGGCCCCTGTATTTATACATGTTCACACTCACATCCACAAGCTTCACAGCTGATCCGATAAAATTTATGTGTCTAAATGATTCTGAATTTCCTGATTCTTAGTATAGGAAAGGAGCAGGAGGGCAGCAAGGTGTAAATACAGAGTCTAGGAACCACCTGCAAGAGGTGTGGCAGAAAGTGGTGTTTCCTAGGTTGGCACATTGACAAGAGCATTGATTTTCAGACTTCTTGGGTTTTGGGGCTGCCTTCACTTTCCACAATTTCTCATGGTAAATCATTAGTACGTCAGTAACTTGGGAGCTGGTTAGTGCAGCCTTATAAATCTTCGCTGGATGATTCCCAGGGTGGGTGAACAGAGTAGGAGAGGACCAGCATTATTCCATGACCTTTAGCAGGATCCATGCACTTCAGTGATCAGTGTTAGACCAGAACCTAACAGCCTTAGGGGAGTATTGGGCTGGTGATTTTTGCTGGGATAAATGACAGACAGTATTTTCAGTTAAAATCCTCTTAGTTTTAATACACTCCCCACCAGTGCATTGACAGCTCTGAATTGAATGTCTTGGATTATCAAACAATTGCCCCATCCCTGGAGGTGTTTAAGGCCAGACTGGATGTGGCTTTGAGCTACCTGATCCAGTTGGAGGTGTCCCTTCCCATGGCAGGGGATTGGAACTGGATGGGCTTTGAAGTGCCTTCCCAACCATTCTCTGATTCTATTTGTCTATATGCTCAGCAGCATAAGTCCCAGTGATTTCACCCAAGAAGTAGATACTTTTTTCAGATAATTGAAACATTTATATGTTCATTTTAAGTATTCAATACACCAAATCTTTTTGTTCCTGTGATTTTACAGTTGTCAGCAACAACAGCTCTTCTCCTGTCAGCTCTGCATGTGTACGCATAGACCTTGCTGCCAGCGTAACTGAAATGCAACCGCAAGTTTTGTCTGGCTAAAGCTAACTACATGTGTAAAGGAGAGTCATAAACGGGGTACCAGCGGTCAGTGTGTTCCATCCAGGCTGTAGCTTTGTACTCGTTCATGGGTAAGAACTGACAAAACCAAAATCCTGTTTTGGTATGTGTAGAAAATGTTCACCGTAAGAGGAAATTAAAATTATTTAGCTTAAAGTCAAAACAACAATTTAACATCCCTTTGTGTACACAAACACTCTTCTGAAAGTCACAAATCATAGATGCTTGATGTTCAGAGCCATTTTAAATGCTACTTACCTAAAGCCAGGAGATGAGAAACATGTGGCAGACCTTTTTTGCAAGAGTTCAGGGGGTGGGGGAGCAAGAGGATGTTTGCATCTGCAGGAGGAGGGCCTAAAAATACTCTAAAAGCCGACAGTTCACTTAAATCATTAATCCTACATTGAAGACATTTCCACATTTTAATGGACTGCAATTAAACCCAATATTTCTTAATACGAATGTCAGGTGTTTTCAGCAGTGATGCAAATGACTGCTTAGTGCTATAATTCTGCAGGCGAAAGCCTTTAGAGCAGGCTCATTTAGGCAGCCAAATATAAACAAGAGCACATAATTCCATCTGCTTTTTGGCAATTTGTTGTTCCTTTTAGGTTCTCTTTCCCCGTTTGTCTTGTGGACACAGTTTGCAGGAAATGTCAGCCACCATGATTGATAGCATGAGATTGGATGTACTGACTTCATGCTTTCATAAAGCAAGACAGCTGTTGGGAGAAACTTTCCTTCAGGAGCTGGAAAGGTTTAAATTTTCCATCTCTTTGACTATTTGGCCTGATGAAGGATTGGGTTTTACCAGACAAGTAAATAAAAAGATGGCTAAGATGTACTAGAAGGTCATTCAAATGATCTTTAAATAGCAATTACTGGAGGGAGGCAGAGGGAAAGCCCTCCCCATTCTGAGTCTGCTTAAGTAAGCCCTAAAAAGCTATGCTTGTGTTCCCTCAATTTTTTAGCCACCCTGTAAACCAGACAATTTCTACTAACACAATTTTACAATGGGAGTTAGTCACGAGGCAGCAGGCATTGAAGGCGGTTCAGTTGAATTCGCTGGTTGTCAGCTGCGTTTCTGTGGCTGTGAGACTCTGGCTTAGTTCCAGAGCTCTGTAGCACACCAGTTTGAGGTTCTTTTTCTTGCTAAAACTAGATATGTTAGTTTAATTAATTAGGTTTTTTAATAAATTAGTTGTATTCAAGAAGGGTGTATGCTTTTCTTTTAAGCAGAAAGGGGGAAAAGGGGGGGGATTGTCAATTTTTGCAGTTATACTTAGATCTGAGAGGTATTATTTTATTTTGAGGAGTGTGCATTTTGCAGATGTTATGAGCATACTCATAGAATCACGGAATCATTAAGCTTAGAAAAGACCTCTAAGATCACCCAGTCCAACCCTCAGTCCAACACCATCGTGACTATTAAACCACGTCCCAAAGTTCCATATCCACATGTGGTTTTGAATCTCTCCTGGGATGAAGACTGCACCTCTGCCGTGGGCAGCCTCTGCCAGTCCTTCACCACTCTGTCAGTAAAGAAATATTTCCTAAAATCCAGTCTAAACCTCCCCTGACACAGCTTGAGGCCATTTCCTCTCATCCTATAGTATGTTCCCTAGGAGAAGAGGCCAGCACCTACCTTACCACAACCTCCTTTCAGAGAGTGATAAGGTCTCCCCTCAACCTCCTCTTCTCCAAGCTAAACAGCCCCAGGTCCTTCAACGCACAACTCCTGGGCCCCAGACCCTTCCCAGCTCTGTTTCCCTTCTCTGGAGATGCTTCAGCCCCTCGATGTCTTTCTTGTAGCGAGGGGCCCAAACCCAAGATTCGAGGTGTGACCTCACCAGTGCCAAATACAGAGGGGACAACCCATGCTCTGCTGCTGCTGGCCACGCTATGGCTGATACAAGCCAGGATGCTGTTGGTCTCCTTGGCCACCTGGGCCACTGCTGGCTCATGTTCAGCTGCTGTCGATCAAAAGCCCCAGGTCCTTTTCCACCAGGTAGCTTTCCAAAAGATGACCAGTCTATTCGGAAATGCAGTATGTAAACCTTTTATTATTTTTCCCTCCATGCCATTTGTCTCTCTGAGAGGGATGAGAGTCAGCTCATGGTTTGAAGGACTAATGAGTTCCTGGCTACACTAATTCTTTACCGGATCTATGATGGAGATGGGCCAAAACCAGAACTCAGGAACTGAAAACCCCTTGATGCGAAACTTTGGTGGAGTCAACATTTAGATCTTTTGAGTCAGGCTCCAAATTCCTCTCCTGTCTAGTTTTTTCAGTCTGACACATCAGTATCTTATGTGGCAGTTGCTACCCAAGGCCTCTTAGCAAGGTCTCCCAAGCTGCATTGGGGCTTACTGAGTTTTCTACTTCTTTGAAATGCCGCAAGTGTCATAAACCCAGTAGCAAATATCATTGTATGTTTCCTTTAAAACAAAAAAATAATATGTATGTCTCATTGTCAAAGAACCCTAGGCAGCTGGACAGCTTTCTGCCAACAACCATATTGCAAAGATCCTGAACAGATCCTGTGCTGCAAAGTTTTAACCTAGACTTCTCAAAAGTGAGACTCATCCTATATGGAATCTTCAAGATAAGCCAGAAAGGTAAGGAAAGGGCTGGATCAGATGGGGCTCCAGTCTTGATTTAAGCAGGAGAGACAGAGGTTGAACTGGAGAGCACCCAGCATTTCTGTGCCCACCAACAGCTCTCAGTGCTGTTGTGCACCCTGGGCTGTGCTGTACCCTCTGCTGCATTTGTCTCTGAAGTTTAAATACAAGGCAAAATGCTCAGGGAGCAGGAAAGCATGTTTATAGAAGTGGTCAGGATTGTAAGAAAATTTGATATTACCGCCAGTCCTAAAAAAAAAAAAAACAACCCTCAAAAACCTTTAGCAATTCTTCAGGAACCAAACTGAAATAGCATAAGTAACTTTGGGCAACCAAAGGGTGACATTAACTGCTGTGCAGAGATATTTTGCAATGCTTGGGGGTAAGAGGATACTAAGGAACTCTGTGGGTCACTTCATTTTGATCCGGTAAACATTTCCGTAATCAGTAATCATGGGCGCTGTTTCGTAACTCTGTATAGATCACTCGAACAATCTAATCACTTACACAAATACACAGCTTCAACACCGCTAATTAGCATTCTGTAGAACTGGCAAAAAGCCAGTCTGAATTCTACATGTACAATCAATTTACTGTTAAACATTTAAAGAGCTAACTATTTATACCTAAATGAGAATCTTGTTTTTTCCCCTTTTTTTTCACCTTTATAAGCCTATAAATTAATCCTGAGTATCTGCACATGCAGGGTGCTGTATTCACTCTTCCAGTAACCCTGTTTCAACAGGTAGTGTTTCATCAGAGAGGAATTTAATGCTCTGCATTGCTTTGGCAGATTGTGGCTGCACTGTGATAAATAAGGTTCTGACAGGACTCTACTTAGTTCTGAACCATCGCTCCACTTAGTTTGCAAAATTCAGTGTGATCAAAAAACTGCTTTGCTGTTATTAGTGATACTTTTATACCATTTTATACCACAGCACAAGAAAGACATGGATCTGTTGGAGGGACTCCAGAGGAGGCCAAAAAGATGATCTGAATGCTGGAGCTCTAGGGAAAACATAGAGCAGCCTCCCAGTATGGCTTTCAGCTGCAAGAGGGGAGATTGGGATGAGATCTGAGAAATAAATGTTTTGCTGAGAGGATGGAGAGGCCCTGGCCCAGGTTGCCCAGAGCAGGGGTGGCTGCCCCAACCCTGGAGGGGTTCAAGACCAAGTTGGATGGGGTTGGAGCCCCTGATCCAGTGGGAGGTGTCCCTGCCCATGGAATGGAGTGGAACTGGATGGGCTTTGAGGTCCCTTCCAGGCTTAACCATTCCATGACTCTATGATTCTATGACAAACAGGCTGGGTAGGAACCCTAACCAGGATCGTGTATTTCCTTACAAGGTTGGTTTCTCCATTTTTTTCTGAGGGCTAGATAATATCTTCCATTTTTTTCTCTGCGTTCACCCCTTACTTTTCCTTTATGGCTTTACATGGTACTAGAGCAAAAATGAACAGCAGGAAAAGCCATGAATTCAGCTGTACTGTCACTTTACTGTGTTATTAAAAAAGAAATTGAAAGCTCAGGGGCATAAAAGGTTTGTTCTTTCTCTTCTTTTTTTCCCTGAATAAGTTAATACCACAAAAGTAATCATACTAGTTTTCAGTAAATGCTTTTCATCTTCCTTCTCTCAAGAGCAACTCATCATTTTAGCTGTAAAATTAGTTTCCCGAGAAGACAACGAGATGGATTTGAATTTGAAGATGAGCAACAGATGCTTAAAGCAGAAATTCCCCTGCAATGCTCCAGCCTGTCAGGGATCAGATTAGGGCCTCAAAACACATGAGAATTGGATTCTACAACTTTTCCTAGGGCCATGCAAAGGTGTAAGAAAACCTAGTTATGTCACTAGCGCTTTATATCTTTAAAGATTGTTGTGCAGTTTTTATTGCAGTCTTAAATCAGCACAAACCAATCACTATCCCCATAAGTAATCCTGACGTATAATTTAATGTATGAATTGAGGCACAGAACGTAAAGAACAGGTGATAAAATATTACTCCAATGCTAAGAACATTAAAATGTTGATGTTTTGAGCAGCTGGCTTAGTCTTTTTTTCTAGGTTGGAATAAATAGTAATATTAAAGGATTAGCATAACAAGCAAGTGTTGAATGACCTGATTTCATTGCAGGCAACAGGAGTATTTAGGAACTGGCATTTGGAGCGTTATAGAGCAGAAGAATTTAATTCTTCCAAATATTTTTTTTATCATATTGTTTAGCTATGGATATAATTGTTACATAGACATCAACTCAATATTTAATTCGGAAACCTTTGAGGTTAGAGTTATTGAAGCACTTCAAATTTTTATTTAAAAATATTTCAGTGTGCTATTAATAAAAGAGAATGTCCTGGTATTTTTAAGAAGAGGATTTCCAAGTTTCGTTGTTTTGTTCAAGCACAACAAAGATGGCAAACAAGCAGTTATCTGGAAAGAAGCATCAAGACCAGGCAAGGAGTAAAAATCATGGAATCACTGAATGGTTTGGGTTCGAAAGGACCTCTAAGCCCATCCAGTTCCAACCCTCTGTGATGGGCAGGGGCACCTCACAGTGGATCCTTATGTCATCTCAATCTCCCCTCTTGCAGTTGAAAACCAGTCCCCTTCCTCCTATCCCTGCCCTTCCGGATCAGGAGCCCCTCCCCAGATATCCTGGAGCCCCTGCCAACTCTGGAAGCTGCTCTAAGGTCTCCTTAGAGCCTTCTTTTCCCCAGGTTCACCCCGGAGAAAAAACTCAAGTTTACCCCAACTCAGGTTCACCCCAACTCTCTCAGCCCATAGATAAAATTAGAAAGCTTTGTGGTGGTGTCATTCCTAAAATGAGAAAGATCGTGGAGCAGCTGGAAAGTCAGAAAATTAAAGCCTGAATATCAAATATTATGTTCCTTCCAGCACTGAAAGGGACTCTATGAAAGCTGGGAGGGGCTCTTGATCAGAGATTGCAGGGATGGGACCAGAGGGAATGTTTTTAATCTGAAAGAGGGGAGATTGAGGTGAGATGTTAGAAAGAAATGTTTTCCTGTGAGGGTGGGGAGGCCCTGGCCCATGTTGCCCAGAGCAATGGTGGCTGCCCCATCCCTGGGGGTGTTCAAGACCAGATTGGATGGGACTTGGAGCCTCTGATCCAGTGGGAGGTGTCCCTGTCGATGGCAGGTGTGGAAGTGGATGGGCTTTGAGGTCCCTTATAGTTTATGATTGCATGAAATAAATATTCAAAGTGGGAGGAAAAGTATGTTTTAATCATTGCAGCTACACACACTTGGTCCTGTTCCTTAATCTCTTTGAAGCCCCATCTCCTTGGAAGCAGCAGTGATGCTGGTGCAGAGGTGGAAGTGGAATTGCTCAAGAATTCGATTCAGTGTCCACTTAAAGGCTTGCAACTGGAATGATAGACTCCAGTCTTATGATAGTACTTTCAGCCTTTCACTTTTTATTATTTCTGGGTTTTCACTTTATGAAACAGACAGAAATGGTCTATCAAATGTGACAGTCCTCCTTTCCTAGGAAATAATCCAGAGTAGCTCCTCTTGCACTGCTTTAGGTACGTTTATTACTAGTCTTAAATGCTTATAAGAACAGTTACATCTCTGAGTCACCAAACTGTTTTCCATGTTTCTTTCAGTAGCAGATTCCTTTCATTTTGAGGAGAAAGAGCGAAAGGCACTTTTGTCCCATTGTACCAATTTCCTTTATGGTACCTTCACCATGGTACTTCTGTATTGTTCATGCTGCTTGCACTCAAAAGGCTGTCATTGTCCACAAACTTTGATGGTTTTCCAACCATTGTCCACAACACTCAGATGAGTGTCACGATGACCAATGACCTGAAGATCCCTGTTGTCAAATCTTGCTCCTGGGAACTTTGGATCTTTCACCTATCATCACACTGAAAATGAGCGAAGCTGTTACAACAGATCAATCAAGAAGAGGAAGATGTTTGAAAACTTAACTCAGTGCCTTGGTTACCATAATGACATAGAAGCTTGGGAAAGGCACGATGGTCTTTCCAGACAGCCCCATGCCTAAGAGTGCACTAATTCTTGGCATTGATTGTGATGCACGGGGAGACTGACAGGAGACTGTCAGGAATTTACAAGTTGCATTTAGAAAACTATATTGAATGGTAACAGTTCACTGAAGTTTCCAACTCCATGTTGAATCAGAGGTATGCAAAATATTTTTTGACAAAGCACAAAGCCTCTAAAATGCAAATATTTCTTTTTCCTGTGTTTTTTATTCAGAATTTCAGGAAAATCTTATTTTGTGAGCTATCTTGTTTGCTGCACATCTTTCAGCAAAAATGAATTAATTTTCCTTTTAATACTGAAATAAACGCTTGAAGTCTAAACTGCACTTTCTTTCTCAACAAGTACAGAATCATAGAATCACAGAATCATTGAGATTGGAAAAGACCTCTAAGTTCATCCAGTCCAACATTCAGCCCAACCCCACGGTGCCTATGAAGCCATATTCCAAAGCGCTGTAGCTACACTTATTTTAAACCCCTTAAGGTTTAAGGAATGGTGAATTCACCACTGCTCTGGGCAGTCTCTGCCAGGGCTTCACCACTCTGTCAGTAAGGAGGTTTTTCCCAGTATCCAATCTAAACCTCCCCTGACACAGCTTGAGGCCATTTCCTCTCATTGCATCACTTGTTACTTGGAAGAAGAGACCAGCAGCTCACCACAACCTCCTTTTAGGGAGGTGTAAAGAGTGATGAGGTCTCCCCTCAGCCTCCTCTTCTCCTCTTTTCTCTGTTTGAAAGCACTCAGGAAAAAATGTGAAATCTGAGAAAATGTAGAATTACTAATTAAAAAGTGTAATGTTCACCTCATGAAAGGTGATCCTCTGAAGCTTACAAAGTGCTACCATCACTACAGTCACAGTGACCTAAGGGAGAATTTCCACTGTCTCCTGTATGGGCTGATTTTTATCACAGGTGTTGTATCCCAAATGACAAGGACATTGCTGTTAAAATCACAAGGAAAAAAGATTTTCCTTGTTTAAAAAAAATACAACCCCCCAAACACCAACTGTCCATGAATTTTGCATTGGAATTAGACTGTCTCTCATTTTGTGAGCATTTACCTTTGTGGTACACAGCCCAAAAGAGGACAGAGTGTGTAGCTGTCGAGACATCTGTCCTGTTTCCGCTAAGTTTAATGCCTTTATTGTCCGTGAGTCAAGATATAAAGACTTCTTGTTCCCATAATGGATACAGATGGTTGAGTGGAGGGCAGGGAGGTTCTTACAAGAAAAAGTCATTTGATTGCTGCTGGGATCCCTGTCAGTAAAATGCTCGAAGATGGTTAATTGGACATTAACGTGTCAGATTTTCAACAAAATAACAAGAAATTTGCCAAAAATAAAACCCGAAGGAAACACGCCTCCAAATTTTACAACAAAGCTTTGTTTAAACTAGGAGTTAAAGCAGCTAAGATTTATGACATGTTGACATAACTGATGGTAAAGGAGTTGGCTGAAGCTCCGGGTGTGAAGGTCCAAATGAGAACATCTGCATTAAGAAGCTAATTCTCTTAAACATACTGATCAAAATATTAATGCTACGTGTAAACACAAGTGCTTTATCTGACAGTGATTTACATTTGGAACGACCTAATCCAGCTATGCACTGCATCTTTATTCATTACCAGCAGCCTTTACTTAACACTTCATGCCCGCTTGCACAGGTGGACAATCTACTCAGAGTGACTATTGTGTTTATGTTATTTTTTCATAAGCAGGGTTTGAAATTTGTCAAACTGCATCATTGTTTAACTATGTGCCAGTCAAAGGGAAATTGCCAGATGGAGCGGCTTTCCCCTAACCTTGCTCCAGGCAATGAAATTACACATAGGCCACAGTCTTATGTCAAGTCTTTAAAAAAAAAAAAAAAAGGCAGGGAGGAAAAAAAAGAAGTCAAGCCATGAATAGGTATGACTATGTGCATTCACAAAACCTGGCTTTCTTATACCACTAATTTTATATGAAGGCTCATGCCAATGGTAAATAAAACTTCATGTCCGTCATGTCACTCATTAACTAGGTGCTCATAATTTATGTATTTAAGGCTTGCTTGTCCGCCAAGCAATCAAACAGTAAACCATGTTTTATAGGTGTTAGTGTTTATAGAAACTGTAAATAAATGTCAAACAAAAAAAATCAGATTTCAGAAAAATGATCAGGGTTAAGTCATTTATCATTGTTCCAACTGGAAAAATCTGATAACTTGCCAGTGCCAAAGCAAATGTTTCCCTGGCTTTTTTTCTAGCATGCAGCTTCAACTACCAGATTGTAGAATCCTATTAGAAGGATTTGATGAAATGGAAAATTTGCAGATCATATGTTTTAACTGAGCCTCTCCCTCAAAGAACAGGACAAGCTGGCTCTTTAAGATGGTGGCCTTGCAGAGTTACAATCTGTTTCTTTTCTTCTGTTTGAAACCAGGATGAAGGGGAATGGTTTTAAGCTGAAAGAGGGGAGATTGAGATGAGATTTTAGGAAGAAATGTTTTGCTGTGAGGGTGAGGAGGCCCTGGCCCAGGTTGCCCAGAGCAGGGGTGGCTGCCCCATCCCTGGAGGGGTTCAAGGCCAGGTTGGATGGGGTTCAGAGCCCCTGATCCAGTGGGAGGTGTCTCTGCCCATGGAATGCGGTAGAACTGCATGGGATTTGAGGTTCCTTCTATCCAAAACCATTCCAGGATTCTCTGATTTACGCTAAACACAGATGATTGGTTGAGAGAACTTCGGCAGAAGCTAGGCTGCTCTAGCATGTTGGCAGTGAGGTTCTTTGCAAGTGAATGAAAGTCAGTGTGAACCCCTGCTCAATCACACAGCTGGTGAGCACTGTTGGTTTGGCTGTGCCGGCTGTAGCACTGTTTCCTCCAAAACAAGGTACACAAGGGAGAAAGGACATGAAGGCTTAGTTTTTTCACATTGATGCTCTCCATCCAAGTTCATTCTCACTTCGGACCTACACCTGTGGTCCTCCAGGTAACTCAATTTTCTACCTGGTTGTAGCTGTATCTTTGAAGTTGCTTGTTGTACATGTTCATCACATGTAGTTCGGCTAGAGATCTGGGCATTTAGAGTCTCTTGCTGGCATACACAGAAACTGCAGACCAGTAGTGGCTGCCTGCCAGGTCCAGAGTTGAGTACAGGATCCATTCAGCAATAGATAAACATGTTTGTGCTTCTCAGTGTTAAATACATTCCTGTTCAGTGTTTGTGGGGAAAAAAAAAAGTGTGTAATTCTAACATTCTCTAGATTGATTTCTCTCCAGAATTGCACTTAGATGGAGCTTCTTGACTGACTAGAAGTTCATGGAGAACCACCTCATAGTGTGAGGCAGGGGTGTTGTTCCCCAGAAGATGGGAAGCAAACAGACACTTTAGAAGGGGATGACATTAAGTTCAAAAATCAGTAAGGTGGTGAGTCTGGCAGGGAAAAAGGACACATGAACAAAATGTAAGTGAAGATAGTAGTGTACCTGGTTCTACTTAAAAAACTAGCATAGGAATGGTGGTGACAATGACTGGGATTTGTGCTTTGACAATGACTTTCAAGCAGCCTCCACATGCAGTGTGGAGTGGGTCATAGATTTTTAAAGAAGCTTTACTGTCACTGCAAGATGTGCCTGTATGAAGATGCTGTCATGGGGCACTCATAAGTGGATGCATGATGGTTTGTTTCATTTATGATCTTGGAGTGCAAAGGAGAAAGCAATAATCCAACAAGTCAAGGGAGTTGAATTTCAATCCAAACTGGAACTTTATTAATTGTGCTGGTAAAGCAGCTTGTGATAGAAAGAGAGAGAGAATAAGGAGAAAGATAGGGAGGAAAGGGAAGAAAAAGGAATTTATAGCTGACACCATGGGTCCACAGATGTCTGGTGTTTCTGGAGGTCCCAGTCCAGAAGGCATTCCACTGCTTCTGTCTTCGATTGAAGTGCCCTCACAGTGGGGAAGATCTTCAAAATTCAGCTGCTCTGGAGCTGTCTTTTATGCCAGTCAATACACCTGCAACCCACCTTTGCCTGTGGAGATGTGCCAGTCTCCACCTAGCAGGCCACGCACATCAGGAAAGGAGTGTCTACAGGTCTCCTCCCTTTGCGCATGCGCTCATTCTGTTGGCAGTGGTCGACTTGGGGTCTCCCGATGAAGGTCAGTAGTCATCATCACCTTGAATGCATGCTCTGTTTGGTATGACTCTGTGGTAAGTCCCGTCATTAATTTTCCTGTCCTTTTCTCCTTGCTTCATGAATCTTTCACAACATTGGGGAGCAGGCAGGCTTACAGACAGCAACAGAACATTTTTGAGATAAGGAGGTAGTTACAGGTAGATAGGTAAAAAACATTCCTTGCTAGTTTGTACCAATTTCAGTCATTTACAAAACATTCCTTGCCCACGTTCATGATTACAGTCAAGTTCTTAGGCTTAGCACCTGATGAGAAAGTGTTGAGGCAGAAATCAGTCCTTTGACCAACCCTTACACAGTTTCATAGTGAAACTAAAATACAACCCAGTTGGATGATCCCCTGCCTCTAGAGCCTTGCTGAAGAGGTATGGAGGTTTGTAACCCGTAGAAACGTGGCTCTTTCTAAAGGCATTTATTTAAAAGATGACTCCAGCCTTCAAGGCTTGCTTTCAGCAATAAAAAAGGGAAGGAAATGGAATGTTTCTAATTTCCATAAGATCATCAAGACTACACAGTTTCTTGTAATCATCAAAGGAAATTAACGGGATGAACCCTTAGTTAGTTCTGTGCATCACTTCACCATGGTATGATGTCACTTGATACATGGAAATCAGGAGCACGTAGTGGAAACAACAGACACATGGAAACCAGCAGGAACCATGTCTGCTTATGCTTAGACTTTCTTTAGTCCATTCTGCACGCTGCACTATGACCAAATAAGAATCCCACATACTCAGCAGGAGCTTGGAATGGGGTTGGACTCCCAGTGGCAACATACGGGCATCTGCTGCTTGATAGGGCTGAACTACTACTAACAACTCCACTAAAACTGACCCTAATGGCTTCTCGGTACAAATTTTATGCTTAGGCTTCACTAGCACACAAATGCTATGAAGGGAAAATGGTTTCTGATTCTTTCTTTTTCTAGATAGACTTAGGGGGAAAAGAGAAGTAGTGCTTGTTTTGGAATGTGAGCAATAAAGATCATTACCCTCAGCACTGACACCCTGTATAATTTGAAAAATGATGTGACTTTTGGGTAAACATGGACATGCCATAAAGAATGTGTTCCTACATTAATTAAAAAAATCAAGTCTACAGACTGGGTAATGAGCCAGAAAAAGGCCTGATTTTTAAAAAATGCATTAAAAGGCATCAATTATGTCCTTAGCTGTTTGAAGGGATTTATTGCCCATATTTTTTTAAACCTGTTGAACCAGAGACTATCTTCAGAGAGCAAGAAAACGTGGAATAGATAGACTTCAGTCTATGTTTTAAAATGCCCTTCATAGATGTGTAAATCAATCTGAGCCACAATGCAGCATTCAGGTTGCCCCATTTATAGGCAGTGACTACTGAGCACTCAGGAGGTCCTAACAATCGGGAGAACTTTGCCGTGGGCTTTAATGAGTCTCAAATCAGAGCAGAGTTTAAGGGAGTTTTGCTGAGTAAGAATTAAGTGGAAACCTCAGGACTTGTCTCTGATACAGGTGCACAGAATGGCTCAGAAACAGTTTGCAATGGAACCCTCAATGAAGTTGGCCAAATAGGTGGAAATAACATCACTTAAAAAATTCACTCAAAATACCATGAAATTGGATACTGCATATTACCATACTCCAAATGCTGAGAGTCTATTTGTTTAATTTGGATGAGTTTTCACATAACTGTGAGGTAAAGTAATCTACGGTGGGCACAACAACACGAAGGGAATTCTGAAGCTGGTCTGCCATACGCCCTTCTCCGTTGCTGTTGAAACAGGACTCATAAATACATCTGAGGGGCCTGTGCGAGACATGCCAAGGCACATTTTCTCAGTGAATGTTTTTCAAAGCTTGTGCAAAACCAATAAAAATGGAAGTGACACTTTAAAAAATAATTTAGGCTCAAAATGATTTTATTTTACTGTAGAGGCAGAAAGCAGAGAAAATTAGAAAGGATATCATAAAGCACAAGTGTCATAGATTAATAATATACAGCTACAGGTGAGTTTGAGCTCAAGTAGAGGACAGAGTGACTACATAAACATAACCAATATCTTGATTTCAATTTAACAGTCACATAATCCTAGAAACATAGAATGGTTTGGGTCAGAAGGGGTCTTAAAGCCCATCCAGTTCCACCCCTGCCATGGGCAGGGACACCTCCCACGGGATCAGGGGCTCCAAGCCCCATCCAAACTGGCCTTGAAACCCTCCAGGGATGGGGCAGTCACCGCTGCTCTGGGCAACCTGGGCCAGCACCTCATCACCCTCACAGGCCAATATTTCTTCTTAAGATCTCATCTCAATGTCCCCTCTTTCAGCTGAAAACTATTCATCTTGTCCTATCCCTGTGCTCCCTGATCAAGAGCCCCTCCCCAGCATTAAAGCTGAAGCATTTGGCTTTTACCCCGTGCAGTACTATTCTTTGCTGACATGGAGCTGATGTGGATGCTCCTGACAACACTTCACACCTCCAACTGTCCTGCCTCCCCTTCCAGCCCTGTTCCTCAGGTCAACCTTCTAGGCCCTGCTGCAGGAATGTGTGAATGGCAAAGGCTGCCCATGGATTGTAGTAATGCCCAGCTGTCATTAATTCAATTGTCATCAGAACTCGGCAGCCCCACGAATGCAGAAGTGCAAGTGATTCTTGGCTCCCAAATCATGTTTTGCAGGGCAGGAATATTCCCCTTGGGTCTGATGATGAGAAATGGCTTTGTAGACTTGTGTTATACTTGTGAAGGCTCAGGGAATTTCAAAGTTAAAACATATTAATCATATTTCTTGATGATTTACTTTTTCAGTTTCCTCCTTCCTTAAAGCATGGCTCTCTTAGTGGTTTAAAAATGTGGGATATGACTAAGTTACAGGTGTCCATAGTGTTGAAACCATACGGAGGAGTCTCTCTTAACTGTGGGGGCAATACTGATTTCTTTAAATGTATCATTTCATAGCAGTCTTCCAGTACTGAAAGGTGCTACAGGGAAGCTGAGATGGGGCTCCTGATCAGGGAGTGCAGGGAGAGGATGAGGGGAACAGTTTTCAGCTGAAAGAGGGGAGATAGATTGAGATGAGATGTGAGGAAGAAATGTTTTGTTGTGAGTATGGGGAGGCCCTGGCCCAGGTTGCCCAGAGCAGCGGTGGCTGCCCCATCCCTGGAGGGGTTCAAGGCCAGGCTGGATGGGGCTTGGAGCCCCTGATCCAGTGGGAGGTGTCCCTGCCCATGGCATTGTTTTTCATCAAAAGAAAGGATAACAGAGAATTCTTCCTTATAACCCTGTAATTCATAAGAATGTACTCTTATTTAAAATGTCTGGAAAACAAGTTAATCTTGTTTTCAGTAACAGCATGTGAATTAAAATGCTTATTTTATGCAGGCCTATATATCAGGGAGTCACTATCCTTGGAGGGGTTCAAAAAACATATAAATGTGGTGCTATGGGACCTGATTCAGTAGGCACAGTTGTGTTGGCCTAATGGTTGGAGTGGATGATCTTAGAGGTCTTTTCCAACCTTAATGATTCTGCGACTTCTGTTCAAATGAACAAGAAGTAAGCTTGGATTTAGGAGCTTCTGCTGAAACTCAACCAAAATTTTACAGCAAGATGTTTTCCATTTCCTCTTGATTCCTTTTGAATGACAGACTTGTTTCCAAACATAAATTATTTGAAAAATATTTGAATGTGTAGGTCATAATTTACTTCTTGGGTTAAATTTTTATTTGTAAAAATTACTATACAATGAGGATTATAAGGAAAGGTACAGTTATGAATGACATTGAGCTGATAATTACATTGATTTTTCTTAGTTTAGGCTAAAACCAGACTGAAGCTGTCAATTGCAGTGTGCTAAATCCAATGAAAATTCTCAGAAGCAACGTTAGAAATGTTGCAACAGTTTTGTGTTTCCAGTTGTCACTTGAAGATTTATTTAAGGCATCACTTTGACTCTTGCTTTTTACTCATATATCTGAGATTTGTAGATTCTGCTGACTCTAAGACAGATCATTTGACTATGAATTTATAAGATTATTTTTGTTGTTATTATTATTATTGAAAAAATGAATATTTTACAGACACAACACAAAAATAGTCATTTGGTTTCCTGTCCTGTGATTCATAAATCAAATGTACAATATACATAAATCAAATGTAAAACAAATGTGGACAGCATTTAAACTCATATGATACTCCTAATGATGTTTCTTAGATATACACATTTTTTTTCCAATTCTAAATGTTCTCCTATAGAGTTACCAAATTCTTATTTCTGCTTTCATTAGAAAAACCTATATCTGCTTTCATAAAGGATTTATTTTCTGAGGTAGCTGTGTGTAAAGAAGCTTTTATTTTAGGTTCACTACTCCAGTTTCATAAACCGATGTATTTGGTGGCATGGCTCAGGCTGTATGAAATCTTCGGGTTTCATAACATTCTTTAGCTCTGCATTTGATTATAACTGAGTCAGAAAAACAATGATATTCTTTCCCCTTGCAAATTATTTAGCTAAGTAAGAGGTGAGTTGGATCATCCTCTTCCTGGGATGACTTCTTCTCCCAAGTAACAAGTGATAGGACAAAAGAAAGTGTCTTCAAGTTGCACCAGAGAAGGTTTAGATTGGGTTTAGATTTAAGAAAAATGCTCTTACTGAAAAACTGGTGAAGCACTTACAGAAGCTGCCCTGGGCAGTGGTGGAGTCTCCATCCCTGGAGGGGTTCAGAAAATGTGTAGATGTGGCACTGTGGGACATGGTTTAGTAGATGGTGTTGAGCTGATAGTTGAACTGGATGATCTTAGAGGTCTTTTCCAACTTTAATGATTCTATGATTCTATAATTTTAGGCCACAGTTTTGTTTGAAATACCTTCTGCTCTTTCTCTTGTGTAATACAGCCTGCGGAAGTGCCAGCAGCAGGATGTTTCACAGGTGGAAATGACTTGCACGTGGCAAGCCATGGTGGGTCAAAGTGGGGAAGGTATCTCTATAGAGAAAAGTTTCGGTACTGGGAGCTGATAATAGAATAGAAGCATAGAATGGTTTGTGTTGGAAGGGACCTGAAAGCTCATCCAATTCTACCTCCTGTCATGGGTAGGGACACCTCCAAGACCCATCCAACCTGGCCTTGAACCCCGCCAGGGATGGGGCAGCCACAGCTTCCCTGGGCAACCTGGGCCAGGGCCTCTCCACCCTCACAGCAAGATCTCTTCTCAATCTCCCCTCTTTCAGCTGAAATATCTTGTGTTATTTCACAGGAGAAGATGGCGCTATGAATTCTTGTGACAGCTTGTGAGTCAAACTGACAGTGCATCGAATATTGATCCTATTGTCATGATGGTAATGATGCAACATTTGACAGATGGAATGAAATTTATTAAGAAATTTGCCTCATTTTTGCATCCTTCTATCTCCAGGAAACAATGAGAAGAGTATTGAGTACTATGTGCAGCTAAGACGTTGTTTTTTTCCTTGAGCCTGTAGTTGCTTTTTGTACCTCGCAGATGCCAACTAAATAGTTAAAGTATAACTTTTTTTTTTTTTTTTTTTTTTTTTTATGGCAGATTTAGAGCTGTTGACCTCAAGAGTGTTCTGGTGCTTTGGGGGATAGCATTCCATTTTTCTCTTCACACATAATGAGCAGTGAACTCCTTGATTGTTGTTGTCTGTTCCCTCTACAGAGAGAGCACTGCAGCCAACAAACCCAGTGTTTCATGCTGCAAATCTAAACAGAGTGATGCATTGCAGGTGCTTTCCTCATCTCCTCACGCCTCTCCAAAACATTAGGAGGGATTTTCAACTTCCTATTCAACTTTTAAATGGAGAGTCAGGTCAGTCTTTGGATTAGAAGACCAATAAATCTTCTGACTTCACTTATTGTATGAGCACGCAGCTAATATCAACTGTTATCATGGCTTGCAATGCTGTGCCACTTTGACCTCACTTCAGGTTGTTAGAGTAATAGCTTAATGAATATATCTGAAGACCCATCATAAATTGCAAGCAAAGAAAATGTCACTTCTCTGATGTTTGTGTATAAAAATCGGACCTTAAATTGCTTTCTCTCTTAATCATTCTTTGTTTGAATTACCCTGTAGGTGGCCCTTTGCAAAGATGGGAGCTCCGGTGCTGTAAATAAAGTCCAGCAGGATGCAAGGTGCTGAAAAGAGTGACTTCACTGGCTGTGCTGCTCCGGTGCTGCAGTGAAATGAATGATTGTTGATTTGTATTTAATGCTCAATTTCCTCTCCATTACTACAAACCATGCAAGGCAGACCTCGTTTGAGGCTATTCATGTGAGAGCTCAATCTATCCGGTTTCACATCTGCTAAAAGCCCCCATGTCATACTAATTACAGTCTTCCCCTGGAAAGAATTTGGGGTTTAATACCAAAGAAAGACATACTTACTTATAGTTAATGCCCTCATCTATACAATTTGTTGTTTGTAAGCTAGAAGCATACTTGTGCAGTTGCTTATACATTAAAAAAGAGGGATACAAAAGTACAGAAAATGAGTGCAGTGGTTGGGCTTTTTTGACACATTTAATAACAAGCATGTTCAAAATTGAAACCCACAAAGTCTCTCTTTTAATTTCTGTGCCATAGCAATTATTTCTCTTGGGCCTTTGGTCTATGCACCACCATGGAGCAAAAGGTAATATGTGTACTCCTTCAAAATCAAAAGAGACGAAAAATTAGCTCCTGACAAATAAGCAAGGATAATGATGTAGGGCTTAGAATCATAGAATCATAGGATAACCAGGTTGGAAGAGACCCACTGGATCATTGAGTTCAACCATTCCTATTAAACACTAAACCATGTCCCTGAGCACCTCATCCACCCTTGACTTGAAAGAATCTTCTACCTTGCTGCTGCATCCAATTCACTTCTTTTATAAGAAAGGGTCACTAAGTACAAGAAAGATACTGAGCTGCTGGACCGAGTCCAGAGGAGGACATCAAGGCTGATGAAGGGATTGGAAAAAAGGTCTTATGAAAAGTGGCTGAGGGAAATGGGATTATTTAAGTCTGGAGTCTGAGGGGAGACCTTATTGCTCTCTACAACTGACAGGAGGTTGTAGTGAGGTAGGTGCTGGTCTCTTCTCCTAACTACTAAGGGATAGGACGAGAGGAAATAGCCTCAAGTTGAACCAGGTGAGGTTTAGATTGGATATTAGGAAACACTTGTTTGCTGCAAGATTGGTGAAGCGCTGGCAGAGTCTGCCCAGGGCAGTGGAGGAATCTCCATCCCTGGAGGGGTTCAAACAACATATATATGTGGCATTTCAGGGCATAGTTTAGTAGACGTGGTGGGGTTGGGCTGGAGGTTAAACTGGATGGGCTTAGAGTCTTTTCTGACTTTAACGATTCTCTGATTCTATGAAACTATGGCGTATGATCATTCAATCTTAAAAATAGTTGTTCGTTCCACTGTTTCTACTGAAAGCTTATTCCAATCTTTGCTCAGGGGATTTGTAAATATTTTTAATGAATTTCAAGCTGAATATATTTTAACAATTTTTATTCATACATTATTCTGTATCACTGTTCTATAGTTTATGCTTCCTTGGCATTTGCTTTGTGTGTAAATGCTCTGGAACTGAACTGGAGAAACCAGAGCAAACAATTTAGGTAGAGAAGGGAACTGATAAAGAGTCCTGAAGTCCTCCTATCTGCTCCTGCCCATCAATTACATAGAAATGTTAAGGTTGGAAAAGACCTCTAAGGTCATCAAGTCCG
Organism: Clamator glandarius; assembly: GCA_033459285.1. Taxonomy (NCBI): domain Eukaryota; kingdom Metazoa; phylum Chordata; class Aves; order Cuculiformes; family Cuculidae; genus Clamator; species Clamator glandarius. The sequence goes on along the minus strand of JAUNZM010000089.1, from coordinate 5,928,820 downwards.
ACTGTCAGCCCAACACCATGGTGTCTACTAAACCATAGAGTCATAGAATCACTAGGTTGGAAAGGACCCACAGGATCATCGAGTCCAACCATTCCCATCAAACACTAAACCATGGCCCTGAGCACCTCATCCACACGTCTTTTAAAAGCCTCCAGGGAAGGTGACTCAATCACCTCCCTGGGCAGCCTGTTCCAGTGCCCAATGACCCTTTCCGTGAAAAATATTTTCCTAATTTCAAGCCTGAACCTCCCTTGATGGAGCTTGAGGCCATTCCCTCTTGTCCCATGTCCCAAAGTGCCACAGCCACACGTTGTTTGAACCCCTCCAGGGATGGTGACCTCCCCACTGCCCTGGGCAGTCTCTGCCAGGGCTTCGCCACTCTTCTAGTAAAGAATTTTTTTCCTAATATCCAATTTAAACCTCCCCTGGCACAATCTCTCTTCCTATTGCTTGTTACTTGGGAGAAGAGACCAACATCCTCTTTACCACAACCTCCTTTCATGGAGCTGTAGCAAGCTCTTCTGCAGTGCAGGTACAACAGGCCACCTCTACCAGGATGATACACTTAATACAGTGTTTTGTTTGTTAAGTGCTCAATAGCAGATGCTTAAGGGAGGCACAGGAAATTCTCAGTCTGTTTGAAGGCTGCAGTAGTGTCCAGCCAAGGGGCTTTCTGAGTCAGAGGCGGTTTCTTGTTGCATAATAGACCTTGACGAATGTTTACTCCAAGAATTCGAATCCACGCAAGCACTCAGCATCTCAGGGTCAGTTCTTCTGCAGCTTAGTATGAATTTCATAAAGACTGCTGACTTCTATATTTTCTTAACCTCTTTCTTAATTGAGTATGATGCCCTATATTTTTTTACTGTTATATAAGAGAGGGAACAGTACTTTGCTAAACTGTGTCACAATTTGCCAGGTTTCTTCCCCTCCACTTGTCTCCTGCAGTTTTCTTCTGGTTACTATAAAACATAGGGATCTGCTATATTATTTCACCTTAAACCTTTACGATGACCAACTTCTGTATATGTTGCCTTTTCTTCTGTTTTCCATTTACTTTGATAACTTGTTCTGGAATCAGGAATACTGTTGAAGTCAGTAGTACATTGCTACCCACTGAATATCTGGTATCACTTTCAATGTAAAAAAAGCCAAACCCAACTCAAAGCCACTACCATCAGTGTTCCTTCTGTCTGGACTGAGAACAGTTTGGTTCTCTTCAATATGAATATTTTTCAGGCTTCTGGGGCTTAGCCTTCATTTGATGAAGTTCTCTCTTATGCCTTATGCCAATGAAGCATCCTGCTTAGATTCAGCATCACTACCCTTACTGACAGCAAAGATATAAACTCTCTGTGGTCTCCCTAGATTGCCTGTAGTGCTCGCACTGTGTCCATTACAAAGTGATTTTATCTTGCAACACATCATCATTTACAATAAGAGCTGAAGTCCTTTGTCTTAACATCATTTTAAAGCTCCTGTTCCCATTCTGGCAGTTCTCATTAACTTCTTGATTGCTTCTTGACATCTTAAGTCACAATATTCTTCGGTCACTCATTTTTCTACTGCATTTTATTCTGTTTTGTTCCTTGCAGTAGACTTTTGTGGTGAGCCCTCATCTCCCTCAGTAGAAGTTTTCTCAAAAGGTTTCAGTTATCCATGCTGTGGAAGTTCCTACTTATTCAGCAGTAGGACGTTCCAGGCTTTCTCTGCATCCAGAACACACCTTCAGCTGCTTTATGTTGCCCATGTGTTGTCTACTTCCATTACATTCATCAGGATTTTGGGTTCCACCAATTTCTTAACTGGACTCTCTCATAAATCTAATTCAGTAATTGTTTTCAGTGTGGTTTTTGCAATGAAATAGCCATTCAGAATCATAGGTGTACAGGGATCTTTGGTATTCTAAATGACATTTTCTCCTGCCTCAGTGTCGATATTTTTGTGTTTGTTTCAATTGTTGTTCTATACTATAGTAATGATTTTCCTCTCAGAAAAACCTTTTAAAGCTGTGAAAATAAAATTATAGGGGTTTCTGGCTTGTAAAACCAAGAAATGTGTGCTTGCAGCCTAGAAAGCCAACCATATCCTGGGCTGCATCACAAGCAGTGGGACCAGCAGGGCAAAGGAGGGGATTCTGCCCCTCTGCTCCACTCTGGTGAGACCAAACCTGGAGCTTTGAGTCCAGTTCTGGAGTCCTTAGCACCGGAAGGACACAAACCTGTTGGAGTGAGTCCTGAGGGAGGCCACAAAGATGATATGAAGGCTGGAGCAGCTCCCATCCAAGCGTTAGGCTGAGGGAGGTGGGATTGTTCAGCCTGAAGGAGAAAATTCTCCAGGCAGACCTTAGAGCAGCTTCCAGTTCTGAAAGGGGCTCCAGGAAAGCTGGGGACAGGCTCTTGATCAGGGAGTGCAGGGACATGATGAGGAGGAGAACAGTTTTCAGCTGCAAGAGAAGATATAGAAATGAGACCTGAGGAAGAAAAGTTTTGCTGTGAGGGTGGAGAGGCCCTGGCCCAGGTTGCCCAGAGCAGCTGTGGCTGCCCCATCCCTGGAGGAGTTCAAAGCCAGGCTGGATGGGGCTTGGATCACCCTGATCCAAGTGGCAGAGGGTTAGAACTGGGTGGGCTTTGAGGTCCCTTATGACCCAAACCCTTCCATGATTCTATAAAACAGAAGGATGAAGTCAAAGACTTGCCTGAGGCTTTATTCTCACAGACGCTGCTGGACAGGCAGCATTGATGAAGTGTTTCTGTTGAGTTTCAGAGCAATGACTGAAGAGCAGAATAAACCTTAAGTATCAGTCTTAATTAGTTTCTAGGGATATTATAAATGAAAATTCTTACATTAACTAAATCCTATTGCTGGAATGGAAACATCAGTTTGTCTAATTTGGCATGTGACTTAATATATGGTCAAGTCTTCTTTTGTCAGTATAGTTAGTCATTTTTTCTGGATTTACCCTTGAAATAGGGAAAAAGTCATATCCTATTTTAATTCAGAAAACAATCAAGACATATCAGGAACACATCAATGATTACGTTTCGGTTTTTTAAAATTTCTTTCCATTTTAGAAAAATATTGCAACATGAAGCAAATTGCACAAACCAGGCCTGAGATATTTCTATGGCAAATAATTTATAGCCTACTGGAATACGTGAACTTCAAAAGGAACTTACATTGTAGCAGGTTTAGGCCAACATTTAAGTACCCAAAAGAATGCAATATTCAATTTCACATGACATTATGTGATGCATCTATTTCCTTGTACATGCTTCAACTACAGCAAATTATTCAATACATCAAAGCAATTCTCCTTAAATTTTGCTCCCATGTGGTCATTTGCCTGCAAAATACACATTGCATTTAGTGATTGTTTATATTCCCGTGAAGTGATCTCTGTAGATGATCCAGAGTAACAGCCTCATATTGCTAGGGAAGAGAATGAAAAGAAGTTTAACTCCTTCACAAGCTCTGAATGGTGGGGGGAACTTGTTGCAATGAAAGAAAACACAACAAGAGCAAAAACCAGCAACCAGATTTGAGTCAAACCAAACCCTAACTGACATTTTATCTTCAAGTGGGGCTGTGTGCATCCGATTCCTTATGCTGTGTCATTTTGTTTCAGATGTATTGTCATATTCCGTGCTCCTGGAGAGGATGTTCTTTTATACTGTTGAGGTTTACCTGAAGTATGACTGCAGGTTTCTGTGAATTTCATAAGGTGATGTTTCTACATCTTCCACATGAGGTGTGATTAAGTATCTTTTTTCTTTTTTTTTAACCTGGAGATCCTAGTCTAGTCCAGAAACAACTATAGATTTATTCCTGTCATGCACTGATGACAGGAAACCATAATATGAAGTTATCCAAGGACCATTTATGTAAGCTATTGAAACTAGTTTGCTCTAGTTTTTGCTTTTTGGGAAATGTGGAATATCATTGACAGAGAGCATATGTGCCTTAGGTTAAAAAGATGCCAGGAAGAAAATAGTTCTGTAATGCAATGTGATCAGAGACCTACCACAAACGTGGAACGTTCATAGAATCACAGAATCATGGAACAGTTTGGGTCAGAAGGAACCTCAAAGCCCATCCAGTTCTATCCCTGATATGGGCAGGGACACCTCCCACTGGATCAGGGGCTCCAAGCCCCATCCAGCCTGGCCTTGAACCCCTCCAGGGATGGGGCAGCCACCACTGCTCTGGGCAACCTGGGCCAGGGCCTCCCCACCCTCACAGCAAAACATTTCTCCTCAAGATCTTATTTCAATCTTCCCTCTTCCAGCTTAAAACCCTTCTCCCTCTTCCTCTCCCTGCACTCGCTGAGAAAGAGCACCTCCTTCTTTCCTGTTGGCCCTTTTATGTACTGGAAGGCTTCATTCATGTTGAACATACTGAGGCTGTATGATCAATAAGCGCTTTCCCTTCTTTCATTCAGAGGTTAATTTCTTCCATCCTTGATCCTCCAAATACAGCAGAAAGTGTGCCCTACTTTTCAGAACAACAATACACTGAATTTTATGAGCTCCAAAGAACAACTTCTGGGGTTTTGGCTTTTGAGCTGTGGTTCAAGGCTGCTACCCTGTATTTAGTTTGCTTATGCGCTCTGAAAATAGGGCTTCTGATTTTTCTAAATGTTCTTGTGCTCTTTGAAATATTTGCTATTTCACTGGAAAGCCATCTGCTCTCATGGGACACGCCTGTGTGTGCAAATTAAATTTAACAAGATTGGATAGGATGGTGGTGCGGGTCAAGAGGACCTACAGGAAAGCTGGAGAGGGGCTCTGGATCAGGGAGTGCAGGGATAGGATGAGGGGAACAGTTTTCAGCTGAAAGAGGGGAGATTGAGATGAGATCTTGGGAAGAAATGTTTTGCTGTGAGGGTGAGGAGGCCCTGGCCCAGGTTGCCCAGAGCAGTGGTGGCTGCCCCATCCCTGGAGGTGTTCAAGGCCAGGTTGGATGGGGCTTGGAGCCCCTGATCCAGTGGGAGGTGTCCCTGCCCATGGCAGGGGAGGGACTGGATGGGCTTTGTGGTCCCTTCTGATTATTCCATGATTCTATGATTCTAAGATTGAACAGGACTTGTGCAAAAAGTTTAAGGGGGACATGCAAAAAGGGAGACTGTTGTAAGCAACAACTGCAACTGTCCTGCACAGCACCATCGTGAAGCATTTGTGTGGAGCATTTGTCTGGGTTCTGTGAGGATCAAAGCTTTCTCCACTTTGTACAGAAACAATTGGCAGCTGTTTCTAATCCACTGAAATTGTGATCGATTTCTAGCACTAGCAGAGCAAGAAGGACTAGAAGTTCCCTAAGGATACCTTTCCTCAGAGGTAACAGCGGATAACAGGAGGATTATTCCATGCAGAAGATGGGTTTTCTCTTAGTTAATTGAGGGACGATAGATGGGTAAATGTTTTCTTTTATTTGTTGTACTGACCTGTCCTGCTCCTTCTATTTATTTACAGAACAGAGTGTGATTGAGAGGCTTGTACTGAAGAGGCTGTAGGGGTGGTTGTCCTCAGTTGGCCTTTGCTGATAAAATGGTTAGAACCCATTGTGTAAAGCCATGTAGCGTGCAGAAGAGGACCGACGTCTTTCCTTTTACCTGTGTACATCAAAACTCTGAATCTGGATCTAAGTTTGCACAAGTCTGCATTATCTTCTGTTAGAATGCTTTACTTTTCCTAAAACAAATGCAAGAAAATCATAGAATGGACAAGGTTGGAAAAGACCTCTAAGCTCACCCAGTCCAACTGTCAATCCAAGCCCACTATGCCTACTAAACCATGTCCTGAAGTGCCACATCTTCACATTGTTTGAACCCCTCCAGGGATGGACACTCCACCATTGCCCTGGGCAGCATCTGTCAGGGCTTCACCACGTTATCATTAAAGAAATTTTTTCCTGATATCCAATCTAAACTTCCTGTGGCACAACTTGAGGCAGTTAAATATAGTGTTCATCAGTTCTGGTCTTCTGTCCATCCCTGTAGTAACTGTTGAACCAATAGATGTTGTAACAACCAACTGTCATAGTAACCGTGGAACTGACACAATGCAGTGATCTCTCGTGGTGGTGTCTCAAGCTGTGGAATAATTCAAGAAACCAGTTTGGGAACTTTATTTCAGTAAAAATCAGATTTGATGTTCAGCTTGCATTTGGCTGCTCTTTTCCCATTGTATTTTAAGTAATTAAGGCTTTTTCCCTTTCTTCTTTGAAGAGTAGTCCCCAAGCCCTGTAGATAAGATATGTTTATAGCCTAGGACTGACTGGGTTTTATGATGGAGCAGCCTCCAGCAGTTCCCTGGCCCAGGAACCATCTGTAGAAAGCTCCTTACATTTTCAAACAATGCAAATAGGAAGGTTAATTGGATTACAGGTCTATTTTGACTAATCCAGCTGATTCACTTGAGAGCTTTTATGGAGATCTACTGATATAAGTCTGTTGGACTAAAGGTTTTAATTAATAATTTTATTTTTTCTCGTGTAGAGCACTACAAGAAAGCTGGTGAGGGACTTTTTACAAGGACAGGTAGTGACAGGAATTGAGGAGGAATGAATTTAAATTGGAAAGGGGAAGATTTAGATCACTCATTAGAAAGAAATACTTCATGATGAAGGTGGGGAGGCCCTGGCCCAGGTTGCCAGAACAGTGGTGGCTGCTCCATTCCTGGAGGTGTTCAAGGTCAGGTTGGATGGAGCTTTGAGCAACCTGATCCAGTGGGACGTGTTCCTGCCCATGGCAGGGGTGGAACTGGATGGGCTTTGATGTCCCTTCCAACCCAAACCATCTTATGATTCTGTGATTCTTAGTGTTTTTTTCAGGAGCCTTTTATCATTCCACCTTCAGATTTGTTTTCCAGTACAGATCTAACCTTGTTTGTACCAAGCTCTGGAAAAATGTTAAAGCAAAAGGAAGATTTAAATTTTGCTCCATGACACCCGTTAAATACTGGAGCAGCATGGCACAGTTGCACTTCATCTACAGCCAAAAGGAAACGGGAGCCTTGCGACTGTGGTGGTGGCTTGACAAAATCACTTGGTTAGACATTTTCATAAAATGAAATAATTCATCTAACTTCTTTATTTCCTCTCCCACGTGATGCTGAGTTGCAATAAACTGTCAGCTTGCTGTGGTTTATTCCTTTTCATGACAGACAAAAGTAAAAGAAATGTTGAAATTGGAAACAGTCATGTTGCTTGCATCTCCCTTGTTAGGCTGGAGCCAGCAAATGCCCAGTGGGCATCATAATGGATGGGTGTCACTTTACAAAATACTCCTCGGTTGGTCTATGCTTTTAAATATTTTGGCTTTCCACAGGACTTTGAATTTGACAGTGATTTTCTGAGTGCCCCAAGTAAAGAACACAAAATACAACTCATTTCCTTCAGGAAAAATGAAATGGAACAAGTCTGCTAACATTTCTTGCACAGGAAAAAGTTCAGGCAGCCCTGGAAACTAAGCCAGGATTTGTCCTGTGATGCAGACATTTTCTATCCTCTTGCAGGTTGCTCCAAGCCCCATCCAACCTGGCCTTGAACCCCTCCAGGGATGGGGCAGCCACCACTGCTCTGGGCAACCTGGGCCAGGGCCTCCCCACCCTCACAGCAAAATGTTTCTTCCTAAGATCTCATCTCAATCTCCCCTCTTTCAGCTGAAAACCGTTCCCCTCGTCCTCACCCTGCATCTCCTGATCAAGGGCCCCTCCCCAGCTTTCCTGGAGCCTCTTTCAGGAGTGGAAGCTGCTCTAAGGTCTCCCCACAGCCTTCTCTTCTGCAGGATGAACAACTCTCTCAGTCTATCCTCTGGTGGGAGGTGCTCCACCCTCTGAACATGCAAATATGTTTTGTACAGCATCACCATTGCAGGCATTAATTTGTACTGAATACAACAAAGAAGTTATTTTGTGCTCTGTACCCTCATTGTACTTGACCTAGGTAGGTAATGGGCATTGCTGTGGTCACTAATGAGATTTCTTTATACCACAATTTTTCAGTCTTCTTCTTGGCAGCTGTCACCCCCTTTATCTCTTGCTGTGTAACATGATGGCCAAAAAGTGCAGGAGACCTTCAATGAGCTAACTCTGTGGCAATTAAATTATAATATCATGGAATAGTTAAGGTTGGAAAAGACCTCTAACCTCATCTAGACCAACCATCAACCCAACCCCAGGGTGCCTATTAAACCACATCCTGAAGTTCCATGTCTACCTGTTTTTTTTAAACCCTCCAGGGATAGTGACTGCACCACTGCCCTGGGAAGCCTCTTCCAATGATTCATCACTCTTTGATTTAAGATTTTTTTCCTAATATCCAATCTAAACCTCTGCAGGTGCAACTCGAAGCCATTTCCTCTCGTCCTCTCTCTTGTAGAAGAGACCTGTATCCACTTTGCTACAACCTCCTTTACGAAGCTCGCTTTGTAGCTGCTGGTATTTTTGTTGTAGCACTGTGGTCAGGCTAAGCATCACGCCTGCCACTGAATTTTTTCAGAAAGCTAAATTGAATGATAAATGTTTAATCAGAATTATTTCTGCTATGCTGAACCTACACATCAATGCTTGTGTACTTATTGAGGTGGCTTAGCAGACCCATTTTCTCCTTCTATATGCTTCTACATAATATACAATCACTTTGATTTGCATGCTCTGTTTAAATTTAGTGTTGGGCCATCTAGCTGTGGCAATGATCTTGCCTTGAGAGACCGTCCTTGGTCTTGGAGACTGAACAGTCCTGGATATAGGAGGTCAGGGGATGAAACCAACAGTGCTGAAAGAGATGATTATCCAGTTCCCCTGTTTGCTCCAGTGTAAAAAGCTCTCCTCTAGCCTCCTCATGGCCTCAGATACTACAAAACAGATATTGTTGGTGGAGATCATGAATTCCAGTGCTCTTTACTGTGTCTATCTACTTTTCTATCTGTATATGTTGCAATAAAACAACATGCGCAAGGTTATAAAAATAGCCTGGAAGTGATTGACATTCTCATAATGCTTGAACGAGTCAATAATGCTCATGTAACGAGCTCCTGAGAAAATAACAGTTTTGGTCAATACTACACTTTTAAAAAATGAATTGTTTGTTTTTAATTAACCTCCTATTTAGCCCTTTAGTCACGCCACGTCCATCAAGCACAGTAGAGAAAAACACACGCTGTCTTGAAACACTGCATTGTTGCCTTAAACTTTTATCTCTTCCTTCTTGGCTTTCTCTTCTGCATTCCACCTTGGCATGTTTTGGAGGACTGAGGCAAATCATGGCTTGTCATGTTACTTCGAAGTCAGTGCTTCTCCTTTGTAAGCAGGGTGCTAGGTGATTCATCTGTGACAGAACATCCCATTATGTTGTGACAGACTGTCAGGGGGAACCTGCTGTAAGTGCTTAGCAACAATATAGCACTTCTAATGTGTCACTTGGCACTTTTTGCCTTTTCTTTTGTTTTTCTTTTCTTCCTCTTTTTTTTTTTTTTCTTGCCCTTGCTAAAGTCTGACAGATTTTAATCCATTAAGTGATCCAAAAAGCAGTGTTTGGAATTTTGTAATGCTCAGTAGAATTGAGCAGGACGGGCAGCGCCCACAAATTCCTGACAGGGAGGAAATAGGTTCTGTGGTCTTAAGACTCTTCCTGTCACATGAGGGTGAGTAGCACATTGTGGAGTTTCATTTGTATCTTTTAAGGGAAAAATTATATGCTATCAGGGGAGGAATTTTTTAAAAGCAAATGGATCCATATCCCAGTTATGAAGGAGACCTGGAATCAGTATTAACGGTTGTGAGGTGACTTTCAGATATGTAATTCTCCTAAATAACAAGTGATAGGATGAGAGTAAATAGCCTGAAGTTGTACCAGGGGAAGTTTAGATTGGATATTAGGAAAACATTGTTTGCTGAAAGAGTGGTGAAGCACTGACAGAGGCTGCCCATGGCTGCAGTGGAATCTCCATCCCTGGAAGGGTTCAAACAACATGTAGTTGTGGAGCTTCAGGACATGGCTTAGTAGCCACAGTGGTGTTGGTCTGATGGCTGGACTTGATGATCCTAGAGGTCTCTTCCATCCTTAATTATTCCACGATTCTGTTCTATGATTCTATACTTCCTTGAGTTGTTCTGTTTCTCTGCTTATTTATGTGTGGTGCTCGGGGTTCACAAGCTCTGGAGTTCAATGGCTCCCTGGGACTTCACAGTGGCACCTTATCCCTTGCACAGGGCTTGTGATAAATTACAGCATCCTTCTCATTGAAAGAAATTTTTCTACTTATCAGTGCAATCAGATTTAGTGGGGCTGAATTCAGGAAAAAGGAGTGTGAAGCTGAACTTCAGACAGCTTGGAGACTGGTACCTGCTGGGTGCCTTCATAGCTAAGGTGTCTTAATAAGGTGCCTAAATGTTTTGGAACCTGTCATAGAGTAACCACTGTTTTGACAGTTTGTGTGTGCCTGTGCATTCATGTGTGCTTACCTCAAGGTCATAGTGCCCGTAGGAGCCCTTACCTTCTGTTGGTGTCAAATTCACTCATCTTCCCCTAAGTTAGGAGTGAATTGATGACTTACAAAAATATCAGTCTCAAGGCTTTGAACAAAACTACGAGTCACATCCATCAACACGCGATTACTGAGCAATTTGTTTAAAATAAGACAAATACTGCAGGTTAAAGGGAAGACAGAACATGGGGATCTAATGCATTTTTAGTGCAAAAATTAGTTCTGCTTAACTCTTCAGTATTTCTATGTATTGTGTTCTTTTTTTCTTCCTGATGATAGGTGAAAACTGCATCCAGCACTGCATGGGATGAAAGCTGCAGTGATTTCAACTCCATGTAATCTTGATTTAACTGATTCTGCATGACATGTAGAGTCGTACCCAGTTTTCTGTAATTTTTGAGCAGCTCTATTTGATTAAACTTCTTAATAATTTGATTTAAAAATTAATAAGTCAGATTTTTGAAGAGGAGAAATGGGGACACAACAATAATATCCTGTTATTTCACACTTGGCAATGAACTTACTTTCTGTCTGCCCTTCTATTCTTTATCACGAGTCCCTCTGTGCATTACTAACATCAAGAACTAAGCAAATAGCTTGAATGTCTTCTCCGTCTATCTTCTTTGAACAAAGACCAGGCTAATTTTGGTCTGGCACTTATTTTTGAGTCATCAGACTTGAGGAAAAGATAGCTGTGTCAGGACCTGATAATTATGTCCTGACTCTTACACTGTACAGAAAATCACACAGATGAGATCTTAGGAAGAAACGTGAGAATGGGGAGGCCCTGGCCCAGGTTGCCCAGAGCAGTGGTGGCTGCCCCATCCCTGGAGGGGTTCAAGGCCAGGCTGGATGGAGCTTTGAGCCCCTGATCCAGTGGGAGGTGTCCCTGCCCATGGCAGGGGTGGAACTGGATGGGCTTTGAGATCCCTTCCAGCCCAAACCATTCCATGGTTCTATGATAGTTGATTCAAATCCACTGAACACCAAGGAATCTTTTTATTAATGACAATGATTCCTTTTATCTAAACAGATGACTTGGACAAGATTTCGAATATAGCACAGCTCTTATGCTGCTGTGTTCAGATCAGGGATCATCTCCAGACTCTTGATGCAGCATGCATCTGTAGATAGATCAAAAGGGAATTCATCAAGACCTAAATATTTTGAAGCTTTAATATTATGAATTAAGATGTTTTTATAAATTGTCTAAAGCATGGTATTCCTTTTAATTGAGCTCAAGGAAGAGAACTTGACTCCATTAGGTCTCACAGACACATAAGAAAAATCTATGCCTCTTCAGCATTAACATAAAAATAGCACTAAGCAAAATTAAACAATCTTACAAGTGTTAGCTCAGACAATTTGATCACAGCTTGGCATAACTTCCTTCCTCTCATGCAAAAAGCCATATTTTAGTAGTCTCTACGAATCACTGCCACACGTTTATATAACATAGGCTTTTCTATCTGCTTCAATGTAATTTAGTGTATTTCATTCTTCTATGGACTTCAACAAAACATTTATTGTGCAAAGGTCATCCATCATCCCAGAGTTGGAGATGCTATGGATTGCCATTATATGTAGTAATATGAATAGTTGGGTAAGAGCAGATCGATGAGAAAGCTCTGGTTCAAGCACAGAAATCTGGATAATCAGTAGTGATGGGAAGCAAATTCAGAAAAAAGACCATGGCAGTTACATTGAGTTTACTAAAATATGATGTTTTTAAATATTGCTCAAATATGTCAGGAGCTTTTCTAAATATACAAAGCTTCACAGTGAATTTTCTTGTGGAATATATACTGGGGTTTTTTAGTCAGTCCTCAGTTTAAGCTAACAAGCTTTAGCCCTTCTCTCTGAATATCATATTTTTAAGGACATGTGAGCTTATTGCATTTGCACAGGAAATGTAAATAGTTACCAAAAAATCAAGCCATAAATGAGCAGGAAACAAGCTGTTGAACATCACTGTTGCGTAGTCATCATTCCCTTCTACTTTACTTGACAGTGAAGCATAGAATCTTTAAGGTTGGGAAAGACCTCTAAACTCATCCAGCCCAACCATCAGCCCAACCTCACTGTGCCCACTAAACCACGTCCCAAAGTGCCACGGCCACATGATTTGTGACCCCTCCAGGGATGGAGATTTGACAGCTGCCCTGGCCAGCCTCTGCCAGGGCTTCACCACTCTGTCAGTAAAGACTTTGTTTTTAATGTCTAATCTACATCTCCCATGGTGGGGGGAGAGTTATACTATCTTTGATCCCATCGGTGGGACATGAATGCATCCCACTCAAAACTATCCTAGCTAGCAAAATAAGGTGAAACTCTAGCACTGTCCATGTCTGGTCTCTACCTCTGTTCCTTTGGGCCAGTTCATAGGGTTTAACGTTGCAATGAACTTCTCCACAGGCCCTGTGGCAAAGACAAAAGTCTGCCGAGCTATAACAGCAATAAATTCAACCAGCTCTCGCATTCCAATCTAATCTGTCATTATGTAAAACCCTTCGAGCCCCACATTAGATGCCAAAGATGACTCATTGTTTTAGCCCAGTAGAGAGATCAGCATCACACAGCCCCTCTCTTGCTTCTGTCCCAGTGGGATGGGGGAGAGAATGGGAAGGGCAGGAGTGAGAAAACTCATGGGTTGAGATAAAGAACATCATGACAGTGTAGGCATTGTCATCTTTCTGACACTCTTACACACTGGACCAGTCTTTGTGCTGTGATAGTTGAGGAAGCACCCCACAGTGTATTCGGTTCTGGATCTTTAAAGAGATCTGGATCTTAAAGCACCTAAATGAAGATGCAGGTCTTTCACTGGGAAATGTGAGGAACCAACAACTTTTTTGTCTTTTCCAATGATTTTTCTTTCAGGGATCTTGCTGACTGCCAAGAACTGGATGACAAAAGATGTGATTTGCCAACCACAAAACATAGTGTCTTCGTACTAATGAACTCCAAAGCAATACTTTTCAACGAATACATAGGGAAGCAATATGTTCTGTTTGTACTGTAACAAGATGTTTCTACTTCTCCTAAAAGTAGAACTTTTGAGGGAATTTTCTCTCTAAAAAAATATTAAATTTCTGAAAGTTCTAAAATAAAAGGAAACTTTAAGGAAAACAGTATATTTTTTTCACCTAAGTGTGCACACGAAGAATCTTCACCAAACAGCTTGTGCAAGATGAGGATTTAATCTCCAGATTTAAACTTTTTATGTCCTCCAGTGGAGGTTTTTACTAGACAACTTCAATCTTCTCCAGCACATCAATCAGAAAAATGAATGTGATATAAACCTTTTCGTCAATGTGTTAGAAGGAAAACCTGAAAAATGTGCTTTCCGTGTTTCCTGTTTAGTTGCTAGTAATGTACTTTTTTGGTTCATCCTTGAATTTTTCATAGTCCTGTTTTATAACTTCTTCTTTTGAAGAAATTGCAACTTTCCCTTTGATTTCTTTGACAAATTGCAATGCTGACATGCATTATCCTATACACACTGCCGCCCAAATGTTCTAGAGACTACTGCTAAATTGATCTTCTAGGAGGCTGCTGCAAGGAAGAAGAGAACAACATTTCTTTTTCCATACCTCTAGCAGATGTGATGTGCTATAGTGGTCTTAAGTTGCTGCAGATATGGTTTACTTTCCCTAAATATTGTAGTTGTTGAAATGATAGATTGTTTGGACGAGTCGGGAATCTCTACTGTCAGAGGAGTCTGATGGGATGCTGGATATGCATTTATTAGGAATGATTGATCCTACTCCTAAGACTAACAGTAGATAGACTAAGCATTCTCTTGTCATTATGATTCTGTGATTTTTAAACCAATATAATAATAAAAGGTTCTCAGGAATCACAATGGCTGGCCAGGGAAGTGGTTGAGTCCCCATCCCTTGAGGATTTTAAAAGATGGGTAGATGAAGTGCTCAGGGCTATGGTTTAGTAGTGGACAGGTACTGTTGGACTTGATGATCTCAATGGTCTTTTCCAACCTAATGATTCTATGATTCTATAATTTGAGATCTTTTAATACTTAATTAACACTTATGGTCATGCAAAGTCAGCTTCTTGCTCAAGATTACTAGTGGTATAATTCATTGCAAAAAAGCTCTCACTGAACAGTCCCACACAGCAGACGTTATCCCTACAGCACACATGGCAGGGCATTGTGTTATTTACCTGGTTTTGCATGATGCAACACTTAAGTTTTCATACGCGTATGTCTCTTTCTCTTCAGCAAGTGTTAAAAAAATATTAAGAATCCCAACTTAAAGAAGTGCTGTAGTGTGAATGTACTGCAAGGTTGGCACCAGAGAACCCAGACAGGAAAGAGCTTGTCTGCAGACATCACCTCCAGTGTTGGTGAAACAACTGCTTAGTTCCTTTAGAAATGTTTAATGTAGATGATAGTTCTTTAGTACAGCAAAATAGGAGTCTTACCAATGAATTCATTCAATGTTATCAGCCTGTATAATTTGATTAAAATCCTCATCTCCAGCCACTCACTCTTATTGTTTCTTGATCGCTCCGGTAACAACTTGTTAGGAATTTACCTTCATTTAATGGATGTGTGGGTAACGATGCAATTTAAACTGACATGGGAAAGTTTTCAGTTACACAAATTCCAGTTCAGTGAGGTGAATGCACCTCAGATGGCTTTAAACATATAATCTGTGTTTGCAGCAAGGCAGTCATCTGTAGCAGTTATTTGTTCTTACAGGCATTCCATAATGCCCATCACGGCAGGTTGCAAAGGCTCTAACAAACATGAGTGACACAGAAACATCAATGCCATTTTGCCTTCGGTGAGAAGGAAGGCTGAGGCCACATGGGGCTAGAAGACCTATCCAGCTGCCTCAGAGGGAGGAATCCAAATATGCTCTTTAACCAAAACGAGCCTCTGGTGGCATTACCTTCCTTTTAGAAGATAGAAGCATGTGACATGTCCAGAGTTGCATGTATTAATGCTGGAGCACCTCCCACCTGAGCAAAGGCACAGGGAGCTGGGGTTGTTCAGCCTGGAGAAGAGAAGAATCCAGGGAGATCTTAGAGCAGCTTCCAGTACTGAAAGGAGCTCAGGGAAAGCTGAGGAGGGGCTCATGATCAGGGAGTGCAAGGATAGGACGAGGGAAATGGTTTTCATCTGCAAGAAGGAGGATTGAGATGAGATGTTAGGAAATGTTTTCCTGTGAGAGTGAGGAGGCCCTGGCCCAGGTTGCCCAGAGCAGGGGTGGCTGCCCCATCCCTGGAGGGGTTCAAGGTCAGGTTGGATGGGGCTTGGAGCCCCTGATCCAGTGGGAGGTGTCCCTGCCCATGACAGGGGTTTGGAGCTGGATGAACTTTGAGGTCCCTTCTAACACAAACAACCCTATGATTCTACATTAATAAATCTCTAGATATCTAGATGGGGCAAACAGTGAACTGGAGTTGTCTCCAGAATGACAGAGGGCAATGGGTAAATAACACTTACTAGATTATTCTTGTGGGAACCCCTACCTAATCTGTTTCCTTTCTGAGAATCTTACAGCCAATGACATGTGAACATTCAACAAAATAGGAAACTTGTTGTTTTATGTGGTGCAAGATACAATTCCAAGGATAGTGCACATCCGACTAAAGTATTTTAGTGTGACAGCTTTCCAGAAACTGTTCTAAAAGTTATTTGACAGTATGCAATCTGTTCATACAGGGTTTTGGAATGGAAAGAAGTCCTAAATGCATGGAATGGTTTATTCATTATCCATTACTCACCTACTTCTATTAGGTGACTGCTGGTCATTCCCATTAAAGCTCTGGATCTCACAGGCAGACCTGGCACACGTCCTTGCCGTACGTGGTAAATGGAGCTAATTGCATTGCCTGTTCTCTGGTTTGTTTTCCAAAGCACTTAAATACCTTTGGTTTTAAAGACGATACTGAGGTAAATATTTGTGCTGCTGTTAAATACCATTGTGGCACCAGAGAAATACCTCACACTTTAGACCTGGCCATCGGTGGACTTGAGGTTTTCTTTTATTTCTTTGGGTGATTATGCTGTAGAGCCCAGGCTTGTTGAGTGATAACTCCTGAAATAAGTAATAAGCATGGCTGGGTTTAACCTGCTCTCCTGCATCCGCACAGCCCCGGTGAGTCTCAACTACTCAGCATCAGGGCAAAGATCCACAGCGGAACTGGGCTTTGTGTCTCCTGAGATTTTATTTCATGCAGCTTCTAGAAGCCAGTGGGTTTGGGAAGGGAGGGTTATGGGGGGCTGGGTTTGGACTCAAGCTTAGATGGTTCATACAAGCCAGCACAATTATCCGATGGTTTCAGCCATTGCCACACAGCTGAGACACCGTGACTAAATGAGGAGGGAGAAGGCAAAATCAGGTCCATCCCTATGGGTGGAATTTTCTTGGAGCAGAAGCCTGGAATACCCATGGATGGAATTTTCTTGGAGCAAAATGTCTGGTTTTACTTTTAGAGACCACCGGTACTATTAGCAAGGTGCTGTAGACAACTGAGCCTGAAACACAAGGAGCAGCAACTCAGCAAGGGGCTGTCTTGGTTCTCAGCAGATGCACCAGGTTGGTACAGGAAGGTTGATAGTCAGGCTTTTGAACATCACAGAGATGTTCATCTCTACAAAGTTTTACAAGTAGGTCACAAACTTTAGGGTACATTTTTTCAATCCTTAAGCTGTTCTGATGTCCTTCATGGGACAAAAAAGTTGTGTCTTTGCCTCATGCTCCAAGTTGGTCATTGGAAGTTCAGTCATATTTGCTCAGAGGAGCCTGATGTATTAAGGGATTTCATGGCCCATTTGGTGTGGGAAGCAGACTAAGGGCTTTCACAGCTACTCACTGTGTCAGCAAGAAGAATTTCTTACATGAGCCTTTTGTAACATCTGCTTTTCTGTCTAACTGAATGTTTTAATGGACTCCTGGATTTGGAGATTGGACCTGGCTTTTTGAAAGGACATGTTATAGTATTTATGAAACAGATATATTTACAAGACAGCTGGTTTTCTTGTGTTAAAAAATGTCAGTGACTATTCCTGAATGGAAGGCAAGTGCTCATCACTACAAGGGTCTGTGAACAAATGCGTGGGGTTGTCCTTTTCTTCTTCCTTTGAAATCCATGATAGTGAGGGAAAAGAGAGATTAATTGGCATTATAAGATGGAATTATATGTTCAGTTTGGGTTCCCTGTATTCCTTATCTTCTTCATCTGACTTTGGCAAAGGTTCATTTTGCTTTTACTGGAGCTGGACAAGAGGGAATGACCTCAAGCTCCACCAGGGGAGGTTTAAACTGAACATTGGGAAAAAAATTTTCACAGAAAGGGTAATTGGGCACTGGCAGAGGCTGCCCAGGGAGGGGATTGAGTCACCTTCCCTGGAGGTGTTTAAGACATGGGTGGACTGGATCCTAAGGGGCATGGTTTAGTGATTGATAAGAATGGTTGGACTCAATGATCTAGTGGGTCTCTTCCAACCTGGTTATTCTATGATTCTATGGTTTCTTTGGCTCCTTTGGCACAGTCAGCAAGTCCACTGGAGAGTGGTGACAACATTGTCATGGACTGAGGGGCAACAATAAACAGGTGATTCAACTTGATGAGGAGCATTGCAATTTGGGATAACCTTCAAAGGAAGAAAAAGGCGTGTGGTGTGGTGTGGTGTGGTGACACCACCATGTGACACTATCTCTGCTAATTGATGGAGTCTGATCCAGCCTGAGAGAAAATTATTTTATAATCTTGCATTTCTTCTCTTTCTGGATGTGCTTCTCTTACCCGACCATTCTAGGTAATGTGAGTGATTGGAACAGGAACTGCAAAGTTGAGATAAGCCTAAAAGTGTGCAGTATCAGAAGGTGCCAAGAGTCCTTAAGTCCTGATAAGGTAATTCTGTAGATTTATTTCACCATAAAGGCACGTTTGCTCATTAGGATTAAAAGCAAAAAATCTCACTGCATTTCTCATTAACAGGATTTTTTTTTCATTCCTAGCTCCTTCCCCGCAGACACCCCATTGAGCTGGCAAAAAGAGCATAGAACCATGGAATGGTTTGGGTTGGAAAGGAACTCAAAGCCCATTCAGTTCCTCCCCTGATATGGGCAGGGACACCTCCCACAGGATTAGGGGCTCCAACCCCCATCCAACCTGGCCTTGAACACCTCCAGGAATGTGGCAGCCAGGACTTCCCTGGGCAGCCTGGGCCAGGGCTTCATCCCCCTCACAGCAAAACATTTCTTCCTAAGATCTCATCTCAATCTCCCCTGTTTGTTTTTTCCTATGGAAATCTAAGTTTATACAAAGACCGTCAGATGGAACCTGTGCACCTTTATTATTGCTAATCGTGGTGAGGAGTGCAGCTCCAAATGGTGCATAACATTTTCTTTAAAGTAAACCATCAGCCAAGTTAAATGAACTTTAAAAGTTAACATGATTCATAACAGATACCATTTTAAAAATGACCAGACACAGCAAATGTAAATTCTATCCTTTTAACTGTAAAATGTTTAAGCTTATTTGCAAAGGAGTTTGAAAAATTAAAACCATACTGGGTCTGTGTTTCTCCAGTCATGAGGAAACATCAGAGTTTGCATTTGAAAGGATGGCAATACAAACTGTATCGACAGGCTGGATGTCGACTTGAATTATCTTGCTTGTTGAGGGGAAGTCTTAAACTGATGATCACATATAATCTGTAATGTATTAAAAGCATTTTTTTTATTGGAGTCCCCATATTACATTTCAAATACATTTCCATGGAATGTTTCAAAATGTCATTTAAAATTATTCCTTTTTTCATTGAAATGGCATGTGTCCCCTCAACACTCATCTAGAACTTCATTATTATGATTCTTTGGACAGTTTAAAGACATGAGATCACTTTCTGTGGTTTGCTGTGCCTCACACCACCTCTGTTCCTGCCTCAGTGCTAATGCCAGCTTCACCTTCCCCCTAACAGTTTAGCTCAAGCTTCTTGGCCCGTGTGCGTTTTGTTTCACTTGATCAGAGGTTTGGCTAATTTAAATATTTAGGCAACATATAATAACTGTATCTCAAACAAACACTTATTGTAACCATCACTTGCACTAGCAGTGTTTGCTATCGCTGAGAAATAGGGTTCCAGATTCTAGATTCTTTTCCACCCCTCTTTTTTTTTTCCCATTTTTTTATTTGTTTCTTATTTTCATATAGCTAGAGTGATTTCTGTCACCTGGAGGATCATTTTGTGATAAGTGGTATTTTGAATATTTGGAGACCTTAGAGCAGCTTCCAGCACTGAAAGGGGCTCCAGGAAAGCTGGGGAGGGGCTCTGGATCAGGGAGTGCAGGGATGTGGGGGAATGGTTTTCAGCTGAAAGATGAGAAAGATGAAATCTTAGGGAGAAATGTTTTTCTGCGAGGATATGGAGTCCTTGGCCCAGGTTTCACAGAGCAAAGGTGGCTGCCCCATCCCTGGAGGGGTTCAAGGCCAGGTTGGACGGAGCTTGGAGCCCCGATCCATGGCAGAAGCTGGAACTGGATGGGCTTTGAGGTCCCTTCCAACCCAAACCATTCCATGATTCTATGATACAATATGAAAAGCACTGTTCATGTCAATAAATAATGTTCAGGTTATCTCTGATTTTCGAGTGTGTTTATATATTGAAGAGAGTGATGTTATTTAAATTGTCTGCTGTCTCTCTGTTTCAAGTGGTGCAACATTCTTTGGAGGAGACAAATGCTTCAGACTTCCTGGGATTTCTGCTTATATAAAATCGTTAATACACCCCGGACTTTTGAGACCTTCTACTTTTTCATAGACTTTCTACTTTTCATTAAGTTAGCTTGTATTTCTTGTATTTCAGCATGCCGTCTTAGGTGTTTTTTCCCAAGAAACTGTTGTTCCAGATCATCTGACTGCTTCAGGAGCACTTGAACAAGAAGAAAAACATGACAGTCAATTAAAAAACAATCCTTTTTCTGGAGTATCATTAATCAAATGCACAAGCGGTCCCGGCATTGACACCTGGCAGGGTTAATGTTTAAGACCCGTGGCAATTATAGCTCCCCTGAAAATTGCTTGGCCAGCGAGTCACATAAAAGCCTGTGATTATGAAGGAAATGGGAATTAGCAGAAAAAAATTAGGGGAACCAGTTGAAATACACTGGTAGCAAGGAAGGCAGAGAAAAAACTGACTGATTGGCGCTCCCCTGGGGAGAAGAACCAGGGTCTGGGGGTCACTCCTTCGCTGAATTAGCAGTGCCTGTCATATGAAACCAAAATAAAGCAGGAACAGAAGTAAAAGATTTTCTGAAGAGAAATTGGACTCTGTTCCCTTGCACCTACATCTCAGGGAGGCCAAGTGCAATTAGTGGACTGATTTTTTACTGAACCTAATTCAGCCATAATTCTTCTCTCTCAAATATCTCTTCCTTGATTTGGAGTATGATGCCTAGAGATTTGACAGACGAGTGTTTTTCACAATGCAGAGTTCAAAGATTACAGGCAGCTGTTGTTGCCATGAGCTCCTTGTCTAGTACATCCTCTGTTTTCCATCTTTGTGCTCCCCAAAAGTTATTCAGCATTAGTAAACACAGCTTGAACGCAGGCTAAGCCTCTTGTGGTTACAGCAGGCTGTAGTGTGTGTGCTTTCCCTACCTGGGGAGCATTAGCTGGATGCTTTTTGGGTGAGATGCAATCATGCATCTGGTAAATAAACGTTAATTTAAACAAAGAACGATGACTATTTTAGCCAGTTATCTAATATCATTTGCTAAGAAAACCATTAGCTTTGAACTACTGAAAAATTTCTTCCTACCAATCACGGTGCCACAATCTTAGTTTTTATAAGGTTAAGTTCATGTTAGGAAAATATAGAGAGCAAGTGGCTTTGCTTCCCGCTAGGCTAGATTTCTGTTTCACCTGAAAGTCTTCATCTGCGGCAGCAGCTTGTTCATGGAAAGGGTAACTTGTCAGGTGCTGAAATGGTCTCAAGTTTCAGCAGGGGAGTTTTAGATTGGATATTAAGAAACATTTATTTACTGACAGAGTGGTGAAGCCCTGGCAGAGGCTGCCCAGGGCCATGGTGGAGTCTCCATCCCTGGAGGGGTTCACACAACATGTGGACATGGCTTTTGGGGACGTGGTTTAATAAGCATGATGCTGTCAGGCTGATGGTTGGACTGGATGAGCTTTGAGGTCTTTTCCAGCCTTAAGTAATCTACAGTTCCGTGTGCTTGGTTACAAATGAAACTGGGTTAGATGAGGCTATGAGAAACCTGGTAAGTGGGAGGTGTCCCTGCCCATGGCAGGGGGTTGGAACTGGACGGGCATTGTGGTCTCTTCCAACCCAAACCATTCTGTGATTCTGTGACAAGGTACCTCATTTATATTAACATTTCCCAGTATGGAACTGTACTTTAAACTTGGATACTCTTGAAAAAAAGGTGATTATGGAAGAAATGGTTTGCTTCAGCTATGCATTATACACAATTAAAATTAGGATGGAAAGAAAAGATGACCATGTTGTCCAGATAAAATGCCTTTCATATTTCCTGTTTCTCAAATGAAAATCATTATTTGTAATAACTATAATAGATCCAACTTTGTTTCATTGAGGTTAGTTCTCATAAAGCTCAGAACCAATGAAATAACAGAATAGAGCTCATTACTGGAAGATACAAGCTGGTAGAAAACCCACATGAAGAAGAGGACGTGGCTGCTATAGGCAGTCCTGTTTTCATAGTCTCTATGTCCTTATTTCTTTACTACAGGGTCCCAGTTCTGCAAAACTCCCAGTTCATGACCAGAATTTTGTTCTTTGAGGTCAGTGGGGTTGCTGGCTTGCTGAAGATATGCATATTCCTTTTAACTATATAAAGTTACTTCTAAATTGTCAAGGACAAAAGCAGTATAATTTCAAGTAGTGGAATAGTAGAGGCAGAAAGAAGCCATTTCTCTGTGGGTTTAGACATGCCTATGAAATAAGTACTGCTTTCAGAACAAAGATTCACAAAGACAAAGGGGAATGAGGAAGATGATCTCTCTGTATCCATGTGACAGGCTTGGTTGAGTCTTGAGTGAGGAAGGACCAGTGAATGTCCTCAGGCTTTCAGGAGGAAAGAATCTGTCCCATGAGGTGAGGAACTGGAACCTTCAGCAACTGGGGCAACCAAGGGAATAAAAGGTAAAAAAGTTGCTGAGAAATGCGTTTGGGCAGCCACAGTGATGTAAGGGGGTTTTCCGGCTTTTCAAAATGGTTAATAGATTTAAAAGAGTGCCCTGGTAATGTAATTGGTACTGAAATCCTCATGTTCCAACAGCAGCAATATGTTTATACAGTAAGAAAACATGTTACATTCTGCACTATGAAAACTCTGAATCAATTTAAAGCGACATTTAAATTAACCCCAAACCGGATTGGTTTTTGGTATTTAAAACACCTGGTGAAGAACAATGCTTTAGTCTGCATTTTGTGCATCTTAACATGAGGACTGTCTTTCACATTTCAGTGGACTATCTTTCCTGTAAGCACAGCTCATTCTGGAAGGGGGATTCTCTGGGGCTTTTTTCCCCACCTATTTCCACTAAATGAAATACTGAAAAAACACAGTAAAAGCAAACTTTAATCAAGATATTTCTTTTTCTTGGTCTTTCATGTTTCAGTACCAATATGTCAACGCATTTCATGTATCACTTTATTAGACATAATATATATGGGAAACAGATAACGTAACCTTTATATTAACTGCTTGAGGCCTCCAGGATTCAGTACTGAAGCATCACTTCTTAGTCTTATGTTTCTATGATATTTCTGCTGGAATCTTGTTTGCTTGTCAAATGCATTGTTGTGCTTGGTGCTGATATGTATTCCAGATGTTTTCAAGTTCTGCTAATTTGTTTTCCATACGATACCTACTCACAGAACCATTTCACTTGTGGTTATTGCAATTGTATCTGCTAGCTGCATTCCCTTCTGGATGTAACATTCTTCTTCCATCAGGATAGATTTTCCCACTGCTTCTACTATTCATTTCTGTATTTCCATAGTAGTGGCCAGGTGCATTGAAGGTCCAGTTCATGTGCCTGCAAGAGTTTACAGGTTGAGCTGTAAAACTTGTGAGCAGGCTGGTGCACTAGATACTATCTATGACTCTGTAAAATGCATAGTACATCAATAAGTAATCCACAGGCCTGGAATTATTTACCCAATGTCAACAATTGGTATGTTCAAATTGGTATGAAGCTATGTTTTGTACCAGCTGGGGATGTTACCTTCAGCATTCATGGGAAAATGTAAAATAGACTTGGAAAGCTCTGGCAGTAGTGTCTAATGCAATGCTGGTTTCATACTCCAGACATCCAAACTGCAGTAATTCCTTAAATAACCTGTTTCATCTCCAGGACACCATATCCAGTTGGGTCCAGGGCTTTTTGAGGAAGGACCTATGGAGTAAATAATGTGGGTTTGAGGGGCAGTTGGATTAGATGATCATTGTAGGTCCCTTCCAACTGGAATAGTCTTCCCTTGCCTACGTTTGCCTTCCCTTCCCTTCCCTTCCCTTCCCTTCCCTTGCCTTCCTTTCCCTCTCCTTCCCTTGCCTTCTCTTGCCTTGCCTGGCTTTCCCTTGCCTTGCTTTGCTTTCCCTTGCTTTGCCATGCCTTACCATGACTTCCACTGCTTTGCCGTGCCTTACCATGACTTCTTCCACTGCTTTGCCTTCCCTTGCTTTCCCTTGCCTTGCCTTCCCTTGTTCATATCCGTGTCTTGTAGGAGCTCTGACCATGTGCTAGAACAGGTGACGTGTCAGAGAAAGGCAAAGTTGCTAATGTGAAAATTGGTCTTAAAGATAAAATTCTGTCGAAGAAACACGTTTAGTAATTAACTGGAGCAGGCAGCAGTTTTCTTGGCACAACTCAGTGTGGTTTCCGCTTGCTGTGGTCTCAGCTAAAGAAAACTTTGCTGTAATTACAGGTTCCACCAGTATGCAATGTAAATAACACAAGTATAGCCACCTCTTTTTTATAGTTTTGGACTCTGTTGGGTCCTGTTATCTGGCACACAAAGTAATCCTAAACCTATTGAAATTCTTCAGGAAATGAGTAGAGTTAAGTAGTGTGAGACTATATTTTAAGGCAGATTATTGCTTTTTATTTAACAGAATGTTATTGTTACATAGTTGTGCATGTGTCTGTAAGTCTCATTTTGTGTGGCTTTCTAAAACACTACATGAAACAGCAAATAATTGCAAACAAAAATAATAACCATAAACCAAGTACTTAAAAGAGATACAAAATGTAATGAACTCCCTCTCTACAGTGACTCCTTCAGAAAGAACTCCAGAAAGAAAGACTTTTTCTTATTTTTTAAACATTGTACTTTATCTCACAGTTTGGTATGAACACCACCTCTATGTTAAAGAGATTTATTTGGAGAGAATGTATTTTTACAGTGCTGTTCTATATCCATTTTGTGTCTTTACATCTTCTTCAATGCTTCTCTTATGAATAAGCTGTTGCAGTTACTGGGTTCCCCTACATAATGATCTAGATGAGAGGATTGAGAGCTCCCTCAGTCAGTTTGCAGATGACTCCAGTGTTGATGTGCTGGAGGGCAGGAAGGCTCTGCAGAGGGACTTGGACAGGGTGGATCGATGGCCAAGGCCAGTTGTATGAGGTTCACCACTGCCAAGTGTTGAGTCCTGCACTTGGGTCAAAAGAACCCCATGCAACTCTCCAGGCTTGATGAATAGCAGCTGAAAAGCTGCCCAGTAGAAAAAGATAAGGGAGTGTTGGTCTGCAGCAGCTGAACAAGAACTAGGAGTGGCCCAGGTGGGTAAGAAGGCCAATAGCATCCTGGCTTGGATCAGCCATGGTGTGGCCAGCAGGAGCAGGGGAGGGACTGTGCCCCTGTATTCAGCACTGGTGAGACTGCACCTCAAATCCAGGGTTCAGTTTTAGGCCCCTCGGTCCAAGAAGAACACTGAGGGGCTGGAGCATGTCTAGAGAAGGGGAACAGAGCTGGGGTAGGGCCTGGAACCCAGGGGTTCTGGGAGCAGCTGAGGGACCGGGTGCTGTTCAGCCTGGAGAAGAGGAGGCTGAGGGGAGACCTCATTGCTCTCTGCAGCTCCCAGAAAGGAGGTTGTGGAGAGGAGCATGCTAGTCTCTTCTCGCAAGTAACAAATGATGGAATGAGAAGAAATGGCCTCAGGCTGCAGCAGGAAAGGTTTACACTGGAAATTGGGAAACATTTGTTAACTGAAAGACTGGTGAAGCCGTGACAGGGGCTGCCCAGGGCTGTGGCAGAGTCTTCATCCCTGGAGGGGTTCAAACAACATGTGGTCATGGAACTTGGGGACATGGTTTAGTGGACACAGTGATGTTGGGCTGATGGTTGGACTGGATGATCCTAAAGGACGTTTCCAACCTCAATGGTTCTGTGATTCTATGACAATTTATTCTCAGTGGTGAGCACTAGAATACCCAGCGTGGCAGGTAAGGATGAATTGGTGCACCTGTGCTAATCTCCTGGGAGAGCAGTGGGGCTCTGCCCTGGGCAACCCATCTACCTTGACATGATTTGCTCAAGAATAAGTCCAAAAAATCCTTTTTTTTGATACAAGTTCATGAAATCCCGTCACAGTGTTTTGAAATACTGTTTATTTAACTAGTGCTTCAGACAACAGTGTTTGAAACTTACCTTGTCTTAGTGATCTTCCTTGCTTCATGCACTTTTCCATCTGAATGTGCCAAAAAGAACAGAATTATCAAATGGCACTTGGTTCTGCCACGAGTGTGAGATACTTACGTCCCCCTGGGTTCACGTTGAGGTTCAGGCACTGAGTAGAAAGCCTGTTGAAGCAGCTCGAGGTTCATTCAGAATGTTTTGTGGATTTGATCAGGTTAAGAAGAAAACGCATTTTAACCAAACTAATCAATGTTATCAAATTTTTAAATAAAATCAATTCCATTTTCCAACACATAATGACACAGATTCCTAATTATAATATTTTAACATGCTAAAAGTCAATTTTTTTAAGAAGTCCCTTCTTCATACATCCAGTTCTTAAATCTTCATAAGACAGAAACAAATTCAGGTGCTTTACATTTTCTCAAGTAGAAAACTGTGCCTTAAGGGTAAGTGCAATCCCATGGTTGATTTTGAGAATAATCTGGATATTTAACATTTTCAGTTATTTAACAACATATTTCCTACATGTAAATGTACAGTATTTGTAGATCAAGCAAGATAGCGAGTACTGATCAGGTTTTGTAACTACTAAAGAAAACATTTCATTTCAGGGATTGCAAAACATTCATAAATGGGCTGGACATAGTCACAAATTGCTTTTCAGTTGTGATCAGCCTTCCCTAATAAATCTGGACTTCCTAAAAACTCTCGAATTGAATGTCTATGCATAATGTTTCTATGAACTTCTCAAATGCTGACAAATAATTGCACTTGGCAATGGATCCTTTGAAAAGGGATTGTATTACCCTTTAGAAAAACTTGGCTTGAACTCTGAAAACTTACTGGTGAAATAAGTAATGGTCCTACAGGAGATTTTGTTTCTTGACAATCTTGAGATTTGCATGATTGTACTTGTGATGCACATTTTCACTTTTGGTACCTGTTGGCAGCTACCCTTTGTGAAATTAATGATTTTTTTTTTTTTTTTTTATTTAGAGGAGTTTCTTAATCACAAACGAAGTTTTATGACTATCCCAAGCACAATTACAGACTGGGCGGAGAGTGAATTGGGAGCAACACTGGAGAGAAGGCCTTGGGGTGCTGGGGGATGAGAAACTCAACACGAGCTGGCAATGGGAACAATGGTTTCTGGGCTGCATCCAAAGCAGTGGGAACAGCAGGCAAGGAAGAGGATTTTGCCCCTCTGCTCTGCTCTGGTGAGACTCCACCTGGAGGTCATTCAGTTCTGGAGTCCTCAGCACAGGGAGGACATGGAGGTGTTGAGGCAAGTGCAGATGGGGCCACAGAGATGACTGAAGGGTTAGCACATCTCCCATATGAAGACAGGCTAAAAGAATTGGGGCTGTTCAGACTGGAGAAGAGAAGACTGTGGTGAGACCTTAGAGCAGCTTCCAGTGTTGAAAGGGGCTGCAGGAAAGCTGGGGTAGGGAAAAGCTGTTGATCAGGGATTGCAGGGATAGGATGAGGGGGAACGGTTTTCAACTACAAGAGGGGAGACTGAGATGAGATGAGATCCTAGGAAGAAATGTCTTGCTGTGAGGGTGGGGAGGCCCTGGCCCAGGTTGCCCAGAGCAGGGGTGGCTGCCCCATCCCTGAAGGGGTTCAAGGCCAGGTTGGATGGGGCTTGGAGCCCCTGATCCAGTGGGAGGTGTCCCTGCCCATGGCAGGGGGTGAGACTGGATGGGCTTTAAGGTCTCTTCGAACCCGAATAATTCCATGTTCCTGTGATTGATCTTTCAGACTATTTGCTACTACGAGGTGAGTTGCACTACCTGGAACTACAACAAAGATCTTTTCAGCCTTCTCTCTGTTTCAAAATCTCAGTGATTTATTTAATTTTTACCTTATTTCTCTCAAAGTACTATCTTTATGTACTGCAACATATGAGGTTATTCCTCCCTGGTTCTCCTATTCATAATTTATTATGTGAAAAAAGCTAAAACCAGTGAAATAACAGCTTTTAATAAATATGCCCTCTGTTTCTGTGTCATCTTTTCGGCAAGGACAGTCTGGTGGTGGAAGGTTTGAGAAGATTCTTTCTTACTGACTTACAGTTGGGCTGAAAACTGTCTGCAAGACATATTCCTCTAATAGATTGGCTTAAAATATCCTAGATGAAGTGTTAAACAACTTAGTATTAAATCCTTGCAGTACTCCTGCCGTATTGAAGACAGTATCCTCATCTCTGGGGATTAACAAATTCAGTGGCTTAAGCTAAAGACATTTTGTAAATACACCCTATAAATTACAAATGGCCTTTTGAGAATAATCCAGACTGCACTGTGGGATGCACACAGTCGGGGGTGGCCAGCATGTGGCTTTTCCATTGCCTGTGGATCTGAGGAATGCTCTCAGGTATGTGTCTGAGGCAGGGGCTCCATCAGCCCCTGAATTTGCTGGCCAGAGGGCCACCCTCAGTTCCTGTTCTTCAGAAGAAGGACATGGATCTATTGGAGTGAGTCCAGAGGAGACCACAGAGTTGAGTCCTGAGGGAATTGGCCAATGTGGATGCCAAGCCACTCTCCAAGACATTTGAAAAGTCATGGCAATCAGGAGAAGTTCCTGGTGACTGGAAGAAGGGTAACATTGTGCCCACCTTTAAAAAGGGTAGAAAAGACGACCCTGGGAACTACTGACCTGTCAGCCTCACCTCTGTGCCTGGGAAGATCATGGAACAGATGCTCCTAGAAGCTCTGCTAAAGCACATGTAGGACAGGGATGCGATTAGTGGCAGCCAGCGTGGCTTCACCAGGGGCAAATCCTGTATGACCAACTTATTGGCTTTCTATGACAGGGTGACCACAGCAGTGTACACAGATAAACTGAGGGATGTGATGTACCTGGACTTCTGTTAAGCCTTTGACATGGTCCCCCACAACAACCTTCTCTCTGAATTGGAGAGATATGGATTTGATGGGCAGATGTTACGGTGGATAAGAAACTGGTTGGATGGTCGTATTCAGAGAGTAGTGGTCAATGGCTCAAAGCCCAGATCATAGAATCATAGAATCATAGAATAACCAGGTTGGAAGAGACCCACCGGATCATCGAGTCCAACCATTCCTATCAAATACTAAACCATGTCCCTCATCCACCCGTGCTTTGAACACCTCCAGGGAAGGTGAACCAACTACCTCCCTGGGCAGCCTCTGCCAGTGCCCAATGACCCTTTCTGTGAAAAATTTGTTCCTAATGTCCAGCCTAAATCTCCCCTGGCGGAGCTTGTGGCCATTCCCTCTCATCCTGTCCCCTGTCACTTGGGAGAAAAGACTAGCTCCCTCCTCTCCACAACCTCCCTTCAGGAAGCTAGAGAGAGCAATGAGGTCTCCCCTCAGCCTCCTCTACTCCAGACTAAACACCCCCAGCTCTCTCAGCCGCTCCTCATAAGGCCTGTTCTCCAGCCCCTTCACCAGCTTCGTTGCCCTTCTCTGGACTCGCTCCAGAGCCTCAACATCCTTCTTGTGGTGAGTGGCCCAGAACTGAACACAGTACTCGAGGTGCGGTCTCACCAGTGACAAATCCAGAGGGAGAATAACCTCCCTGGACCTGCTGGTCACGCCATTTCAGATACAAGCCAGGATGCTGTTGGCCTTCTTGGCCACCTGGGCCACTGCTGGCTCATGTTCAGTCGCCTGTTAACCAGCACCCCCAGGTCCTTCTCCTCCTGGCAGCTTTCCAGCCAGGCTCCTCCTAGTCTGTAGCTCTGCTTAGGGTTGTTGTGCCCCAAGTGCAGGACCCGGCATTTGGCCTTGTTAAACCTCAGGCCGTTGGTCTCAGCCCAGCAGTCCAGCCTGTTCAGATCCCTTTGGAGCCTCCCGACCCTCCAGCAGATCAACACTTCCACCCAGCTTAGTCTCATCCACAAACTTGCTAAGGGGGCACTCGATGCCTTCATTCAGGTCACTGATAAAGACATTGAACAGGGCTGGACCCAGCACTTAGCCCTGGGGAATCCCACTTGTAACTGGCCTCCAGCTGCATTTAACTCCATTTCCCACCACTCTCTGGGCCCGGCCATCCAACCAGTTTTCCACCCAGGAGAGTGTGCGCCTCTCCAGGAAATCTGTGACAAGTGGTGTCCCTCAGGGGTCGGTACTGGCACCAGTGCTGTTTAGTATCTTCATCAATGATATAGACAGTGAAATTGAGTGCATCCTCAGCCAGTTTGCAGATGACACCAAGCTAAGTGGTACAGTCGCCACAACGGGAGGAAGGGATGTCATCCAGAGGGACCTGGACAGACTGGAGAAGCGACCCTGTGAGAACCTCATGAGGTTCAACAGGGCCACGTGCAAGGTCCTACACCTGGGTTGGGGCAATCCCCATTTTCCATACACAATGGGGGATGATGTGATTGAGAGCAGCCCTGCAGAGAGGGACTCGGAATGCTGGTTGATGAGAAGCTTGACATGAGCCAGCAATGTGCGCTCACAGCCCAGAAGGCCAACCATGTCCTGGGCTGCATCAAAAGAAGCGTGGCCAACATGTCGAGGGAGGTGATTCTGCCCCTCTGTTCCTCTCTTGTGAGACCTCATCTGGAGTATTGTGTCCAGTTCTGGAATCCTCAACATAAGAAGGAGATGGAGCTGTTGGAATGGGTCTAGAGGAGGTTACAAAGATGACCTGAGGGCTGGAGAGAGTTAAGGCTATTCAGCCTAGAGAAGAGAAGGCTCTGAATCTTATAACGACCTTCCAGTACCTGAAAGGGGCTACAAGAAAGGTGGAGAGGGCCTACTCATGAAGGCTTGTGGAGATAGGACAAGGGGGAAGGGATATAAACTAGAGAGGGGTAGATTTAGACTAGGCATTAGGAAGAATTTCTTCACCATGAGATTGGTGAGACACTAGAAGATGTTTCGCAGGGGAGGTGTGGCTGCCCCATCCCTGGAGGTGTTCAAGGCCAGGCTGGATGGGCCTTGGGCAACCTGATCTAGTGGGAGGCATTCCTGTCCATGGCAGGGGGGTTGGAACTAGATGACCTTTAAGGTCCCTTCCAACCCTAACTATTCTATGATGCTATGATCCGAGGGCTTGACGAGGTGGAACAGTTTTCAATTGCAAGAGGGGAGACTGAGATGAGATCTCGGGAAGAAATGTTCCGCTGTGAGGGTGAGGAGGCCCTGGCCCAGGTTTCCCAGAGCAGTGGTGGCTGCCCCATCCCTCAAGGGATTCAAAGCCAGGTTGGATGGGGCTTGGAGCCCCTGACCGAGTGGAAAGTGTCCCTGCCCATGGCAGGGAGTTGGAACTAGATGATCTTTATGGTCACTTCCAGCCCAAAATGTTCTATCATTCCATAATTGTAAGATTTTTCTGTCCTTAGAGCTTTGTGTTTCCTGCCACACCATAACAAAATCTTTCTTCCTTACCATTAATCCTGAGGGCTTATTTGTTCATACGGAGCACCTTCAAGAGTCTGGTATGACTTTTCTAAACTGAATTGCATCATCAAGCACTGTGCCACCACCAAGTGCATTTAGGAACCAAGAAACCACTTTTAATATCAAATAGGGAAAGCTTGTCATTTTTCTCCCCTCTCTTTTCTAATAGAACTACATTGAAATTAATGCTCTCAAGTCACTACATGTTGGCAGAGCTTACATCATGACTAAATCTCATATTTCATTCACTATTGTGATCTGATCTACGTTGCCACATGCATGTGCTAGACATTATGAATAAAGCTTTAGAAAGCCTCCTTTTATGGTTGTTTACGTTATGTGATGGAGTTCTTGTAGAGAGAAAATTTGCCGGGACTAAAGGTTTTTACTGGCTATTCTGTAACTAATATTGCTGAAAACGAAAGCAATTAGACTTGACAAAATATGAGCTGCTTAAAAAGAAAAAGAGCACTTTTTAAAGTCAGGCTTGAAATGGAACTTGATTTAATACATGCTACTGACATGAAAATTTTAATTAAAAGAGGGGGAAAAAGGCTGCTTGAAGATGGGAAGCTAAGAGAGATTGTTCTGCAGGTGACCAGACCGTTGGTCCTTTTGCAGCAAAGGGTTATCGGTCACTGGAGCAGCTGCCCGGGGCAACAGTTGAGTCACCATCCCTGGAATTATTTAAAAGACGGGCAGATGAGGTACTCAGGGATGGTTTAGTAGTGGACAAGTAAGGTTGGATTCAATGATCTCAAAGGTCTTTTCCAACCAAAGAATTCTATGGAAATACAGTATAAAATGCTGAGGCCATGGGATGGAGTGGATGATGGAACATGGATATATTCTGAATTAACAGTAATGGTTAACATAAAATTGTGGGAAAATACCTGTTTTGTTACTGTATTATTCCCTCTTAAGATACCAGGAATGTACTTTTCAGTGGATTGCATTTATTTTGTATAGGAGACCCTAGAGGCGTTGGCCATGAATGGTCACCATGCATCAGGAAACACCAATTTCTATGCTTTATTGCATGGTTGTCAAAAAGAAGGTGAAAAACATGCAGTGGGATTGCTCAGAAGATTCTCACTTATCATTCTACAAGTGAACCCTAGAATAGTAAAATGAATCATCGAACCATGGAATGGCTTGGATTGGAAGGAACCTCAAAGCCCATCCAGTTCCACCCCCTGCCATGGGCAGGGACACCATCTACTGGATCAGGGTCACCAAGCCCCATCCAACCTGGCCTTGAACCCCTCCAGGGATGAGGCAGCCACCATTTCTCTGAGTAACTTTGGCCTGGGCCTCCCCACCCTCACAGCAAAACATTTCTTTCTAAATGGACAATAAATTGCTTTGAGTTCTACATTCTCCATTAGATGGAATAATGATTTGGCGTAGTTTGCTTAAATACAGTTGCAGTATTGTTGCACTTACCAATGCAGAAATCTATTTCTAAATTTACTGTGTGCAAGTGCGAATTTTATGGATCCAGTGAGAAACAAAATTATTATTCACATCTCAGAAAAAAATCCCATCTGCTATTGAATATTTATTATTAGTCCATGAAGAAATAATACTGAGAGGCTGAGTGTTTTCTATGCATCTTTGAGTCTTCATGGCCTCAAGTTGCTCCAGGGGAGGTTTAGATTGGATACCAGGAAAAATTTCTTTACCAGGAGAGTGGTGAAGCCCTGTCAGAGGTTGCCCAGGGCAGTGGTGGAGTCTCCATCCTGGAGGGGTTCAAAAAGTGTTTAGAAGTGGCACTTCAGGTCATGGTTTAGTGGGCACAGTGGGATTGAGCTGACAGTTGGACTGGATGAGCTTAGAGGTCTTTTCCAGCCTTAATGATTCTATGATTTATTGGAAAAATGCCATTCAACTTAATCCTGTAGACTAATCTATGGGTGAATAAATGTTAATAAAGCTGTGTCTGCATAAAGTAATAAATATATTAATAAATAATGAACTTTGGAGAAAAGAAAAGCAATGGACCAAAAGCAGCCTAAAATACATGTAGCACTAATTAGAATTTAGAATAGTGATAGAAATCTTAAAAGCAACTCAGCCAGGAGAAAAGTTACAATATCAATGAGTTTTGTAGAAGCTTTCCACAATTTTCTGTTGTGAAGCATTTCGGGGTTTCTGTATTTCAGGGTTTTCAATCAAATATAGCTGTTTAACACCAAAGAAGAATCATATATCTGCCGTTAAATAATATTGCTGTGAGATGCATCTAGGAAAACTTTATTTACAATAACTGTCACAACTGCCTGTGGAGATTGCCCACGTAATGATGAGAAAATCTAGCTTACTGGAAGCATTTTAAAGTGTTTGACAGACACTTCCAACAAGTTGGAAGACAGAAAATACCATGAATTACTTCAAGGGAGAAAGACCATCAAGACCTTCAAGGTTTTTTTAATTTAGAATTCCAGTGAAGCATGAAGAGTATAATTATTTTAATTTTGCTGGGTTTTCTAAACTGCATAATATAGTCATTCTTCTAGATCTTAAAGTTGTCATTTTACAGTACAGTTCAGGCCTGCAGTGGGAACATATTTTCCAAAGGTCAGTTTCCCAATTATAATCCAAAATTTGACGCTAATATTTTTTCTTATAGCCATGGTGTAACCGCATTCTGTTAATTTCATAAAGATACCATTTAGCTGAGGTAGGTGGTATTCTGGGCAGACGAACAGTCACCTAATGTCAACAGCAAGCGGTAACTGTAACTACTGACTTCCCATCATTTGCAAAAAAATATTTTCCCAAAAATTATAGCATGTAGAACTAGACAGCATCCAAGTCTCTCACTGGGAAATGACAGAGATTTTCTTATTGCTTTATAAACTCCAGATTACTTTTCAGTCTCATTAGATTTTGCAGGCAACTTTGTATGCTCTTCAGTTAATATCTGAGATATGCTTGTTTGCCAAGTCCTAAAACTTGGAGTTAGAAGCAACTGTTCAGTATTTCTGTGTATTTCCTTTACATCTTCCTCAACTAAAATACACCTTCAGATACAGTCGTAATAGCTAATGTAGACATTTACTTAGCACTGTTTTACAGCTTCTTGTATTTCCGTAGAATCATGGAATAGTTTGGGTTGGAAGGAACCTTAAAGATCATCCAGTTCCAACCTCTCTGTCATTTTCTTCACAATTCTTGCAATAAAGTCATTATTTATACACTTAGATACATTTAAATATAAGCTTCTACTCTAAATGTTCAAACACACCAAGATGCAACCTCAGCCACCATAGAAAATTCTGTAATTGGTTTTGGACTAAGGAGAGATCAGAAAAGCTTTCTGCTATCCTTGGTTTATATTCGAGTTTGAAGTGCGAGATCTTTCACCTTCTTCTAAAGCTGGTGCCCAGATGCTGAACAGAGGTGTGCACAGTTTTGTTTGGTCCTGGACTTCAAGTAACATGTGACAGGACAAGAGGAAACAGCCTCAAGTTGCACCAGGGGAGGTTTATATTGGATATTGGGAAACATTTCTTCACCGATAGAGTGATGGCAGAGGCTGCCCAAGGCAGTGGTAGACTCACCATCCCTGGAGGGGTTCAAAAGTCATGTAGCTGTGGCATTTTCGGACACGGTTTAGCAGGTAACAGTGGGGTTGGGCTGACGGTTAGACTGGGTGAGCTTAGAGGTCTTTTCCAACTTTAATGATTCTATGATTCTAAGGCAAGCATTAGTTTTACACCAGTAAAATAAGTTGCATACCCCTTGCTATAAATAAACAGGTTGTTTTGGATGCAGTTGCTCAAACACATTCCAGCTGAAATCTCTGCTACAAATTTTGGTGAAGTTAAATTCAAATGAACAAATATTTGCAGAAACAAATATTTAAGAGGGAAGGAGAGAGCATCCAGCCATCTCACAGAGCAGTGGAAAGTATCCTACTGCACAGGCATTGGGTGTCAGCCACTGAAAAAAATCACCCAAGAGACTTTAATTGCTTGGCTTATTTCTCCAGTTTTGAACCACTCTAATGCCGGGGAGAAAGAATGAAGAATGGCAAAAGGGCAAGAAAGCCTTAGGAATTTTGTCTTTTGGGTCACTTCCTTACGGATACTATAAGTAGCCACAGAAAGGAGAATTTCTGTTCATCTCATTTTCAGGGTAGGCAAGTATCAACCTGGCCTCTCCGTGCTCTGGGTTTGCAAGCAGAATTTCCACAAATCATAAAATCATGGAGTGGTCTGGATCAGCAGGGACCTCAAAGCCCATGCGGTTCCATCCCCTGCCATGGGCAGGGACACCTCCCACTGGATCAGGGTGCTCAAAGCCCCATCCAACCTGGCCTTGAACCTCCAGGGATGGGGCAGCCACCACTTGAAATACTGAAAATTAAATATTTCCAAAGAATTCAGTACCGCAATTTTGTTTAACATAATTTGACTTAATGATTTCAATTAATTTCTGGATTGCAGAGGAAGGAATTTCTTTCTAGTTATTTCATCTGCTATTTCAGATATAACTAGTCAGTGACAAGGAAGGAAAAGAATCTTTAATCTTGTCCAGCTGATCAGTATTTAAGTTGAATTCTGAGATTTTTTAATTTTCCAGATGTATATAACTTATTATTTTTAGAGTAATTATTATTTTTACAGTAATTATTATTTTTACAGTAATTATTATTTTTACAATAATTATTATTTCTATACCTATTCCATGGCTATTTCTTGGAATACTTTTAATGGAAGGTGGCTGATTGCCTCTTTCCTTGCTATATCTTGTATCGATTTGGAGTAATATGGAAATTGTGGCAAAATAAAATTATTCCAATGAAATCCTGTGCTCATTGAAATTAATGAAAAAGCTCAAGTGGAAACACTGCAGTCAGGTAACCTTTTGGTTATTTTTTTTATATTTTAAAATTTTATTTTCAAATATATTCTGAAAAACTTGAGCATTTCAGCTGCCAAAACATTCCCAAAATAAAAAAAAAACAAAGCAGAAGCTGACAAGAAGCAAAACCTCTTCTGTATTTCACTTATGAAAGGGTGATTTAGCCTAGAGAAAAGGAGGCTGAGGGGATACCTTATCACTGCCTACAGCTTCTGGAAAGGAGGTTGTGATGAGGTGGGTGTTCATCTCTTCTCCCAAGTAACAAATGATAGGATGAGGGGAAGTGGCCTTAAGTTGGATGGGGAGGTTTAGATTGGCTATGAAGAAATATTTCTTCACTGTCAGAGTGTCAAAGCTTTGGAAGAGGTTGCCCAGGGAGGTGGCTGAGTCCCCATCCCTGGAGGGGTTTAAAAGATGGGCAGATGAGGTTCTCTGGGATCTAGTTTCATAACAAACAGGTACAGTTGTACTCAATGTGCTCAAAAAGTTTTTACAATCAAATAATCCTCTCGAGCACTGAAGCGCTAACATTTTCCCACATCCTCCCTCCAGCACATCGTGCCGCTGCCCTGCAGTGTTCCAGCTCGTGCAGCTCTGCTCCTCAGAGCAAAACCCCTCAATAGAGCGGACGTGTGCCAAATTATGCGGTGGTTTTGTAGCATATGGACAAATGTGTCTTGCTTTGCGACCACCAAGCTCATTTTCACTTGTAACTTGAACTGAATTTGAACCCAAGCCTCCCAAAGGAAAGAAGGGATTTATTAACCCCCTCAGCCCTTGTTATGTTTAATGTCAATGATCACCATAAACACAAATATCAAACGTCTGCCTCAACCAATGTTGTGTTCCAGATAATATTTTGATGTAAACATATATATAAAATTGCAATAAATACTGAAGTCATGATATGTCTGTTTAACTTTCATTTTCCTTCCAAAATTATTTAATTTCTCATTTTATCATAAACATGCAGGGAGATGCAGTTCATTTTCAAGTAATATTTTGAGAAATAGTTACACGTCGAAATATTACATTCTTGCTCTTGATGCACTAACAAATCTTCTTCTCATGTGCTAACTCATTCTGCACTGTAGTTGGTAAATAAACACTTGATTCAGAGGTCAAATTCAATTTTGCACCATGTTTTCATTTTTACTACAGCAAATCGAATGCTAAAATATTTCTGGCCTGAAATAGTAATTACTGGAACCAAGTGTATCTGTTACAGGAAAGGGGCGTGGAATACTTTCATCTGTGCAGCACATGATAAATCATGCACATAAATGCAGAAATCATAGATAACTGAATTACTTCTTTTAAGGAAGAAACAGTGCATTTCACTGTGAAATACTGAATTTTTCAGAAAAACAAGTGATGCTTGGAGAAATTTTTAGAGGTGCTGTAGCTTATTTTTTATAAGTCAGTTCTACACAAATCTCCACAGTCATGTCGTGAAGTACAGCTTGCCTTTAATTTCTGCTGTGTATCCAGCTGTGGCTTCCAAAACCTGTTGAGACTTTTTTTTTTTTATTCAAAATAAATGACCAAATGTTTTCTGCATCATTGATTTTCAGTCTTCTGTGACTGTTAAATGCAACCTTGGGTAAATAAAGCTGAGTAAAGGAGAGGTTTCTTAGGGATATAATTTTACACTTTCACTCCCACGATCCTAGAAGTCTGTCTGCAAATCACTGTCAAAAAAATTTGCCATTAATTTGAATTACTTTGCCCATATGATGTTCTCTCTGCAGCTGTTATCAAGCAGCTGCCTGAGATAATGTAACTATCACGAGCCCTAATGTTAGAATTTCTGAAATGCTTTCTATCACAAGAATTTGTGTTTGATGTGAGGTTCACAAGATTCAGTATTTATTACAGCAGGAATTACATTTTTATCCAGTAGGGCATGCCCATTGCTTTAAGCAGTGTGTGAGGAAGTAATTACTGCTGTCTTTACAAGGGGGGCTTGGTGTCTGAAGGATGAAATGAGAGTGGCATCGGCGCTGATGTGATGAAAAGTAAATGTGGTGGTTTGAGCTAAATCAGTCAGTTTCGTGATCCTAACTCAGTGTTGCCTAAGTAACTTCATTTTCTGGACGTTTGCTGCATGTTTTTCAGATTGTTTCTCTCCAGCAGGGATCACACGGGGCACTGGGATGCAGAAAGGACAGAGCTTATGCTTATTCCTATAGAAACCAAGGCAAACCTGGAGCTGGCAAAGAAAAGACAGCACCTGCAGGAAGGAACGGACAAGAGGGGAGATTGAGATGCGATCTTGGGAAGAAATATTTTCCTATGAGGGTGATGAGGTCCTGGCCCAGGTTGTGCAGAGAACCTGAAATCTTCCTGACAATCATAGAATTACAGAATGGTTTGGGTTGGAAGGGACCTCAAAGCCCATCCAGTTCCACACCCTGATATGGGCAGGGACACCTCCCACTGGATAAGGAGCTCCAAGCCCCATCCAACCTGGCCTTGAACACCTCCAGGGATGGGGCAGCCAGTAGTTCCCTTGACAGCCTGGGCCAGGGCCTCATTGCCCTCACAGTAATAAAAACTAGGCATCAGGTAGAGATTTCTTCAGTATATTTGATTGTGAGAGTTAAAAATAATAGAATCTGAAACTTTTAACAGCATCTTTTATACTTCCAATGGGGGAATGTAACTGTGGGATTAGCAACTAATCCAATAAAACCAATTAAAGAAATTGTACACTGATGTTCATCCCCAGGATTTTCATTGCATTCTTTCCCTCTGCAGTGCCTGGGAGACAGCTCCCTGCTATCCTGCAGCATGAAAGAACCCCCAGAGCTGCTGAACAGGCTCCTTGTGAAGGTCAAAGCATGTGCTGGTGTCAAAGCAAGGGAAGAAATGCCAAGGCGCTGTTGAAAGACGGCTGTGGGATTAATGTCTCACTCGCAGGGTGACTTTGGAAGAGACAATGTGGCAGAAGCAGCTGAGCTTTGCTCTGCTTTGTTGCTCTGACAGAGATTCCGTTAATGGCTTCTGGGCAGATGGGAACACCCATTGCATCTGCCAGAGGTCTGCAAACATCAGGAATCCGTGGGCAAATACAGGTGTAATTTCCAAATGTCTTTCTTTGCCTTTGCTTTCATAGTGGTCATTATTCTTATAAAAGCCAAATTGAGTACATTCCTTTGGCATTATTTGCTAATAAAGAATTATTTGGCTATTCCCAAGCATTTTCTATTTTTTTTTGAGGCAAGGGCTAGTAATCTTGTTCTAGAAATGGCAAGTGCAGGACGGCAGGTGTGTCTGCAAGTTTCAACAGATTTAAATTTTAATCCTTGATAGTAGCCCTAGATTTAAGTTTTGTTAAAAATAAACATTATATTATGTTCATTGCAGAAGCATGAAAAGACATCACTTCAAAGTAATTTATAAACCACAGTAAATAGAGAACAGGGAAAAGACCTGCTTGAAAAACATGGGGCATGAATAAATGTGCCTGTAAAAGCTATTTGTATTCTATTTGTTTATACTAAAAAGTATAGTGTGTTTAATATAATTAAAGACATTAAGATGGGAACACTGCAATAATTACTGATATATTAAAGTAATTATTCATCTTCCTGAATAAGAAATGATAAAAAATATTTACAATTTACACAAGTTCTAACTGAATATGTCCACTGACTGAAAATTTTTCTCTGGATGGATAGGATATGTCACAGCCTTTCCATAAACAAATTTTCTTGTCCTATACGGAGCATGTCTGGTACTTTTTGTGCAGAATCGACATCTTTGCAAGGGAATGCTCTTGAGTTTCAGTGCAGTGCTAAGAACATCGAAGGAGAGGAAGGCAGTTGGGACCTTCTGCCTTTACAGATGTTGTCAATTAGCAGGCGGCTGTATGGATACAGATGACATAGGAACATGGTATGGTTTCACTTACTGTCAAAACACATAGTACACAAATAACTGGTACTGCCAAATTCAGCTGCGAATTGCAAAAGTAGCATTTGAGTGGACAAGTGAAAAATATTGTGTGTTTTCTTCTTAGAAATAACTACACAGTAAACCTCTTTCTATGGTGCAGAAGTGTGGCTCAGTCTTAGAATTTTGATTTTAATATAATAAATATAGAATTTTAAGAAAGGCAATGTAATGCTGTGCAACAGTATCAATCATGCACTGTGTCGACACACATCTGGCTTACTTTTGTCAATGTTGTCTTCAACATTTCATAGAATCACGGAATGGTTTGGGCTGGGAGGGACCTCAAAGTCCATCTAGTCCCACCCCTGCCATGGGCAGGGACATCTCCCACTGGATCAGGGGCTCCAAGCCCCATCCAGCCTGGCCTTGAACCCCTCCAGGGATGGGGCAGCTGCCATTGCTCTGGGCAACCTGGGCCAGGGCCTTCCCACCCTCATGACAAAACATTTCTCCCTAAGATCTCATCTCAAGCTCTCCTCTTTCTACTTAAAATTCTTCCCTCTTGTCCTATCCCTGCATTCACTTGAGTTTTCTCCCATGAGTTCCACCATTCTGTCTGTCAAATTCCTAGGTGTCCAAAACTTTATCTTTCTGCATTTGTCAGCTGCTTAAGTTCGCAAATAATGGCTAACAAATTACTGCCATGGCTTTCTCTGTAGGCCAACAACTTGCAAAGGAGCTTTCAAAGCCTTACTAAAACATTTCCTTCAAGCATCGTTTTGATGCCAATAGACAGGAGAATGTCTGTAACTAATAATTCCCTCATTTGGAAATACATCAGATTCCACAGACAGAAATTTGTGCCCATTGTGAAAGAGTAATTCATTTGGATTTCCTTCATGGCTGAAAAAGAGGCCTTGATTACTGTTCTGGAAGTAACCTGGGAAGTAAAGGCTGCTCTAGGCATTACTGGAGTCATCAGCTGCAGTAATAGCATAATTGTAGCCTGCTGGTAGCGTTTCAGTGGGCTTTACTCAGGTTATGTCCATCCCCATATGTTTTCCCTGCCAGTTACATTCCAATGAATACCACTAAGCTACAAAACAGAAACACAAGCGCTGTCATGGCAGATAACATTGATTTTATGTGTCTAAGAACTTCTTCACCAGATAAAATAATAATGAACCTGAGTGACTGGAATCATAGAATCACAGAACAGTTCAGGTTGGAAGGGACTCCTAGATCAAGAGCCCCTCTCACCCTCTCTGGAGCCCCTTTCAGCACTGGAAGCAGCTCTAAGGTCTCCCTGCAGCTTTCTCTTCTCCAGGCTCAACAATTCCAACTCTCTCAGCCTGTCCTTATACAGGAGGTACTTCAGCCCTCAGATCATCTCCATGGACTCACTCCAACAGATCCAGGTCTTTCCTGTGCTAAGGATTCCAAAACTGAACACAGGATGCCAAGTGAGGTCTCATAAGAGCATAGTCAACGGGCAGAACCCTCACCCTTGCCCTGCTGGTCACATGTATCTTGATGCAGCTCAAAACACCATTTACCTTCTGGGCCGCAAGTATACATTGCACACATCATCATACCCACCAACGGTGGCAATTTCAGGCAAGCTCAGCAAACTCTACAGAGCTGCATGACATCAAAATTACTTCATGTCTCATTAGAATGATTTTTTTCTATTAATAGCTGCTGGTAGATTGACCTTGTGACAAAAAGCTGAAGAACACTTGTTTTCTTATGATTTTTTTGAGCTGAAACTCTTTGTTTTGATATGTTTGTTTGTTTGTTTCACTTGGAGAATTGTTTTAGTTCTTGTAGCAT
This sequence comes from Clamator glandarius, assembly GCA_033459285.1. Classification (NCBI taxonomy): domain Eukaryota; kingdom Metazoa; phylum Chordata; class Aves; order Cuculiformes; family Cuculidae; genus Clamator; species Clamator glandarius. The sequence continues at coordinate 5,886,657 of JAUNZM010000089.1, read as the reverse complement.
TTGAAGAAAGTCTAGTGTATTAAATCCAGAATAATTTCTCCATTGATCATTTTAGACATTCCATTTATCCATAAGACTATTGAATATCAATCAACATACAATACAAAATATGGCTAGTACATGTGGGTCACCATGTTCGGTAAGCGTTATGTAGAGCTTATTTCCCATAGAAATGCATAAAAAATAAAATATAAAGATTACCTTCAGGAGTTACAGACTTTAGCTGGAATGGTAATCGTTTGACTCAACAACTTAGCATTGTTTTGCATTTTAAAAAGCTACCAAAAACTCTCCAGAAATTGGCAAGGGAGAGCTAATTACTGCTGAAAATACTTTGGAGTTTTATAAAAAGAGGGGTAGATGGGTGGAGAGGCTCACAGTTTATTTTTTGTTATCTTAGTCAAGAATGAACAATATATTGCAGCCCCACAGTCTGCGAGGACTGTGAGCAGACTGAAAATCTTACCTGGAGCCCAGAAAGAGCTCCTGTAACTCTTGTGTTGGATTCTGGGACCTAATTCCAGGTCTAAAATCATGAAACATAATAGAATCATTAAGGCTGGAAAAGACCTCTAAGATCAGACAGTTCAACCATCACCCCAACATCACCATGCCTACTAAATCACATCCCAAAGTTCCATATCTATGCATTCTTTGAACCTCTCCAGGATTCACCAGACTGTCAGTAAAGACAATTTCCCCAATATCCAACCTAAGCCTCCCCTGGTGCAACTTGGGGCCATTTCCTTGCATCACTTGTTACTTGGTAGAAGACCCACCTCACCACAATCTCCTTGCAGGAAGGTGTAGAGAGTGATGAGGTCTCCCCTCAGCCTCCTCTTCTCCAGGCTAAACAGCTCCAAGGCCCTCAGCCGCCGCTGGGCTCCTTTGCCCTTCCCCCGATGTGCTCCAACAGCTCAATATCTTGCCTGTGCTGATGGGCCCAAATCTGAACCCAGGATTCAAAGTGTTTCACTGAGTCTGGGTGGATGATCCCATCCATATGCCCTCCAGCAATTATGGGATGTGTTGTCCCTGTTTTTTATAGATTAGCTGTAAACTGATGCCTCATACATTGTGTATTAACTTGCAATGATGCTGTCAGCATTAGAAAGGATTCTGTGGAGTACTTGGAATTAAGTTGTTTGGTTCTGCTGGCTTTGCTAAAACTGTGCTTCATGCATGCTACAGAACTGGAATTACCACAGAGTTTGCTTTGGGACTTAGTATTATCTATGCCTATGGTAACATCGAGACTGCTTTAGTAAAGCCAGTGACAACACTTACATTTAATTACAAAAAAAAAAATAAATATCGTGAGAGCTGTAGTTTTTTTGTTGCTTTTTCTAAAAATAAATAAAACACCCTCCATCACCCATACAGCACTAAAATTATTGAGAATTGCTTGATTGGCTTTTGGTCACCACCATATGCTTTTTTCCTTAGTGAAGAGCAGTAGGAAATTATTGCATTACACAAGTGGAATTTTGAATGTTACTGATGTGCTTAAGGATGGTCTTTCCTGAGAAGAGTCATTATGTATGACCATGTTCTTTAAAAATGTGATTACAACAGTTGAGCAGATGGTAGACACTTGGGGTCAGCTCTAAGGAGATCTGTATTTACAGTGTATTAATAATGGTTTAAACTTTCTCATAAATAGATGTTGATTAATTTTAAATCCATTTGTAGAAACCTAGCATTGCCAGACTATTTCTTGAAACCACAATACAAAGTATGATAAACACCATCCATTAATCCAGGCTAATGTACTCCACACGTGAAAAAATTTCACTAAAAGGATTAATGTAATTTTTCAAATGTGAAAAAAACCAGATTGTGTATTTCGTATGTACTTTGTGCATTGAATTTTTGACAGTCAATTCTTTTCGTTGATAGAATTATGTGGTTTTATCCTTTGCAGTAACTTATTTTCAAATAATTTATATTTAATTTTATAAGATATTTGGGGTTTTGTTGTTTTTTTTTTTATTTTTTCACATGGTTATTCCATACCATCAAGTGGAAAACAGATTAATCCAATCAGGTGAAACAGCAAGGGGGAAATTTAGGAAAAGCTTATTTTAAGGGCAGGCTGACGTAATTTTGCTGGAAATAAATAGCATTAAACAGTGATTCTTAATCTTTGGCATGTTTTGACCCTGTGTTCTAGTTTTGGACCCTGTAAAAGCCTTTTCACAACCCTGACACCTGTTTGGAAGCAGCAGCCTCGAAGCTGAGAGGATGGAGTCTTGATCAGCTCATGTCCATAGGAGTTTTGTCGTGCTTCTAAGTAAGTGATGAGTCACAGTGCTATAGGTCTCTAAAATACCTAGGTAGGTGCCTACACAGCTGCTTGTGTAGTTTGGATATGGTGTATCAGAGGCTACAGGGGGGCTAGAGAAGAGGGTTGGAGTGCCTCCCACCCGAGGACAGGCTGAGAGAGTTGGGTTTGTTCAGCCTAGAGAAGAGAAGGCTCCAGGGAGACTCTGTGTCATTGATGGAGAACTTTCCAGCTGACCAGCTTCTGAGTCTATGATGCTGTAGCTAAAAAAGGGACTGCTTCCTGCATCAGTGGGTTATTTGGGACAGACAAGCAGAGATGGTCAACAGTATCAAAGAAGAAAATCATAGCATTGTTAAGGTTGGAAAAGACCTCTAAGCTCATCTAGTCCAACCATCAGCCCAACACCATCATGCCTACTAAACCATGTGCCACATCTACATGTTTTTTTAAACCCTCCAAGGATTGAGAATCCATCACTGCCCTGGACAGACAGTACCTTTGAGATGCATTTGAGGTCTTCTAAGTTCTTTTTAAACTGAGAAAATGGAACTCCTCCCATCACATTACAACAAGACTTCTTCTTTGTATTCAGTCTTTTAGAAATTTCTCCACCTTGGGAGCTAGAGCTCTGTATCACCTTGCACATCTAATAAATGCCTTTTGCAATAATGTAATATATATATACCTATATATATGTATATGTATATGTATATGAGTTCTTTGTGATGTATGCAAGAGAGACTGCTTTGATTTCATTCCCAGACATGCCATGTGTAAATATTGAGAGTTCTTATTTACCCAAAAATGCTGTTTCGTAATACTCCCAACTTCATTTTCCCCCAAGCCTTTGCTTCCTTAGGAGTCCAAATGCTCGTTTTAAGGAAAGTGTACCTAGCTGTACAAACCTAAATGCATTTTATACTTTGTAGGAATATTCATATGCTCTTAAATATTTTCTGAAATATTTGGGGTGGTATTAGCAGTTCCTGAAATATCTTATTTTGATCACTTTCTGAATGTTTTGTCTTAAGTGATTCTATTCCTTTATTTTCCAGCAAAGTACTAATCACAAGGCCAGCCTTTCTGTGTGATTTATCAGCTGACATGCTAAAACACATTCCAATGTTTTAATTTCCCAGAATGTTTCACTGTTCTGTACAGTATCTTCATTACTGCTTAATATTCCTATGTCCATTACTACATAAACCAGCTATGTTAAAACAGTGTGATTATATTTTCGGAAGCAAAGAAAAAGCACATCAAATGCATTAGTCAAATACTCAGAATGACCTCTGTTAGACTTCTTTTCGATCTCTTAATGCTGTTTGCACATGGGAAATGCCATAATCGTAGAACAATAGGCAGCCCATGGTGGCCCGGAGTATACTGAAAATCACAGAATCATGGAATGGTTAGGGTCAGAAGGGACCTCAAAGCCCATCCAGTTCCACCCCCTGCCACAGGCAGGGACACCTGCCACTGGATCAGGCTGCCCAAGTCCCATCCAACCTGGCCTTGAACCCCTCCAGGGATGAGGCAGCCACCACTTCCTTGGGCAACCTGTTCCGGTGCCTCACCACTGTCATGGTGAAGAAATTCCTCCTTCTGTCTAGTCTAAATCTGCCCCTCTCCAGTTTATACTCATTGCCCCTCATCCTATCACTACAAGCATTTGTAAACAGTCCCTCTCCACCTTTCTTGTAGGCCCTTCAGGTCCTGGAAGCTGCTCTAAGGTCTCCTCAGAGCCTTCTCTTCTCCCAGCTAAACAACCCCAACTCTCTTCTTGTCGCTAAAGGAATTATTTTGCAGGTGTCTTTGAACCTTGACTGCCTCTTGCTGCTGGTTCTAAGAAATCCTCAACTGAAGTGTCCATCTGTTGTTCATGTCTGTAATGCAGATATTTTAGCAGGACTTAAGAGTACATATTCTTGTTCTCTTAATGTAAGATGGTAGCAGGAGCGTGAGAAGTTTCAGCGGATCGCATCTGCTGCATTAGAAAGGAAATGTTTGACTTTCTGCCCAGCATTGCTAAATACAGCAACTTGGAAAGTAGGAATTTAAAAATACTCTTTCCCTTGAAAATACTGTGTGATGCTATTTCCCAGGATATATGCGTTGATTTTTGGGTTTAATAGCAAGGAGATGGGATTTTCTTTGTGCTAAAATACACGTGCTAGAATTAATTAAGACTTAGGTATCTTCCTTGTGATGTAGCATCTAGAGAGTGACATAAAGGTACCTTGATCTTAGCTTGTGTTCCCTACTTTCTTACCTCACAAAAATTTGTTGTACATCTCTGGGGAGAGACTTGGAGCAGCTTCTGGTACTGAAAGGGGCTCCAGGAAAGCTGGAGAGGTGCTCTTGAGAGGGGGGTGTAGGGACAGAATAAGGGGAAATGGGTTTCAGCTAAAAGAGAGGAGATTGAGATGAGATCATAGGGAGAAATAGTTTACTGTGAGGGTGGGGAGGCCCTGGCCCTGGTTGCCCAGAGCAGTGGTGGCTGCCCTATCCCTGGAGGTGCTCAAGGCCAGGTTGGATGGGATTTGGAGCCCCTGATCCAGTGGGAGGTGTCCCTGCCCATGGCAGGAGGTGGAACTGGATGGGCTTTGAGGTCTCTTCCAACTCAAACCATTTTATGATTCTACGATCTGCTTTCTGAGGATTAACATTTTTCTTTACAATTACCATAAATAAGTGATTTCATACCAGGCAGCACTGCTCTGTATAACAATTCTATGCTTTTAAAAAACAATTGTAAGATATTCCAAGTCCTGACTAGGGATTTGCACAACATTCATCCCAAAATTAATGGAAAGCATACTGTGAAAACTCCACAAATCATTAGGAAAACATATCCAGAAAAGCAAGTAAATGCCTGGTAAGGGACAAGCTCTTCTCATTTCTTTGTAAAGGAATCCATTGGTATTAAGGTCACTGTTAATCCCAAGGAAGGGTGACAAAATCTACTTTGTATTCTATCAGATGTGAGAACTTTGAGAAGTTTCAAAGCAATTTTTCATGCTCTGAATTTTTTCCCAACATATTATTAGAAGCCTGCAGAAACATTCAGTGCTGAACAAGTCTTCCCAGTGTATTCAAAGTAATACTGGATGCAATATAAGAAGCGGTTTGGCCTTTTAAGAAAACCATCAGTTCAAAGTATTTTCAGCATGATCCAGGACACTAAATCACTCGTTAAACAGAAACATTTACTGACAGCTTGAGTACAAGTGTTTTATTGAGGAAGAGCAATGAACATAATGACCAGAGCTGTAGCCTCCTGGTCTGGCTAAACAAGGTGGTGGCATTGGTAGGTATATATGATTAAACTGTCATTGCCAGGGCTAAGCTGGCAGCTAAAAAGAAAACAGAAGGAGTTCACACCAGACCTATTAAAGCTTTAGAAGGGCTTTAGTAACTTCTGTCAGTATGGTCTAACTGAGATACACTTGTTTACTCCAAAGAGGGCAAATAGATCCATCAAAGTCAGTAAAGCTGTGCCTGAAGTTTAATAAAATGGAAGGCTATCACAAGCTGCTCACAGACCGATAAACCAGCTCAGAGCTACCTGAACAAACCAGCCTTAAAAACAAAGATTTCTATGTCCATGCTGAAATAAATTGTGCAACAGCAAGTAATCCAAGCTTGCTTTGATCAAGTACAATCCAGCTTTAATTTTACTGGTTCTAGTTCTGCCCATAGCAGCAGCAGCCCATATGAGCTGGTCACCCATGGGCCCTCTTGGGGTTGTGCAGTCCACTCCAGACCTTCTGCTCCAAATGGGCTTGGCCCACAAGTACCCAGGTTGGGAGAGAAGAGCTGTAAACTAGCTACACAATCTATAGCTGCACCATCAGAGCAGATCCTAATCTGAGTTACTATGCCATCAACCAGGCTGCAAATATTTCCATTGGCTTGTATTTTAATCTAAATTCTGTGCCCCTAGTTCCAGATTCAGTGCTGCTTCTTCTCCTGTGCTGTATTCTTATTATGCTGTAAGCTTCCCTTTGCTCGCTACATCTCTTCTACAATAATTATCTACTTATTGTGGACTTCTTTTCAATATTTCTTGGTAAACATCAAAGCTGACCAGGCAAAAAAAACCCCAAACCCCTATCACTTCCCAAACTTCGTAGAACTGTTTCACTACGAGTTGCATGTGATGTAACACCTACCTTAGCTTGCTGAACACCCAAAGACCTTTGCAACTCAATGTCAAGGACAACAGGCTTCAGAAGCAGGATGAAATCTAGCTTTTTGCAGCCAAAATGTTGAGGTCCTGGAGTGTGCCCAGAGAAGGGCAATGAAGGCGGTGAAGGGGCTGGAGAATGAGTCTTAAGAGGAGCGGCTGAGGCAGCTGGAGTTGTTGGCCTGAAGAATAGGAGGCTGAGGGGAGACCTCATCACTGTTGACAACTGCCTGAAAGGAGGTTGTAGCGAGGTGGGTGTTGGTCTCTTCTCCTAAGTGACAGGTGATAGGATGAGAGGAAAAGACCTCAAGCTCCGCCAGGGTAGGTTCAGACTAGACATCAGGAAAAATTTCTTGACCAAAAGGTTTCTCAGGCACTGGCAGCCATCCCTAGAGGTATTTAAAAGATGGTAGATGAGGTGCTAAGGGATGGTCTAGTAGTGGACAGGTATGATTGGACTCAATGATGTCAAACGTCTTTTCCAAACAAACGATTCTATGATTCAAAATTCTTGAGATTACTATAAATAAAATGGCAGTCCAGTGATTTTTGACAGCCAGTCTCCACTCCTCAGTACTTAAATAAAAAGAACTGCACCATCCTACCTTGAATCTCCAGGAAAACAAAAGAAAAAAAAAAAGAAAAAGAAGTCAGGTTACACGTTCAGATAATGCACCCAAACTGTAAAATCTTCGGTGAGAAATGTTCTAGAAATTCATTGGTCTTATGAAGAAGTAGGCAAGTGCCTTATGGTACCCTGATGCTCTGTGTTTATGCTAGCAAGTTCTTTCCCCTCAGAGTATGCCCAGAACAATCTCACAATATCTTGCTTATCCTTCAGTTGTTAGAAAAGACACAGAGACATGATATTTCTACAATTATAGTCCAAGACTCAGAGCAGAAATAAGGTATTATTGTGGGGTTCTTTAGCTAAGAATCTACTTTTATTATTTCAGCTATTTATAGAATCATAGAATCATAGAAACATAGAATAATCAGGTTGGAAGAGACTCACCGGATCATCGAGTCCAACCATAGCTAAAGCCTTTGATACAGTTTCTCACAGCATTCTGCTTCAGAAACTGTCGGCGTCTGGCCTGGACGGGCACACACTCTCCTGGGTGAAAAACTGGTTGAATGACCGGGCCCAGAGGGTGGTAAATGGAGTTAAATCCAGCTGGAGGCCAGTGACAAGTGGGGTTCCCCAGGGCTCAGTCCTAGGTCCAGTCCTGTTTAATGTCTTTATCAACGACCTGGATGAAGGCATCGAGTGCTCCCTTAGCAAGTTTGCAGATGACACCAAGCTGGGTGGAAGTGTCGATCTGCTGGAGGGTCGGGAGGCTCTGCAAAGGGATCTGAACAGGCTGGACTGCTGGGCTGAGACCAACGGCAGGAGGTTTAACAAGGCCAAATGCCGGGTCCTGCACTTGGGGCACAACAACCCTAAGCAGCTACAGACTAGGAGAAGCCTGGCTGGAAAGCTGCCAGGAGGAGAAGGACCTGGGGGTGCTGGTTGGCAGGCGACTGAACATGAGCCAGAAGTGTGCCCAGGTGGCCAAGAAGGCCAATGGCATCTTGGCTTGTATCAGGAACAGCGTGACCAGCAGGTCCAGGGAGATTATTCTCCCTCTGGACTCGGCACTGGTGAGACCGCACCTCGAGTCCTGTGTTCAGTTCTGGGCTCCTCACCACAAGAGGGATGTTGTGGCTCTGGAGCGATTCCAGAGAAGAGCAACAAAGCTGGTGAAGGGGCTGGAGAACATATCTTACGAGGAGCGGCTGAGAGAGCTGGGGTTGTTCAGCCTGGAGAAGAGGAGGCTGAGGGGAGACCTTATTACTCTCTACAACTACCTGAAAGGAGGTTGTAGAGAGGAGGGAGCTGGGATCTCCTCCCAAGTGACAGGGGACAGGACGAGAGGGAATGGCCTCAATCTCCGCCAGGGGAGATTTAGGCTTGAGATTAGGAAAAAGTTCTTCACGGAGAGGGTGGTTAGGCATTGGAACAGTCTGCCAAGGGAGGTAGTTGAGTCACCGTCCCTGGAGGTGTTAAAGGTTAGGGTAGATGAGGTACTTAGGAGCATGATTTAGGGACTGGTGGGAATGGTTGGATGATCCAGTGGGTCTCTTCCAACCTGGTTATTCTGTGATTCTGTGATTCCTATCAGACACTAAGCCATGGCCCTCAGCACCTCATCAGCCCATCACTTACACCCCTCCAGGGATGGTGATTCAACCTCCTCCCTGGGCAGCCTGTTCCAGTGCCCAATGACCCTTTCTGTGAAAAATTTGTTCCTAATGCCAGCCTAAATCTCCCCTGGCGGAGCTTGTGGCCATTTCCTCTTGTCCTGTCCCCTGTCACTTGGGAGGAGATCCCAGCTCCCTCCTCTCTACAACCTCCTTTCAGGTAGTTGTAGAGAGCAATGAGGTTCCTCTTCTCCAGGCTGAACACCCCCAGCTCTCTCAGCCGGAACCAGACTTGAGAGAAAGTACAGGAGGGCAAGGTGTATTTTATTTTATTTACAAGATTATCCACGTGTGCTGTGTGATGAGGATGTTGCCATGATCAGTTCCCTTTTTTGTTGAAAAAAATAAATTAGTAAGCAAGAAAGTATGCGTTGACTTGTCAGCTTTTACATTTCAGGTTGCCTGAGGGTGGCCTGTGTCAGATTTTCTTTTTAATCCACATAGTTTGAGCACTGAAGCAGAACCCATTTCATCCTTAATTGATTCTAAGGTTAGAAGTATATTGTTTAAAATACCCTACAATAGTTCCGTATGCCTAGGGTTAAGCTGTATTTAAATAAATACAACTTAGGCAAATATATTAAGCTATGTCCATGAAAATGGGTGAAACTGGAAAGAGAGCAGGAAAACCCATCACAAGCGTTATTTTCTCTTGGTTTTTTTTTAAATCAGCTACAAATGTGATCAGATATTAATTTATTTGCCTGAATAAAAGGGTATTGGTAGTTAAAAAGGCCATGTACTGCAAGATGAAATGTTCTAGTTTTTTTAGTGTTCTTTACAAATTGTATAAATGCTAGAGTAGCAAGGAATAATGTCTTGATTCCCAGAAGGCTTGATGGCGATCAGCTCTGCTTAATGCAAGATGTGTATAACTTTGAAATAGGAATAAAAATTCAGAGGCATCCCTTCCTTTGAAACAACCTGCATGAGCACTTTATATGGGAAGACTTTCAATGAAAGGGTGTTTCTTGACTTTTGACTCAGTTTGGATAGGTCTGATATCTGCCTACACATATTCCCCAAGAAATTTGGAAAAACACCTAGCAAATATTAGAAGCATTCAGGTCAGGTCCGTTAACAAGAAGATCCATTCTGAATCACATGTACGCGTGTTCCCGTGTGCAAGGATGCATCTACAAGCACCCTCCGGCCAAGTGTCAGTCCTGCAAACTAAACTGGAGCCTCTCCTGGAGTTCAAATGAAGGAAACTAAAATGCCGAAAAATTGAACTGAATGTAAAGGACTTTTTCCCTCAACTTTTGATTGCAAGGATGCGTGCCCAATATAAGATTCATTTGCAAAGCCAAAAATGAATCAAGTAACAGCCAGTGTATCTCTACTAACTCAGATTATTACTCCATTTATTCGGGAGAATTATTTGTTCTAAGAAAGATGTAGATATGATAGTTCCATAGGAAAACAGACCTCTCTAGCGATCCCAGTTAGATTTCAGTTGCTGTCTGTGGCAGCTGACTTCACCGACCCATCCTTTTACCTGCCCCCCTGGACTCCTTCCCATACGCCTCTGCTCCAGCTACATCATTCCCTTTCTCTGTCAGCTGCAGGTGGCAGGGACAGCTTTTACTTAGTCTTCTTTCAGCACTTTTTCTTTGGACCTTTTTTCCAACCTGGAAACTTGCACATGCTTTAGTCTAGACATGAATATGCTGTCTGTTTTTGCTTCTCAGACAGCATCTTTTCACAGTAACTTCACACATTATAGCTGAAAGTGGAACCTCGATATTTACCATGGGGGAATTGAGGAAGGAACACTACCGCTTTGGCAGTCCCAAGCCTCGGCTTCCCTTGGTATCCTTTACCCAGATTCTGGTGGTGAATAGAGGCCACAAAGACAGCAGCATTTGCCACCACGGTATGCCGCTCCGGGGAAGAAGACATCTGATTGCTGTAGAGCAGACGAATTTCCTCAGCAAGCCCCAGTGAGCAACTGCTAGGAATTCCTCATCGACACCAGAAATGAGGGAGGATGGGATGGTTTTCCTGAGTGACAGCTCCTGTTGGGAGCTGCGGTAGCACACTGAAATCAGGAGTTGGAGGCAAACCTGGAGGAAGGGGGCCTTTGTGCCACCTTTGCACCCTATCCACCCCAGGACTGAGAGTGCTGAAAGACAAGGTTAGCTTATTCCTGCTCTTTTCCTCTGCATCCTGTGCTTCCCAATGAAACAGAACAGCTGGCAACCAAGGTCTTACAACACCTGAAAGAAGTAAAAAACTATTACCAAAGACTCTCAATTTCTTTTTCATCAGGCTGATTTCTAGGATTCGAGGTAAGTACATTCCATCCCAAATGTACCGTCTCAGAAAGGCTGCTGAATTCCTCCTTCAAGCCACGCTCTGTTCATCTCTCAGTACCCAGTTTGTGCCTCAAGCCTGGGCCATATTACTACTCACGGTTCATGAGCGCTAATACGGATTTTGTTTGAAAAGCCACGCGTTAGCAAACCACAGTTATTTGCAAGCCTGGCCCAGGGCTAGTGTCAGACATCAACACATAAGCAGCACAGATATTTTATTTAATTAAGTCATGCCATCTGGGCCAACAATGAAGGCACTCATAGACTTTGCCTTTGCTTTCAGACTGTGTAGCGCTCTGATCCCCCCCAAAATTGTTCTAAAAGCCAAATCTCTGTGTATTTTACAGAACATTCTCAGCTGTTACTTGCATTAGGCTGATTTTCTGCTGCAACGTACTCAGGATTTTTCCTATCCTAATAAATCGAGTGACCAGAGTCAGATTTATGCGCCTTACTTTGGTCCGAGTGCTGCATCTACCATGCAGGAAATTACTAATGAGCAACTAAAAGAACTCAGCTATATATAGTGTATGTATTAACTACCATGTAGCCACCAAATTTCTTTTGCCAAAGGTTATTTGCTGTGAAAAAGAAAGGTGGGACCAAACAGCATCAGACAAGGAGAGTGGCTACCCATGCTCCATAGGCTTTCCAAACCTTCAGGGTTGCTATTCTTGTCTATAGACAAAGATGATTCTTTGTCTATAGACAAAGATGATTCTTTCTACCAAATCAGAGGTTTTCTAACACACCCACAATGAACAGGAACTGAGACATAACAGACTGAGAGATCTGGACTTGTTGACCCTGGAGAAGGCTGAGAGGAGACCTTAGAGCAGCTTCCAGGACTACAAAGGGCTCCAGGAAAGCTGGGGAGGGTCTCTGGATCAGGGAGTGAAGGGACAGGATGAGAGGGAAGAGTTTTCAGCTGCAAGAGGAGAGATTGAGATGAGATCTTAGGAAGAAAAGCAGCTTAAAACTGTTTCCCCTCATCCTTCCTCTGCTACGGACTCAGGAACTGAATGCAGTACTCCAGATCCCAAAGCATTCATACAAAGTAGTATTTTATTACAATTCCCATCTCTTTCTAAAAAGAGTAGGGGTAAGGTAGGCAATTAGCTCTGGCAGGCCCTTTTTCTCCAAAAAATGTACAAGGTTTTAAGCCTCAAGATGCCTGTGCTTCTCCATTCACTGCAGCATCATTTGCTCCTTATAAAAATATACAGATTTGTCCAAATTCTGCAGGAGCAGGTTGTCTTGTAAAGCAACATGAAAATGGAAAGTGCATCTTTTAGAGCTTCAAAGTTGAAGATTATACACTGGTATTGTTGATATTAGGAGATAAATAGCCTGCAAGTTATTAAATGTTTTGAAGGGGAGTGTGTCCAGAGAAAGGGAACAGAGCTGGGGAAGGGGCTGGAGTGCAGGGGTTGTGAGAGCAGCTGAGGGACCTGAGGCTGTTCAGCCTGGAGAAGAGGAGGCTGAGGGGAGACCTCATCACTCTCTGCAGCTCTCTGGAAGGAGGTTGTGGTGTAGTGGGTGCTGGGCTCTTCTCCCAAGTAACAATAGATACAAAAGAGGAAATGGCCCCAAGTTGCACCAGGGGAGGTTTAGGTTGGATATTAGGAAAAATGTCTTCACTGACAGATTGGTGAGGCCCTGGCAGAGTTTGTTCAGAGCAGTGGTGGCGTCTCCATCCCTGTAGGGGTTAAAAAAACCATGTAGATTTGGCACGTGGGGACATGGCTTAGTAGTCAGGGTGGGGTTGGGCTGATGGTTGGACTTGGTGACCAGCGTTCTCTTCCAGCCTTAATGATTCTATTATTGTAAAGTACCACTCCAGTTCCAAAGTTGTTTTTAGAAAGACTTTAAAATGCTGCTGTTTATATTGTTGCTGCAAGGTTGTTCAGACAACTGAATTAAGATACATGCCCTGAAGTGGTGGCTTACACTGTTAAAGAACTCCCGAAGGAAGATATTCCTGACACTACCTGCAGAAAAAAAAAAAAAAAGATAAATAACAAGAGATATATAAAATGCACATGATGAAAAACAGCCCATCCCCTTTAGGGAACAGTTAATGACTGTGATGTGTTGCTTTATTCCCCTCAATGGGTCTAGAAATGTCGGATTAGTTCCTAATGTTATTTTTGACATGTTTGCCTATGCAGCTGTAATCCCAAGCAAATTTTCAGCAGTAATAAATGCAAAAATTGAAATACCCTCAGCACCAATTCTAACTGTACAACCAAAAATTATAAAGGCCTCTTGTATAACAGTAGAAGCCTTTTGTCAGTCTTTCCTTTCTAGAACTTGCTGCAAAACTTTGCATGGAAATTAATTGTTTGGGTGGAAGTTAATTGTAAACTGCAGTGATAAAAAAAATAACAAAACTGTGGAATTTTGATAAAATGAAAGGTAAACTCTGCTACCTTGTGGTCTGCAGGTGATACTTGTGCTTGTAATAATATTAATAGAACTGCACAGAAATCAAAGAATGATTTGTTTTAAACTGACTCATGAAGACAGAAGTTACCAAAGAGCCAGAAGTATCTGCTGAGAGTGTTTTATGACTCCTTCTCTCAGGATGCTTGCACTTAAGTAATGTATTCTGTTCCCAAATAACAATAAATCCTTATCATAGCATGAAACGGAATTTGCAGCTCCTTCTTAAATGCGTGGAGGATGGCTGAAGGAAGGCTCTTGGGTTTGGTGCTGCTGCAAAGAGCTTTACCAACAGAGTATGATTTCTTTTTCACTATGTATTGCCATCTAGTGGTGTGCAGCCCCTCGTATCTCTGCAAGCAGGATCTGACCGTAGAAACCCGATAACTCTTTCAAGTCCTCATCGCATTTTTATTCCTTGTTTTCGTTACAGAGACCACTCATTGTGCTGGCAATCATGCGTATCTGGCCTAACATTTCCTCTTCCTTTATTTTGAATAAAGATTCACTGGAGGGAAACTTGGGAGAAAGACAGAGTTGACATAAGAGCAAGAATGGCTTTCACTTGCTGAGCTCACTCAGCTCGAGAAGTGAAGAGAGAGAGGTGATTGCTGCCAGGTTTGCATGTTGCCACAATTTCCTTCCAAGTCCAGTACAACATTAGTGAGAATAGAATCATAATTCTTGGCCAAAGTTCTTTCTCCTGGAAGCTCAGGTGAGCCCATGACTTGATCAGTGTTAGTGCTGGTTGAACGATGTCCATGAGCTGTGGAGCCACGATAGCCACTTTGTTCGTGGAGCTGCCCTTTCTGTTACATGGACAAACCTTTGTTTTACATTGAGCGAGAGAAAATGGCTTCAAGTTGCACCAAGGGAGATTCAGATTAAATATTAGGAAAAATTTCTTCACGGAAAGGGTATTCAGGCACTGGCAGAAGCTGTGTAGGGCAGTGGTGGAGTCTCCATCCCTGGAGGGATTTAAAAGAAGGGGAGACAAAGTGCTCAGGGATCTGGTTTAGCAGTGGACAGGTACAGTTGGACTCGATGATCTCAAAGGTCTTTTCGAACCAAATAAGTCTATGATAAATCACACTTCCTTGCACTGATGAAACACAAAGCAAATATGCCAACTTTGGTGAAACTCCACTGCAATTTTATTGACAACACCAAGAGCTGGCTGCTTCTAAATTGTACCTATTAATACAGAATCACACACTGTCAGTGAAAATAAAGAAGTTGTTTCAAGATGAAACCATCAGAAAACAAAAAAAATACACTTTATTGCCACTAAAACAAAAATCTATGATGTGATTCTTTGCTGCAGATTAGCATGTGTTTGTACTAACCAAGGCTTTCACTTTCTGGTTAACAGAAGAAAACTTTTATAATGAATATTCTGCAAGTTTTATACTGATAGAGTGAGTAAACATTGAGCATTTGAGACAAAGAAGAAAAATCCAACAGCTGGAGATCAGTAATGGAGAGGTTATTGTTAACAAGCACTGGATTCTCTAACACCTCTGCTTTTTAGGGGTAGGTATTTTACATCAGCTGCTGAACAGCTGTAACTAATAATTTAAATTCATATTAATATTTTAAAATTTTATTTTCAGAAAGGTTATAAAGAATTGAGATAATATGCTGGTAACCTTAAGCTGAACAGTGTGTTGTCAACCAACACAGAAATCTGAGTATTTGAGGGTTCACCTATGGTTTGGAAATACAAGAATGGAAAGCCAATCAAAGCATCTATGGTTTAAAAGACTTAATTCTTTCTTTCCTCCAAATTCCTTGTATATTTGTATCAGATTTTTGTGGAAAACATTAGTGTAACTGCAGTGAAGTTACTACTTTCTAGTAACAGTATGTAGCAAACTTCCTATTTTAAAGTAAAGCAGTTGTTAGACAAGCTCTGATTTCTTCTCCGTCTAATGACTTGCCTCATGCAATCATCCAAAACAAAGCATTGCAGTTTTGTCATTTAAACATAGATATGTTCTGTATTTCCTGGTGTTGCGATCATGAAGTAGCCTATGTATTTTTTTCAACAGCAGCATGTGATAACTGTTGGCGTAGTTCAAATAGATGATGTTTGGGGAGGGATTCCTTACAAAGGTTTGTAGTGATAGGACAAGGGGCAATGGGTATAAACTGGGGAGGGGCAGAATTAAACTAGACATAAGGAAGAATTTCTTCACAATAAGTGTGGCGAGGCCCTCGCACAGGTTGCCCAGGGAAGCTGTGGCTGCCCAGTCCTGGAGGAGTTCAAGGCCAGGTTGAATGGACCTTGGGCAGCCAGATCCAGTGGGAGGTGTCCCTGCACATGGCAGGGGGATTGGAACTAGATGAGCTTTAGGTCCCTTGCAACCCAAAGTATTCCGTGATTCTGTGATTCTATGTTGTAGACCTATTTACCTAACAGGATGCAAACAAGTCTAATCTTATTTAAAGCTCCTAATGTTTTGTTGCTTTTGTCTTGGGCTCATTCTGCTCTGCACACATATTGCAGCTCTTGGAGAATAACCTTGATTGTGCTTTCCACCTGCTTGCACTTAGGAAAAGAAACATTTGTCACTCTTACGTAGGTAATTGCTTCAATTGCATTTTAATTTTAACAGCTTAAGTATGTTGGTGGAGGAAAATGTTTTCTGAATGAAAGTTTGATCAAATGCCCAGCCGGTGCGAGTCTTTCCATTGACTCAAGAGATTTTGTTTCAGGCATTCTATTTAAACAACCGTAACTGACTAAAGTTACATGAATTTCATTTAAAAAATGGACAAAAAGGTTTCAAAAAGCAATTTCTCATCTAATGTTTTAAGGAAAATGACTAAAAACTAACACATTTATAATTTTTGACAGAATTTTAAAACACAAAGAAAACCTGCATTTAGTTCTTAAAAAAGCAATATATCTGCTTGAGTGCTACAAAACTCAATTTCTTCATGTTAAAGTGGAACTTGGATTAGATTCTTCTGGAGTAAACTCAACAATTGCTTAACTTCATTTGTGTTATTCTTCATTCGCATTAATAGGAATAACATGATACCTATAGTCGGCAATTCCCATCACCATGGGCTTTTAAATAAACATTAAGAAATATTAGTCTTGAAGTTAAAGACTCCATTTAGCACACTGCCCAGCTTTGCATTTTATATTTGCAAGTCAGAATTGCTGCCTGGATTTTTTTGACCACTCATTACACTAATGCTCACAAGCTATCCTGGCAAAGAACCTTTACAGAGCTGAGCAGGTTTAAAATGTATCAGGAGGCCTTATCACTCAAAGTAAACATTCAAGGCATATTTCCCCTTTGCTGAAAGATTTACATTAGTTCCCTGTTAGGCAGCATATCAATTACGGTGCGGCGGTTCCTCCGTGTCATAGGGACGAGCTTCTCCTTTTCTGCCACCCCAACCAAAGCTGAAAGTACAGATGCTGTGAAAGAAGGACCTGGCTACATTTATTTAGAGAAAGCCTTGGAGCTGAAGTCTTGCAGGTGTTAAATCACACCTGTGTTGACATTCTGAGATGCGGGCATTGATGCTCTTGGTTGTGCCAAACAGCAGAATGCACTACAAACTTCTCCAAGGATGCTGCTGTGTGAACAGCATTTATTGGATCTGATGTCTGTCTGCTTGGTCTGTCCCTGATAAATCTGATCCTTAGCTGATCCAAGTAATGATCATTCAGGCAATATGTTTACTGATGAACAAGTGAGGAGGGAAGTTACCGTTTGGATGGTTCATTCTTCAAAGAGGGAGATTCGGTTGCAATTCCCCTGCAGTGTGTGTCAGTGAGAATCACTTCACAGCTCCAGGAGGTAACCGAGAACCCAGGCTCCTTTGAACCAACGCGAGCAACTGAGGTGCTGTCTGAACAGGAATGTGCAGGGAGGGTCATACACAGGAGTGGGAATGAGTGGATTTCAATCCCTGCAAATCCAGCAGGGACATTCGGCTTTACATGAGATTCAGCTTTAGAGCATTGCAACAGTAAACTTAAAGACTCTTTCTCAAGTGTGTGCTGGATAAATTCACATCACCCAGCCAAACACACAAACATTGCTGTTTTCTTGTGACATTCCACAAGATGATGATCTTTGGTGTATGGGACATTTTTTGGTTAGTTTTGTAGGTGAAAAAAAAAAAAGAAAAAAAATAGAGCAACTAAAATTTCGATTAATATAAAAAAAAATTACTGTTAAAACGAAGATGCCAGCACTCAGGACTTGTATTCCAGAATTCCCAGCAAAACCTTCCCTTTTACTGCATCTATTTATAAATCGTGACATGACATCTGATATTTTTTATTCAGAGGAATTATAACAGGAACCAGATTAACCTAGACATCATGAAAAATAAAAGGAGAAAACAGAGTAGGCTTAGAAAAAGCTGCTCGGACAGTTGTCCTAGGGAAAGGACAATTCTGCATCTTATTTGGTATGGGGCTCAAATCTGTCCCCTTTTGTCAAAAATGGGTTTTTCTCAAAGGGACTACTGGAAATATCAGATATTTGTGTATGTAATAGTCACTTCATTTGAAATACTTGTCTGAAGACCAAATTTTTCTAAAAGCTGTATTACAGTGAAGGAAAGTTGTGTTCAGTTGACTATAGTGTTAGAGAAAGTCCTAGATGAGAAGTAAGGTCTGTATAAGCTCCATAGAATTAGGTTCTATAGAAATTCTGTGTAAGTTCTAAAGAAGCAAGAAGGAAAGGAAAATAGATCACTGGAATGGTCCTTTCTTGTTTTAGTGTCTGTAGCTCTGTTAAAGTTAATTTTCTTCCTGTAATTTGCTTCAGGGATTCCAAAACTTCTATTCCTATATATAGATATATTCAAAGAAGGGAGACTTGGTTATGGAGAAATAGATAAGATGACAAAAGTCCCAGTGCACACTGCAGATTTTTGTGTTTCTCAGAGACAGAAACAAAGGAACAAACCTCAAAGTATAAAGCTGGTGCAAGCAGATGACGTGAACCGCTCCCAGTGGAACTTAAGGAGACATGACTGAATTTAAAAAATAAAGGGTTAAAAATGTAGAAATTAATTTATTGAAAGAAGGGCCTTTTTCTCCCTCAGAGATGTTTTGAAGTCTTGAAAAAAGTCTAACCATTTTTTCTTTGAATTGAAAATAGATCATGGCTAAGAGAGTTGGGGTTGTTCAGCTGGGAGAAGAGAAGGCTCCAAGGAGACTTTACAGCAACTTGCCAGAATCTGAAAGGGTTACAAGAAAGCTGGTGAGGGACTGTTCACAAAGACTTGTGGTGATAGGATGAGGGGCAGTGGGTATAAACTGGAGAGGGGCAGATTTAGACTAGACAGAAGGAGGAATTTCTGAGAGTGGTGAGACTGGCCCAGGTTGCCCAGGGATGTCATGTCTGCCCCATCCCTGGAGAGGTTCCAGGCCAGGCTGGATGGGGCTTTGGGCAGCCTGATCCCGTGGGAGGTGTCCCTGCTCATGGCAGGAGGGTTGGAACTAGACGATCTTTAAGGTCCTTTCCAACCCAAACTGTTCCATGATTCTATGATTTTATGGCTTTGAAAACTTAACCCTTAGTCATCAAGGGTTTTCTGAGGTTTTATGAATACCAGAATTTCACCTGAATAGAGCAAAATGAAATGTCCCATTTCAGTTTTCATTGCTGTTATATACTCAAATTTATTCTTATTAAAGAGTGATTAAAAAAGTGATTCTTGCACAATCAGACATTCCCACACTGCTATCCTTGCACCCTAGGCTCTTTATAAAATGGAGACTCATAGGGAGAATTGGGGTAAACCCCATCAAAAACAATTTCTTCCTATGGCAGAATGGCATTTGTCACAAATAGGTAAGTGATGTGGGCAGCATGGGACAAAGCATGGACCAGTCCCCAGGACAAGGCTGTGCTGAACAGAGGAGACCAGCCCCACAGTCTGTCCTGGTGCACATGAAGAAGTTCCTGTCAGACTGTGACTGTCTTGCCCCAAATCCCATTCCAGCTATGAGCAGAGTCCTTTGACTGTTCAGGGAATTGAGAGTTTCTGTACTCTGTGTTGTAGAAATTCCTGGTTTTGTGGCTTTTAAAATCATTCTCTGTCCTAAGCAAAAGTCTCTCACATTTTAACCAGCTGCTGTTTAGAATTCCAGTCAGTTGACTTTTGATGTGATATTTTTGCTATGAAATTCCAGAATATAACTACTAACTGCCCTTTATCAGGCAAATACTCGCTAGGCACTTCAAACCTAATCATTTTGATCTCCCTTAATGACACTTTCTGTCTAATCTATCCAGTGCTTTGGTGAATGCCGCAGCCAACTCTGCGAGTCAGTGTATTGAGCTGTGCTCCATATGACTCTGTCCTGGTTTAGGATCTTCAAGAAAAATATAAGAAATAAGCTGTACAGTCAGAATTCTATCTGTATTTCACCTCTGCTGCCTTCACTGACATTATCAAGCTAGGGTAGAATAACAGAATTTGTGCAAAGTCGAGTTGGGCATAATATAAAATTTCACTTGTACAGAGATGGATGACAGAACGCTCCCTCCCCTGGGAAACATCCAGACAGGGAAAAAAGATGGAAGAATCATAGCAACATGGGAGCATAGGATCACAGAATTACCTGAGTTGGAAGGGATCCACAAGGATTATCAAGTCCAACTCCTGTCCCTGCACAGGACACCCCAACATTCACACTGTGGGACTGAGGGCCTTGGCCAAATGCTGCTGGAATATTGTCAGGTTTGGGGCTGTGACTGCTTCCCTGGGAGTTGTTCCAGCGCTCCACCACCCTCTGGGGGGAAGAACCTTTTCCTGATGTCCAACCTAACCCTCCCCTGGCACATCTTCTTGCTGTTCCCTCAGGCCCTGTCATTGGCCACTAGAGAGAAGAGCTCAGTGCCTGCTCCTCCTTCTCCTTATGTGAGGAAGCAGTAAACTGCTGTGAGGTCTCCCTTCAATCTCCTCTTCTCCAGGCTGAACAGACCAAATTACTTCAGTTGCTCCTCATACAATTTCCTCTCTAAATCCTTCACCAGCATTGTGGCCTATTGTGGACACCCTCCAGTAGCTTGATATCCTTTTCATTCTGGGGTGCAAGAATGATTTGGGTTGGAAGGCACCTCAAAGACCGTCCAGTTCCACCCCTTGCCACTGGATCAGGTTTCTTAAAGCCCTGACCAGCTTGGCCTTGAACAGCTCCAGGGATGAGCATCCTTCCACTGATTCTCAGTTGTTCAAAAAGACCTCAGAGATGCCACTTCTGCATGGATTTTGCCACTTTTACAAAGTCTAGAGATACCTCTGAGAAAGTGATAAAAAGAATGGAACCTAGAAGGGAATGTTATGGCTAGACAGCAGGAAATATTCCTTTTTCACTCAGCTCATCACAGGAAAGCCTGTGGGCCCAGGTTGCCTTGCCAAAAGTGACTTGGCTTTTCATAAAGTAGTTCTTGAATGTGGATGTTTTATTAACCATATACAGAGTTGTAAGAGATCCCAATGTGTGGGGTTTTTTCTTTTGTTGTTTGAGTTTTCCTTTTTTCCTTTTCCTTTTCCTTTTCCTTTTCCTTTTCCTTTTCCTTTTCCTTTTCCTGTTTCTTTTTCTTTCCTTAACTTAGAAGGAGCACTTCTATATAAATTTCCAGACTAAGTGTGGCACTTATATCAGTATTTCCCACTCTGCCAAACAATGCTGTGACAGAGCAGTGCCTGCAGTACTCATGTCAGGTGTTGACTGAACATGGAATAATCCCACTTAGGGGATGAATTCATTTTTCACTTTGATATCTATCTGTCGCTCGGAAATAATTGTGTTGTAATCATTTGACTTTAGCAGAACATGTGCTCATAGAACTACCACAGGACATTTTTGGTTACAGGGATGGTTGTGAAAATACTTATTATTAATTTATTTAGCTCTTGTGACTTCAGACCCTGGACTTAGCAGCGAAACAGCAGCTTGATTTTAAAAGGAGCGGGATTTAACCCTTGCAAATACACTCTGTCTTTCAACAAGCCCATTTTGAATATAATCTCTTTATGTAATTTATAATATTCATGATGTTTCCACAGTCGGTGAGCTACTTGGCTTGGTCTCTCAGAAGGCATTGCAAGAATTACAAGTGCTTTCTAGCAGCAGTGCAAAACAATTTAATTCATGGCAGGCTGATTTATGGCTGGTTCTTTTTTTTCCTTGTTGATTTTAGTAAAATTAAACGATGCATTGCTGTTTATCATAGCTGTGTTATTTTTACTGAGACTAATATGTGCAATTGTTTCCTGTCACTCTTTGTACTTGGCTGTTGCTTTACTGGGCTTTTTCTCATGCAGCAGCAGGGACCTTCAAGTCGCAGCTGATAGATTTTTTTACAAGAATAACATAACTATTGTTCGGACCATGAGTACTTCTGTCAGGTGGTGCACAGTTAAAAATACACTTGCAAAAGCTGTATCATATGGTATTGGTGATTCGTAGACTGTAAACACGCCTAGCACAGGCAACGAGAGATTGAATCCATTGCCTGCTTATACTTGAGGTAATTGTGAGCTAAAGCCTTCAGATCTCTGAGCAGCTGCTCATAGAATCATAGAAGCACAGAATGGTTTGAGTTGGAAGGAACATCAAAGCCCATCTGGTTCCAACTCCCTGCCATGGGCAGGGACACATCCCACTGGATGAGGTTGCTCCAAGCCCCATCCAACCTGGCCTTGAACACCTCCAGGGATGGGGCAGCCATGACTTCTTGGGGCAACCTAAGCCAATGCCTCACCAAGACATGCTTAGAAAGAGACGCCAGTATATAAAGAGAATAGTTGAGTTGATTTTTCCGCTTGCTGGTTGTATAGTAAAAATGTGCACTCTGAAAAGTAAACCCCAGTGGTTAGAAACGCAGAGCGAGAGGTACTGCAGGGGTGTGAGGCATTGATTTTCATTATACATAAACCATAGTGTATGCTGGTTTAATCAGAAACCCTTCTGCAAAAGCCTGTTCTTTCCTCGCAGCTGAGAGTGACTGGAAATGTTTCACTTATCTTCCTATATATGTACATATACATTTAGATAATGGTTATGCATATTTGCTTAAAGAATTGGAGGTTCTGCTTTTGTAAAAAATATGGCCTCATAAAGAGATGTTTGCGTTTTGTCAGGTAATAAAACTGAATTTCCAGCTCTGCCATTTTACCCTGAGTACAGTTACGCACAGCTCGTCTCTGCAGTATAAAAGTTCACATCCAAAAAACAGCAGAGTTGCTTGTGCATTTCCAGATTCTGAAGTTTCCCATTAGCAGCAAAAAAAAGAACAATGCTGATACTTTTCTTCACAGTAAACACTGGGAAAGACTTCAAACTGTAAATTTACAATAAACAATCAAAACTTGTATAACATGCTTATGTTTTCTGTCACAGCATAAAGGCAAATTTATCTATGCTTTAATGGCTTTGAATGTGACTGTTTGGAACTGGGGATGTATTTCGTCCAGTGACTGCATAAATGAAAAGTCATGGATATGCAAGCTTTTCCTTTAACTCCTCATGCTTCCCTAAACCTTTTTATAGTACAGGACAGCCAATAAAGTAGTAATATAATACATGAGATTGAAAGAATCTAGTCAGTGCTCTGAGCAGGAGCTGGCTTATGTTGGATTTCACAGATGTGGAGGAAGCTTGCACTCTTCTCACTGAAGATTTTGCATGTGATAAGCCAAATTTTCCTTGTCTTTATCATCCCATAGATTTCAGTTAGTCAGCTCCCCTGATGAAGTCTAGCTAGGTTTTTGGCAAGTGGAGGACTTGTCTGGTTATCAAAAGCAACAGCCTGAATATGACACAGCACTGGGTTCCAGTTCACAGAGGAGAGAGAGGAATGGACGCAATAATACTTGTGTGTCTCAGCAGTGCAATTAATAAGTGCTTTAAGATGCGAAAGTGGGAACTTGGAAAGCAGGCCACCACATACTCAAATAGAGACACAGGTTTAATACAGCTCATTTATAACTGGTGATTGCTTAGAGGCATTATGGACAAAATCCTTAATGTAAGAGGAAAAAGTGCAGGCTGTCATTTTCAGTTCCAGACTTTAATTTCACTGCTATGAGCAGGAGCAGCTGCGTGCTGCTATCAGGCAGTTTTTAGTGCTAAAAAGGCAGCTGGACTGGAAATACCCCGGCAGTACGTATCCATTTGTCTGGTTAACTTCAGCACTTAGACTATCAATCAGGGCAGCCGAAAGAAAAATGAATGACATCAGTCAAAACAATAGGATATCTCTGTGCAGTGATTAGCTCCGTGTAGTACAAAAACTTAAATAATTTGTGCTTTGAAAATGTGATGATTGATTGGCTTCCATTAGGCTTGGATTTTAAAACATTCCATGAACTCTCAGATAAAATGGTACTAAAATGCTATTGCAATAACCAAATAAATCATATGAGACTATAGTGTATATAAGTACTTTAAAACATTATAGAAACTAGAATTCTGTGTATAATAAAAAGGTGAAGAATGTAATGCATGATTTTTTTTTTTCTCTGCTCTTAGCTCACACTAACATTAGCCTGCACTATTTTCAAGGATAATGTTTCTAAGGATATGAATTTTGGTTTAGTTTTAACATGCTCTACACATATGTAAAACCTGCACAGTTCTAGATGTGTTTGGTCAAAGGGAGATATTTTAAAGCTATCACAGTGCAAAGTTTATCTGAGCTTTTGATACTGATGCTGGCCATTTTCATTTGATTCCAGCCTTGCAAGCAGCTCGCAGTTGAGAAATATATGGTTACCGTTTAAACATGGTGCATTTTTCAGTATCAGACGTGTGGTTCAGTTCATGGTCCTGTAGTTCTAGCCAGAGAATCTCTGACACAGAGTAATGTTTACCCTTGAATCCTGTGTAGAGGAATAAAACAAAATCTTGCCCTGATATGCAGGGTGGCAGTATGGTTAACACTTGTAATTTATGATCCTTCTCCAATATTTCATTTTTGCCTAATGATCCAGACTTTGCAGGCAAATAATTCTGTGAATCATCTCATACTTCAAAACAAACTCTAGGAAAAATGCATGCAAGATTGCCTAAATATTATAAGCCCTATGGATCATAAATCAGAAAATGAGGAAAATAATCCCATCAAAAATGTTTTATTTCATTATTTGGGTATTTTAGTCATGTGTTTTAAGAACTGGTGTTGAGCTTAAGTAATGGGTGCCACTGTAAATCTTCAGATCTACAAGGAACAAGAATCAAGACCAGATTCAAGACCAGATCTACAAGGAACAAGAATCAAGACCAGAAAATCAAAAGCAAACAGTGTAGATGCAGCACACGCGTGATGACCTTTGAAGTCCATTGGCAGTGAATCGCTTTCATGCTGCTGACAAAAACTTAAAGATCAAAATGCTATTTTCAAATTTGTTTTCTGATGAGAAAAAAAATTAAGAAGGTCCAGATATCTTCAAAAGAGTCTGTGGAGTCTTTACATGTTTGATGACATAAATTATTGTCTAAACAACAATGCCTGTGATTTAAGATGTTGCTTCATACTGGAAGTGCTAATCACAATTTATCATATTTCTGCAATGAATGAAAGCATTGTGTTTAGTCTTTGTCTCATGCTCCAGAGCTACTGGAGGGGGCTAGTGAGGTAGCCACGGGGAGGATTTCAGGTCCATTTATAGGCATTGGTAAGTCATTGTAATTAAATGAACAGTTCCGTTCAGTTTCCAGTTTCTAGAACCTGAGAAAAGAAGATTCAGGGGGGTCTTCTCAGGGTGTATAAACCCCTTGGAGGGACACAGTAAGAAAAGATGGAGCCAGGCTCTTCTCAGTGGTGCCTAGTGACAGGATGAGTGGTAACGGATGTAGGTTGAAACGCTGGTAGAGATGTACAGTGAGGGTGGTCAGGCTCCTGAACAGGTTGCCAGAGGGGTTATGCTGCCTCATCCTTGGAAATAATCAAAACCTGACTGGAGATATCCTTGACAGACCTGCTTAAGCAAAGGGCTGAATGATCTGCAGAGGTGCCATCCAGCCTCAACACGTCCCTGACTGTAAATACAGAAATTCTACTGAAACTGTATCTACAACAAGACATGACTACTTGCTAGTGATTAACAGCTGTATACACTTCTTGATTTAGACATATATGATGCAAAGTGGCACCAAAAATGGACATTTCTGTCTTTCCTAACATAAAATCATAAAACTATACAATGTCCTGAGTTGGAAGGGACCCACAACGATCATTAAGTCCAACTCCTGCCCCTGCACAGGACACCCGAACATTCACACCATGTGGCTGAGGGCACTGGCCAAAGGCTTCTGCAATATTGTCAGGCTCAGTGCCGTGACTGCTTCCCTGGGAGCTGTTCCAGTGTTCCACCACCCTCTGCCGGAAGAATCTTTTCCCTCCTGTGGCCCATCTTCCTGCTATTCCCTTGGTTCCTGCCATTGTGGCCAGAGAGAAGAACTCAACATATGCTCCTCCACCTTCCCTTATGAGGAAGCTGCAGAGCACAATGACATTTCCCCCCAGTCTCCTCTTTCTCCAGACTGATCAGATCAATGACTTCAACTGCTCCTCATACAACTTCTCTAAATCCTTCACCAACCATACTCAATATTTAATGGATATTTACAAAACTCTTTCCAATTTAGGCTTTCTGAATTAGGCTTGGATTGTCACCTGGGTAACAGGGTTAGAATTTGTACCAACGTATGGGGCAAGCACAAAGGCTGCACTGTCAAATTAGGTTGAAGTGGGATGTAATTGATGCATAGCCTCAACATCGTATAGTCAAGTGCCATAATCTGAATTCATGTTGTTTACTTAAAGAAATAGGTGAAATGTTAGCTCCTGTTTTTTGGACCACCAATTTGGAGACAAATCTACATGTTATACTAGCTAAAGAGTTTGGAAATTTTTCAGTCTTTGTGAAATAGTTTGTGTGGAAAAATGTTTAAGTTCCTATGAGTTGGTAAGATCAAAGCCAAAGCTGAGCTAAGCTGGATTTCCTGATGATATCTGCTGATAATATCCATTGCTGCTGGCTTACTTTTTAGATTCTTTCCTTGCTATTTTATCAGCAATTGGGTGCTTGAAGGGAAACAAGGGATTTGTTTGTGTATTTATCCAGTGCCCCACTCAATGGGGCTGCTGTGTCACCAATAGGGTTCCAGCTTACTGGCTGGCTGCTCCTACTGATGGATCTCAGTAGGAGATCTTGAGCAACCTGATCCAGTGGAAGATGTCCCTGCCCATGGCTTTTGTGTGGAACTGGATGGGTTTTTAAGGCCCCTTCCACCCAAGCCATTCTAGGACTCTATGATCTCCCTGCCTGTGGCTTAGGCAAAAATAGCCTTTGGCTCATCCCGTGCAGGGACAGGAGTTGGACTTAATGACCTTTGTGGGTCCCTTCCAACTCTGGTCACTCTGTGATTCTGTGGCTCCTGCCTAGAATAATGCAGGGGAAGGACTCTAATGCTTTGATAACTATGCTGCCTCCTATCTTTCACAACAAATATGCAACTCCTCCTGCTTTACCGCAGACCTCCACCCTGAGTATCTTCCGGCACAGTCGGGGGATAACTGCACCTGAAATATGATTGTAAGTGAAATATATTTGTAAGTGAGCATAGAGGTTCCTGGGCAGAGTACTCGGCAGAGAGTGATGGGCAGCAGTTAGTGTATCTCTTCTGCTGCTTCCCCCTGTTTGGGTTTAATCCGTTCCTGTGCAAATTAAAAACGCTTGTGGTAAGTGGTGACTTTCTGGTAACGGATTTGGTTTTGCAAACACATGTACAGAGTTCAGAGGTGGGTGAAGAAGCCCCTCTGTCATGTGGTGGCTGTTTCCTTTCTGCTGTAGCCATGGCATAAAGGTGGTTTTACTCTAAGGTGGCAGTGAAGCCACCACTTAGTATCTTTTACTGTGTGTTGGAATAGAGGAGGGTCACTCCTTTTAGCATTACTCTCCATCTGTAAAGAGGGACTAGATAGCATCTGAAAGCCAAAAATAGCCTAAGTCCAAGCTTTTAGGCAGAAATCGCTGAGGTATAACCCTGAAAAATTATTTACCAGAGAACTTCTGCTACAGGATTTACCTGGGTGATTGCAGTTAGCTCCCTGGCTGAGCTCCTGCCCCAGGTGGGTTCAGCTGCTGTGTCAGGGCATGGCAGAGCTGCTTCAATTAGGCCAGGGACTGCAAGGGAACTGCTGAATCTTTCCAGCACTGTCAATGATTCAGCAGTTTCTTCAAAGGGCTCTGCTCATCATTTATTCTAATGGCAATCAGAGGTATTCTGTGCAGAGGGGACGGGATGCCAGACTTCTTTGGAACATATGAAGTACTGTACTTGACAACTCTTGCTTCTTAAAGGTGTGACTGCTTCCCTGGGGAGCTGTTCCAGTGCTCCACCACCCTCTGGGGGAAGAACCTTTTCCTAATGCCCAACCTGACCCTCCTCTGGCACATCTTTCTGCCATTCCCTTGGGACCAGAGAGAAGAGCTCAGCGCTTGCTCCTCCTCCTCCCCTTGTGAGGAAGCTGCAGAGCGTGATGAGGTCTCCCCTTATTAGAAAAAAAAAATAACCAATGTTTCAAGTAGCTTGCAAGAAGGAAAAATATAAAATTTATTTTGATAACAGCCTGTTAATACAGAACACACAAGTGCCAGGAGAGCACCAAACCCTAAAATAATATTTTAAAATATACATTAAGCCATTAGTTGCAAGTCTTGCTGGTGATACCGTTGACTGTAGTTTCAGTGCATCCTCTTGAGTTGGTCACAAAAATACCATTGCTTATCCAGAAGAGGAGTTGCTTATGCATCTGTGGAGTGAGAAATAAGTATCATTTGAGATATGCTAGTAAACTATAAAGTAAGTCAGGACTTGAATTTGCCCTGCCAGGAAAGTATTTTTAACTAAAAAAACAGTACTTCTTTAAAATAGAGAACCTGGTGTCCGGATTCTGTTACTGGCTTCCATGTTATCTCAAGAATCACTCTACAAAATTGCAGTTTGCCAAATGCCTGAAGTTCAGGGAGGGTTATATTTGGGTTTTCATTATTATCTTCCATTTTCTCATGCTTCATCTCTCCTCAAATATGTAACTCCTCTGGGATGAAAACCTTCATGTTTATTCACAACGGAGAATGTTTGTGGGAAAGGTTGAAGGAGTAAGGCTGCTTGTTCTGGCAGCCCTCAAATGTGAAGACTTTCTTTGAGGATTTTTTTCTTCTTTATCATAGCATTTTACTTTTTCTAATATCGATTTCTTTATTAAATGATTTTTTATCATAGAATCACAGAATGGTTTGGTTGGAAGGGACCTCAAGACCCGTTTGCTCAAAGCCCCATCCAACCTAGCCTTGAACAAAGGAGGCCTGGGCAGCCTGGGCCAGGGCCTCCTCACCCTCAGAGTGAAATATTTCTTCCCAAGATCTCATCTCAATCTCCTCTGTTTCAGCTGAAAATTGTTTCCCCTCATCCCATCCCTGCACTCCATAATCAAAAGCCCCCCACCCCAGCTTTCCTGGAGCCCCTTTCAGGACTGGAAGCTGCTCAAAGGCCTCCTCTCAGCCTTTTCTTTATCAGGCTGAAGAACCCCAACCCGTTCAGCCTGTCCTCATATGGACGTATAACTTATGCCTTTAGTTAATGGCCTTTAAAAATACTTTAATATCCTCCTTTCATCATCAGGTAGATACACGGTCTATTAAAAACTCATAACTAACAAATTGGATTTTATTTATTAGTGTTGAACCTTTTTCTTTTCTTTCATATTTATATTTCACCATTCATTTCTATCCTAATTTTGTGACTGAAAATATATATTTCCCTCTGTCCCCCATCTGGCCAGTCTTTTAAATGTAATTTTCCTTTATGCACTGGAGAATGTCACTTGTACCAAGTGAAATATATTGGGCTAGACAGAAATATGACTTTAAATCTTTCTTATTAATCAACCTTTTTATTTCTAAATCTATAACAATGCAGAAAAACTGAGACAAGGTTTCTTTGAAGTTTAGAAAAACAATAATATAATAAAAATACATCTGTTCTTTTTCCTTCTGCTCTGTGCATTTTCCTTCCCACTGTTGTTTCAGCAGTGCACTTTCACAGAAAGCATTTTGTTGATGCTGTTTTCCCGAAGTGAATCTACTATTACTTAAAAGGTGACTTCTTCTTTCATCCCTCATGCATCCCAACCTGGCTGTCACAAGGAATTCTCCTATCTAGAGTACAGCTTTGTAGCATAGACTCACTTTTGTGCTGGCCCTTGCTTCTCAGCGTGCTGAGTTGACAGTCCTCCCATCTCTGAGCTGGAAGAAAATGCCAAATTAAATGTATTTCCATTCCAATCCTTTGAGTCACAGTCACAGTCGCTTGTGTGTGTGTTTCTAGATGTGGTTTTAGTTATCTCATTGACTTTAGCAGCTGTAGAAATCAGACTTGCAGTGTCTTACCCTTTGAGATAAAGGTCCAGCCTTAGGTTCTCCTGGACCAACTTGTGCAGTGTGCGTTCCAGCATGTGATTTGGACACAAGAGCAGGATTTCACTGCACGGCATCTGCACAGCAGGGCATAGTCCTGAGAGGTACTTAGTTTGTATGTGTGTGGATGTTTTGACTTTCACTTTACACCCCAACACTTTCTTTCTGATGTGGCACTCTTTGTTGCCTGGTTCGGATTCACTACTCCTGGCTTGTGCTTGTTCAAACCAAGGAATAGCATCCAAAATATGACTGCTCCACATAGAGAAAAGGGCAGGTAGTGCTCCAGTTGAAATAAGATGCAAGGCAGTGTATGATTCTCTGAAGTACCATGAGTGTTAAGCTAACATTGCAAGATTATGTCCTCAAAGCCCCTCTCTACACACTCACACTGCATCATTTGGTGCTGCATGTGCCTAGACTTCCCGCGCACAGAAGCTGTTGAAGACTTCAGCAAGTGTTAGCTGGCTTTCATATAAGGCGTTTAGATCCTGCTGGATGTCTAAACGCACTTCAACTTACGCCAAAGTGCTATGTCAACTTTTGCTTTGACAGAAAGGGTTTTGGGTCTGTCATATGGTTTTCTTCACTTACCAGGTTAATGTGATGCAAATACTGGAAACAGAGAGTGAGTGTCTCGTTCTGTGTATACCAAAGTTTTCTGCACAAGACTCCAGTATCACCTAAGTCCTTTAGCAATTTATGGAAGTTTTACAAGGAATAAGTGTTATCTCACAGCAGCATCAGCTTAGCTACATGGCCAACAGTCAGTTTTACTCCTACTGAAATAGCTGAAATTGCCAATGAATACTTAATGGTTTTAAGCTGAAAGAGGGGAGATTGAGATAGGATCTCAGGGAGAAAAGTTTTACTGTGAGGGTGGGGAGGCCCTGGCCCAGGTTGCCCAGAGAATTGGTAATTGTAGATGCCTCCTCCCTGGAGGTGTTCAAGGCCAAGTTGGATGGGGCTTGGAGCCCCCTGATCCAGTAGGAGGTGTCCACCCATGGCAAGGGGTGGGTCTGGATGGGCTTTGGTGTCCCTTTTAACCCAAACAATTTCATGATTCTATGAATGAGCAGAAGGTTGGGAGAGCTGGGTAGTGTTGTGTAGCAAAGGCATAGGGTCAAGATCAGTCTTTTACTTGAAACCTAAGAGGGTTTATTTCCCCCCAGTAATAAACCAGCAAATTTTTCTCAAAGGTTTCAGGTGGATAAGGAAGGGGTAAGAAACATGAAGAATTTTTTGCATTTGGTACAGCATCTGTGTGCTCAATCCCATGTATGACCTTATGGAGGTGCTTGGAATTTCAGCATAAAATTGTGTGAGATCTGTATTTAGCAGAACAGTTGGTAATTGTTTCTCACATTAAGGACCCCTGTTGTTTTATTTTCTTTACTAACTAGAGACTTGCAAGACTCATATATCCTCTCCTTTGTGTAAGGACAATAATACAATCCAGTGGGTTTGCTAGCCCTGACCTGGTTAATCTGGGTAGAGAACAATGCATAAGCGTAATAATGGCTTTCTACTACTACTTTCCTTATTTTACCAAGGAGGGGAATGTTAACTAATCCCAAGGTAAAGCTGGAACCTGTTAATGCACTGGCTGTTTTGCCCAGTAAAATAGGAGCTCTTTTACAGAACAGATGAGGAAAAACGATACCGGTGATTACACATTTCCTCAAAAACATCACATTCTGCAATGCTTTGTTTAGGTTACAACGAAGTTCAGCAGAGGATCCTGTTAATGTTTTGGTTGGGAGGGACCAAGGCTGTCTATACAAATCGTACAGTGCATAAAATGAAA
Source organism: Clamator glandarius (assembly GCA_033459285.1). NCBI lineage: Eukaryota > Metazoa > Chordata > Aves > Cuculiformes > Cuculidae > Clamator > Clamator glandarius. Next base: position 5,854,888 of record JAUNZM010000089.1, on the reverse strand, counting down.
ATTCTGCTCAAATAATTTTTAAGAGTTAAAAAGAAAAATCCTGTCCAGGCTGTTGGGGAGACAGAAATCAAAGAAACAAGAGAGACTTGGGCAAGTCCTTCTGCATGCTTCCACATAACAAAATTTACCTGGGATATCTGCTGATACTGATCTGTTCTGTATCAGTCCTATAATTATCCATTCTAAGGCTTTTCTTCCACTAAAGGCAGCTTCAGCAATCGTAACAACTCGGCTTTGCTGTGAGTTCTCTCTTGCTGTCGGGGAAAGATCCAGTTTTTGATAGTGAACAACACATCAGCATACTTCACAACTTTGGGAAGAGTGTTACTGGGGAGTATGTAGCACAAATAGTGCATGGAATATGTTGTATGTGGTCATATAAGGCAGGTAATAATGTGCAGTGCACTATTACTTGAAAGTAAGCACCCTCTATTAAAAATAATAGTGATGGAAACAACATTGCTTTTTAGTGCTTCATGTTTTTCATTACAAGATCTGTGTTTCTGTTTTAAATGATATGTGAATTCTCCCCATTACTGCCTATCTGCTGGAGGCTGTGTCTTAAAGCTAAGTAATACACCACTTCTGCTTGGAATTAGCCAAATCTGTTCATAACAGATTACCATCAATAGCTTTTATAGAGGTGATTATCAATTCCAATTGTCTGCCAAGTGGCATTAGGTTTAGTGTTTCCATCCGCCTAGTCATTAAGCACACGTCAAACTCAAAGTAACTGGTAATTTCTGCAATTAAGGCTACAATTATTGTTTCCTTTACTTAAACAGGGAGGCCAAATTGCATGGTTAAATATAACCACCAGTTGTTCCCACACACACTTAGGATCTGTGCTGCAGAATAGTGCTAATCCTATGAGAATACACAATTAAAAAGATAACTGCAGATTAAGTTGGCTACTGTGAGCTCAAACCTTAAAAGATCACGCCCTCTTGAAGGCACTTAATTTAAGAAAAATCCCAGAGACCAGTAGAAGGAATGGCCTGGAATCTTGAAGACAGACAACTGTAAGTTTGAAACTGTTGCTTAGAATTCTGTGTATGCCCAAGGATAGGATTAAGTAGTTGCATAAAGCCAGATCAAAACTCTTCTTTCTAGCTGTTGATATGAGGAATGTAATTTCTTAATTGAAAAATCTGATAGTTTCATTCAAAGCTGAGGAAAATCATTACAGGAAGCTGCTGGATGGGAAAGAGACAAAAACCATCTGAGGAGCCCTTGGTCAGTTCTTGCAGGACCTGGTCCAAAGTCCATTTACCTCCTACACAAGAATTTCCTACTGACTCCTTCAGTTGCCTGGATTTGATGTCAGGTTCCTATTTCTGAGTGTTGATGGTAAATCACTCTGAAATCATTAATTTTAACTGGTTCAATTCCTTTGTCATGTTGAACAGTGGGTGAGATGGGTGGTAACAGGATAACTGATATTCCATTTACCCCATCTACAGTTAATTAGGATGAATATTAATATTTGCAGGTGATAATTAACCTCAGAGACTGATAACTGTTTATTAACTTCTAAAATAAGTTTCCACCTTGTTTCTCATCTCCAGAGGTGGATATAATAAACAACTAAGTGGTGCTGGGAACCAAGAGTTAGCAATGTAAAGGCCACAGAGGCTTCCAAAGAAGAACTTGTAAATTGTTTCAGTTTAACAGTGGAGCCCTTTTTATAAAACAGGACTCAGGAGGAAGGCAGTATCATTCCCTTGCTGCAACCTTTCCTGCTTGTTGGTTTAAGCCCCGCTGTAATGTTATTTAAATGTTGGTTTCTGGATTTGATTGAATGTGCCTTTCTTGAGGAGCACTGCTCTTATACGAACGTGACACAGGGTTTTTTCGCCAAAGGAAAACAAACCAATTCAAGTCACTTAAAGAAATGTGTAAAAGCTATGGTGAACTTAATTTAATTGGAGTGTATGTTTAATCACCTTCAAGGCACTTAAGGGATTTTGTTGATTTCTGTATTTATTAACAGAGGTTCTTTTAGATCCTGCCTCATGAATATACAACCCCTTCAAAATAAGAGTAATGTTTTGGGTCTGTTCTCCCCTCTTTTGGCCAAATCTAATAACTGCTGGAACGGGCCATACAGCATGTGTCAACTGCTGAAAGCCGCGTAATCTGCAGAGCTAGAAAACGACAGGGTAGGTAAAAATGGGAGATAAAAATGGGAGGTGAAGTGTATTTGCTTGGCTAGAGCAGAACCATTTAAGGATGAGTGGTTATTTCTTATGCTTCCCTCCCCTCTTGGAGCAACTCTTTCCCCAAGGAGTACTCTTGATTTTTGACGTTCTGCAGTTAGTGTAGGTGATGCTGCCTCCGACTGAATCCTGTGTTCAGTTTTGGGCCTTGCGGTACAAGAAAACATTGAGTTGCTAGAGTGCATCCAGGGGAGGGCAAAAGAGCTGGGGAAGGGTACGGAGCACATGGGTTCTGAGAACAGCTGAGGGAAGTGGGGCTGTTTGGCCTGGAGACAAGGAGGCTAAGGGGAGACCTCATCACTCTCTACAAGTACCTACAAGGAGGAGTGAGGGGCCCAGAACTGAACACAGGATTTGAGGAGCAGTCTCACCAGTGCCGAGTACAGAGGGAGAATAACCTCCCTGGACCTACTGGTCACACCGTGTCTGATCCAAGCCAGGATGCCATTGGCCTTCTTGGCCACCTGGGCCACTGCTGGCTCATGTTCAGTCACTGTCAACGAACACCCCCAGGTCCCTCTCCTCCAGGCAGCTTTCCAGCCAGACTTCTCCTAGTCTGTATCTGCACAGGGTTGTTTTGCCCCAAGTGCAGGACTTGTTAAACCTCATGCCTTTGGCCTCAGCCCAGTGGTCCAGCCTGTTCAGATCCCTTTGCAGAGCCTCCCTACCCTCCAGCAGATCCACACTTCCATCCAGCTTACTGTCATCTGTGAACTTGCTAAGGGTACTTTCAATGCATTGAGTTCTTTGATAAAGACATTGAACAGACTGATGTGGTCAGATGGGATCTCAGTCTCTGTGAAAGGCAACTCCAGGTCCAGCAGTGCCTCAGACCACAAGGGATGGGCTAGGAAAGGCTGCTTTCCCTGCCACCACACCATCAGATTTTCCCCTGAAAGTGCTACATCTCTTTACCGCGGGGATAAATACTGATAAAGCTGTATGAAGTAGAGCTGTGTGGGCAAGTGGGAGTGGGAGGAGGGGGAAGCCCTCCCAGCCCCTGACAAACCCCAGGCATGGCAGCCACTCAGGCACTTGTTCCAAGCACATAAACACTTGCTGTTTCAAGATATGGGAAGAAGGGCAGCAGCTGAAAACAAGCTAAATCTGAGGGTGTCTGTGACTCTGCTATTTATCAACTCCTAATTAACTGTTAATTTGCTGGTCTTTAGGTTCAAGCACAGCCCTAATTCATCACAGGCAGCAATGGCACTGTCAGGGCTGGGGGAAGGTGCTCCACGCAGCACTTCAGCACTCTTCGCATTAACAAAAAAAATTGTCGTGAAGCAATTCATACTGCTGTCGGCAGCAGAGATAAGGCTGGGTGTAAAACCAGGGCTCTTTTGAGACAGATGATGCAGGACCCAAGCCCGGTTGAGATGGCTGCTGCCTCAGGCGTGCCCCACCAGCCCTGCCCTGGCAGCAGCGCAGGATGAGGAGGAGCAGGCTGGGAGGCCTCCTAGAAATTTTAAACTACTATGTCTGATTGTACCAGGAGTCACAAACCAAAGCAGTCCGTAACAACTGCCATTAAATATTTGACCCTAGCAGAGTAATAGCTGGGAATATTTATCCTTTGCCTATGCGTAGAAAATGGCAAGGGCAGCTTCTACATCTTATCACACAGAATGACAGAATTGTTAAGGTTGGAAAAGATCTCTAGAATAATTCGGTCCAACCATCAGCCCAACCCTACTATGCCCACTAAACTGTTTTCCAAGATGCCACGACCACATGTTGTTTGAATCCCTCCAGGGACGGAGACTCCACTACTGCCCTGGGCAGCCTCTTCCAGGGCTTCATCATTTTTTGCTGTAAATGAAAAATTTCCTAATATCCATCTTAAATCTCCGCTGGTGCAGCTTGAGCCCATTTCCTCTCATTCTATCACTTTTTACTTGGAAGAAGAGCCCAGCACCCACCTCACCACAATCTCCTTTCCAGGAGCTGCAGAGAACAGGCTCCCCTCAGCCACCACTTCTGGCACCATACTCAATCAAATATTTTCTCAATCAATATATTCTCTCCAAGTCATTAACTCACATTTCTTTCCAGAAATGTCTCTCCTATGATCTAATACAATCTTGCAGAACTGTCTCCATGGACTTCTGCCTAAGGAAGGGTGAAGTCCAGGGACTTTACTGATGTTTCAGGGACTGGCTCCATTTGGGTGAGAGGTTCAAGACTGCTGGATTGGGCTCACGGCCCCCCAGCCGTACAGGCATTAATCCATGGGAATGGTCTCATGTATTCTGCAATTTAAGAACGTGCCTCAACCTGAGGTTGTAAATGCTGGTGGTAGGCAACAGAGTTTATTTCATATCTGAAACACTTGTGGCACTCTGTAAACAGTTTTTAATACCAATTCGTGCTTGCTTTTTGTTGTCAGGCTATGTTCTCCCTGTTCCTTCTCAGTCCTGTGATCTGTGCTGCCATCCCCACAAACTCACCAGCATACACACTGCTGACATTATCCTTTTTGCTCTCATTATCAAAATATTTTAAAAGGAGCAGCAGCATAAGGAAAATATTTTACCCAGAGGAGCTAAGATGAGGAAGACTTTTAACACAGAGGCCTCACAGAGGCCTCAGGACATTTACACACTTCGTGCCACTTCATATCCCGGTGTTATAACACCTAGTTAAGGTTTTCCCTTTATGGTCTTTTAGGCATAGAGCACCTTGTTAACATTAGGCCTCCAGCTCTCCCCAGCCAGGCTTGGCTGCTGCCTGCTTAAATGAGCCCTGCCTTCCAGGGAAAATGATTTTGAGGGGTGCCTTGAATTCAAGGAAGGAGTTACACTTGCCAAGAGTGCTTTTCATGGTCTGACAACAGAAAATGCTTTATTATTTACAGTGACATTTGGCAGGATGCTCAAGTATTTATGACAAACTTGGGTACTGGGATGTTGCTCGGCAAAAGCAGCTGCTTTATTAACACTTGAAAATCACCTACTGCACAACAGTAGCTTTTTAGCGGGGTTTCAATAAACTCATCTGCATTGAGAAGTGACCTGCAAATCCCACAACCCCCTTTTCTCTCTGTTGACTGTTGGATTTCAGAAAAAATATCTCTGTGACCACATAGTGTAGTTTCTGCCCAAATACCTTAGGCAGTTCAGCTGGTTGAGGCTGAATTATAGAATGATTAAGGTTGGAAAAGACCTCTAAGATCATCCAGTCTAACCATCAACACAATACCAACATGCCTACTAAACTATGTCCTGAGGTGCCACAGCTATATGTTTTTTGAACTCCTCCATGGATGGAGACTCCTCTGCGGCCCTGTGCAGTCTCTGAGAGGGCTACATCACTCTGTCAGTAAAGACATTTTTACTAATATCCAATCTAAACCTCCCCTGGTACAATTTAAGGCCATTTCCTCACATCCTATACAAATTGCTTTATCAAAAATTATGTTACTTCTGGAATGAGAGACTCAAAGGCAAAATTATTTGTTTCATTTAGGGCTGATGGTGTTAATTCAGGAGGAAGGGGAGCCAGGGCTGTTTATTCACAGATGCAAACAGAAAAATCTAGCATGATTTCTTGGAATTATCCATCTTATCTCTTGATTAGAATTATCATTTCTGAAGGATCGATGAGTTGCATGGAAGGACCCCAGAGATGCTGGATTTTTTCAGCTTTGTGTTTATAGAATCATAGAATCACAGAATGGTTTGAGTCTGAAGGGACCTCAAAGCCCATCCATTTCAATCCCCCTGCCATGGGTAGGGACACCTCCCACTGGATCAGGTTGCTCAGAGCCTCATCCAACCTGGTCTTGAACACCTCCAGGGATGGGGCAGCCACCACTGCTCTGGTCTTTCTGGGTAAGGGCCTACCCACCTTCACAGCAAAATATTTCTTCCTGATGTCTCATCTAAATCTCCCCTCTTATAATCCATTATTGATTGTGTGCAGATTAACATGATAAAAATATAACCTTCACATTTACCAATTTCCTAAGACCTCTTTTGAATTATTGGTTTTTTCATGTCATGCTGGTAGCTTGTTAGGTATAGTAGGTTACACTCACTTTGCAGTCAAAAGTATAAAATTGATTTCAGAGATGCAACCACATTGAGGAACTGCAAAATGTGACCATTCCACATTTTTCTGCAGCACTTCACAGCATCCAACTTGTACTGCTGAGCTGCCCTGAGCTCTGTGAAAGATGGGGTGGCACCAGTCGAGCACTAAGCAGTTTTCACCATGTTGAGCACACAAACTAGAGGCAATAGATGGGCAAGGGTTGCAGGACTATCACCAATAGAGAAAAAAACCTTTCCTCTTGGGTATTGTTTCCATGTGGCGATGTCAGTGAACTCAGCCATAAGTTGCTGAGGAAGCAACTGAGCTGTGCTAAGAGATGGACCAATTTGGTAAGCAAAATTAGGAGAGCAGTGTTGGCGTATTTTTGTGAGATGGTCTGAGATTCTTCCACTAAAGCCTTGTTACAGCTTTGTCTTCAAAACTCTGAAGAGGAGACTAGAATGACAGAACTGAACTTCCCCAGTTCCCATAAAAGGAATTCAGATTTCAACACAAAGCTTGTTGTATTAAGAGAACTACGAGGTGTTTAGTACTCTCATGAAAATGACAAGCAGCTTTGCACCTTCACAGGAAGGAAATTACCTGCATGAAGCGATTGAATGTACCCTTAGTAAGTTTGTGCATGACAGCAGGATTCTGCCCCTGTACTCAGCACTGGTGAGACTTCAGCTCAAATAGTGTGTTCGGTTTGAGCCCCTTACTACGAGAAAGACATTGACATCCTTGAACGTGTCCAGAGAAGAGCAGCGAAGATGGTAAAGGGGCTGGAGAACAAGTCTTACAAGAGCAGCTGAGGGAAGTGGGGTTGTTCAGCCTGGAAAAGAGGAGGCTAAAGGGACACCTTATCACTGTCTACAACTACCTGAAAGGAAGCTGTAGAGAGGTGGGTGTTGGTCTCTTCGCCCAAGTGACAGGTGATAGGACAAGAGGTAATGGCCTCAAGATGCACCAGGGGAGGTTGGATATAAGGAAACATTTCTTCACCAAAAGGGTTACCAAAAACTGGAACAGCTGCCCAGGAAGGTGGTTGAGTCCCCATCCCTGGTCGTATTTAAAGAGATAGGCAGATGAAGTGCTTAGGGATCTGGTTAAGGGTCCTGCTAGTGGACAGGCATGATTGGACTTGACAATCTCAAAAGTCTTTTCCAACCTAGTGATTCTATGATTCTGTGATTCTATGGAAGGTATTGCCTTTGTGGGATCACAGTCCTCCAGCCATTGAGCTGTGAAGGTGACTACTTGTCTCCAAGGCCTGCAGACAGAACACAGGCTGCTTTTTGCCAGTTCTGGGTGCTGTGATGTTTTATGCTGATGTAGTTAGGGAGGCTCAGCATCTGGGACCAAAATGAACCTAACAGGCATTTACCTCTCATCTCTCTTTCTTGCTGGTAAAATATATCTGTGTTACTGTTTCTTATCCCCAGAATACTGGATATAACTGCATAAAATTCATGTTCATGTATAAACCACTTTTTCTCTGCTACATTCTAAAACACTCATTCGAGCTTTAAATATAAGTTTAAAATGTGCATTTATTTCTTCTAAGCAAGCACATTTCCTGTGATCTTTTTGTATACTTGGGCATCTAAAGGCTGGATTCAAGCCAGCAGAGAATTTCCTGGCAAACAAGAAAATTTTTTGGATAGTTTCCTTGGTTTCTGCCTGTTAGAGGAGGCAGGGAGTTACAAAGTGTGACAGCAGTGGTGTGAGGAAGGACACTTGGACCCCAGGCAAGTCATCTCTTTCTTTGCCAGTCACTATCTGAGCAGCACTTGCAGTCACTGTTGCTCCCTTGCTGGTGGCCTTGGAAAGAGCAGCAACGTTTTCCTGGGAGCTGTTTAAGGTCCTTTGATAGTGTTTCAACAATGAACTCTGGGATATGAGGCTATGAGCAACCTGAGGCTTTGTGATGCTTTGAGCATCCTGATCCAATGGGAGGTGGCACGGGGGTTGGAACTGGGTAGGCTTCGAGGTGCCTTCCAACCCAGTCTATTCCATGATTCAATGTCTTTATACTGGGTCTGTCTCCAGACTACACCACAAGACCCCCTCACAACAAAGACAGCTAGGATGTTGGAGAAGCAGGGGGTAGACTGACAGCTGATTTATTTGTCTTTTATCCTTCTTCCAGAACTGGTATGAGAAGGATCAGGTCAATTCATAATTGTACATTATTTTGGCCATGTAATGAAAAGTGAGCTGGGCAAACAGGATACTAGTACCTAAGAACACAAAGTGTGCATTTTTAATTAAGATTTGTGACTGTTTTTAAGCTGAATTTAATGTGGAGATACATTTGTTTGTAGCCACAAGTGCATCAGTTATTACTCATCAGTTATCTAACTTGGTGTATGTGGTGTTATCTCACAGCCATTAATTGTGCTTTCCAAATAATCTTTAGTTAAGATTTAGGATGATGGCTGCTCTGGGATATATATAAATATAAAAAAAAAAGGGAAAACATCTCTTTAAATGACTGCAAAGCCCCACAGTGTTCCATTATGAAAAGGAAAAATAATCTACATACTTTGTGTTCTTAGGCTCTAGTACCCTGTTTGCCCAACCTACTTTTCATTAGCGTGTCAGACAGTGAATTGCCAGGAGAATATAACATGCAACTATGGCCAGACAAGGCTCTAATTCATTTTGACGGCAGCTTCTATCCCTGTAATGGGTGCAGCCCACCTAGTGCAGCTGGGAACAGCCAACCATTACTAGAAGTGTAGGAACAATTTGACTTCTGTATCTTCTCAAGGTCTGAGAAATAAAGCCCTCATTCTCCCTCCCAGAGAAGAAGAAGAAGAAGAGAAATGTTTATGGGCTCTGGAAGAGGGGTCAGGTCTCTTGGGTGGACTATAGGAGGGAAGTGAGATTGCGTAGAAAAAAAAATCAGAAGGGCTAAGGCCCAACTAGAAATCAAATTGGCAAAGACTGTGAAAGATAACAAAAAACCTTTCTATAAATATATAAATAATAATAGGAGGACTAGGGAGACCATATAATCCCTATTGGATGCAGAAGGAACAACAGTGACACAGGACGAGGAAAAGGCTGAGGTACTTAATGCCTTCTTTGCCTCAGTCTTTAATTGTAAAGAAAGTTGTTCCCTCAGTGTACAAATCCCGGAGCTAGAGGAGCAACGTGAGTCTCCCATGGTCCAAGAGGAGGTGGTCAGAGCCTAGCTAGCCTAACTAGACACCCACAAGTCTATGGGGCCGGATTGGATTCACCTGAGGGTATTGAAGGAGCTGGCAATTGTGCTGGCCAAAATCCTTTCCATCATCTTCCAACAGTCCTGGAAGACTGGGGAAGTTCCACTGGACTGGATGCTGATGTTGTGCCCATCTACAAGAAGGGTTGCAGGGAGGATCCAGGGAACTACAGGCCTGTCAGTCTGACCTCAGTGCCAGAGAAAGTCATGGAACAGGTGATCTTGAGTGCTGTCATGAAGCACATGCAAGAGAACTGGGGGATCAGGCCCAGTCAACACGAATTCACAAAAGGCAGGTCTTGCCAAACAAACCTGATCACTTTCCATGACAAAGTAACTCGGCTGCTGGATGAAGGAAAGCCTTCCTGTATCTTCCTGGACTTCAGTAAAGTCTTTGACACAGTTTCTCACAGCATTCTGCTTCAGAAACTGTCGCCTCTGGCCTGGACAGGTAAACGCTGTCCTGGATGGAAAACTGGTTGGATGGCCGGGCCCAGAGAGTGGTGGGAAATGGTGATAAATCCAGCTGGAGGCCAGTTACAAATGGGGTCTCCAGGGCTCAGTGCTGGGTCCAGCCCTGTTCAATGTCTTTATCAATGACCTGGATGAAGGCATCGAGTGCCCCCTTAGCAAGTTTACGGATGACACTAAGCTGGGTGGAAGTGTCAATCTGCTGGAGGGTAGGGAGGCTCCAAAGGGATCTGAACAGGCTGGATCCCTGGGCAGAGTCCAATGGCATGAGGTTTAACATGGCCAAATGTCGGGTCCTGCACTTGAGGCACAACAACCCTAAGCAGTGCTACAGACTAGGAGACCTCTGTCTAGAAAGCTGCCTGGAGGAGGAGGACCTGGGGGTGTTGGTTGACAGCAACTGAACATAAGCCAGCAGTGGCCCAGGTGCCCAAGAATGTCAATGACATCTTGATTTGTATCAGAAACAGTGTGACCAGCAGGTCCAGGGAGGTTATTCTCCCTCTGGACTCGGTACTGGTGAGACTGCACCTCGAATCCTGTGTTCAGTTCTGGGCCCCTCACCACAAGAAGGATGTTGAGGCTCTGGAGCGAGTCCAGAGAAGAGCAACAAAGCTGGTGAATGGGTTGGAGAACAGGCCTTATGAGGAACGGCTGAGGGAGCTGGGGTTGTTTAGCCTGGAGAAGAGGAGGCCGAGGGGAGACCTCATTGCTCTCTACAACTACCTGAAAGGAGAGGACGGAGCTGGGCTCTTCTCCCAAGTGACAGGGGACAGGACGAGAGGGAATGGCCACAAGCTCCACCAGGGGAGATGTAGGCTGGACGTTAGGAAAAAATTTTTTGCAGAAAGAGTCATTGGGCACTGGAACAGGCTACCCAGGAAGGTGGTTGATTCACCTTCCCTGGAGGGGTTTAAGGCATGGGTGGACGAGGTGCTAAGGGGCATGGTTTAGTGTTTAATAGGAATGGTTGGACTCTATGATCCGGGGGATCTCTTCCAACCTGGTTATTCTATGATTCAAAAAAAAAGATCATCTATATGCAGATAGCCTTCCCTGAAATAAATATTTGCATGAAGGCAAAAGATGTTAATGAATTCCTAGGTAATGAGTTCCAAGTGAAATGTGATGGGGTTTACCTAAGCTAAATGTTTACCATTCAGGAGCACTCACTTCTAAAAAGTATATGCAGAATGGCATTTTTCTAAAAAGTATATGCAGAAAGGCATATGCAGAAAGGCATTTTCTTCCCCTGTGTTCCCCTAAGTCTGATATCTCTGTGATTTATGGCAGAAATTCAAGCCTCAAATAGACGACCAACATGCATTCTCTTTGTTGCCTTTATTTCAATGATTAGAGATGGAGACTGGCCCAAAACGGGATTCTGGAGGCAGGATTCAGCTCTGGCATACAACATCCCAGATCATCGGCTTGCTCCTGCCTTGCACTGTGGTGACTTTGAAGGAGTCTCTCTGCTCTTCTCCTGCCTCTCAGAGATTCAGCTGTTTGTCCAGCAATCCCATAATCTCAGACACATACCACCCACCACTTACATAGAGTATCCGTGTGTTTAATGCCCATCATACCTCAGCTGGGGACTTTGGGTCTCGCAGTAATGCTGAGTCCAATGTTACTGTTGTAACTTGATCATATTCTGGTGCTGGAGTCCACATATGGAGCTCTGTCCTATGACAGAGACCAGGAAAGCACTTTGCTTCCTTCGGTAGGGCCATCAGAGTCCCCACAACTGCCTAGTTTCCTGGTTAATCCTTACGTAATCCTCCCCTGAGACTCTCTTCTGCGTGTGGAAAATCAAATGCCTTTTATGAGACTCTCCTGTGAGAGAAATAAAGCAATAAAATTGGATTAATAACCTGAATAAACAGAAGCTTCATCTCATGAATGAACAATATAAAAAAGACCTTTTAAAAGTGATGAAAATTTGGTGTTGAAAAATCTATGTAGCCAGCTGACCGACTGAATCCTCAAATATGCTTGATTATCTTGATTAATACTTTGTTTGCTCTCTACGTCTCTAGATCTTCTTTAGAGTGACACTTAAATACATCAAAATGATTTAAGACCTACTTCATCACCACATTATCCCTTCTTTTTGACCAGAGCTGGAGCCTTCGCTGCTAATTCTTTCGTCTGCTGCAGGAGAGGAAGAGCCCCCTTGAAAGGAAAGTCCTTATCTTTCCTTTCAAGTGGTCTTGAGACTAATCGAGACTTCCCAAAGGCCCTTTTTGTATAATAAATACACACTCTATCTGGCTCTGTGATGCTCATGGGTTGTGAGTTGTTGAACACTGTAATTAGACTCAATAAACAGTGGCTTGAAGCCATTCAGTGTCTTTAAGGATTGATCACTAAGATTGGGAACTGAAAGATGGCTTCTCCTGACTCACAAAAATGCCTGTTTGCTTTAATCGCAGATAAATTCTGACATTTCTAACTTCAGTCTTTGAGAGGTTGGATGGGGCTTTGAGCAACAGGATCCAGTGGGAGGTGTCCCTGCCCATGGCAGGGGGGTTGGAACTGGATGGGCTTTGAGGTCCCTTTCATCCCAAACCATCTCATGGTTCTGTGATTCTAGATTTCACCTGCCCACCCCCCAAACAAGCAAACGTTCAGTTGAAGGCACCATACCCCACATAACGCATCTACAAAACTTCTCTTCCACCTATGCACCATGACAACTGTGAGTCTGCGACTGTCTGCTGCACAGCTCCAAATCTTAATAAGGATGTCCTGTCTGCATATGTGAAGTGTATTTTAAAACTATTGTTAGTAGGATGAGATTAGCAGTAATTTAATTTTAATGGGGATGTTTATGCTGAAACGTCTACAAGTACAAAGAGCTACGAATCATATCTGCCTCTAATTAATTCTCTTGATAAATCAGTTTCTCAGACTGCACCAAATTACCTTAATGAGGAAAAATCCTTGTTTATATCAACAACGTTCAGCCAAATGTGGAATGTTTATAGCAATAATTCAACAATGTCCTTCAAGAAGCACAAACAACAATGATGAATGTTCAGGTTGTGCCGGTCTTTCTGTTCTCTGCCTTCTCATCAAATAAATAATATGTTTGGTTTAAAAATAAGTGGAGATGTTTAGGGTAAGCAGTAGTATTGCCAAAGGCAAAATGGGCTAAATTATAGCACTAAATTATTTGCTTAGGTAGGTGACAGTCCCACCTAGTTTGAAACAGAATGTGCACAGATCCTTTAAATACCAGGCTTGCCCCAAGGTTTGACTTCATATAAGGGACATGAGGGACATGGTGTAGTGATTGATAAGAATGGTTGGACTCGATGATCCAATGAGTCTTTTCCAACTTGGTGATTCTATGATTCTATGATTCTATGATTTAAAAATAAAGTAAGCTTAAGGTAAAGCTTGGAGGAGTCTTAGAAACTCCATCTCTGATCCAGCATCACTTAAGCAATTCATTTCCCACTGGATGCACCTGCTGGCACCAGCTCCTCATCCTTACACAGGACCCCAGCACAGTGTGAGACACAGGAAAGATGTGGATCTGTTGGAGTGAGGCTAGAAGTGGCCAGAGAGATGATCCAAGGGCTGGAGCACCTCCTGTATGAGGACAGGCTGAGAGAGTTTGGATTGTTCAGCCTGGAGAAGAGAAGGCTCTGGGGAAACCTCAGAGCATCTTCCAGTACTGAAAGGGGCTCCAGGAAAGTTGGGGAGGGGCTCTCGATCAGGGAGTGCAGGGACAGGATGAGGGGAACGGTTTTCAGCTGAAAGAGGGGAGATTGAGATGAGATCTTAGGGAGAAATGTTTTGCTGTGAAGGTGGGAAGGCCCTGGACCAGGTTGCCCAGAGAACTGGTGTCCCATCCCTGGAGGTGTCCAAGGCCAGGTTGGATGGGGCTTTGAGTAACTGGATCCAGTGGGAGGTGTTCCTGCCCATGGCAGGTGGTTCCAATCCCCCTGGGCAGAGACACCTTCCACTGAATCTCCATCCAACCTGGCCTTCAACACCTCCAGGGATGGGGCAGCCACGACTCTACGGGGAAACCTGGGCCAGGGCCTCACCACCCTCACAGGAAAACATTTCTTCTTAACATCTCATCTCAATCTCCACTCCTTCAGCTGAAGTTTGTTGTTCAACTGGAAATCAAACATTTCAAGGTCACACACAAGTTAGATCTTTGCCTGTATTTTTCAATTCACTATTGTCTTTCTGCAGATCTTTTCCCAGAATTCATTTTCAGGACAATTTTTGCCTGTCCTGGGTTTTACCCCAGCAATTTATAAGAATGCCAATATAAAAAGATGTAAATATGTATTAGATTAACTGTTTGAAAAAAATTGACTGGATGCACCAAATAAATGTCTTTAACTTTGAAAACACTGATTATCCTACTCAAAATGAAAATGGTAGTCTTTCAACTCTCCTTTCTGTCCTTTTAGTTGTACAGCACTATTGATTTGCCTTATCTTTGCACATATTTTGGCATAGATGTAAAAGATGATTATATTAATAATTATATTGCATATAAAATTATAAGTGTATATAACTAATAATTGAGTGGATCTGATTTAGCAGTGGACAGGTATGAATGGACTCGATAATCCCTAAGGTCTTTTCCAATCAAACAACTTTGATTCTGTAATTGTAATCCTAATGAACCATAGGTATTTCACAGCAAAAAATCCATGCTTGAAATAAATATCAGATTTTCTAATGTTCCTGCTGCAGTATTACAAGTCGCAGGGGAAGAAAATTCCCTTGTAAAAGCAGCACTCACCACAGATGAGAATTACCTTTTTCCTTTTATTCCTGTTTGCTCTCCTTTCCTTTTATCAAATAATTTCTGGGGGGAAAAAGAGACTTTTTAATTTAATAAATGAAAATGAAAATTATCTTCTCACTTTCATTTCTGTTGCTATCCCATTTACTTTCCAAAGGAACTCATACAGGGGGAAAAAAGAGAATTTTTATTCAATAAATCAAACTGGGATATAAATAACACTTTGCAATTATGAGTGTTTAAATTCCAAATTTTTTAGGCTAATCACTTTCAGAGACAAACAAGAGATTGAATTTATATTGCCTGCAGTTGTTATTGGAAAGGTATGCCCCGAGATTGCTAAATGAAGTCAGTCCCAGCGCAATTATGATCACTCAAGCATGCTTTCAACGTATCGTGCCAAATTAGGTAGATTTGAGCAATTTGACTTCCTGTAACAAATCTCTAGGGCACTTTTGAGAAAGTACAGACTGTTTACAAACACTCTCGGGTTTCACGGGGAGCTCTGCACCACAGCGAGCCAAGCAGCGCACAAGCACACACCTGTCAAACCGTGACAGCGCGGGCTTCTCCTGCCACATGTGCTGGAGAAAGACCCCACTCTCTAAGTTTTGTTATCCTTTATTTGCAATTTAAAAACTGAAAGGCCACCAAAGTTTTAATTACCTCGGACTCAGTCTTTTGAAAACCAAAATGCTACAATCTGCTAAATGTAAATATCATTGGCTTTCTGTATTACGTTTTTGCTTTGAATTATTTTTTTCTTCCCAGAGTTGAATTTTTTTCCTCTCTCTAGCACAAAAAAAAGAAGAGATTGTGTAAATGGATTATACAGGGTGGAGGTATAACTGCTTAGCTAATGTTTCTAAAGCATTGCTGTTGCCTTGTTTCTGATCCAGTATGGATAATCAGTATTTCTGAAATCACAGGTTTCAGCAGATCATAGGATCATTACATACCTTGGCTTGGAAGAGACCTCAAAGACCATCCAGTTCCAAACACCCTGCCATGGGCAGGGACCTACCTCCAGTGGATCAGGCTGCTCAGACCCTCATATAACGTAGCCTTGAACACCTCCAGGGATGGGGCAGCTACCACTACCCTGGGAAACCTGTTCCAGGGCCTTCCCACCCTCATAGAGAAATATTGCTTCCTAACATCTCATCTTAATCTCACCTCTTTCAGCTGAAAACCATACCCCGCCATCCTATCCCTGATCAAGAGCCCCTCCCCAGCTTTCATGGAGCCCCTTTCAGCACTGGAAGCTGCTCTTATATCTCCCCACAGTCTTTTCTTCTCCACGCTGAACAACCCCAACTCTCTCAGCCCTTGGATCATCTCAGTGGCCTCCTCTGGATTCAGCCTACAGCAGAGGTCTCAAAGCCAACACAACCATTTTAAGACATGTGTTCCTCACTGAAAAAAAGGCAAACCTTCAAAAAAGATAAAACTGAATCCTGCAGAATGTAATAAAATTGCTCTAATATCATGATTACCAGCTTCACAGGGTACTGTCCCTCCTGAGGCAAGGATCGAAATGCTGTAATGCAATGAGAACAGTCCATTTTTGTCCTCTTCTATGAAAATAACGTAATGACAATAAGTGTAATTAATCAACAGTAATGACAATAGTTTCTCTTTCAGGGCTTTGGGCTCAATTCTGTTCCTTTGCTCATGTTGCACTTTATCTATGAGCATGGGCAGGGGTGCTGAATGATCAAAAACATGGAGTTACTCTCTAGGTAGGCATTGAAATGCTTGCCTGGCTCACAGCCAATGTGCTCAGCACCCTGGAGGACTGAGCTCTAAATAGGTGTTGAAGTACTTACTCTTTCCCTAAGCATTTCAATTGCAAAATGTAAGTCTTATTACTAATCCTGTTGCTCAGCAAAGCGCTGCTGCAGCTCCACAGCTATAACCACACTGAGCTTCTACTACTGTCCTGCTCATCACCGAGTTGCAGGTAAATCCAGGAGGTGACAGTTTTGTATAAATACGGTCAAAAGGCACTGCTTTGAAAAGTGTTTCCAGAGGAATGAGAGACAAAAGGGGTGAGCAGGTGGGTTAAAAGCAGCCAAGAAGAGAAATGTTTTTAAACCCTTCCAGACTCACACAGATCTGTGGTGGGAGCAGAATTCTAGTAGCCTTTCCTGCTTTGCAAAAGCTGTTTTTCTGCAGGACGCTGTAAAAAAAAGAAACCTCAGTACTATGTGTAGTGGTACAGGCTGGGAGTGACACCTGTGCAGATGCTGCAACACCCACCCCATTCATCTGCTATCTTCTGTTCCTCTACTGCACATCTCATGACATACGCAGAGAACAGAATGGGTGAGAGAGTTGCCACAGTTATCCCATCACAGGAACTTGTTATTCATTAGCTTATAATACCTCTCACTTTTATAAATCATAGAATAGTGGAATGGTTTGTGTTGTAAGGGAGTTTAAAGCCCATCCAGTTCCACCCCCTGCCATGGGCAGGGACACCTCCCACTGCATCAGGGCCTCCAAGCCCCATCCAACCTGGCCTTGAACACCTCCAGGAATGGGGCAGCCACCACTGCTCTGGGCAACCTGGGCCACGGCCTCACCAAATGAGAACCAAAATCTCACTGAAATGCTGTAGTAGCTGTACCTCAGATCTGTTTAACAGCTGGAACAGCTTGGGCTGGTGGAGAAAATAGGTCTTTTCATTTGGTGCATTTCTGTCTTGGCCATTCTTGGATCAATCTCTTTTTCTCTTTCACAATTTGTCCATGTCATAGGCGTTCATGCCCTCCAGTTTTCCCTCAGCTGCCTCCATCCTTCCAATGGGATATGGAGTCTCTGCAATTCTGCCACTGCTGGGGCATGTGTTTTGGGCTAGCTTTTCTTTCTGCTTTCAAGGCAGACAATGAGCTCAAGAAAATGTAAACTAAATAAAATATCGTTGGCCACAGGTTTGGGGGGCTGCGCTACAGATGTGCAGTATGTCAAGGTGTCATCATGGACCCAGGAGGTTGAATATATGGAGCTGAAGAAATGCTGGAAAATTATTTGTATCCTGTTTTCCGTTCTGATACCGCGCTTTTAAGATCAGAGAGATGTATTTCTTAGAAATAATCTAGTTTAAAGTTTATAGTTGTTTGGGTTTGTTGTGGGTTTTCAGCCTCTGAAGCTTAGAAATAGTCTCCCTCTCCTTCTGTAACCAACTACGCAGTGTGCAGCATCTTTTCCCTCCAGGCATGGGCATCTGGGTTTACATAAGACTACTGCATTAATTAAAAGTTTCTGCTGCCTAATGCATGTGTGGGTCTGAGCGAGCTGTGCCAGAGACCTGGCATGCCTGAGTTTATTGATCATTTAAAAGCTAATTATACAATCGAAGGTTTTTCATTCTGAAAGCTAGCTGAGGCTACTTTAATTTTTAGACTGAAACAAGCAACTTGGACCTGGCCTCAAAGTGGGGCTTGTCAAGTGCTGCTGACACAGCATGTTTCCCACCAACTTCAGCTTCTCCAACAACTTCTCCAACTTCGGCTCCATGTCCTTCTTGTGCTGAGGACTCCAGAACTGAACACAGGGCTCCAGGTTTGGTCTCACCAGGATGGAGCTGAGGGGCAGAATCCCCTCCCTCCCTGCTGGTCCCACTGCTTTGGATGCAGCCCAGGACGTGGGCTGCAAGCGCACATTGCTGGCTCATGTTGAGCTTCTCATCCCACAGCACCCCAAGTATTTCTCCTCAGGGATGCTCCCAAACCATTCTCTACTCAGCCTGGATTTGTGATTGGGATCACCCCAACCCAGGTGGAGGACCTTGTTGAACTCCATGAGGTTTGCACAGCTCCACCTCTCCAGCCAGTCCAGGTCCCTCTGGATCCATCCCTTCCCTCCAGCACATTGGCTGCACCACACAGCTTGGTGTCATTAGCAAACTTGCCGATGGTGTCCTCAATCCCACTGTCTACGCCTGCGACAAAGATGTTAAACAGCGTCAGTCCTCAATTTGTTGTCACTGTGATAATGTTTCCTACTGGTAGCTTGCAACCTTGCCCCTCACATCTCACATCTCACTGGGGCTCCTAAGCTTCAGCTCCAGTTTAGCCTGCTGTGTATGGTAAATAAGCACTAACAGATAACATCTTGAGTTATTTCCAACTTTGAACATTTTTCCAAGAAATACAAAGGTCAAGTGGAGTGAAATTGTTTTTAAAAACAAACAGGCCTATGAAGAAAAGAATTAATTGCAGGTTTGAAATAACATCATGACGTTGGAAAATAGCAAACTGGATTTGTAGCTTGAAATCTTATTTCCAAAGATTTATGTTCATCATATTTCTGCTTGTAAACAGAGATTAGAGAATAAACTTAATAAATCTCCCACTAAGGCATACAAAAGCACATGTGCATTGCTAATGTTTTAAAGGTTCCAACTAAAGCTCTAGATTTTGCTAACAAGCAGACACATTTTTTGTGATGAAAGAGGAGTAGAAAATACTTTCCTGTGAATTAATGAGCTAATTTTTGGATTACACTCACAGCTGTTACTACAAGGGCTGGCTTTGGTCATTATAATACATTCTGATAGTCCCCCTAGTAACAAGTAAAGTGGTCTCACGAGCTAGAACAGTTCAAAGCATTTGATTACATGCTGGTCCTTGAAGCCCCCAGTCACCCACTTTCCATGCTGCATGCTCTCCATCTGTAAGAGCATCCACATGACAGAAGCTTGCAAGAATGCCTGCCTGAGCAATGCTTTCAAGATGTCAGTAATCAGCTAAGATCAGACATTAAGGGCAACTATTACAGCCCTCACTATCCAACTTTGGGGGTTTCTGTGTTCCTTCAGGAATGATCAAACTTAATCTCTGTAATACAGAGCACAGGCTCTCCTAAAGAGATCCAGGCTGGTCATGTGTCACACTATTTGCTCAAGCCAAAAATCAATATATCCTTTTTTTATCTTAAATGTCCTCATTTCGACTGCTGAGGAATTTGAAATATAACAGCATTGCACCAGTGAATGTAACCCCATTGCCTCTGCAGGCAAGGCTTTAGATGGGAATTGTCTCTGAGAAAGGCCTGAAGCGTTGACCTGTTGTTACATTAACTTTGCAAACAGTCAGAATTTGTCTTTCAGTTCCAAACTTTACTTCTAGGAGCCCTCAGGTCCCCCTCATGGCTTGTGCATTATACACTTTCCATTAGCAGATGCCACATGTTAACAGCTTTAATAGAACTTATTAAGTTTAATGGGATGGTGGTAGGGAAGCAGCAAGCAGAATGATGGATAGTTGCAATTCATCCATTAAGAAAGCTTACTTTAGAAGTCTTTGTTGGTGTTTTACCTGTGTTTAAAGCATCTCCAAAGTGATCAATTAGCCAAGAACTTTTAAACAAAATTTAAACTTGAGAACTGATTTGCAGCTGAACAGAAAGCCTAAAAGATGAGTTGTGCAGCACCCCAGCATTTAAACTAATGTATGTGAGGAGGGTAATTGCACGGGTGTATAGGCTCTCATTTACATAAAAAAAGAAATCAGTGCTTGACATATAATGAAATTTTGTGAGAAATAGCCATAATTTGCTGTACTACACGCTAATAGAAGTCTGTTTGTTTAAAATGCTTTGTTCATGAGAGGCTTGTTTTCACAAACTGATAATGTAAGCAAAGGAAAATACTTTATGAGACGCTTTTTTTTCTTGTTCACTCCAAATACCATGTGCACAGCAGTGAATTTTGTAGTCAAATGCTCTAGCCTTTTACATTTCATAAATAAAAATTAAGTTGCTCATAACCTGCCTTGGAACCAACTTTCTTCCCTGTGAAGTTACAGGGAAAAGGAGCTTGTTACTGTATTCAGATATAAAACACATGGGACATTACAACTGGTTATCAAATCAAACTCCACATTTCAGATTTTAAAAATGATATTTTTAAATACTTTATCTGGGTTCTTTCTGGTCTTATTCGGAGGCATTGTAAGATGGGTGAACACGCAATCATTCAGCTGCCTGTTGGGCAGCAAACTTGAATAGTCATGAGCTGCTCTCATTACAGGCTGTAACCCAAGAGGCAAAGCAAAACATGTTCCTGTTGCTGCCATAATACCCTGCCCCACTGCTGGCAGAGGGGTTCTGTAAGAAAATTATTTCAGGGAGGGTCTGCAATCCCTGATCCTTGTTAATATTTTTAGATTTTTTTGCCTAGTTATTGTTTTGGGCAACTCTATCCATGTTTCCATGCTTCTTGCATTCTGCAAGAAGAAATCTCGGTCTCAGTGAGAAGCGATGCTACTGCAAACTTAGGCAATGTATGATTTAGTACTTCTAGGCTGAGCAGCAAAAGTAGAAAAGTAATTCACTCCTCCAGTTCAGTCTCCTCCTAAATTTTGGAAATGCTCAGAGCAAGATTGGGCACTGGCACAGGCATTGGGCACTGGAACAGGCTGCCCAGGGAGGTGACTGATTCACCTTCCCTGGAGATGTTTAAGGCACGGGTGGACGAGGTGCTAAGGGACATGGTTTAGTGTTTGATAGGAATAGCTGGACTCAATGATTCGGTGGGTCTCTTCCAACCCGGTCATTCTATGATTCTATGATTCTATGAAGAGTTTGGAACTAAGCCACATCCATAGAATCACAGAATCATGGAATGGTTTCAGTTGGAAGGGACCATGAAGGTCACCCAGTCCAACACTCTGCAGTGAGCAGGGACGCCTTCCACTTTCACTGGATCAGGGTGCTCAAAGCCCCACCCAACCTGACCTTGAATGTTTCCAGGGATGTGGCATCTCCTACCTCTACAGGTAACCTAGGACAGTGCTTCACTAACTTCAGCATAAAAAATTTCTTCCTAATGTCTAGTCTAAACTTCTCATCTTTTAGCTTAAAACCATTACCCCTCATCCCCTTGCTACCATGACTGCTAAAACGTTTTAAGACCCCTTTAGGTATTAAAAGGCTGCAATAAGGTCTCCCTGGAGCCTTCTCTTCTCCAGGTTTAACAACCCCGACCCTCTCAGTCTGTCTCATTCCAGTTGTGTGGTTTCAGTACAGTGATAGCAGAAGCATTGGTACATCAGAGTTTAAGACATTTCTTCTTGAAAATAATTTTTCCCTCTTATTTGTCTGAAAATGTGCAATTGTTACCGTGGGTAAGAACAATTCTGTTGTTTAAATCACAGGGTACGAGCAAGGGTTTATTTATATCCAGGCAGTTCCTTAAATGGGAAACAATGCACTGGTGTTTGTTCTAATGCATTATTAATTTCTGTCTGCTGGATTTCTGATCTTCTTAAGTATGAACCTATTGTCGAGGAACAGCAGAATTTTGTATACATTTACATATATACAGATTCCCAAAGTTTGAAATTATATGATTTGTGCTCTATGCAATATATTTACCCAGAAAGTCTTGGCTCGGCTGGAGCATCTGGTTCTCAGTGCTTTCCTAGTTTTAAAATCAGTCTTGGTTTTGACATAAGAAGACCAAGTGACAGAAGGTCACATATTCAGGCTCTGATTCATCTGGAATGGAGAACTAAGATCTTTTACCCTGCATGCCTTTTTGCTCACTGTGATGCAGAGCAGCTATAGGGAAGTTGGTGCTGTGCAGGTCACCCCATGGAAATTAGCAGGAGAACTTGTGCCAGTAACAAGTTTTGTTCACACATCTAGTCTATTGTCTGTAGACTAGACCTGAAAATCTGCCCAGGCTGTAAGAAAATCTACAGGTGATTGAATCAAATATGTGTATATATATTTATATATATACATATATAATATATATATAATTGCTTTTTTAATTTCAGCTTTAAAGAGGACACCAGCATGCTGGGACAGCTCTTCACCTCTGTAAGTGCAACATGTCTCCATGTGAATGCAGATGGATGGATTTAAGCAAGTTCAGGCTCTGAGCAGTTATTTTAACTGTTTTTCAGCTAGAAATTTGTGTAGCAAAATCATACTGCTACTTTGCCAAGCAAGTCATAGTGCTTCTATGCCATATCTGCAAACAATTAATAAAAAATGGTACCTATTTGAATTGTAATTGTCTTAATCTTCCTGTGCTAGAAAATTCCTAAACCTTGACCTAATATTGTGATGGTTAGTGAATTGTTTGATAACACAGGCGTTCTGTATAACAACATATCTCTGGAGTTGGAGTGTCCTTTAATCAAGTGCAGGGCTGGAAACAGAAATCTTAGATGCATCAGTCCTGTGAGTGACAGGACATCATCAACACTGGTTTGCCCCGTGGAAAGCACATAGTCAATGTGATTCTTTTTCCCCTCTAGAAACTACCTAGAGTGCTTATACCAGCATGCAGAGGAACTTGCCCTTGTGCTGTCATTTCCCTTCTCCCCATCTTTCTCTCTCCGAATGGGAGCAGATTTCCACAATGCCTGATTAAGGTAAGGTTTCCATTTGCTTCTAGAATTACTAGCAATAGAGTTGGTCCTTTAGGAAATACACCCGTGGCTGTGATAACTTTGTGTTACATTATGGTGCAGACTATGAAACAAATTTGACATGACACTAAAATAAAGCACCATCATCGGAATAGTTATTATAGCTTCTACTCCACTATTTTGTCTTTCCTAGAATTTGTTCTAATCTCCCAGCCACTGAGGATTTTTAGGTGGATGCTGTTTCTTGACTATGGTACTGACCTCAGTCTGACCTCAGGGCCAGGGGAAGTCATGGAACAGGTGATCTTGAGTGCTGTCATGAAGCACATGCAAGAGAACCGGGTGATCAGGTCCAGTCAACACGAATTCACAAAAGGCAGGTCTTGACAAACCAACCTGATAGCGTTCTATGACAAAGTGACTCGGCTGCTGGATGAGGGAAAGGCTGTGGATGTATCTTCCTGGACCTCAGTAAAGCCTTTGACATAGTTTCTCACAGCATTCTGCTATGGAAACTGTCACCTCTGGCCCGGAGAGGCGCAAACTTGTTGGCCCACCACTGGGCCGGGCCCAGAGAGTGGTGGGAAATGGTGTTAAATACAGCTGGAGGCCAGTGACAAATGGGGCTCTGCAGCGCTCAGTGCTGGGTCCAGCCCTGTTCAATGTCTTTATCAACGACCTGGATGAAGGCATCGAGTGCACCCTTAGCAAGTTTATGGATGACACTAAGCTGGGTGGAAGTGTCGATCTGCTGGAGGGTCAGGAGGCTCCAAAGGGATCTGAACAGGCTGGGCCACTGG
Organism: Clamator glandarius; assembly: GCA_033459285.1. NCBI lineage: Eukaryota > Metazoa > Chordata > Aves > Cuculiformes > Cuculidae > Clamator > Clamator glandarius. The sequence continues at coordinate 5,830,961 of JAUNZM010000089.1, read as the reverse complement.
GCTGAGACCTGTGGCCTGAGGTTTAACAAGGCCAAATGCCGGGTCCTGCACTTGGGGCACAACAAGCCTGTGCAGCTACGGACTAGGAGAAGTCTGTCTAGAAAGCTGCCTGGAGGAGAAGGACCTGGGGGTGTTGGTTGACAGCGACTGAACATAAGCCAGCAGTGGCCCAGGTGCCCAAGAAGGCCAATGGCATCTTGGCTTGGATCAGAAACGGCGTGTCCAGCAGGTCCAGTGAGGTTATTCTCCCTCTGGACTCAGCACTGGTGAGACCGCACCTCGAATCCTGTGTTCAGTTCTGGGCCCCTCACCACAAGAAGGATGTTGTGGCTCTGGAGCGAGTCCAGAGAAGAGCAGCGAAGCTGGTGAAGGGGCTGGAGAACAGGCCTTATGAGGAATAGCTGAGAGAGCTGGGGATGTTTAGCCTGGAGAAGGGGAGACTGAGAGGAGATCTCATTGCTCTCTACAACTACCCGAAAGGAGGTTGTGGAGAGGAGGGAGCTGGCCTCTTCTCCCAAGCAACAGGGGACAGGACGAGAGGGAATTGCCTCAAGCTCCACCAGGGAAGGTTCAGGCTGGACATCAGAAAAAAATTTTCACAGAAAGGGTCATTGGGCACTGGCAGAGGCTGCCCAGGGAGGTGGTTGATTCACCTTCCCTGGAGGTGTTTAAGGCACAGGTGGATGAGGCTAAGGGGCATGGTTTAGTGTTTGATAGGAATGGTTGGATTCAATGACCCAGTGGTTCTCTTCCAACCTGGTTATTCTATGATTCTATGATTCTATGACTGTTATACTGTGGGCTGGATTATCAACTCTGGGATGATGGTTGGAGTGCATGACCTTAAAGGCCTTTCCCAACCTTAATGTTCCTATGGTTCTACTGATGTTGTTTGATTCTCAGCTAACAGCTTTGTTCTGCTGAAAGCTGTTAAACCTTGCTAGACTGATCATAGAATTATAGAAACGCTACATTGGAAAAGACCTTTGAGATCATCAAGTCCAACATACCTGTCCACTACTAAACCAGATCCCTAAGCACTTCATCTACCCAGCTTTTAAACATCTCCAGGAATGGTGACTCAGCCCCCTCCCTAGGCAGTCATTCCAGTGCTTGATAACCCTTTCAGTGAAGAAGGTTTTCCTAATGTCCGATCTGAACCTCCTTAGGTGCAACTTGAGGCCATTCCATCCTGGTTTCTTTGCCCAAGTGACAGGTGATAGAATAAGATGGAATCATTCTATCGCCTGACACTTGGGCAAAGAGACCAGTACCCACCTCTCTACAACCTCCTTTCAAGCAGTGATAGACAGTGAAATGGTCTCCCCTCAGCCTCCTCTTCTCCAGGCTAAACAACCTCAGTTCCCTCAGCTGCTCCTCATAAGACTTGTTCTTCAGCCTCTTCACCATCTTTTCTGGACACACTCCAGGGCCTCAATGTTTTTCTTGTACTGAGGGGTCCAAAACTGAACATAGGATTCAAGGCGTGGCTTCACCAGTGTAGAAGGGGACAATCACTTCCCTCATTCTGCTGGCCACACCATTTCTGATCCAAGCCAAGACACTGTTGGCCTTTCAGGCCACCTGTGCCACTGCTGGTTCATGTTCAGCCACTGCCAACCAACACTCCCAGGTTTTCCTCTGCCAGGCAGCTTTCTAGCCACTCTTACCCAAGCCTGTAGTGCTGCATGGGGGTTTTTGTGTCCCAAGCACAGGATTCTGCACTTGGCCTTGTTAAACCTCATCTCATTGGCCTCAGCCCATCCATCCAGCCTATTCAGATCCCTCTGTAGAGCCTCCCCACCCTGCAGCTCATTGACACTTCCTCCCAGTTTAGCGTCACCCACAGAATTACTAAGGGTCCATTCAATTGTGTTGATGATCTGTTCAGCAGAAAATGGGATCGTTGCATACCACAGAGCCTGACCATCTGAGCCAAAAAACTGCTACAGTGGGGATAAGGTCCAGCTTTTGCAGTCATCAACAGCTTTTTAAGATGCTTGAAATTGTTGTAGCTTTGCCTTCCCTCCTTTAATGCAAGTAAGTATTTCAAATTAATGCACGGTAACGTTGACATAAATTCTACCAAGAGCGTGTCAACACAGTCTATAGTGTCCTCTAATGGTGCTTCACTGTGCGTGAGATGCTTGAAATTTATTGGGAACGGATTTCTTGAATTTATAAACAACACACCTTCAGGCTTTGCAGTGAGGGATGCAAGAGCTGCAATGATGACTCTCAGAGGAAGAGGACGCCAAGACCTGGATGCTGACTCTAAGGGAAGAGGAGGAACCCAAGACCAGAATGAATGCATCATTGCTTCTGCAGGACTCAACTGTGACTACTGAGAGACCCTCAGTTTCTCACTGGCAACCTGAGGTGCTCTGAGTCCTCTTCTCAGCAGTCACTGGAGCCAGCAGTGATGCTGAGTGCGTCCATACTTTTGCTCTGTTCTTCCTTTTCAATTCAGCATGAGTATTTCAGTTCTTTATCCTTTCAGCTGGATATATCTAACCATTTTTTTTGTGGGGAGGATTGTCCTTATTGTGCCAGGGAGCTATGTCAGGTAGGGCCATGCTGAGCCAGGGCAGGCAGGTGGGTTTAGGAATCCTGGCTCATCAACCAACTTTGTCAGGGAAAGGTGGCTTCCAGAGGGACCTGGAAAGACTGGAGAGGTAGTACTGTGTGAATCCCATGAAGTTCAACAAGGCCAAGGGCAATGTCCTGCACCTGGGTCTGGGCAATCCCAAGCACGATGACAGGCTAGGCAGAGAATGGATAGGGAGTAGCCCTCAGGAGAATGACTTGGAGTGGTGGAGCACGAGATGCCCAACATAATCCAGCAATGGGCTCTTGCAGCCCAGAAACCAATCACGTCCTGGGCTGCACCCAAAGCAGTGGGACCAGCAGGCAAGGGAGGGGATTCTGCCCCTCTGCTCTGCTCTGGTGAGACCCCACTTGGAGCCCTGCGTCCAGTTCTGGAGTCCTCAGCACAGGAAGGACATGGAGCTGTCAGAGCAAGTCCAGAGGAGGCTACGAAGATCCGAGGACCAGTGCACCTCTTGAACAAGGACAGGCTGAGAGAGTTGGGGTTGTTCAGCCTGGAGAAGAGAAGGCTGCAGGGAGACCTTAGAGCAGCTTCCAATACCAACAGGGGCTCCAAGGAGGCTGGGGGGGGGCTCTTGATCAGGCAGTGCAGGGATAGGATGATGGGGAACATTTTTGAGCTGCAAGAGGGGAGACTGAGGTGAGATCTTAGGTAGAAATGTTTTTCTGTGAGGGTGGGGAGGCCCTGGCCCAGGTTGCCCAGAGAAGTTGTGCCTAGTCTCAAATTCGGTACTGCAACCAATATAGCATGATGGACATCTTAAAGGTTGGATAAAAGCACTGATGCTCCAAGCAGACTTCATCAGACCTAATGTCTGCAGCTTTTAGGGATGCACACAGGATTCCTGCTCTTCCTAAGCTTTGTTAACATGGAGAAAATAGGACCTGCAGACAGCGACTCCAGGTGGTGCAGTTCTGTACCAACATGGAAATTGTTCATTTGCCTTTTACAGACCTGGAAATTCCTGCTGATGAATTAAATCTTGGGACTGCATGGTGCATTTAGGACACGCCACCACAGACAAATTCTCTAATAACTGACAACTAAACCACAGCATTTCAGACTCATTTGGAAACTGATATTCTGTAGCTTTCACAGCAGCGTCTAAAATAAATTACTCCCCTGCTAAGATCCCTCATAAATTTCTATAGCACATTTATGTTCCAAATCTGCATTTAATTTAGGTTTAATACGACATTTATGGTACAGTGTATTCACTAAATACTAAATGATTATTAAAACCTGTGGAGGATTAACAACTTCATAACTTATACTGAAGATACCTACACGAACTATTAATTTCCTTTCTCAGCCCTGCTGCTGAGCTGGGCTGAGACCTCTGAACCAACACCTTCCCTCCCAAAAGTGGGGCCCCGCACTGTGCATGTAATTTCCCTATTTCTCCCAGACCAGAAGAGATGATGCGACAACCAAGCACCACAGAAGAAATGCTAGTTGTACCACTCAGCTACAAAGCCAAGATTTCATCTCCCCCAGCTTTCTTTATTTTTCAAGGCACATTGCAAGACTACTTTAATTTTAGAGGAAACAGCCTGCACTGGTGCTGTAATACTGATATGATTGTGATTGATACTTGTTTAAGAAATACGTGCTGTGCACTTTGCCTCTACAAGATCTGGAGGATGGACAGAGAGGGACAGAAAGAGCGAGCACTGTGTAGGCCACTGGACTGCATCATGGTTTTTGTGGTAACAGCTTGCTTGGAAGCTTCAGCCACCTCTCTGGAGGTTACTTAAGACATTGGTGGAACCAGCTGGGTGAGGGAAAGGATCTGCCCCACTACTATATGCTCAGGGCTCCAGGTGAGATACCACCTGGAGCCCTGCATTTTGTTCTGGAGTCCTCAGCACAGGAAGGCATGGAGCTGTTCAGCCATGGAGTTGTTCAGGCAAGTCCAGAGGAGGCCACGGAGATGATCCCAGGACAGGATCACCTCTTATATGAGGACAGGCTCAAAGAGTTGGAGTTGTTCAGTCTGGAGGAGAGAAGGATCTGGGGAGACCTTAGAGCAGCTTCCAGTACTGAAAAGAACTCCAGGAAAGCTGGGGAGGGGCTTCTCATTGGGGAGTGCAGGGACAGCATGAGGAGGGAATTGTTTGGAGCTGAAAGAGGGGAGATTGAGATGAGATCTTTCAAAGAAGTGTTTTGCTATGAGGCCCTGGCCCAGGTTGCCCAGAGCAGTGGTGGCTGCCACATCCCTGGAGGTGTTCAAGGCCAAGTTGGATGGGGCTTGGAGCCCCTGATACAGTGGGAGGTGTCTCGGGCAGGGAGTTTGGAACTGGATGGGCTTCAAGGTCTCTTTCAACCCAAACCATTCTAATGATTATATGTATTTATAGATGAAGATCATACTTGAAATCTGCCAAATGATGTAGGAAACACCTGTGGGTATTTCGAATAAGTGACTCATGCGTCTTTGTTTCTCCTCGTGCTTGGTGAGCAACTGTTGCACTTGGTTTCTTCTGCTGGAGGGTGCTGGAACAGCCCTTAGTACTTCAAGACAAGCAAAATCACTAAAGGTAAATTATAAGGATTTGCCACATTGGGCGTGGATAGAGGGTCGTGTGTCCCTGCAAGCAAACAGAACAAATATGGGGCAGTGTGGGGCTCCCCCAGAAAGGGTGAGTGATCGGGAGGAGGATGAGGAGCACCTTGCCGACACGTGACTGTGGTCTTCCTTGAAAACAGGAGGATGCATGTGGCCTGGCCCTTCAGCAAGACACATTTAATAATCTTTATAGTCTTTAGCTGAAATGTTAATGATACAGGCAAGTGGAGCTGGTTCTCCTAGCTGAGGATCAGCAGGCATGACTATAGTATTAGTGACAAGACTGTGGCTGGAATAGGCGTGTTTGGTATTAAAACTTCATTTTCTAAGGTTTTGTATTGACACATGGAAATATTTTCCTAAGTTGGAGTGGGTTTCTTCAACACACAAGTATTGTCTGATAGAAATGGGAAGCTGATAGTACATTCTTATCTCTGTTTGCACTCACGTTTTAACTAATCTGCAATACAATAGACAAAACATGAGAAGTATTAGACAAAATAACAGAAAAAAAACTTAAATGTCCTTGTCAAAATACCTGTTTATGTAAGCCTGACAACATCTCCTAGTGTGTGGCATGGAAAACGGAGATAATTTCTTTGGGAGCTGAAGAGAGGGCACTGCTTCAGTCAATCAGATCCAAAACTCTGCCCCACAGCCCGATAACATCATGTCATTTAATCCTGCAAAATACCTGCTAACAAATTAGCAACAGGAAACTATTGAATTGGAGAGAAAACAATGATAGCATCATCTCACTCTATTCATAAAATAACAGTACTTTTTTTTAATGTGACCTGGGCACTAAGTAGTATTTCCCTAGCCAAGTTGGAAGGGAAGCCTTTGTTTAACAGCTGGGAAAAGTGCTTGACTCACTCATAAAACATTGACCAGGTTTGACAAGTTTATCTCATAGTACTCTTTATACCTTCAACACTGGAGTTTCTGCAGTGAGGAAAGAGCGTTTGGTATGAGGGTGGATGTATAAATGTTGAAAGGATTAATAAGAGTTCAGTGTGATGCTCTCATGCCGCCTGTCTTGGGTTCTTAACAACCTCCGTGACTTCATGGAGTTACTGAAGCCTCTGTCTTGCCTGGGAGAGCAGGTTGTGCTGCGTGATCTGTTTACAAGGTTGCAGCTTGCTTAGGATTAACAACAGACCAGAGGGATGGGCTGTGCTCTGAGTCATAGAATCACAGAATCATTTAGGTTGGAAAAGGCTTTTAAGGTCATTAAGTTCAATGCTTAACCTGACACCGCCTAAAGCAGGGCTGAGGCCATGCAGGCAGCAAGGTGGGGACAGGGACCTGGGGAGGAGGAGGGTCACAGTCTTTGGGCACAAAGACCATCCCTGTGGGATATGCAGACAGACAGAGTGGCTTTGGCCCATCTGCCCCCTTTGTAAAACTGCTCAAGTGTCTGCTACTTGTTGTGATCCAGGAAAGTCAGCATCATGTAAGGAGCATGGTGTGAGTGGCAACCAGCAAGGTTCACCTCCTACATCAGCCATGGGATCCTGTGATGGGTTAAATGGACACCTAGACAAGACACTCATAACTGCATTTTATTTTCATCATTTTATGAGTATATTGTGATGTAAAGGATCAGAAGCTAAAAATAACCCAGGTAGTGCCGCAGTGGAGCAGGCTCAGCACATCTATGTGCAGGAACCCCACAAGTATGGTCCTTGCCCAACAGAACAAAAATTAAACGCTAGCTAGACAACTAAAAGCTAAATAGACAACTAAAATACTACTGATGGCAGATGTGCAGCTACAGGTAACGAAGTGAGTACAGGAAGACAGAATCTGGGGTGAAAGCCCTGGGTGGGTGGGCTATGGCCTAGTGCTGCTGAAGCAGAGCTGCCGTGGGAAGGTCATGCAAGCAGTTGTTTTCACTTCCCTCACCTGATCAGTAGCTGGGTTGACACTCAAAACATAACATTTTATCTAAAGTGAATTACAGTTCTATGTTGCACCCATAAAGAAATTCTAAGCATGTTTTCATTTCAAACCATTGGAAATGCCTTGATCAAGTGTAACAAAAGACCAAGGTCCCTTCCCTGGGCAGTGAATCCAAGTGAGTCAATAGATCCATTACAATGAGCTTGAGTGAAGAACTAATATCAAAGAATTTTTTTTATTATGAAGTCTTTCTAGTCTGTTAGGATTTATTCAGGTATTCAACTTCCATTACTGCCTATGGTTTCTGAAATTTCATTCTTGGGTTTTCCGTTCTTGAACCCCTGGACAGGGGGAGGAAGACTACGAGGAGGCATCTTTTACCTTGTCGAGTTTTTTCTTCTCCTTTAAAGAAAGAGACAATTACCATCGTGTAATATTCCCAAACGAGGAAGTCTGGGGCTCGGGACAAGCCAGTTCAGCCAGTTAACAACAGATTGCTTTCATTGCTTCAGCATGTCTGTGATTACTCTACTGCTGAGCTCTGGTGGGGCTGGATAATGATGGTGAGTGCCTGAAGACGGGCCCCCAATTCATTATTCTCCGCAAGCACAAAGGTCAAGCGGCTGCACCCTGTGATTGGGCACCTTATGCAAAGTGCACGTCCTGGGAGGAGCCCCTGACATCTTTGATTTTTCCCACACACAAACTGTTGGTATAAGATGTAATCTGGGAATGAAAGGGCTGTGGACAGGATGATTGGGGACAGCTGCTCCCCAGAGGCCTCCAACAGCAGAGCAGGAGCACTAACTACCCTCCACTTTCCTTGGCCTCAGGACAGGAGAGGTGTCAGGCTACAAAGAGGCACAGATGGAAGTGAATAGGATTAAGCAGTGCTGATTAACTATAAGTATTTTTCAGTAAGGTAATGGCACTTTAAAAAAGAGAAAAAAGGGGGGAGGTGGGAATAAATGAAGGAGGATATGCCCTCACCAGCTTCTTTCATCCTTCATCTGAGGATGACTGAAGCTCTGCCTGCGACCCATGTCTGTGGACTCATTCCTGTTGAATCGTTACTTGGCTTCAAAGAAAATGAATCTTGAAGCAACTCTTCTTGCCCTGCCTCTGCTTAGGGCAAGAGGATGGTGAAGGGGCTGGAGCACAAGTCTTATGAGGAGCAATTGAGGGAACTGGGGTTGTTTAGCCTGGAGAAGAGGAGGCTGAGGGGAGACCTCATTGCTCTCTGCAACTACCTAATGGAGGTTGTAGGGAGATGGGTGCTGGTCTTTTCAACCAAGTAATAAATGGCAAGACAAGAGGAAACGGTCTCAAGTGATTCCAGGGGAGGTTTAGATTGGATATTAGGAAAAATTTCCTAACTGACAGAGTGGTGAAGCATTGGAAGAGGCTGCCCAAGGCAGTGGTGGAGTCTCCATTCCTGAGGGGGTTCAAAAACATGGAAATGTGGCACTTCAGGACATAGTTTACTATGGAGGTATTACGTTGATGGTTGGACTTGATGATCTTAGTGGTCTTTTCAAATCTTAACAATTTTGTGAGTCCATGATTCTAGGATTAATAGAAGAAGATATGGTCCTGTGTACAGATAGACTTCAAACCCATTTGAGTTAGCAGCAATGACTCTCGCAGGTTTTGGATCAAGTCTAAGAAGTGCAAGAACCTCACTTTTTTTTAACTAAAGCAGACAGGTATTTTTTTCTGTCTTCTGATTCCAGTAGGTGCTCATTGCTTTCCTGCTAGCTCTCCTCTGGTGATAAAGGCCATGGGTGAATGACCACTATTTGGGAAGAGTCTTTGTTTGCCTCTTAGGGTTTGCTCAATTTCATTTCCTTTGTCAAATCTTTAATATAATAAAGATGGATGAAAATTCAACACAGCTTTTGCTTTATTTGCTTTTGATGGAAATGGATGATGTTCACTTTTTTTATAACCGGTTGCTTTGGCATTATAATAACTGCTCTTAAACCTGAGGAGGGAGAAAGGTGCATTTGAACGAATAGCATGATCAGAGACCTACAGAAAAAAAATCCTGATACACAGAATAACCGAGCTTGTTTCTAAAGTCTTGATTAATTTGTGTCACATAATTGACATTTGCTCAGACCAAGAGTTAGTTTTAATTGATCTAGAATGAATGTTTTCTATTGCTATCTGTGTTATTTGTCTCTCCTCTCAACAGCTTTGTGTTCATGAGGTCTTGCAATGCTCTGATCATCAGCTAAACCTCATAATGGGGCAGTGATGCCATATCATTGAATTTCTGTGAGTTATATCAATAATCCCCATCCCTTTAAATAACAATTTAGACCATAATCAACCTACAAGGGGTTTAATTTTTCTCTCAGTATGCAAAGGCTTTGTGCTTTTGCACTGGGAGTAACTGGGAGCAGTGAGGAGGTCTGGGATCACGTCCCTGTGCTGCAGATCTGTTACACACCACCCAGTTGCTTCTGCTGTTATCAAAATCCTCCTCTCACTTCACTGAATACTTAAAGTTGCGTGGAGAAGGCTGAGCTAATCAGAAGAAGGTTGTATTTCCAGCTCCTTGAACTTTACTGTAATCTAAGACAACTCTTTCCAGATTGTTTGTAGGCAAATTGCTCTTCCTAATTGCTGGAGTGGAGATGGTAATACTGCCTCCCCTATTGCTGCCAACCTTCACCTACTCAGAACAGAATGGTTTGAACTGGAAGGGACATCAAAACCCATCCAGCTCCACCCCCTGCCATGGGTAGGGACACCTCCCACTGGATCAGGGGCTCCAAGCCCCATCCAACCTGGCATTGAACAGCTCCAGGGATGGGGCAGCCTGGGCCAGGGCCTCCCTCCCTTCACAGAAAAACATTTACTCTGAAGATCCCACCTCAGTCTCCCTGGAAACCATCCCTCCTCATCCTGTCCCTGCCCTCCCTGATCAAAAGACCCTCCCCAGCTTTCCTGGAGCCCCTTTCAGTGCTGGAAGCTGCTCTAAAGTCCCCTCAGAACCTTCTCTTCTCCAAGCTGAATAACCCCAAACCTCTCAGTCTTTCCTCATTTGGGAGGTGCTCCAGCCCTCGGATCATCTCCATGGCCTCCTCTGGACTCACTCCAACAGCTCCATGTCCTTCCTGTGCTGAGGACTCCAGAAATGAATGCAGGACTCCAGGTGAGGTCTACCAGAGCAGAGCAGAGGGGGAGAGTCATCTCCCTTGCCCTGCTGACTGTGCTTCTTTGGATGCAGGCCCTCACTTTGCCACCCTTACTCTTTCTAGTGGCATGTTGTAAAGGAAGCAGAGTAGTGTTACCAACGAAGATATTTAAAATCCTACAAGAAATGGGTTGTCTTTAACCCATATTTTTCCTTTGAATGCTGCAGTCCTGTGCCTGGGACAGAGAATTTCTTCTTACCATTAGGATACTTGTAGCTTGATAAAATTTAGTTTAGTTAAAAAAATGATACCAAAACACTGCTAACACAGAGAGGCTGCTGGGCTATGCTGCCACTGAAGTATCAGAGTCCTGTCAACTGATTTTCCATCACTACCAACTGGTGCTGATGATTTTGAGGATGAAGTACTTAATTACTGGGAATTATATTATGAGAACATTCATCCTGCCTTCACTAATAAATAGCCATCAGCCAATAACAACAGCCCTTCTGCTCTCCTCTGTGCAGGAGTACAGGACCCACCACGATGCAGCCCCAAGCAACGCTCTGGATGCTGCTGGGGCACCAGGGGATAGGCTGCACGGGCTCTTTCTGGTCACGGCTCAATTTGCCTTGTGGTCAGAGAAGGCAGGATGAACTTACTGCTTCCCATTGAAACAGCTAATCAAGTAAAACAGATTTAGACTGAACCCAAGGAGGAAATTCTTCACAATGAAGGTAGGGAGGCCCTGGCCCATGTTGCCCAGAGCAGTGGTGGCTGCCTCTTCTCTGGAGGTGTTCAAAGCCAAGTTGGATGGGGCTTGGAGCCCCTGATCCAGTGGGAGGTGTCCCTGCCCATGGCATTGGGGTTGAAACTGGATGATCTTCAAAGTCCATTCCAACTCAAACCATTCTATGATTCTATGAAAACTGCAGCTTTTGAACTAACCAAATACAAGTTCATTTGTATCCTACAGTTCTACTGCCAGTGACACAGTCTGGCTCTGCTGGTGCTCCATGAGAAATGAGAGTGGAGTAAATCTCCAGCCTCTATTTCCCAAAATGATGCACATCTAAGTGACAGCATGAGCGATGTTTCATTATTCTCATTACACAGTAATATGGGTTTCAAATTAATTGCTTGCATACAAAATAAGTTGCTCCCTAGGGGATGTGAATGTACAACAAGAGCAGCTTTCAAGAGAAGAGCGCTGTTCTCATGAACTCAAGTGCTGCACTTGGGAGCATGTATTAGGGGCTGGTTTGATTCTTCATTTATACATAGAGTTCAAAAGAGACCAGGTTCTTATCCTGAAAATGTTCAGGCACCAGAGAAACATGTTTTACTCCAAGGTCAAGGTGCTAGGAAGCAACAGTCTGCTCCTGTAATGTTGAAAAATAAGCACAGAAAGTCTCAGTTGGCATAATTATCATCAAAGCCCTGGGTGTCTGGCTTTGCTGCATTCCAGCTGGAGGGGAATAAAAATGGAGAGGTTTGTTTAAAATACACGTCATGCATGTAGCATGGAGGGAATGTGCCTGAACAGAACCCGGGAGGAAAAACAACTCGTGCACATGTCTTCTGAGGAGGCTGAGTGCTGGCTTCAGCCTCCAAGTCAGGAACTTTGATCCTATTCTGTAAATAAACATGACAAACTCAGCAAGGCATCAAGATTACAGACCAAAGACAACTGCAGATGTAGGGACAGTTACTTTTGAAATCATACAAATCATAGAATCATGGAATGGTTTGAGTTGGAAAGGATCTCGAAGCCCATCCAGATCCACCCCACTGCCATGGGCTTGGACACCTCCCACTCAATCTGGGGCTCCAAGCCCCATCCAACCTGGCCTTGAAAACCTCCTGAGATGGGGCAGCCACCACTGCTCTGGGCAACCTGGGCCAGGACCTCTCCTCTCTCACTGCAAAACATTTCACCTAAGACCTCATCTCAACCTCCCCTCTTTCAGCTGAAAACCATTTTCCCCCATTCTACCCCAGCAACCCCTGATCAAGAGCTTCTCCTCAGCTTTCCTGGAGCCTCTTGCAGTACTGGAAGCTGCTCTAAGGTCTCCCCAGAGCCTTCTGTTCTCCAGGCTGAACAACCTCTACTCTCTGAGGAAGCACCTCTGTCACCATGTACGAGGTGTCTAAAGCAACACAGAATTTCCAGCTGGCTGTGGTATCAAAGCTGCGGGAAAAATGCAGGCCCTCCCTAGAAAGCTGAGACTAAAGTACATTCCTACTGTGTAATGGGACAATTTCCAGCTTCTGGTAAGCCAGTTTATATTTTGTTTCTTTGTATGTTCATAAATCCAGTGCATGCAGAATCTCCAAATTGCTATGCCATTCCCCAGGAATTAGCAGCCACTCCACTTGGAAAGAAAACTCATTTCAGTTGGATTAGATGGTAAGATTTCCATCTGGAATTGCAATTATTTTGTCTTTATTTAAGAGGCCCAATGTTTATTGTCCCTTTACTTGAGAAGAGAAAAAGGCCAGTAACTTCTGTAACTCAAACTCTCAAAGTATCTTTCACTTTGTCTCCCTGCTTGAAATGCTGTTCCCTGATGAAGCAGATTATTTTAATGTAGGCTGGATTTTGAAAGGCAACCATCCAGTCTCTGGTTCCATACTGCATCTGGGTAGGAGTCAGAGCAAGGGGAGGACTAGAGAAGAGTAATTCAATAGGCTTAATAGCATCATTATTTTCAGATCATATTACACAACACTTATTTATTTATAGAAAATTTAAGATCATGAAGTAGTGTTTAATACAAAATCTGCTACTTCAGCTCTACAAAAATACATCTTGTATTTATAGAGTTGTGTATGTTGGATACGTGGGTGCCTGACTCCAGGGAAAGGAAACCTCCCGCTGTGTATAATTTCTAATTCAACAGTTCATTAACATGTTTAATTTTGCTGTTTAGAAAATAAAATATCCCTAATAAGACCAGCAGTGGCCCAGGTAGCCAAGAAGGCCAACAGCATGTTGGCTTGTATCAGAAAGAGCGTGGCCAGCAGGACAAGGGAATTGATTCTGCCCTTGTACTCAGCACTAATGAGGCTGCACCTTGAATCCTGGGCTCAGTTTGGGGCCCCTTGCTACAGGAAAGACAATTGAGGCCCTGGAGCTTGTCCAGAGAAGGGAAACAGAGCTGGTGAACAAGTCTTATGAGAAGTGGCTGAAGGAACTGAGGTTGTTTAGCCTTGAGAAGAGGAGACTGAGGGGAGACCTTATCACTGTCTACAACTGCCTGAAAGGAGGTTGTGGAGATGTGGGTGCTGGTCTCTTTGTCGAAGTGATGATAGGACAAGAGGGAATGGCCTCAAGCTGCGCCAGGGGAGGTTCAGATTGGACATGAGGAATATTTTTTTCACTGGAAGTATTATCAAGCACTTGGAACAGCTGCCCGGGGAGGTGATTGAGTCACCGTCCCTGGTAGTTTTTAAAAAGATGGGTAGATGAAGTGGTTAGGAGTACAGGACAGGTTGGACTTGATGATCTCAAAGGTGTTTCCCAACCTAAAGATTCTATGAAAACAGGTCAAGGACTCTTTGGAGCACAATACTGTAACAATGACAGTTGGTTTGTATTTGTCGGGGGTTTTTTGTGGATGTGATAAGACCAGTGATTAAAGTGGCTGCCCCACACCTGGAACTGTTGAGGACCAGGCTGGATGTGTCCCTCTCCGTGGCAGGGGAGTTGGAACTGAATAGGCATTGAAGTCCCTGCCATGCCATTCCATTCTGTTCCATTCCAAACACACTTGGAACACACTGCTTAATACTGAATTCCAGCAAAATATCAGTTTATCTGTCTACATGGACTCCCCAAATTCTGGCTTACTTTCGTTTGAAAGGTACTGTAATCAGGTCATGGAAGTGTAATTACCAAGTTTTGAAGAAGTCCAAGATATAACTAAACCTTCAGGATTTTCTATACCATCTTCAAGCCTTTTAAAGCCGAAAGGTTTTCTTGAATATTTTTATAACATATTAGCAATTAGGAAGTTAAAAATCAGCATGAAGTACCCTTCTCACAACAATTTCATTTGGCTGCATCCGTCCTTAGATGGATGTTTTGGATAAAACTGGATTTAAAATAGTCTCCATCATCTTTCAAATAGCTACATGCACAAAAAAAATTAAAAATAAATCTATTGGAATCCCCCAAGGGATTCACTGCCATGGCTGTGAATATTTGCTAGTTTTTAGACGTTCATAAACTATGGTGGAAAAGCATCGCCCCCCAACATGAAGTCCTGACCTTGTCTCTCCACACTGTGCCGTGACATTGCACACACTGTGTACAGGATGGATGCTGTAAAGATATTCGGAAGTGCAACAATCCAGAGTATTTCCATATCTTGCCCTCTTGGATTGTGTTCATGAGGAGCAAGCAGGTTGGATTTAGTTCCTTCAGCAGCTTGAACTTCTACCTGCAAATGATCTGGAAGAGTTGCTTGGAAGCAAGTGTTCATTCAGATGACCTAAGTAACATCCATACACCCCCAGCTCTGTCAACTTCGATAGCTGCAGTACAATCTGGTCCTCAATTTGGAATCATAGAATCATAGAATAACCAGGTTGGAAAAGACCCACTGGATCATCGAGCCCAACCATTCCCATCAATCACTAAACCATGTCCCTCAGCACCTCATCCACCCGTGCCTTAAACACCTCCAGGGTAGGTGAATCAACTACCTCCCTGGGCAGCCTTTCCCAGTGCCCAATGACCCTTTCTCTAAAAAATTTTTTCCTAATGTCCAGCCTAAATGTCCCCTGGCAGAGCTTGTGGCCATTCCCTCTCATCCTGTTCCCTGTCACTTGGGAGAAGAGCCCAGCTCCCTCCTCTCCACAACCTCCTTTCAGGTAGTTTTAGAGAGCAATGAGGTTTCCTCTCAGCCTCCTCTTCTCCAGGCTAAACAACCCCAGCTCTTTCAGCTATTCCTCATAAGGCCTGTTCTCCAGCCCCCTCACCAGCTTCGTTACTCTCCTCTGGACTCACTCCAGAGCCTCAACATCCTTCTTGTGGTGAGGGGCTCAGAACTGAACACAGGGTTCAAGGTGTGGTCTCACCAGTGCCGAGTACAGAGGGAGAATAACCTCACTGGACCTGCTGGTCACACCGTGTCTGATCCAAGCCAAGATGCCACTGGCCTTCTTGGCCCCCTGGGCCACTGTTGCCTCATGTTCATCTGCTGACAATCAACACCCCAGGTCCTTATCCTCCAGGCAGCTTTCTAGACAGACTTCTCCTAGTCTGTAGCTCTGCACAGGCTTGTTGTGCCCCATGTGCAGGACCCGATCATCTCTGAAGTTATCACAACCCAACAAGACCCCAATAATGTCCCCATTTTGCACATCACAGCAACAAAAGACAAGTTGACAGTCTCCTACAACTGAATGCTAATACATCAGCTGTCAGACATTATGCCTCAAAAAGGGCTTTTACTTTGCAAGTGGTTCCTGCTCATTTCTCCGTAGGTCATGGTGGAGATCATGTTTCAGGTCAGCAGCCTAATGAGGAGCCATCCTACCAGGTGAAGGAATGCCAGATGGCTTTTTTTTCCCTACTTAACACATTATGAAAGCTAAAAGAAACATCATTTGAAACCGTCTCTGGTTGTTGGGAGTTTTTGGATAAATGAGACCAAACATGAGATGCAGTTTGTGAACAAACACTTGCAAAATGAGTTTTGTACTAAGCAATATTGTTTCTCTGTGATTTTAACAGATTCTGACAGTTATTGTTTAGCATAGCTTGGCAGCATATGAAAAAGTTTTGTTCTCTAAATAAGACCCCATTTAATTGTTTACTAGCATCTCCTTTTCTGTTTAATATAAGTAGAGGCAGCTTCCACATTTGGTTTGCCAGAGGAAGAAGGCATTGAACTAAGCCTGATGGGTAGGTTGGCTGCCCAGATATTTCCAGGGCAATCAGTCCCTCGCATGCTGGCCGTTCCTTGCCCTGTAAATACATTGGTATCAAAGGGCTACAAATCTGGTGCACAGGTGCTGCTTGAAGAACTACCTAAAGTTGGAAAGTGAGAAGAAACCAAGCTGGGAAGAATCAGGGATGATGGTTTGAGACCACCTCAATTTCAGCTGGTAAATACCACACAAAAATACTAACATCCAAAAGACTTAAAAATGAAGACAACATTCTTCTCCTTTTCTAACTTTGTCAAAGCTCATTTGGGGCTCACTCTGTCCGTGAGTCCCCCTGGCTGTTTCCCTCACTTTCTCTTTTTCAGTGGGGGGTTGATAGGTTGGCAGAGGGATAAACTCCAGATGTCAAGGAAAAAAAACAACCAACCCAGAACTGATCCCAACAGAGAATGTTCTGAATCAATAGGCTCCACAGTCCGTAGACCCCAGCTCCCTTTAACAAAGGCATTATCTGTGCCAGGAGCGATGCTGCCTCCTGACTGTATTTGCACTACAAGCTTATTCATATTCAGAGGAAGTGCCCTGGGTCGGTGAGTGTTCAGTTCTGTAACCTCAAGGTCAGGTTTAATTGCTCTAAAAGGTGGCACATGGCAATGAATGAGCTCTAATGATTTAGATAGTATCTATTTCACATCAAGAAATTTCCACTCTGAACAGACTTCATCGAAAGTAATCTGAAAATTAGGGAAAATAAAAACCATGCCCGCAATGACCTAAATACCTATTTCCTTGAATTTTATGCCCTAAATAACCTTATTCTTCGGAAGTTTAATTTTTCCCTTCTGCTAAATATACAATTGCCTGGGAGAAAGGATTGGTCATAATCAAGCTTTTTAAAGCCACAACTGTTAAAATATTATTGTTCTACTAAGAATTTTGCAGGGAAAGCAGACAGCATAGAGAGAGAAATGGAATATCCCCAGGCTGTCAGAGCGAATGGACACAGAAGGGCTGCTCCTGCAGTACTGCTTTCACATTTTTACATAAGTGTTCATGGATTTATATGTCATAAATATTTATATATTTATGTATGGTTTTATATCTATGTATATGTGTCTATGGTGTGTACACATGGTGTATATACAAGCATATGCAGTGTGTGTGTGTTTTTAGATATAAGACATTCAGTATCCTTAGTTTCACCTCCTGCTTCCACAAATAAATAAGGATTTATGATTTCAGAGAAAAGCATGGTCCTTTCTTAGCCTCACATAAAGAGGAAGCCATGTGTCAGTGTCCTGGGCTGCACTGGGCTCTGGACTGGCTAATGTCCCCATCAGGAACAATGTTCTCCTGTCCACCTGGTTTTGAGCCATCATCACTTCACCATACATGTCTTATGCTCATGATTTTCATTCCCCTCCCAGCCTCTGCATTTTTAGATAAAACACGGATTGCAAGGACTATGTGGTCAGGAGAGAGTTAACCTGTGTCCACAGCCAGATGGGAAATATTTGCTGAAGAGATGCTGAATCACAGAATCATAGAATCGTTTGGGTTGGAAGGGACCTTAGGACTTCACAGACGTGTTTAGCTAACCTTGACACATCTGGTGTCTCCAACCCAAAGATGTGCCAGCAGGGTCAGGAGAGCTGCAAGCTTGTGTCCTGTGCTTTTCTTGCACACCAGATGCAAACCAGTGGAAAGCAGAGGTTTCACACTGTGCCTGTGCCCTGCACAGACTCTGCTCATTTGGACAGGTGTTTCCAGGTAAATACATGATGCATCTACCTTCAACCAAGCCACATGCTCTGATACTTCAGGACTTGATGGTGGAGTCTCCATCCTTGGAGTTGCTCAGAAAATACGTACATGCGGCACTTCAGGACATGGTTTAGTAGGCATGGTGGTGCTGTGTTGATCGTTGGATGTCATGATCTTAAAAGCCTTTTCCAACCTTAATGATTCTATAATTCTATTGTGTGATGTCTGTATTTGTTCTAGGGCATCCCAATTAGGAACATGTTGACCCACGAGTCAGACATACTGCCCCACCCCTATAACAGAAAAGGTTGTAGGGTTTGGTTTGCTAGCAATTAACATAGTGAAGTATTTGTTTGGAAACGCTAGTGATTTCTTTATGACCCTGATCCATCAAAGACTAACTATGTCATTGGTTTTAGCTGCAGCAAGGCATTTGAAGTCAAGCATATGTTTTAACGCTTTGATAAATCAGGACATAGCAGAAACAAATTAAAAAATAAAAAAATATACAGAAAGTAGAGGGGAAACCTATTTCAGCTTGCAATCATGCCAGTTTTCCAGGATGCTCATGTTATGCAGGTCTTTTAGTTCACAACCATATTGAGCATCCTAGCACTGTGATTGCATCTATGTGGATAAAACGAAACACAACTTGCTGTATTGCAGCTCTGGCAGAGTCCAATTTGCATGAATTCCCTGTTGCGCTCAGCCCAGAGCTGTGTAATTCAGCATAGGGAAAGCTGAAGGGCTCTGAAGAACCAGAAACTTGATCTTGTGTTGCCTCCAGGTACAGACAGAAATCTAAGTAGTTTAAATTTTAATATCAGTTTCAGAAGAGGAAAACTATAACCATAAATATCAGAGAATCACAGAATGGTTAACGTTGGAAGGAACCCCAAAGCCCATCTAGTTTCATGCCCTGCCATGGGCAAGGACACCTCCCACTGGATCAGGGGCTCCAAGCCCCATCCAACCTGGCCTTGAACCCCTCCAGGGATGGGGCAGCCACCCCTGCTCTGGGCAGCCTGGGCCAGGGCCTAACCACTCTCACAGGAAAACATTTCTTCCTAAGATCTCATCTCATTTTCCCCTCTTTTGGTTGAAAAGCATTCCCCCTTGTCCTATCCCTACACTCCCTGATCGAGAACTCCTCTCCAGCTTTCCTGGAGCCCCTTTCAGTACTAGATGATTATAATCGTGGTTACATTCTAACCACAAATGGCCTTAGGGGTACAAATTGTACCTTAGACCTTTCCTCTGAAAATTTCAAGGATTTCATGTACAAATAAATAGGTTTTAGACTTTCAACTATTTGTCTGGAAGGCCCAGCTGCAGGGAAGAAGGTGGTGGTGCCTTACGTGCTAAGCTAAAAGGAACTTGCAAGCCTCTATGAAGACAATGAAGATCAAGAAATGAAAAATGCATACAGCATTTCGGCCGGCTTCTGGGAGTAAGCAGAAGGGAAGCATATAGGAATGAGCCCTATGTACAGAAACCAAGAAACTAAACAGGAAACCAAGACAATTCATTAATTTCCACGGTGTTTCATAGTTTTCTTACATGCTGTCATGCTGAATTTTACATTAGTTTTGATTTTTTCCAACCTGTGTAATGTTCAGGTGCTGTTGTTTCTTTCGTTATGGGATTCCTCAAGCACAGTCTCCCAGGAAGCCCCGTCCTCCAGCTGGTGAGGGTGGCGCAGCCAAGGAGCAGGGCAAGGTCCAGCACAGCCACAGACCCTGAGGTCCAATCTGTTACAGGCTCCCAGTGCTTCAGGGAAACAAGAGCAACGAAGCTGGTGAAGGGGCTGGAGAACAGGCCTTATGGGGAGTGGCTGAGAGAGCTGGGGATTTTAGCCTGGAGAAGAGGAGGCTGAGAGAAGACCTCATTGCTCTCTATAACTAGCTGAAAGGAGGTTGTGGAGAGGAGGGAGCTGGGCTCTTCTCCCAAGTGAC
Organism: Clamator glandarius; assembly: GCA_033459285.1. NCBI lineage: Eukaryota > Metazoa > Chordata > Aves > Cuculiformes > Cuculidae > Clamator > Clamator glandarius. The sequence goes on along the minus strand of JAUNZM010000089.1, from coordinate 5,811,116 downwards.
AGGGGACAGGATGAGAGGGAATGGCCACAAGCTCCACCAGGGAGGTTTAGGCTGGATATTAGGAAAAAATTTTTCACAGAAAGGGTCATTGGGCGCTGGGAGAGGCTGCCCAGGGAGGGGGTTGATTCATCTTCCCTGGAGGGCTTTAGGCATGGGTGGACGAGGTGCTGAGGGACATGGGTTAGTGTTTGATAGGAATGGTTGGACTCGATGATCCAGTGGGTCTCTTCCAACCTGGTGATTCTATGATTCTATGAAAAAATGAACACAGACCCACTAGGTGGAAGTCACTGCCTTTTCTTTACAAAAAGAATGGGGGCAGAGAAGCAAATGCCCTTGTCTGACTGGAATTCCACTCCTGTGCCTGAATGTAATCACCTGTAACCCTGCATCCAGGGCTGGAGTCCTCAGCACGGGAAGGACATGGAGCTGTTGGAATGAGTCCAGAGGAGGCCACGGAGGTGATCTGAGGTCTGGAGCACCTCCCAAATGAGGACAAACTGAGAGAGTTGGGGTTGTTCAGCCTGGAGAAGAGAAAGCTCTGGGAGACCTTAGAGCAGCTTCTAGCACTGAAAGGGGCTCCAGGAAAGCTGGGGAAGGGGCTCTTGATCAGGGAGATGAGATCTTAAAAAGAAATGTTTTGCTGTGAGGGTGAGGAGGCCCTGGCCCAGGCTGCCCAGAGCAGTGGTGGCTGCCCCATCCCTGGAGGGGTTCAAGGCCAGTTTGGATGGGGCTTGGAGCCCCTGATCCAGTGGGAGGTGTCCCTGCCCATGGCAGGGGTTGGAGCTGGGTGGGTTTTGAGGTTCCTTCCAGCCCAAACCATTGCATGATTCTGCGATTCTGTCTGCTCTGTGGTCCTTGGATGTGTTGGATGCTGCTTGTGTGCGCTGGGTGGTCCTGTGACTCGAGGAAGTGGGAAATGGGCCATCCGACCACCTTTCTCCATTAAAACCCCTCTTTCTTTCTTCCTCTGTTACCATCTAGACACCTTGTTGCAAAACATGGACATTTTAAACTATAATTTGCCTTTGCTGAGCTATTGATCCTGATTGTCCTGAGATTTGGGAGGTTCCCAAATACAATAAGTGTGTTTACATGCAGTAGTTGAAGAGGAAATTGCATGTGAAAGCGCTCAACAAGGAGATGGTATTTTGTTGCAATTATACATAAGCCTTGTGTTTACATGTTTTTTTTTTAAGGAGAATTCAAAGCATATCTCCTTTTTGTGATGCATCAACAAGCATATCAAATGGTTGTTCAAAAAGCTTGTGCTCTTTGCAAAAATAGAAACCAAATGGCTGGGTAATTTCCAACAGCAAAAAAAAAAACTACTAGAGCAATTCTATGGTCTATTTAAAACTCCTTTATAAAACCTTTTAAATAATCAAACTCCACACTCCCAGTTATAAAAACCCTACTGGCTCTTTTGGGGAAGGGAAGGGAAGGGAAGGGAAGGGAAGGGAAGGGAAGGGAAGGGAAGGGAAGGGAAGGGAAGGGAAGGGAAGGGAAGGGAAGGGAAGGGAAGGGAAGGGAAGGGAAGGGAAGGGAAGGGAAGGGAAGGGAAGGGAAGGGAAGGGAAGGGAAGGGAAGGGAAGGGAAGGGAAGGGAAGGGAAGGGAAGGGAAGGGAAGGGAAGGGAAGGGAAGGGAAGGGAAGGGAAGGGAAGGGAAGGGAAGGGAAGGGAAGGGAAGGGAAGGGAAGGGAAGGGAAGGGAAGGGAAGGGAAGGGAAGGGAAGGGAAGGGAAGGGAAGGGAAGGGAAGGGAAGGGAAGGGAAGGGAAGGGAAGGGAAGGGAAGGGAAGGGAAGGGAAGGGAAGGGAAGATTAGCTTGTAAATTTCAGATGAGCAGGAATGGGGTCTTGAAGTGCTACAGCCATTTACCCTGACTGTATCCCTCAGCTCTGTCACCTGGCCGGGGTGAACCTAAAGCTCGTCTGCACAGTCCAAGCCAGGAGCACTGAGTGTGGGACTTTTTCATCTGTACACATGTGGAGAGCTTGGTGCATGGAGTGTGTTTCTGCTATAAGCGATGGCATGAACAAATGCATTTAACTAAAATCTCCTTTGCCGTATTATCTGCCTTTTTTGTGACCTCTACAAAATCTCTTTCAAGTGTCACACTTGAGCCTTGGTTGGTCACAGGTGACATTCAAAGGCCATGTCTCACCTCAGGGTTCATGTTACGGAGGCCACTTAAAAACGATTCTCTTTTGCCCCTAACAGAAAACTCTGGTAATTTAGCCCCCAAACAAACAAGTTAAATACATTACAAACTAAGCCCATGACCTGTGCACTCCCATTACAGCAGCATGCTGGCCAACATCACTGGTAAACAGGCAGATTGGCTCATTCTCTAATACTGTAATCAGGAGGAGAAGCATTGTGCAGAGGCATGGCTCCTCTGATTTAACATCCCTCCAGTTTAGCAGGCCAGAATGCAGGGTGGAGAGGCAGAACAGGCTCCTCAAGAACAAACAGAGGGCATCAGGTGCAGTTTCATCACTTATGTGGGGTTACATTGCCTGGCAGGGTTGATGCAGGAAATGGGTTGTAGCAAGAAATTCAAGTTGTGCTTATCTGTGGGGGTGTTCATTTGTTACAAAAAAATAAGCTTCACCATGAAAACAGAAATCAGTTTACATCTTCACCAGATCATAGAATCCTAGAATGCCCTGAGTTGGAAGGGATCCACAAGGAACATCAAGTCCAACTCCTGTCCCTGCACAAGACACTCCAACACACACACTGTGGGGCTGAGGGCATTGGCCAAAGGCTTTTGGAATATTGTCAGGCTTGGGGCTGTGACTGCTTCCCTGGGAGCTGTTTCAGTGCTCCACCACCCTCTGGGGGAAGAACCTTTTCCTAATGTCCAACCTGACCTCCCGTGGCAGATCTCCCTGTCATTCCCTTGGATCCTGTCATTGGTGAGCAGAGAGAAGTGCTCAGTGCGTGCTTCTCCTCCTCCCCTTGTGAGGAAGCTGCAGAGCACAATGAGGTCTCCCTTCAGTCACTGAACAGACTCAGTGACTTCAGCTGCTCCTCACATGCTTCCCCTCTAATTCCTTCACCAGCTCCACACCCTCCTCTGGAGCCTCTCCAGTATATTCAGACCCTTTTTATCCTGTGGTGCCCAGAACTGCCCCCAATTCTCAAGGTGGGGCTGGATCTGTGTGGAGCAGAGCAGGACAATCCACTCCCTCTCCCGGCTGGTGATGCCATGCTGGATGCACCCCAGGACATGGTTCTTGCACTGACAGCTGCTTCGAGCAAATGAGGAAGTCTCACTCTTTTAAGTCTCAGGGTGATGGCTTGGCATTGATTTTGTGACCAATGAAGATCCACAGTACTCAGATGTCAGTCTCCAAAGCTCCAGCCAACCGCTCTTTTTTACTTCACCTCTTTGCTTGGAATTACCAATACTGAACTCAAGCAATCAGAGCAGGTACTATTCCACATGACTATTGCTCATTGTAGTAAAGCGGAGGAAGCTCTTGTGGTTTAAATCTTCTGGCACATGTTTCAATGTTTAATGTTGTTTAACAAAAGCTGTTTTTCTTATGTGCATGTGTACACACATTTTCAGCCATATTTTTCCAATTACTTTCACACAGCAGATCACATTGCAACAGGACTCGGAGTCTGGGCTGATGGTAGCTAAGAGCACATGGACATTTTGCACGCACTTGCAATACGTTAAAATCTTTTAGCTATTAACAAAGCCACGTTGTTGATAATTTTCTTATGCAAGGGAAGATTTAGAGGCTTGGCTGTTTAGATAAAGAACTCCTATGTAGTCTCAGACTCAAAACCATAGTGTTTCCTTTGCTGTGTATCAGGTCATTTCTCCTGGATGGCACAGTGATTTTGCCTCAAAATTAACTAAGCCAAATACCTCACTGGTGAGCCGGCACCTTGAATCCTGTGTTCAGTTTTGGGCCCCTCACTTCAAGAAGGACATTGTGGGGCTGGAGCATGTCCAGATGAAGGGAACGGAGCTGGGGAAGCATCTGGAGCCCAGGGGTTCTGGGAGTGGCTGAGGGACCTGGGGTCTGGAAAGAGGAGGCTGAGGGGAGACCTCATTGCTCTCCATAGCTCCCTGAAAGGAGGTTGTGGTGAAGTGGGTGCTGGTCTCTTCTCCCAAGTAACAAGGGATGGCATGAGAGGAAATGGCCTCAAGTGGTGCCAGGGGAGGTTTAGATTGGATAGGAAGTGCCATGTCTACACACTGTTGAACTCCCTCCAAGGTGGGGACTCCACCACTGCCCTGGGCAGCTTCTTCCAATTCTTCACCACTCTGTCAGTGAAGAAATGTTTCCTAATATCCAATCTAAGCCTCCCCTGACACAGCCTGAGGCCGTTTCCTCTTGTCCTATCTGCTTTTACCAGCAGATGAAGTTGTAGAGTCTTTCTCCACCTCAGTAGAATTTATGGACTGTGCATTCAAGTCTCCATTTTTTTAGCTGATTTTAGACTCACTTTCAGTCACTCAATGGAGAGGCACAGTGGAAAAGAGACATGCTGGGATGGGGCTGACAAGCATGACCTCATTCATCCTAACCCAGCCTGTCAGCTAAGGGGTACTTGAATGCCAAGCGCCTGCTTTTGTTTGAACCTGAGATGAAGAGAAATGTATATGTTTTCAAAATAGCTGTGCATCTCAAAGAGAAAAAATCTTTTTCTGATTAGTTTCAGGTTTATAACTTTCAAATTCAATCAGAGAAAGCACTTTTGCCTCTCTAACACCAGACTTTACTGATCATACTCTTCTTCCAGCCATTTCTAAGCTGCCAGGAGCGTGTTGGCAGGTGCAGCTGCTGTGGAAGAAGGCGCTTAGAAAGCACTTGGCAGTATGCTCTCCAGAGGAATCTCATGCTAATAGTTTCCAGTTTTAATTTTTGTTACCTAAAAGTGTCCCTCCCTGTCAGTCCTTAGAAATCTGTCAGCTTGTTCAAGGATGGATACTGCCCCATGCTGGTGGGGCAGTGGAAAGGTACTAAAAACACAGAATCATGGAATGTTTTGGTTTAGAAGGGACCTCAAAACCCATCCAGTTCTTCCTATATTCTCATCTCAGTCTGCTCTCTTTCAACTTAAAACCATTCCCCCTCATCCTATTCCTGTACTCCCTGATCAAGAGCCCTGCCTGGCTCCCCCCCACGAAAGCCCAACATCGTGCTGGGGTCTCCTTGGTTTTGGCTCAAGGACCATTCTGGGCACAATCTCCTCATGGAGAAGATGGATGAAGTGTGGATTATTGTACAGTAGAGGCAAGAAGAACTCTTTTCTGCTGGAGTTTTCCCACTCTAGTGGCAGCTGAGCCACTCGTCTCATACCCCCGGTGGCTTTCTGAGCAGGCATGAGCAGCCAGGGCTGTGAAACAACACTGCCCACAGCAGCACTTGCAGCCACACAAATCCATCTTCCCCAACATCCAATCCCTCAAAAAGTGCATGCATGATGTGTTCCTTTCACATCCTCCAAGCTCAGTGCCACATGCCAGGCTCAGCCTCATGTCCCAGTTTTCCATGTTGTTCGAGCGCCAGGAGCATCATTTGGTCTGTCCAAGCGAGCTGCTCAGCCCATGCCATGTTTGTCGGCAAGGAAATGGGATGTTTATGTTTATTCAAATTGATGCTGATGGATTACACTTTTGTTCCATTTAGCAGCTGTTTGGACCATTTTATACCACAAAAGGAGATTAAGATCCAAAGTACTGTAGGGTTGTTATGAGTAACAGCCGTTAAATAGCAATAACAATGAATAGGAATTCGAAGCATGGCTTTTAGCTATTGTTATATATGAAGTTATTTTTTCATATATAAAATTGCACACAGATATATAAATATGCGTGTGTGTGTGTTTATCTATATATATAAAAAGAATATGTCTAAAGGCAAAGTGATGCCTTTCCAGATAACATCCGCACAGGCCCCAGCAATTCTAGATTTTTCATTCCTGTTATTCATTATGGAAAACAAGGATGAAGAAGCAATGTAATGGCTCGTGACTCTGTAGGTAGATCACGCATGAGTCCACCAGGTGCATAGGCTCATAGCAAAACTGAGCACGTTTTTCAGAGAAATGCCTCTTAAATACAGTGTCCTGCCTCAGTACACAGAATTAACTGCTTGCTCTTGGGATACTGGCAACCACAGTGCTTTAAGAAACAGTAAATCTTCAACTTGCAGCGGCAATGATATTTCTCTCCTTCAGAATCACTGTGCAGACAACAAATGATTTTTGTCTCTGTTCACCTCTTAGGGCTGAGCCCAGCAAAAGCCCCGTGTATCCAGCAGGAGATGCTACTGGGGCGCATGCTTTCCGGATCTGAAACCTTAGCCAAGGTCTGCCTTGGGAAAGGGACCTGGGCCAAGGTTTATCTCATCCAGCACAACATGTAAGTAGATTAATGCAAATCTGTACTGTGCACACGAGGCACAACTGATGTGACTTCCCTGGACAGATCTGTGAGCAGGAAGCGCCTCACATGGCCAAGCACTATTTAGGGCCAGAGTGGAGAGGATTTTAAGAAAGGAATCTCCCTTGAATTCTGCATATCAAGAAATTGCTGCTGAGAAGACATAGCTGTAATAGAGTCTGGTTCCTCACCATTACTGGTTAGTGAAGTGAAGAAGTTAATAGCCGAAAAAATGGATTTAAATGCAAAGAACCCTTTTATGTTGTACACATATTCTAAAGTTAGACTGTACAGACAACACTAAAACATATGACTATTATACTTTAAATGACTGGTTAAATCCAAATTATAAAGCCCTGGGTTCTTATCCTGTCTGACAGGTGGCTTACTTCTGATCCCACTTCTTAATCTTCAGTGCTGTGGTTTCTCTCAAGCTCAGTTATTCTGTTTCAAAAAGAGACTGGGTTAAGTACGACAATGTGTTACGAAGCACAGAGTGCACTGCTGACAAATAAGGAGGTATTTCTATAAAACAAAATTCAGAATCTTATAATCACAGAATTGTTTGGGTTGGAAGGCATCTCAAAGCCCATCCAGGTCCAATCCCCCTGCCATGGGCAGGGACATCTCCCACTGGATTGTTGCTCCAAGCCCCATCCAACCTGGCCTTGAAGAACCCCAGGGATGGGGCAGCCACCACTGCTTTGGCCAATATGAGCCAAGGCCTCCTCATCCTCACAGTGAAACATTTCTTCCTAATGTCTAATCATAATCTCCCCTCTTCCAATTTAAAGCTATTCCCCTTCATCCTGTCACTACAAGACCTTGTAAAAAGCCCCTCTCCAGCTTTCCTGGAGCCCCTTTCAGTACTGGAAGGTGCTCTAAGTTCTCCCTGGAGTCTTCTTCAGGCTGAACAACCCCAACTTTCTCAGCCTGTTTGGTGGAAAAATAGATCCATTTGAGAGGTTTGTGAGGGTGTGGTTGGATAGTTGCTATGAATTTACAGTATTTAATATGCACAGAGTTGTGCACAATTAGTGAGCTATACAAGGATCTGTTGGCAACATCCCAAATGTGTCTGTTGCTGCTTTCTCTGCAGCAGCATTCCTGGTCACACTTCACGGCAACATGGAATTCTAGGTGAATGCGACTGCAAGCACTGCTGGAACAGGCCAGCCTGCAGCACATGGACAAATGAAGATGATTGTTGGGTGGGAATTTCCTAGAAACCACCATGCTGACCATACAGAGTGAGGTGTTGGGGTTCAGGCAGAAGGTCTATTCTGTACACAGTACCTTCCCTTTCACCATTTAATATTGTATTTCATAGGATCATAGGATCATACCAATGATTTGAGTTGGAAGGGACCTCAAAGCCTATCCAGTTCCACCCCCTGTCATGGGCAGGGACACCTCCCACTGGATCAGGTTGCTCAAAGCCCCATCCAACCTGGCCTTTAACACCATCAGGTGTAAGAATCTGTGCCGCCCACGTAACAGGGTGTATTAGCAATTGACAATAAATTTTTTCAGTGAGACAGTTCATTGTCCTTGATGTGTGGTTGTACTGCCCCCTCCCAGTCTCTTCTGCCCTCAATTGCCAGAACATGCTTCTGCAAAGGAGCAGTTCTGTAGAGGTACAACCAACGTACCTGCCCTTTCAGGAGAGGCACAGCAATAGGAAAGTGATGGGGGTGGTAGTGGGATGTGGCTTGTAGTCCACCTCCAGTAGAGCTCTGATGGTAGAGACTGCAGTGCCAACTCTGCCCTTACTAGGACAAAATCCCAGTCAAGAACAACTGCAAACAGATACTCTTAGGCTCATGTCAGCCCTCCAAGAGCCAAGGGTATTCATTGGCAGACACAGAAAGAGACGTGTTAGCAGTTCATCAGCCTCTTTTTTTAGTGCGATGGAAGCATGAATCAAAAAACCACTTGCTGCCCAAGATTTACAGATTTATTTCTCCCCTTGCTTCTCATTTAGAGAACCAAGATTGTTAAAACTCAGGAAAATACTTCACAATGCTCTTGTTGGGTAACGATTGAGTTGGTGTTACTCTTCAATAAAAATGATAGATGAGGGAGGTCAGAAATGGCCTGGGCAGGGTAGAGCTGGTTTGCCATCTATTTTTTTGCGAGTAACAGGTTATTCAGCCTTGCCAAAATCAGGAGGTATGGGGGAGATTAACTGTGGGCTTTGTCAGCAGTCATCTGGTTATGAACTGTTCTTAATGTATTGCTGAGAGACTGGTGGAAGCTTTGGAAGCGAGTGCTGTAGAGAACTACAGTATCAATAGCACTACACAAATAGTGCTTTTGTCAGTAAAAGCAAAAACTGTAGAAATAGAAGAGTCTGCTCATTTTAACTCTGAGCACCACAATAACCAGGACTTCTGATTTATTTGCTCATTTGCTTTCATTATAGATGACTTGATATTCTGCTTGACAAGAAACATGTTCAGAAGAACGAGTCCTATTTTCAGATAAGGATGAATGGATAACTGCCACCCTTCCTCCTGTCTCCTTGGTCTTCTCCAGGCTCACAGCTCAATAGCTTTGGCCTGCCAGAAGGCACACAACACTTGGCCAGACCAAGCAGGACATCAGTATTCTCCATTCCCAGTAATTTCACTGTATGCAACAGGATAACTGACCATTGATGATCTGAAGAATGAACTCACGAGGTCTTACCCCATAATGAACCCAGCCTCTCACTTTCAGTTCCCATTCTAGAGATGACAACTCTGTGAATATCCATTTGTTTGCTTCTCCTAGGCAATCTTTGCCTTTTTTTTTCCCGCTTCCCTCTTTTTTTACCTTTTTTGAAAGATCCCTTCTGTGCATGTAGTAATGTTCCAGGAGGGGAGACTTGTGCTCTGCAGCTTCCTCACAAGGGGAGGAGGAGGAGCAGGTGCTAAACTCTTCTCTCTGGTCACCAATGAAAGGAACCATGGGAATAGCAGGAAGATGTGCCAGGTAGGATTAGGTTGGATATCAGGAAAAGGTTCTTCCTCCAGAGGGTGGTGGAGCACTGAAACAGCTCCCAGGAGCAGTCACGGCACCAAGCCTGATAATATTGCAGAAGCCTTTGGCCAGCACCCTCGGCCCCCACAGTGTCAGTTTTGGAGTGTCCTGTGCAGGGACAGGAGTTGGACTCAAACTCGATGTTCCTTGTGGATCCCTTCCAACTCAGGGCATTCTAGGATTCTATTGTTCCTGTGAACTGTCTTGGGGTCCCTCCCTCTGTAAAGTGTGTTTTGATTTTCTCCTCATATTGGGCTCTTCATGGTAGAAAGGGTAGGAAAAATTCTTGTGGCTTTTTTGAAAACAAGTCAGGCCCTGTCAACATGGGTTCATGAAAGGCCGGTCCAGCCAAACAAACCTGATCGCCTTCCATGACAAACTTACTCGACTACTGGATGAGGTGAAGGCTGTGGATGTATCTTCCTGGACTTCAGTAAAGCCTTTGACATAGTTTCTCATAGCATTCTGCTACAGAAACTGTCACCTCTGGTCTGGACAGGCGCACACTCTCCTGGGTGGAAAACTGGTTGGATGTACGGGCCCAGAGTGTGGTGGGAAATGGAGTTAAATCCAGCTGGAGGCCAGGTCTTATGATGAGCAGCTGAGAGAGCTGGGGGTGTTTAGCCTGGAGGAGAGGAGGCTGAGAGGAGACCTCATTGCTCTCTACAACTACCTGAAAGGAGGGTGCTGGCCTCTTCTCCCAAGTGACAGGGGACAGAACAAGAGGGAATTGCCTCAAGCTCCACCAGGGGAGGTTCAGGCTGGACATCAGAAAAAAAAATTTCTCAGAAAGGGTCATTGGACACTGGCTGAGGCTGCCCAGGGAGGTGGTTGAGTCATCTTCCCTGGAGGTATTTAAAAGATGGGTGGATGAGGTTCTCAGGGACATGGTTTAGTGGTTAATAGGAACAGTTGGACTTGATGATCCTAGATGTCATTTTTAACTTAGTAATTCTATGAAAACAATCACAACATTGCCTGTATCAAGGTACATATCAAGGTGAGATTTTCAGGTGCTTAGTTTGCATCGCTCCCATCTTGTCATAGCTGGTAGAAGGTTAACCACCTGGGGGGGATGACATCAGACCCTTAGAGTGCATATGTGTGGTTTCCTGGGGTAGAATCAGAGAGTGTTGATATAAATCCTCACCACTGTGACTCTGGCAATGTGGTGTCAATAGTTCACATTGATGACAGTTCTGAGAGTACTTTTGGGAGCACCTGCTTGTCTTGAATGTGAAAGGTGACTTGGACAGTGAAGCTTCTCTTGTCATTTCAACATATTTAGGGAGTTAGTGAGAAGGCAGTCCTTGCTGACAAGGGCACATGGGCAATCATCAGAAATGTTCACTGTAACAGCATCTCCAATAAATGTATTTTATTGCCTGTGTTCATATTATGTCCTTTGAAAAGCCATTTTGAGGTTCTGACAATCTGCAGGCACAGGAGAATCACAGAATCATGGAATGGTTTGGTTTAGAAGCCTATCCTCAAAGCCTATCCAGTTCCAGCCCCTGCCATGGGTAGGGACACCTCCCACTAGACCAGGCTGCTCAAAGTCACATCCAACCTGGCCTTAAACACTTCCAGGGATGGGGCATCTACAATTACCCTGGGCAACGTGTGACAGTGCCTCACCATCTTAATGGTGAATAACTTCCTCCTAAGATCTAAATCTTCTCCCTTCCAATTTAAAGCCATTCCCCCTTGTCCTGTCACTACATGCCCTTGTAAAAAGTCCTTCCCGAGCTTTCCTGGAGCCCCTTTCAGCACTGGAAGCTGCCTTAAGGTCTCCCCACAGCCTTCTCCTCTCCAGGCTGAACAACCCCACCTCTCTCAGCCTGTCCTTGGATGGGAGATGCTCCAGCCCTCAGACCATCTTTGTGGCCCCCTCTGGACCCCTTCCAACATTTCCATAACCTTATTATGCTGGGAATTCCAGAAGTGGACACAGGACTCCAGGTGGGGTCTCATGAGAGTGGAGTTAAGGAGGAGAATCCCCTCCCTTGCCCTGCTGGCCACACCTCTTTGAATGCAGCCCAGTACAGGGTTGGCCTTCTGGGCTGTGAGCGCACATTGCCAACTGATGTTGAGCTTCTCATCAGGCTGCACCAAGTCCTAGTAGCTGTACTCTCTCTCCTTTTCACCAAAAGAGCAATGGGAACTTCTATCAAGGGGAAAGCACTAAATGCAGAGCCAGGGCAGCTCCAGAACACGAAGGGTGTTTGAGCTGCACTGGAAGGACAATCTCATGGCTTTTTCTCACTGGAAATACACTTGGAAAGGCTACAAAAACTGTTCAGAAGAACTCATTATGTTGTGCACAGTACAGCTAGTACGAAGAGTAAGTGTTCCTCCATCATGGCATCATCAGGACATCTGCTTTGGCCAGTAACACCATGAGCAACGTGGGATCCTGCTGCTTGCAGGTCTGTGCAATCAAACAGGTGAGGTCTTCAGGAATCCAGTTGAACGCATGGTTAGTCCTACCTGACAAATATCCAGCAGGGCTCGGGAAGGAATCAAAATGCAAAGTGATAATTGGGAGCTCAATGGAAAGATAAGTGCAATGGGGGGGAGTGAGCCACAGCATTTTGAGAAACATTGGGCCTGAGGACTGACTCATTTTCATGAGACCAAGCCATCATATAAACAGGCCCCGTTTTTTCCTCTTCATATGTTATGGTACCTAGCTAAAACACATTAAAAATAAACAGCAGAGTTTGTTAATTGAAGCTAATTGCTTTGCCTGGGTGTATTTAATTCCCCATCCAATTTTAAGCATTGGGACAAACAAACCCTAGTGTTAAGCTTTTCCCTTTTTTAAATTCCTTTCTGTTCCTCAAATCATATATCTGTAACGTTGTGCAGAAAAACAGAGAATCATGATGTTCTTGGTGATTTTTTTTCCCATTGTACATAGCTCAGAAGCTCATGAATATCTGTGCCTCTCAAGGTCATGCATTACAAGGCAGGGCTACTTTCTCTTTGGACACCTGTGGCTGGCACGAGCTTTCACCAGTGCTGGAAGCTGGTGGCCTAAGCAGCAACCAGACCTGCCTGCCCATGGGCTCCTCTGATTTTCACCCACAGGCACTCAGTCCCATCCGGATCGTAGTCCAGTTCGAGGGTATCAAAGCCCTCTCTAACATAGAGGGCTACCCCGCCTCCTCTTCTGCCCTTCCTGTCCTTCCTGAAGAGTTTATACCCCACCATGGGTACGCTCCAGTTGTACGAGTCATCCCACCACGTCTCCGCAGCGGCAACGACATCGTAGTCTCCTTGCCCTACCACAGCTTCCAGCTTCTTATTTCCCATGCTGTGTGCATTGGTGTAAATGCACTTCAGCTGGGCAGGCGTAGCTACAGGAACTGGCAGATGTGCTGGCCAAACCCCTTTCCATCATCTTCCAACAGTCCTGGATAACTGGGGAGGTTCCACTGGACTGGAGGCTGGCTGATGATGTGCCCATCTATAAGAAGGGGCGCAGGGAGGATCCGGGGAACTACAGGCCTGTCAGTCTGACCTCAGTACCGGGGAAAGTCATGGAGCAGGTGGTGAAGAGGAGCGGGGCAAAGAGGTGCGGGGCTCATTAAACGAGGCTCATTAAACAAGGCAGTTTGAGTGGCAGTTCGAGCGGGCAGGGCGAGCAAGGAAGGGCTGGAGCACGGTCGGAAGGGATTGAGGAAAATGGTGGATACCCGACGAAAGACTAAGGCCACACCAAGCGTGGTGGAGGCTGCCACCCAGACGGAGCCCCGATGGGCACATACAGCTACCCAGACCCTGGGGTGCAGTCAGTGTCCCCCTCCCATAGTGGCTCATGCCTCTGGCACTGGCTCCTCCTGTGGAAGCTGTGCTCGGGTAGGGGAACTGCTTCATATGGTGAAGAGCTAAGGAAGGAAGTGGCTGGGCTGAGGGCCATCAGGGAGTGTGAGAGGGAGATAGATGAGTGGAGCAGGACCCTCTCACAGGCTGCTGGAGCCAGTGAAGCTGAGCACCACCCACCGGTAAGCTGTAAGGCCGGGAGAGACAGAGAGGGGGAATGGCAGCAGGTTCCTGCCCGGAGAAGGAAACCTGCTCCCCCCACCCAGGCAATTAACCCCCAGATCTCTCTGGGGAACAAATATGAGGTGCTGAGGGTGCATCCTAGCCCTAAAGATGAAGAGGGCTGCACCCTAGTAGATGCAAAGGGAACAGCAGTAACAGGGGATGAAGACAAGGCTGAAGTACTCAATGCCTACTTAGCCTCAGTCTTTAACAGTAAGGAAAATTGTTCCCTCTGTGCACAACCCCAAGGGTTGGATGAGAAGTATGAGATTCCCAAGGTGGTTAGAGACTTGCTTGCCCAGCTAGACGTCCACAAGTCTATGGGGCCGGATGGAGTCCACCCGAGAGTTTTGAGGGAACTGGCGGATGTGCTGGCCAAACCCCTTTCCATCATCTTCCAACAGTCCTGGATGACTGGGGAGGTTCCGCTGGACTGGACGCTGCTGATGTCGTGCCCATCTATAAGAAGGGGCGCAGGGAGGATCCGGGAAACTACAGGCCTGTCAGCCTGACCTCGGTACCGGGGAAAGTCATGGAGTGCGATCATGAAGCACTTGCAAGAGAACCGGGTGATCAGGCCCAGTCAACATGGGTTCATGAAAGGCAGGTCTTGCCAGACTAATCTGATCACCTTCTATGACCAAGTAACTAAACTCTTGGACGAGGGAAAGGCTGTGGATGTGGTCTTCCTGGACTTCAGTAAAGCCTTTGATACAGTTTCTCACAGCATTCTGCTTCGGAAACTGTTGGCCTCTGGCCTGGACGGGCGCACACTCTCCTGGGTGAAAAACTGGTTGAATGACCGGGCCCAGAGGGTGGTAAATGGAGTTAAATCCAGCTGGAGGCCAGTGACAAGTGGGGTTCCCCAGGGCTCAGTCCTGGGTCCAATCCTGTTTAATGTCTTTATCAACGACCTGGATGAAGGCATTGAGTCCTCTCTTAGCAAGTTTGCAGATGACACCAAGCTGGGTGGAAGTGTCGATCTGCTGGAGGGTAGGGAGGCTCTGCAAAGGGACCTGAACAGGCTGGACTGCTGGGCTGAGACCAACGGCATGAGGTTTAACAAGGCCCAATGCCGGGTCCTGCACTTGAGGTACAACCCTAAGCAGAGGTACAGACTAGGAGAGACCTGGCTGGAAAGCTGCCAGGAGGAGAAGGACCTGGGGGTGTTGGTTGACAACCGACTGAACATGAGCCAGCAGTGGCCCAGGTGGCCAAAAAGGCCAATGGCATCTTGGCTTGTATCAGGAACGGCGTGACCAGCAGGTCCAGGGAGGTTATTCTCCCCCTGTACTCGGCACTGGTGAGACCGCACCTCGAGTACTGTGTTCAGTTCTGGGCCCCTCACCACAAGAGGGATGTTGAGGCTCTGGAGCGAGTCCAGAGAAGAGCAACAAAGCTGGTGAAGGGGCTGGAGAACAAATCTTACGAGGAGCGGCTGAGAGAGCTGGGGTTGTTCAGCCTGGAGAAGAGGAGACTGAGGGGAGACCTTATTACTCTCTACAACTACCTGAAGGGAGATTGTGGAGAGGAGGGAGCTGGCCTCCTCTCCCAAGTGACAGGGGACAGGACGAGAGGGAATGGCCTCAATCTCCGCCAGGGGAGATTTAGGCTTGAGATAAGGAAAAAGTTCTTCACAGAGAAGGTGGTTAGGCATTGGAACAGTCTGCCAAGGGAGGTGGTTGAGTCACCATCCCTGGAGGTGTTTAAGGTTAGGGTAGACGAGGTGCTTAGGAGCATGATTTAGGGATTTGTGGGAATGGTTGGACTCGACAATCCGGTGGGTCTCTTCCAACCTGGTCATTCTGTGATTCTGTGACCCTTCCTGGAACAGCCTTGGATGATCAGAACTGCCACCAGTGCCGGATGCTGGCAGCCTAAGAGGCAACCACAACCTTTCTGAGACATTCTGGGATCAAGTAGAAGATTCCAGATGGAGATTTAAAGAAGCATGAGTGAGCATCATGGATTAAATCTGCTTGATGTTAGAAAGGCAAAAAGTCAATTCACGGTGGTTTTCAAATGGCTCTGTGACAGACAAGCTACAATGAAAGTGTCTGGTGAAGAATCAGTGTCTTGGAGAAACTGAGGCGGGTAGCTGGAGAAAAAGAAGTTTTCTTTGTCTCTGGAGCAAAAATGTCACCTAAGGTGATGAAGGTTTAATCCCTGCACATGGTTGAAGCCACTGCACCTGTCGAGAAGTTGTCATCGCTGCTTATGCCAAATGCTGGACAGGGAACAATTTGTGTAAAACCTGCTCAAGATAACGGATATTGAGTGGAAGGAGCCAAGGTACACTTAGCTATGACAGTTTGCTTTCAGTGGGCTGCGAGCTGTTATCAGCTGTGACAGGGCAGGACGGGTGGAATGTGGGGAACAAAAGCCCCACACAAAGCAAGCACTCAGTTCTCTGTCTTCGTCTGGCTTCCTAGAGGCCATACAGTGCCCTGGCGCATGGTTAGACTTATTAATTAATATTTCATTCTCAGAGTGGGTTTCATGTTATCCCTTGAGAGGAGGTAAAGGTTTGCACGTATTGAGGCAAAGTAACGAGGCTGGTGAGCTTGAATTAAGAAAGTATGTTGAAAGGAGCTGTTATTCTTTAACCTTGGGCAACGACATGTAACATTAGTGCACTTTTTTATTGTAGAACTTCTTCTGTGTCCCATTTTACAGGCCGCTCCAATAAATTTATACATAAATGCTGCTAGGAATCATTCGCCCCTTCTTCCCTTTCTACCTCCTCTGGACCGGAGCATCTGATATTCCATATTTTGCAGAGGTATTTGTTTTCCAAATCAACCCACCAAATATATTTTATGACAGCAATAAAACAAAGTGGCTCTGTGGCTGGAACTGCTGAGTTCATCAGAGAAAGGAGAAAAAAATGACTAGCAGAGGAGAGTTTCTGCTGCCAGCAAGTGCAAGGAGTTGAGCTAAAGCAAGCTGGTGGCCTTCCAGCCTTCATGGCAAAGAACATTGTGACCCATAAGCCTCGTACAGATGTGATGTGTTGGCCACCACAATAACAGAATCACATCAGTCATTACCAGTGAGATTATAACCATCTAAGCAGCTAAGCCAACCGTGTCCTGGGATGCATCCAAAGCAGTGGGACTAGGAGGGCCAGACAGGGAATTCTGCCCCTCTGCTCTGCTCTAGTGAGACCCGACTCGGAGCCCTGTGTCCAGTTCTGGAGTCCTCAGAACAGGGAGAACATGGAGTTGTTGGAGCGAGTCCAGGAGAGTCCACAGAGATGATCCAAGGGCTGGAACTCCTCCTATACAAGGACAGGTTGAGAGCTGGGGTTGTTCAGCCTGGAGAAGAGGAAATTCTGGGAAGACCTTAGAGCAGCTTCCAGTGCTGAAAGGGGCTGCAGGAAAGCTGGGGAGGGGCTCTTGATCAGGGAGGGCAGGGAGAGGACAAGGGAGAACAGTTTTCAGCTGAGAGAGGGGAGGTTATGTTGAGATCTTAAGAAGAAATGTTTTCCTCTGAGAGTGGGGAGGCCCTGGCCCAGGCTGCCCAGAGCAGGAGTGGCTGCCCCATCCCTGGAGGTGTTCAAGGCCAGGTTGGATGGGGCTTGGAGCCCCTGATCCAGTGGGTGGTGTCCCTGCCCATGACAGAGGTTGGAATTGGATGGGCTTTGAAGTCCCTTCCAGCCCAAACTGTTCTATGATTCTAAAAGATTAAACTGTGTCACTCACCATGGGCTTCAGCTTTAGGGTTCTTCCCTCAAGAGAAAGGTAAAAAGATAAGTTAATTACCTACAAGGCAGGCAGATCTGATTCCTCTGAACTTCCACAGAAGCCACTGGCCAACCTGGGATTTCATCCAGGTTTCAGCCCACCCGCCAAGGATGAATCTGCCCTGTCCAAGACAGGCTGTGCAGCAGCACCTCCCACCCTTTGCTTCACATCAGTTCTCACCGGAGCCGGTTGGAGGTTGGCCAAGGGATGTGTGCCGACTGTGGAGGGAAGCTGCTCCCTGGAGCTGCGCATGAGAGGGTGACCGTGCAAGCCCAGTCTGGCTGGATCCACCAGTTGGCTACAGCAACATGTCGAAGCAGAGCTGCTCCAGCCAGCATTTTCTCATTCTCTTCATTGTGGGCTATTGTTAGGCAGCAGACTCTAAATCCAACTGTAATTCCTCAGGATACATCTTACTTGACAGAGATAAGTAATTACGAAGCTCAGACTTGTAAACTGGAGGTACAGTAAGAAAAAATGATGCCACTAGGTATTGAGTGGTTTACCTATGAGCTTATCAGGTGCAATTTGAAGAAAGCCCTCCTTGGCTGTGAATAGAGGGAGAGAGGCACTTAACTCATCTAATAGCTCAAATGACAGTGATGAACCATCTCTATCATTGTTGTGTTAAGGACCTCTTGAGCATTCTGCTCATGGATCACCAGATGACATTATCCTGGTGTGCTCTGCCCACCACCACACCTGGGTTCAAGAAGATGCAGTGGTCAATAAACCAGTTAAATTATTATTGCCCATTCACCAAGTCCAGACCCCAAAGAGGCTCTCGGCTGAGAGAGCTGGGGTTGTTTAGCCTGGAGAAGAGGAGCTTGAGGGGAGACCTCATTGCTCTCTACAACTATCTGAAAGGAGGTTGTAGAGAGGAGGGTGCTGGGCTCTTCTCCCAAGTGACAGGGGACAGGACAAGAGGGAATGTCCACAAGCTCCACCAGGGGAGATTTAGGCTGGACATTAGGAAAAAAATTTTCACAGAAAGGGTTATTGGGCACTGGCAGAGGCTGCCCAGGGTGGTGGTTGATTCACCTTCCCTGGAGGTGTTTAAGGCACGGGTGGACGAGGTGCTGAGGGACATGGTTTAGTGTTTGATAGGAATGGTTGGACTTGATGGGTCTCTTCCAACCTGGTTGTTCTATGATGGGCCATGCTTGAGTTATTTGCCCAGCCTACTGCTGAGGTGCAACTCACTTGGATGAAGGGCCTCAACTTAGAATCATAGAAACCTAGAACGTCCTGAGTTGGCAGGGACCCACAAGGACCATCAAGTCCAGCTCATGTCCCTGCACAAGACACCCCAACATTCACACCGTGGGGCTGCGGGCGTTGGCCAAAGGCTTCTGGAATACTGTCAGGCTTGGGGCTGTGACTCCTTCCCTGGGAGCTATTCCAGTGCTCCATCAGCCTCTGGGGGAGACTTTTCCTGATGTCCAACCTAACCCTCCCCTGGCACATCTTCCTGACATTCCCTCAGGTGCTATGACTGGTCACCAAAGAGAGGACATCAGTGCACCTTCAGCTTTGAGAAAGATGTTCCTACACAGCAGCATCCTGTTTGTTCATCCTGCTTGCAGATGATGGGGAGTTATTGGTCTGCCTGGCACTGGAGGCACATCATGGTGCTACAAAAGAGAGAGAAAAAGAAGAGGGAGAAGGAAGGAAAGGAGATTATGGGGTCAGGGACTTCTCTGAATCAAAGAATCATGAAACATTTTGTGTTGGAAGGGATTTAAAAGCCCATCCAATTCCATACCTCTGCCACTGGCAGGGACACCTCCCACTGGATCAGGGGCTCCAAGCCCCATCCAACCTGGCCCTTGAACCCCTCCAGGGATGGGGCAGCCACCACTGCTCTGGGCAACCTGGGCCAGGGCCTCCTCACCCTCATAGCAGAAGTTTCTTTCTAAAATCTCATCTCAATCTCCTCTCTTTCAGCCTCCCTTCTCAGTAGGTTTCTGAGTAACACAAACTTTAAGAGAGATCCAGCTCTGGAAAAAAGCCATTTGTTCCACACCACAAATGCAAGTAAATCCTTTTTTATATAGATGGTTCTCATTGTGTAAAGTGGACCAAGAATTAAGACGTGTGGGAGGTTCTACACAAACAGCCTTGTGCTAAAAGTCCTCCTGTTGTATGGAAGACACCGGCATGCAGATTTTGCTCTACCTCCCAGGCTGATCCATCCCCATGATGGCCCCACATACTGCATGGTCCTTGTGGAGAGCTGCAGCAGCCTTCATGAAGTGACCACAAAACAACATCTGCAAAAGAGCTGCCATCCCAGCAGGGGTCTGGCCTCTGGTGCCCACCTCCCTCTCCCAGCAAGAAATGAATGATGAACACCCTTACGTTAAGGGCACTATGCGCATTCCGTCATGAGGAGCTGAACCAAAGATGCCCCAGTGACCTCGGGAAGAAAGGGTGCATCGTGTCTTCCTTGGGCTCCCTAATAAAGCTTCTAAAAAGGCAAATTAAGGAGTAGTGTAAACACAAAGCCTTTTAGGATGTGTCTCCTTGTCACTGCAGTGACTGCTAATTTTTAATTTGATGGAGTCGAAGGTGAGAGTAAGCATCAGGTGTCCACACATACGGTCTACAAACGCCCACCAGGGGTGAGGCAAGGAGTGAGCCGAGCCCTGCCTGGCAGCTACAGGCTGTGATGGGCCTTTCTCCGAGCCGTGTGCCATGTTCAGAACTAAATGTTAACTAATGTTAACTAAATGTTAACTAACTACAGTTTGCTGGGGGAAAGGAGAGTGTAACGCTTGAAAGAAGAGGGATCTAAAAATGGACCTCAAAGTGCATCTTCCCAGCAGACTGGAAACAGAAGAAAATCTTATTAATTACATTTATTACACTTTGAAGGGAAGAAAAGAAGCAGACTTTCTCTTGTGACACACAGAGAGCAACTTCAACTGTTTACACGAACTCTGTGAATTCTGCAGGATGGGTGCTACAAATCCCTGGCAGATGTTAATGGAAAGAACGGTGTTTGCAGTGCACGATGGCATCTCGCCACTGTTTTAGTAACAAACACGGTCCCTGAATGCAGGCAGCGTCTGCCTTGATCAGAGACAAGAGACGGATGGAGGGTCTGCTAGATTAACACGGGGTTGTGCAGCCATTTCTGAACGATTCTTGTCAGTTTAAAGACAGAAACTGTAGAAACCCAAATGTAATAGTTCACCAGGAGCAGCCAACAGCCTCTCTGCATACATGAATACAGAATAAACCTCCTCAGCAATGACATCCTTCACATTTTAAGCAGCAGATTTATGTATTTCAAGTTGTTAGTGATTGTAAAACTAAAATCATAGAATCATTGAAACATAGAATGGTATGAGTTGGAAGGGATCATGAAGCCCATCGAGTCCCACCCCCTGCCATGGGCAGGGACACCTCCCAGTGGATCAGGGGCTCCAAGCCCCATCCAACCTGGCCCTTGAACCCCTCCAGGGATGGGGCAGCCACCACTGCTCTGGGCAACCTGGGCCAGGGCCTCCCCACCCACACAGCAGAACATTTCTTCCTAACATCTCATCTCAATTTCCCCTCTTTCAGCTGAAATCCATTCCCCCTCATCCTCTCCCTGTACTCCCTGATCAAGAGCCCCTCCCCAGCTTTCCTGGAGCTCCTTGCAGCAGCATCCACCAAGCACAGAGCAAGGCAGAAGGGGCTACGACAGTTCAGGAGCTGCCAGTGGGTAAGGAAAACAAAAAAAGTGACTTTTCTATCTCACTCCTGCTTGCTCTGAGGGCTGCTGGGGAGGTCTGCTGAGCAGCCAGAGAGAGATCAGACCTGTGCCAGGCACCCTTTGTCTCTGTTGTCAGCGTAAGGCTGCTGTGTTGATGGCAAGCACCAAGCCAGCCAGAAAGTAAGTTGGACTGTCCCTCCTCCCATTTTCTTGTCTATGCTCTAGTTTTTATATTTCATTTGCATAGGAGAACTTGTCAAAGGCAGAGCCCTCTGGATCTTGGCCAAGACAGGGTGTGTGAAGGAGTTGCCTGGAGAAGGTGTTAATGGTACAGGGTCAGCGTAGGGTGGCCAGGATTGAGCTACACCCCTGTCAGTGGGTACATAAGCACCTGACCGAAAGCCATGGACTACTTGGGGACAAAAACTGAGCAGGTAAAGGAAGCAATTTTAATTCAGGAAATAGGCAAGAGATCAGAAATGACTGGATGGAATCATGGACTGACGAATGACTTGCAGCAATCCCCTCTGTGGTTCTTCCTAGGGAGAAGACTGAAAAAGCCAAGATAAATCCAGAGTAAAACAGTAAGAAGCCCCAAGCAACCCAAGGCCATCCTTTCTGAAATGGCATCATGGAAATACTGGAGAAGCAGCACATGGAGGATGCTTGCGTCACTAGCCTCATGCCCTCCTACTATGGATAATCCTAGAACCATAGAATGCCCTGAATTGGAAGGAACCCACTAGGATCATCAAGTTCAACTCCTGTCCTTGTACAAGACAACCTCAGCATTCACTCCATGGGGCTGAGGGCATTGGCCAAAGGCTTCTGGAATATTGTCAGGCTTGGTACCGTGACTGCTTCCCTGGGAGCTGTTCCAGTGCTCCACCACCCTCTGGGAGAAGAACCTTTTCCTAATGTCCAACCTAACCCTCCCCTGGCAGATCTACCTGCCATTCCCTTGGATCCTGTCATTGGTTGCCAGATGATAGGGAAGGGTAACAAATGCTCTGGCAAGTGTGAAAACGCTGTTCAAACATCTGATGTCCATGCTGCTGTATTGGAATCCACGTTGTCCAGCAATGAAATTTGGTGCCATGTTGGGGTGTGTCTGGCACCCCAGGCCAGGACAGGGCAGGCTCCAAGCCCCTCTCAGCAGGAGCACACAGCACCCACGTTACCTGCTGAAAAAATGGGCCTATGTTGCTGGAAAAGCCACTCTGCTTGTAGCAAGGCCAGCCTGAGCTGTGGGTTAAGACAAAGTGTTTGGGGTCTCCTGGCTGTGCTTTCTAAATTCGTTCAAAGGCCACTTTGTGGAAGTCGGGATCCTCCTGGCTGGATGCAGGGATGCGGACACTCAGGTCCCGCACTGAGCCTTTAGTCTGGAGGAGGCTGAAGGGAGATCACTCTGCAGCTCCTGGAAAGGAGGTTGTGGTGAGGTGGGTGCTGGCGTCTTCTCCCAAGTAACAAGGGATGGGATGAGAGAAAATGGCCTCAGGCTGCACCAGGGGAGTTATAGATTAGATATTAGGAAAAATTTCTTTCCTGACAGAGTGGTGAAGCCCTATCAGAGGCTGCCCAGGGCAGTGGTGGAGCCCCCATCCTTGGAGGGGTTAAAAAAAAAAGTGTGGCCACAACACTTAGGGACATGATTTAGTTGGCACAGCTGTGTTTGGGCTGATGGTTGGAGTTGATGGTCTTTGACGTCTTTCCCAACCTGAAGGATTCTATTATTCTGTGATTCCATAGCCCAGGCCGGCCCTGGGCTACTGCAAAGGAGAGCTGGAACAGCACTTACCTTCAGTCACTGGATGAGAGCACCAGCTTGTGCTGCTTTGCCAGTGCTGAATCTCCCTTTGGCTGTGGCAGCTGCGCTTTCTCACTGCTTATTTCTGAGGATGTTTTCTACACAGACTGAGCCAACTTAGTGGTAGCCTCCTCGGGTTGCTGGTAGCTGCGGACTGGAACGGTCACAGGGCATCCCCACCTGCACTGCGATACACTTGGGAAACAAAGGCTGCTCCTGTCGCCAAGTTTTGGGAGGTGCCAGGCACTTTATGGCATCAGGTCCTGCTCCTGGGCTGGGGTGGTTTATGGGCTGGGAACTCCCTCCGCTGGTGAGCGTCTGCTATAGCCACCTCCATCCAGCCCAAACCATCTGCAAGGGCAACCCCAGAACTCACCAGCCTTTGGGGTCCAGTCAGCCAGAAGGGAAATCAGAGTGATGTGAATGGATGTCTTCCACTGCACCAGGTTGCTCAAAGGCCCATCCAACCCGGCCTTGAACACCTCCAGGGATGGGGCAGGTGGGCTTCAAGGTGGGCTTGAAACCACTTTTGAATCCAAGGTGCACACTGGCACGTAACCGTATACCCCACGATTGGTGGGCTTGATTATGATTACATGAATAGGAGATAAAACGCAGTCTGCAAAATTGGGTGATGCCGACATATTACCAATATCAGAACAGAAAGTGCAGGTAGCTCAAAAGTACCTTTACGTAATTTGCTGGCCTGAAACTTTGAGTGCACTGTCACCTGAATCACGGAGGAAACCAAAACCAGATCTAGTTTTGACCTAACACTTGATTTTATATCAACAATTAATAAGGTGGTACTAGTAGCAACGATTTCCCATATATCATAGAATCATGGAATTGTTTGAATTGGAAGGGACCTTCAAACTCATCCAGTTCCACCCCTGCCATGGGCAGGGACACCTCCCACTGGATCAGGTTGCTCCAAGCTCCATCCAACTTGGCTCTGAACCCCTCCAGGGATGGAGCACCCACCACTTCACCTGTGCCACTGCCTCCCCAACCTCGCAGGAAAACATTTCTCCCTATTATCTCATCCAAACCTCCCCTCTGCCCCAGAGGAACATTCCCTGGGCCCCTGCCTGCTCCCTCCCAGCCCCGAGGGACTCCACAGCCACTCCTGGCCCCCCAGCCCCTGCACACCACCCCCTGCCCCCGCAACAAAAAGGCCAGGCCCAGGCGATTGTGTACAAAACCTGAAATAGTTTACTTTCTTTTTTTCTTTTTTTTTCTCCCCCCCCCTTTTTTTTTTAAACTTTGCTCTAGGTTTACTTCAATTTCGTGAATTCGATACAAGAGCATTTTGATATGAATCGGTAAATAAAACACCGTCATAGATAGATAGCCACGATAAACTTTTGTTAGAAATGTACATGTCGCGAAAAAAATAATAATACTACGAATAATAATCAGAATAAAAAAAGCCGGCGCGACGCCCCGGCCGGCACGGCCCTCGCCCATGGCCGCGGGTGGCTCTGGTTCCCCACGGGTGCCGCGCTCCTGTAATGTGTGTATATAAACAAAGCCCATAAGAAATGTACAAATATAAAAAGCTACAAACATTAATAAATTACATCGTCACAAAACACGGAAAACACTCCACAAGGTGCTAGTAAAATAACTCGTCTCCCTCCTCGTACAAGAAGTTACGCAAAGAGCTGGTACCAGTGCCCGGAGAGACTTTCCCCTTATAAAAAACCGGCGGTGGTTATTCCAAAAGCTATGTACAAGCTACATTCTAGGAAAAGGATGATGCCTCGGGAAATGCAGCCACGCAGGGGTTGCCTGAGAAACGCGTCCAACGCCTCACAGCCCAACGCCTCGGCCCCACGGCCGCTCCCAGGCTGCCGCCGCCCTCGCTGCCGCTCGCCGGACAGCTGGAGTAAAAAATATTTATAGCAGGGATCTGTACACTCCGACCGCGGAAAGTTGCAGGGTAGTTGTTGTGGGGGCGAAGCGCAAGGCGGTGCAGGGCTGCCCGTCACTAGAGCAGCAGCTTCCCATTCCGGTGGATCTTCAGGATCTTGCCGAGCCTCTGCTTGGCCGTGGCCATCCCCTTCTTCGTGCGCTTTCCTGCAAGGACAGCGGGGTGAGGGGCTGCTCCCAACCCACAGAACTGCGTCAGCCACCGCCTCCCCCACCCAGAAACACCACAGCCACGACTCCCTCAACGTGTGGGGGCTCCCCCGAGCAGCAGCTGGTGGGGAGCAGAGTCCCTGCTGACCCAGCACCACGGGCACAGCCCTCTGAGCTCCCAGTGCTGAGGGACACGTCCTCTGAGCTCCCAGTGCCCAGGGACACAGCCCTCTGAGCACTCGTGTTGGGCTCATCTCATCCAATTCCTCTGCTGTGGCTCCTCTGGTCCCACAGCAGCAGCCCAACTGCCGTGTGCCCCAGTGCCTGCTCCCGGGTGACCCGTCTGCACAGGGGGCACTATCCAAACTCGGCGCTCAACAGGAGAGGCTGCAGGTGCACAGGTGCCCCACAGCTCGTCGCACCTGGCAGGAAGCTGTGGGCACCACCATGTGCCCTCACTCTCCCTTCGGGTCGCTGACCATCTCTGGCATCCTCTGAGGGCACAGGGATGCAGAGCTCACATGCCACCATGAGTCCTGGGCCAAGAACTGCCTGGAGGACACCTGGTCCCTTGCCTACCACACTGAGACCAACCCCCATCCCATTGCAGTTCCATGGAATCACAGCATTGTTTAGGTTGGACAAGACCTTTAAGACCTTCAAGTCCAACCACAAACCTCACATTGTCAACTCCACCATTAAACCCTGTCCCTAAATACCATACTTACATGACTTTTAAATCCCTCCAGGGACGGGGACCCCACCACTTCCCTAAGCAGCCTGTTCCATGTTTCTTCTTGCCCTCTGTTCCCACAGCACTAGAGAGACCACCTGCATCCACCCTGCCAGGACACTGAAAAGATGCACACAGAGACGCCCCCTCACACACTTCCTTCCACGGCTTTAGGCCAGTCCCAAGGCCCTACAACACATCCAATATGAACTACCCTCCCTGTGCCCCATAACAATCAGAGGACACCACCACCAGGAGCCCAGATCCTTGCTCATGAGCTGGGAGCTCTGTGCTCTGAGTTCTGCTCCTCAGGAACCGGTGCAGACGCCACAGCTGCTCACTGCCCCCTGCTCGCCAGCTGCCACCTTACGGCCAGAAAATCCACCTCTCACCAAGGCACCAGGGACTCCCAGGCACAACACAAAACCACAGAGCCTCTTCCCTTCCCATCATGCTGATGTGGGTGCACTCGTGTGTGACGCTTGCAGACTTGGCTCCTCTCCAGTTTTCCCATCAGCATTAAGTGTCCTTAAGGTTTATCACAGGAAGCTTCTTCATTTCTCATCCTTTCACCTCTTTAAGACTGAAAAACCTTCCATGAGGAGGTCACAGATTTCCCTAATTATGCTTCATCCCACTGCCTCCTTCAACAGCCCCTTCGGTCCAGTGATGACCAGGCTGTTGATCCCCTGGTTGAGGACTCTCCGGTGCTCCGGGCAGAGAGACGTCCTTAGTATCCTCAGCTGTCCCAAGATCTTGCACAGGAGGGCCTGGAAGTGCTCTGCTCGCTGCGAGGTCAGCCACTTGCTTTCTCAGCAGATGGCTCCTTCCCTCCGTTGAGGACTGAGCTACACCATGGGCTCAGCGTGATCCACATTCCTGATCAGGCTCCCTTCACGATGCCTCGACTGGGTCAGCCAGCTTACTGGCCAGACTGGCTCCATCCAGTGCTCCTCTTCCCATCACATCTTCTACTGGCTTGGACCTGTTTCACTACTGCCACCAGCTCACCACAAAAACTCAATTCCAGGCAGGTCAGTTCACTCCACTCTGGTTCCGTGCACAGCCGTGGGTGTACCAGCTTCTGGCAGGACTCTAGTGCCTACCATGGGCTATGAAGGTCCTCTCATACGGCCCATTCCAGCTGCTTGGATGTCCAACTCTTTGACAGGAGAGCATGCACAAACTCTTATTTGCTCCACTCAAATACGGAGAAACACAGGAAACTCTGTGATGTCACCTCACTACACCAGGGTCTCCTCCAGATGTATCACACACTCACACTCTGCACAGTGTCTGTTCTACACACCTGCCTCTGTCATGCCCTGTGAGCAAAGTTCTAGCACAGAACAGGAGGTCCCAGCCCAGACTCCAGGACAGCCTGAGTATTGCACACTTTCCCTACTGTGAACAAGTCACCTTTTCCTCTCTCTTGGCTTTGGTTGTGTGCCTGTGTCACTCCTGAGGTCTGACATTCACAGAATCACAGAATGGTTTGGGTTGGAAGGGAACTCAAAGCCCATCCAGTTCCAACCCCTGTCATGCGCAGGGATACCTCCCACTGGATCAGGGGCTCCAAGCCCCATCCAGCCTGGCCTTGAACCCCTCCAGGGATGGGGCAGCTACCACTGCTCTGGGCAACCTGGGCCAGGGCCTCCCCACCCTCACAGCAAATAATTTCTCCTTAGGATCTCATCTCAATCTCCCCTCCTTTAGCTGAAAACCCCTCCCCCAATCCTGCCCCTGCCCTCCCTGATCAAGAGCCCCTCCCCAGCTTTCCTGGAGCTCGTTACAGTACTGGAAGCTGCTCTAAGTTTCCCTCCATCCTCCTCTTCTCCAGGATGAACAAGCTCAACTCTCTCAGTTTGTCCTTTTATGGGAGGTGCTCCAGGCCTTGGATCATCTTTGTGGCCTCCTCTGAACTCGCTGCAACAGCTCCATGTCCTTCCTGTGCCGAGGACTCCAGAACTGGACACAGGGCTCCAGGTGGGGTCTCACCAGAGCAGAGCAGAGGGGCAGAATCCCCTCCCTCATCCTGCTGGTCCCACTGCTTGGATGCAGCTCAGGACACAGTTTCTGAGCTGCAAGCTCACATTGCGGGCTCATGTGGAGCTTCTCTCCCTTGCAGCAACTCTCAAGGGAGGTCTGCAGGTTTGCACTGCTCTGCACTCACTGAATAGGGTGTCTTCACGCTCGTGTCAGTGTGGGGATCAGAGTACGAACACCACCCAACCACAGGAGTGTCTGACCTAGCCCTGAGCAGAACTCCACAGCTGCATCTTTCCCTGCATAAGCCTTCACCTGATAGGCTGGGCTGGGATGTCACCACTTCAGGTGTT
Source organism: Clamator glandarius (assembly GCA_033459285.1). NCBI lineage: Eukaryota > Metazoa > Chordata > Aves > Cuculiformes > Cuculidae > Clamator > Clamator glandarius. The sequence continues at coordinate 5,783,210 of JAUNZM010000089.1, read as the reverse complement.
CCTCAGGAGCCTCGGAGCATGCTCAGGGTTGTTTCCTAGCACTGGACGCCTGTACCCTGCAACAAACAGCCCAGCAGCAAACCCACACTGCCAAAGCAGCTGAGGCCATGGGCCCCATCTCCAACCAGCCCTGACCTGCTGAAGCGCTTCTACGCACCCGTGACAGACCCTGCACATAAAGGCCCTGCTAAAGGCATGGATTACATGATTAATTCACCCATCCCCATTCCTACACCGTAACCCCAGGCGTTTCCTTGTACCTTTGGCGGAAGCATTGTTCGGCGAGGATGATGAGGGTCTCCTCTGTGTGAGGAAAACACCAGGTGCCATCGGCTGCGATCCCTTGTTGGGCTGGGTGACCCCAAAGGTGCTGGCCCCTGCTGTGTACTCGTGATCTGTAAGGCTGCTGGCTTGTGACTCCAGCTTCGGCTCTGGCGAGCTGCCTTCCTGAGCCGGTTTGTTCGCGTTGTTAGGTGACAGCTTCTTTTTGGTATTTTTTTTCTTCTTCCCTTTTTGTTCCTCCTTTAAAATGACAAAGATGAAGCTCAGATTAATCCTCAGAAGACTTTTAGCTACGGCAAGGGCCAGCGGCGTTGCTTAGGGTCCTGATACAAGGAAAACCCACGAGGTTTGCCACGTACAAACTGCTCAGGGGCTGTTCCGATAGCATCTCGCTCACAGCTTGCTCTGCTGCATGCACACACTTGCCTTTCTTGCCTCAACGCTTTGTGCAGAGCCTCCTTGTATCTTAACTCTGTGAACTCAGCGGCGAGCAGGAGCCAGCCAGGACCACAACGACCCTGCCTTGGGAGACCAGTGTGGCTTTGCATGAACAAATCTTTCGATGTTCCACAAAAGCTGGCATCTCCTATCTTCATGTATCTTCACTTTCACAATAGCAGGGAGGATATTAAACACCCCGCTGATTCACAGGCTCTGCTTCCCACCAGGATGCACACTTGACCTGTAACTGCACTTATACACACACAGCATGAGAGCAGTGGGCTGGCACCACCCTCTTTCCCTGCCTTCAGTCCCCTTCTCAATGACACCCAGCTACCATTCTCAGAGCTCTTCTCAACAGCTCACGTCAAAGAAGCCCAACACCACCAAACCCTGCATCACCAGCACCTTGCCAGGGTGTCGCACCAACTTTGCTCCAGTACATTCACACCTCATGGTGTCACGCTTGGATCTATACAATCATTAAGGTAGGAAAAGATCTCTAAGCTCATCCAGTCCAACCGTCAGCCCAACACCACTGTGCCTCCTAAACTATGTCTGGAAGTGCCATGCCTACTCATTTTTTGAACCCTTCCAGGGATGGAGACTCCCCCACTGCCCTGGGCAGCCTCTGCCAGGGCTTCTCCACTCTCAGAATGTTTCCCAATACCCGATCTAAACCTCCCTGGTACAACTTGAGGCACACTTGTGCGTTAGCTCTTAGCATCTATCTGACCTCTTCACACACCTGACACTTACCAACACCCAAAGCGCAATCTTTGCTAAACTGACCCACAGTTACCCAAGGTTGACCCAGTCTTTGGAAGTCTGATTCCCAGCAGCCGATTACCACAGACACAGCAGTCACACCAGCCAGGCTCTCAAATCTATGCATCAATATGTGGTTCATGCACACTTCTTTCAGGCAGCCTCCTTTAGTCCTATGCTCACTCGCTCATACTCCTCTATACCCACGATGTATCACCTGCGCTGTGGTGGGGTCAGACACACTGTGGACACTAACAGATTTTCATCTTATTTACTTCCTCTGAGACTTCCAAGCCTTGTGTCACTGGAATGAAAAACCACCAAGAACTGACACAGCATTGCTCTTCGGGCATGACTGCTGCTGGGGAAGAGGCCCTTCATCTCCTGACAGCTACTGCTTCCCAAGCAACCTCACCTGCTGTGACAACTTGGCAGCGGCAGCGGCGAGTCCAGTTTCAATGGAGGCGACTCTCGTGCCCTCTCGCACGGGTCTGTCTTGCCGAGGCACCGAGGGGCCGACTCGTGCTGCAAGGAAAGCAGATGCAGGTGAGATGTGCAGAACGTGCCCGTGTCCTGCATGGGGAGGGCCAGGGATGCCACAGCCTCCACCCCTCCTTCCCTGGCATGTGTGCGAAGGCAGGAGTTGCTGACAGCCCCTAGTCAGCCTGGGGAGAAGCTGCCAATAAAGATCTTTAAGGCCTCTTCCAACCCAAACCATTCGATGTAATGTAGCTCAGCAACTTCACTGTTACCTGAAGCCAAAGCCACTGGAAGTTTCTGCCCATGCTGCAGCCATGAGCCACCCCAGCATCATTTCCAAATGCACAGCAGTCACCGTGCCATCAGCTGCAGGTGGACATGCAATGCCACAAGCTGATGCAACATGGTCTGCTTGTCACACACACAGAGCAAGCCACGAAGAATCCCATTAGTGGGCTACATCGAAAGAGTCTAAGGACCCTCTGGTGAGCTGCAACAAAATCACCCTTCCAGACCATCAGCTTTGGCTGAACCTAGAGGAGACTACTCCCATGCTCTCTCGTTACTTTTTACAGTCAGCACCTGAAAGCCATGGCTACACAGCTGTCTGGGGTTTCTCTGCTAAGGTGGCCACCAAATGTTTCATTACCAAGAGTGTGAAGGCAAATAAATCCAGGAATTGCTTTTTCCTGTCAGCTGATTGATGGAGGAAGGCTAATGCTGTTTGGCACGAGTCCCAATGCCATAGTATCACTTCCCACCATGCTGGAAAGGATTAATCCTTCACAAGATAAAGAAATCAGTAGTTGTGGTCTTGCAGTTTCCACACTCCTTGAAAAATGTCTGCTTTTTTAGGGGCCTTGGCTTGAGTGTGGGCAGCACAGACCATATGGACTTACCCGTTGGACTGTAAGGGGCATCATCTGAACTTTTCCTTTTCTTTGATCGGGATTTGAATACTGGATTATCTTCATCTGATTCAAGAGAAGGGTAAACTACAGTAGGAAACAAAGGCAATAGTTTCAGTGTAGGGAACAGTTCTACCCTGCTTAGAGGCCCACTTCCTCTGTACAAGTGTGGTGGCTACGTGCACGTAGTCACTACAGGCATGTGGTGACATACAGACACATAATGAGCAAATCCACACCTCGGCAGAGCAGAATCTTGCTCATGTGTGGCATCTGTCTGGAAGCTACAACTCTGTTCAAGGGGCTGCCCTTTCCCAAAGCACCTTCCAGCACTACCAATGCATCCCAGTACGCTCTAAAGGGCTGGGCAGCTACCTTCTGCAACGTATCACAGCATCTCCAATTCACCTTGGCATCTGTTAATACTGTGCAAACACACACTCTACTTTTCCAATCGTAACAAATGACTTCTGAGGGCCAAGCTTGCCAGTGACACTTATGAGCATAGACTCTATTATAATGCAGCATAAATCTCCACCAACTTCATGCCCTCTTCAGGACTTCATGCTTTCTGCTCCCTATCAGTCTTCACATGATTACTCTTCTTCACTTCCTCACTTCTTATATTAAAAAATGCTCCTGACGATTATTAGGGCAGAAATTATACAACTGGTGCAAAACTGTGCCCATTTCTGATAAAAATGCTTGCATTCCCTGCCACTGCTAGATCCCTTTTTGAAGTACAAATCCAACCTCTTGCTCACGTTAGCCAGGTATTTTGTTGCTGTTGTGCAGACAGGGATATTTCTGTCACAAGTACCAATGCCTGACGCACATTTTTGGAACAGTTTCCTATTTCTTGGCTGACTGCTGCAGTTTCAGTGCGCTTCCATGCTTCTTAAGATCTTCTGATTATGATGTGACTCGAGTACCGTCTACCTGGATGTCCACACCACCACCGGCTCTGGAGTCAGTCTACCTATCATACTGTTTGCTGCATTTTGCCATGCAGACCTCATATTTGCCCTCCTCCTCACCAAACACCCAAGATATTTCAATGTGGCAGAAAGTGAGCAAGCATATCATGAGAAACATGGAAACATGCGTAACTACGTACAGGCAGACCCAGGCACGTGGCTTCGTTTGTACCTACCGTAATCTGAATCTTTAAAACAAGCATCTAAGTGGTCCTGATCTTCATCGTAATCTTCAATGTCAATACTGTTCTTTGTGCTTTTCTTCAGTAACCGCTTGCCGGAGTTTTTGCTGCTGCCCCCGCCTGTTTTTTTAGAGTTCTGTGTGGAGATGGAGTTATTCCTTGTCTGGTTGGTTCCCCATGATGTCTGGAGGCAGGACTCGGACGATTGGAGGTTGGCCATTGACAGCATGCCCTGGATGGCTTCTTGTGTGCTGGGTGAGGCTGGAGGCTGGCTGCAGGGAAACAGGGAGAAATACAAGAGCTATCAGCACCTCCAGAAAACCAGGAACCCCTCGAAAAGTTCATGTTTGCTTCCTATCTCAAATCATTCTACTGGGAGGTAAGTTTAGGATAGAAAGTGGGTTTCTTTAACCCTCACGCAACAGGCAGTGGATTAATGAAACTCTTCGGATTAATAAAACTCTTCGTCAAGGGATGCTGTGTGCTGTAAAAACCTGAACAGTCCAAGGGCTGATTGGGCAGTTTTATAAAGAAGTTTTAGTAAGCATTACTAAATAGGCAGAGAATGTCTGATCTGAGTCAAGAAATTTCCTGAAATACAATAAAAAAACCCCAAAAGATTAGAGGCAGAAAAGCAATTTGGGAAATCGTATATATGCTTGAGCTATTTTTCCTTCTGTAGTGTCCACTTACTCCTGCTGCTAGGGAAAAAGTACTGGGTGTGTAATTCCAGTCTGGCATAATGCCATCGATCTATTATTCTGTTAATTCATTTCTTGACCACTGTCAGAAATGTCTTGATTAGGTCCATACCCCCTTCTTGCACTTCGATCAGTGAAATGCATAAATTCTGCAGGATTCTTCCTGAGCAGGGGAAGGAGAGAGGCAGGTGTTGATCGCCTTTTTTCCTGTGATGCAGAGATAGCATGCGAGTGAATGGCTCAAAGCTGCATCAGGTTCGATGACTCAGATGTGAAAACAGGCAATATTTCTTTATTGAGAGGGAGGTCAAACACAAGGCCAGTTCCCACAGTTCCCACTGGGAACTGTCACCACCCCAGGATAAATACCTAAAGGATGGGGGGCAGGAGGACGGGGTCAGACTGTTCAGTGATGCCCAGCAGCAGGAAAAGGGGCAACGGGCACAAACAGGAACACGGGAAGTTCCACCTGGACATGAAGAAAACCTTCGTTCTTGCAAGAGCGATGGAGCACTGGAACAGGCTGCCCAGGGAGGTGTGGAGTCTCCTTCTCCAGAGAGATCTCAACCTGCCTGGACGCTCTCCTGTGCAGCTGTTGGAGGTGACCCTGCTTTAGCGGAGGGTTGGACTGGATGAACTCCTGAGGGCCCTTCTGTGATTCTGTGCTCCTCTAGAAGACGAACTGGGGTAGGGCACAAACAACTCAAGAGATCTCTGCAGTCACTGGGAAGGTTTCTGATGTGGATTTGGGATGGACTGATTATGGGAGATGTTGGAGATACAAGGACTGGATGGGTGGACTCCAGGGTGGGTGGAAAGCTGGCTTTCATCAAACCTGCTTTTTTGAATTTTATTGCTGGCAGTCAACAGGCACGACACATCTACTACAGAATGGAACACATTCCTAAAGAGTAGCTGATGTAAAATGATCTGCCGATTTTGCCTGCTTCCCACTCTAGCAGGATGGGAAAGCTCCCCGCAACAGAAAAGAACATAAAAGAATGATAGTCTCACCAGAGAACACCAGCCATTAACTCTGCAACAGGCAGAATATATAATCAAATATTCCCAGAACTTCGGATTTTGGGTAAATAGTGAAATGCAAAAAAACTTACTGTAGCAATGATTATTTTTGTTACAGTTATGAAACTGGAAGCCACCAATGCACAGGATCATCCAAGTAAATTTGCAGTACCACATATTTCTTTTATTTGTTCTTATATATCTTGTTGAGATATCAGATCTTATATTACATGATATAAGTTCTTAATTGATCTTATATAGAATATCTTTCTTCCTCAGTATAAGGACACTGAGCTGCTGGAGCATGTCCAGAGGAGGGCAATGAGGCTGGTGAAGGGGCTGGAGTGGTATGAGGAGCAGCTGAGGGAACTGGGGCTGTTTAGCCTGGACTGAGGGGAGATTTTATCACTGTCTACAACTACCAAAAGGAGGTTGTAGAGAGGTGGGTGCCAAGCAACAAGAGATAGGACGAGAGGAAATGGCCTCAATTTGTGCCAGGTGAGGCTTAGACTGGATATTAGGAAGCCAAAAGAGTAGAATCATACACTCAAAGAATGACAGAATGGTTTGGGTTGGAAGGGAACTCAAAGCCTGTAGAGTTCCACCCCCTTGCCATGGGCAGGGACAACTCCCACTGGATCACGCTGCTCAAGGCACATCCAACCTAGCCTGGGACACCTCCAGGGATGGGGCAGCTACCACTACTCTGGGCAACCTGGTCCAGGGCCTCACCACATTCATCGTGAAGAATTTCTTCCTAATGTCTAATCTAAATCTTCCCCCTTCCAACTTAAAGCCATTACCCTCATCCTGTCCCTCCAGGCCCTTGTAAAACGTCCCTCTTCGGCTCTCCTGGAGCCCCTTCAAGTACTGAGAGGCTGCTCCAAGATCTCCCTGGAACCTTCTCTTCTCCATGCTGGAACCCTCCAACTCCCTCAGCCTGTCCTCATAGCAGAGGTGCTCCAGCCCCTTCACCAGCCTCATTGCCCTCCTCTAGACCTGTTCCAATAGCTCCATCTCCTTCTTATGCTGGAGATTCCTGGACAAAGGATTCCAGGTGGAGTTTCATGAGATTGGAGTAGAGGGGGACAATCCACACCCTTTCCCTGCTGGCCACGCTGCTTTTGCTGCAGACCAGGATGTGGTTGCCTTTCTGCACTAGGAGTGCATATTGCTGGCTCAAGTCAAGCTTCTAATCACCCAGCTCCCCAGGTCCTTCAGGCTGCTCTCAATCACTGGCAGAGGCTACCCAGGGCAGCGGTGGAGTCCCCACCCCGGGAGGGGTTCAAAACGTGAAGACGTGGCACTCTGGGAGATGGTTACGTAAGCAGGATGCTAGTGTGTTCATGGTTGGAATGGACAAGCTTAGAGGTCTTTTCCAACCTTCACGATTCAATGGTTCTTTTCTATGATTAATTTAATCCACATTAAACCATTACAGGACTATGGACAGAGTTATGTACAAGACATAATGAGAGTTTCTGTGCACTACTTGCACTTATAAATAAACCTGAAAATTAGTTAAGACTGGTGCTGGCAGTGAGCAACTCAGCAAACAGAAGAACATCGAAAAAGTTATTTAGGAAAGAGACATTTTAATCCCTTCATTACCATGCCAGGTGCCTCAGCCTTCTCCCCGTCAAAGGAATATTTTGCACCATCTATCAGAAATTAACAGATTTGCTCTCCATTTTTTCCCCCAACTATTTCTGCAAACACCAGGCTCTCAAAGCATTGCAAACAGACCATCAAGCACTGACCACGAAATGGGCAAAGCAGAGAGCAAGCGCCTTAAGCAACACAAGCTTCAACAAACAAATTGTGGAATCTGATCAAAACCAGCGCCTCTGAGAGTCAAACCACAACCTGACTGTGGGTGAGACGGCTCCAAGAGGCAGAGCTGCACACAGGCAAAGGGCTTCTCGCTAGGGCATGTGCTTGAGTGTATTTCCATGAGATGTATTCCAGTTTTCTAAACCCAAAAGGAAGAGTCAGGAGGCAGGTTTTGAGCTCTGGAAGGCCTTGCTGTAGCCTCAGCAATGAATTAAAAAAATATCACGTATGGAAATAAATTATCTATGAGTTACAGCTATGACTTAAAATGAGAAGGAGAGGAGAGGGAGAGCGAGAGGGCTAGGAGGCAGACCAGTAACTACCCCTCATCTGCAAGCAGGCTGAACAGGATGCTGCAGTGTAGAATCATCGAATCATATAATCACTAGGTTGGAAAAGACCCACTGGATCATTGAGTCCAACCATTCCTATCAAACACTAAACCATGTCCTTCAGCACCTCATCCACCTGTCCCTTAAACCGCTCTAGGGAAGGTGACTCAACCCCCTCCCTGGGCAGCCTGTTCCAGTGCCCAATGACCCTTTCTGTGAAAATTTTTTTCCTAATGTCCAGCCTGAACCTTCCCTGGTGGAGCTTGAGGCCATTTCCTCTCATCCTGTTACCTGTCACTTGGGAGAAGAGGCCATTACCCTCCTCTCTACAATCTCCTTTCAGGTACTAGTAGAGAGCAATGAGGTCTCCCCTCAGCCTCCTCTTCTTCAGGAAAAACAACCCCAGCTCTCTCAGTTGCTCCTCATAAGACCTGTTCTCCGGCCTTTGTGTAATATCTTCCTCAAAGCAGAAGATTCAGTGACCTTATCTCTTTGGTGACAAGTAATAGCACCTGAGGGAATGGCAGGGAGATGTGCCAGAGCAGGGTTAGGTTGGACATTAGAACAAGGTTCTTCCCCCAGAGGGTGGTAGCGCCCTGGAACAGCTCTCAGGGAAGCACTCACGGTCCCAAGCTTGACAATATTCCAGAAGCCTTTGGCCAACACCCTCAGCCCCACTGTGTTAATATCGGAGTTGTCTTGGACTCACTGGACCTTGTGGGTGCCTTCTAACCCAAGACGTTCCATGATTCTATGTTTCATCTCACTGTTCTGACCAGCGCTTCAGGCTGGTTGGCCATGGGGGAAATTTTATTTGGGATGAGACTTAACAGTGCACTTTCCTTTCTGTTATGAAACTTCCTTCCAATACTCATATGCAAACATGCTGCCAGTTGCAGATCTTGGGAGCAGCAGCAGAAAGGCAGTGGCTGGTGATGACGACACAAAGTGGCTCATGGCAAGGCTGCAAACTCAGGTCTCGGTATGGTGCAAGCTCGGCCCACTGGGCTCTGCACCAGCTCAGCATGGGTACAGGGTGGGAGCTGGGCTTGGCACACCTTGGACTCATCCTCCCCAGCCCTGTGGATTGTTCAAGTGGCCACAGAGCCGCTTTGGCCATGCCCTGTTGGCCATCTCAGTGGTGCTTAAGCCTGTGGACTACGCAGTGGCTGCCGAGGTTGCATCATGTGGTGTTGGGGTTTGCAGAGAAGCTGGCAGGTTGCAGTGAGGACCAGTTTCAGCTCCTGCACTGTGCAAGGCTGCTAAAGAACACAGGCAGCAAAGTTGTTGCAGTAAACTAGTCTCTCAATCAGATGTCCTTGTCTTTTTACAAGAGTAAAAGGAAACAATAAAATCCTGAAAAGGAGGCTGTGCAAAGCGCAGACCTCATTGTTTACTTGCTGGGTCAGGAAAAAGTATTGATGATGCACATCTCTGCTTTTATGATTTAATCACAGAACCACAGAATCATGGAATGGTTTGTGTTCGAAGGGACCTCAAAGCCCATCCAGTTCCACCTCCTGCCATGGGCAGGGACACCTCCCACTGGATCAGGGGCTCCAAGCCCCATCCAACCTGGCCTCGAACACCTCCAGGGATGGGGCAGCCACCACTGCTCTGGGCAACCTGAGCACTCTCACAGCAAAACATTTCTTCCTAAGATCTCATCTCAATCTCCCCTCTTTCAGCTGGAAGCCGTTCCCCCTTGTCCTCTCCCTGCCCTCCCTGATCCAGAGCCCCTCCCCGGCTTTCCTGTAGGCATTTTGCCTACTCTTTATCTGCCTTTCAAGGACAGAAAGATGGAAATTGTTCCTGAGGGTCAGACATGACTACACTGGCATTACTTTGTGACACAGTATGTTTGTGTATCATGTTTCTTCCATTCTCTGAAAAAAAGCACGTTATGGTCATTTAAAAAGCCTAGCCTAATTATGAAATGAAACATCATAATTGCATTTATCAGGAGCTTTTTTCAATCAAGCTGCAACACACACTGCCAAAGTTTAATTGTTTATACAAGAGCCAAAATTGATATGACACATTCCCTCTGAACTGCCACACACAGTGCAGTAATTCATGCGGAGTTCAGTTACGCGACTGTGTTTGCGACTTTGATTTCAGAAACCACAAAGGCTACAAATACACTGGGTCTGGAGCTCAAGCTGAAGGGAGAGAAAATGAAAGACCTCAGTCCTACACCATTACTGAATGGCTTTTAACCCACTGGAGACAGGAAAAAACACCTTCCATGCAACAAAGAGAATCTTTGAGGGCCATTTCTTTATTCTGTTCTTCATGCTTACTCTTGCATTCCTGCACATTGCAAGCAGGCAGCTTACCACATTAGACACGGCATGGCAGCAGTGTGAACATGGCCAGGGCAGATTGACGAATTTTCTGATTTTATATCAAATTTCAAGCAGGGCATTCATATTACACTGGCAACATTATCTCCAGAGTCAGCTACACCAAATTACCTGCTGACGTAGATTCACACAACCATGGAATGAAACATTTCTCCCTAAGATCTCATCTCAATCTCCCCTCTTTCAGCTGAAACCCGTTTCCCCTTGTCCTATCCCTGCACTCCCTGATCAAGAGCCCCTTCCCAGCTTTCCTGGAGCCCCTTTCAGTACTGGAAGCTGCTTTAAGGTCTCCCCACAGTCTCCTCTTCTCCAAGCTGAACAAGACTGACTCAGCCTGTCCTTGGATGGGAGCTGCTCCAGCCCTCAGATCATATCAGTGAACTCCTCTGTCTTTGCTCTGACAGCTCCATGTCCAACTTGTGCTGAGGACTCCAGAACTGAACACAGGGCTCCAGGTGGGGTCTCACTAGAGTGGAGCAGAGGGGCAGAACCCCCTCTCTGGCCCTGCTGGCCATGCTGCTTTGGATGTGGCCCAGGATACAGTTGGCTTTCTGGGCTAAAAATATAAGTGTACCTGCCAAAATATAAGTGTAAATTTGACATAAACACATAGTTCCATTATGCACCAGAATAGAAAATGGAAAATGAATTGACAGGAACAGCCAATGTAATTATTTCTTCTGAAGAGCAGACACAGAGACTGGGCCAAATCTCAAGAGATAAGGAAAGTCGAGAACCACTTGAGCTCAGACAACAACAAATATATTTCCTGGGAGCTGCAGACACATTGGTTCCTCTTCCCATCCCTTCCACAATCACAGGAGGTGGCTGGCTGTTTTCATCAGCATCTCCATGTCTGAGGGACGGCAGTCATGGACGAAAATTGAGGAAGGTTGAACCAAAAGGTGTTTCTGCTTCAGTAACGCTGCCTGCTTCAGATATCTCTGTAGCTCTGTCACTGTGCTACAACCTTAATACTTCCATTTTCTCTCTCAACATCAAAAAAACTTTTCCCCTCCTTTTTTTAAAAAATCAATGATAAAATTTGCTTTTACGGTTTCCCTTGGTTATTTATTCCATATGTTCCCCTTTGACCACGAGGCTTATCTTGTGGAATTCTCAGGTATGGCTTTTAACTTCCAGTCTTTCCTAGGTTTTGATAGTATCTTCCCCTCTGAGGCCACGTTTTCACTTCCCTTTAACTTTCAAAACTGGAAGCTGCACACCCCACACCCAGCGATGGCACAGCACAGGTGAGGAGGACAGCACCAGCTTGTGTCCAACTATCAGATCACTCTTACAGCTCCTTCTACTTCCTCCACGTGTTCTGTGGCTTTGTATAACCGTGGCAGACCTAGAGAAAGTAGGGAGGAGAAAAGATGCCATCGGGGCATCCCAGCAGCACTGGAGGTGGTATAGAATCATGGAACGGTTGGGACTGGGAGGCACCTCAAAGCCCATCCAGTTCCACCCCCTGCCATGGGCAGGGACACCTCCCACTGCATCAGAGCCCCATCCAACCTGGCCTTGAACACCTCCAGGGATGAGGCAACCACCACTTCACTCGGGACTGCAGCAGCAAAGATCCACTTAATCAGCAGATGACCAGTGAGCACAGGACATAAGATGCAGAAGTTCATGCCTGCAGTGTAATTTTGCGTGTGGAAACCATAAACTCAGCTGAGTTCCCCAAACCCCCTTCCTGGGAACTTGTTCCCAAGTTTTGCGTTAAGCAACTTATTTCCATATGTGAAGAGTCCCAGCTCTTTCAGCTTCTTCTGAAATGACAAGGATACTTCAATTACCTAATCCTCTATCAGTAGTTCAGGATCAGACTCAGCCTGTGAGGAGCAGAGGCAGTCAACCCATCCATTTGTTTTGAGATGGGCCCTAAAGAAACCTTGCAGACAGTTCTACACTGCAGCACTTGAGTCTAGGAACCATATTTACCAAGTCTGCATTTCTTTTAACTGCTCATGGTTTGGATTACTAACCGATCTAGTGCTGTACCTCATTAACCATATTCCAGATCATCCAGTATCAACTTCACTGTTCATCTACCATGACCCCACGTGAAACACAACCAAGACCAGACAAGTACTTGCATTTTAGGTATAGAGGTACCCATGAAAATGTTTAATTTTTCCTAAGCATGTGTTTCAGTGGGGAGAAGAACAATGACCAGGGGTGCAAGAGAGCATAGATTTTTTCTTCTTTCTAACATTCAATATTCAGCAACCCATGTGGCACGTTACAGTGGCTTGTGGAAGGAATGCTGGTAATTTAGATTATCTTATTAGAAACACAGAATCATTAAGGTTGGAAAAGACCTTAAGAACAACCAGTCCAACCATGAATACCACTATGCCTACTAAACCATGTCCTGAAGTGCCACATCTACTCAATTTTTTAACCCCATTCAGGGATGGAGACTGTACCACTGCCCTGGGCAGCCTCTGCCACAGGTTCACCACTCTGTCAGGAAACTAATGTTTCCTCATATCCAGCCTAAACCTCTCCTAGTGCAACCTGAGGTCATTTCCTCTCATCCTGTAACTTGTTACTTGGCAGATGAGACCAGCACCTACCTCACCACAATCTCCATTCCAGGAGCTGCAGAGAGCAATGAGGCCTCCCCTCGGCCTCCTCTCTTCCAGATCAAACAACTCCAGATCCCTCAGCTGCTCCTCATAAGACCTGACTATTCAATTATTGCTATATTAAAAAACATTCTGCATGCCCTCAAGCTGCATTCATTGAGCTCTCTCTTCGTTTTGAATGATTCATGTATTATGGTATACTGCTAAAATGGACGTTCAGCATTTACAGACATGAAATGCCTCTATTTGTTTATATAACACCAAAACCTTTCCCACACACCTCTCCCTCCAGCACACAAGGAAGGATTTGCTTATCAGAGAAAGAGCAGTTACTGAGCTGCTAAATCCATTCTCTCTCTCACTCACACACACAACCACAAAAGGTTTGTTTATGGGTAAGAGGACAAACCATCCCTCGGTGCATACCTGTTGGTGTTATACTCTAAACCCCCAACTTCCTTGCTTGCCTGCAAAAGATCAAGAATTCCTGCTGAACTTCCGCTCTCTTTCTTTACTTTGGAATTGCGCCCTGGCTTTGCCTCTGTGTCAATGTGAAGCAAATCTTCATCTGACGAGTCATCACTCTGCAAAAAGAAGGAAATGGCTCAAAACCCCCAGAATCTCCCTAAGTCAACAAGAACATCACCAGAATTTCTGCTGCTCCTTCAAGAACGCAGGGCTAGCATTCATAATTTGCTTTCACATAAGAAAAACAGCAACAAAACCAGGTACAGAGGAAAAATCTGTCCTTGCAACCTGTCCGCATGGTAGATTTTTCTTTCCCCTACCAATCCTGGGAGAGTCAGCTTTGAGATCTGGCCCTGCACATGGGATCAAACCAGTGGTGTCTCCAGGTGTTGTGTCGCCTTCTCAGCCCCCACTCCTGTTCTTGGGCCATGACTCATGCAGCAAAAGACGCAAATGTGTGGCCAGATCTCTGTCTGCCAATATACACGTCAGGGCATGGGTCTGTGTCCAGCAGGACCATTAACAGGGCTAATTCAGATACAGGGACAGATCCACTTCTGCCATCCCTATTCCAAGAGAACAGGTTGATCTGACAGAGGAATGGGATAGACATGTACAAACAGCAGCATGAGACCACTGACAGCAGCTACCTGCATCCAATCATTTTTCTGGGGCCGGGATTTCTCTGCACTGCTGTCTAGAATATAAGAGAACTACTTCTTCCCCCATCAATGCCCTGCTTTCAGGTCTCTAAAAGTCCCGTATGGCTCACACTGCCAATCCCCGTTCTCTCCAGGCACCAGCCTCTCTCTTCAGGCTTCTGCAGAGGGATTACCAACATGTTCCCTGTTCTCCATGCAACAGATGCCAAGCATCATTTACTAACTGAAGCAGGGAGGTCTCCACTTGGTCTTCAATATCCCTGTTCCAAACCAAGATGGAAAAGACTCTCGTTCTTAGGGCCACACATTTCAGTAACCCACACTTCTCTGTTAACATGCTGGTTTGATTTTCCTGATCGGTTCAGATATGAATTTCTATGAACCACAGTCAGGTAAAACATTTAATTTTAATGTAATTTAATATCATTTCCTTTCCAACACTGACCTCCAGTGCTAACACAGAGCAAACTTAAGCCTGTGCCGTTTGGCTTCCTGAAGGTAAAGTAGCAACAGGCACTTTGACACTGACTCAAGTCAGGGACACACAAAAGCATCAGGTTGAGTCAAGGGCATTCTGGATGAAAGCCTGTAACAGGCAGAGGGAAACTCTAAGTGACAGCAAAAAAAATCTTTCACTGGCAACAACAGGTATTAAACAGCTTCGAGCAATGTGAGATGCCAAATGACATGAGTTCAGTTGTGTGAGCTTGACTCTGAGTTTTATCTGTCAAATGTGAACATGGAAATTTAACAGCCAGTGTTTAAAGCACATGGAGAGGGGGGGACACACACATGTTGGGGGCACAGCTTGGACAGACCCTGTGTCTGTCAGCAATGTAGGATCAAGCCTAGTACGACAGAAAACTACTTCTAATCCTTCCCACTCCTTTTTACGGCTTGCTCCTGGTCTGGTGGTTCTGTACAACTGTCTCGGTTGCCACGCACGCTTCCCACCAGGCCCAACTATGCAAAAGGAGCCCAAGCCACAGCTCCAGATTATGCTTAGTCCTTGCGCTATCTGAATGCTCCGTGTTCAGGGCAGGCTCTGATGGTGGAATAACGGAGAGGACATGACGGCATCCTGGCAGAACACTTTGCTATTGCTGTTAAGAGGCACACGATGGGCGCTTGCTTGTGACAGATACAATAATGACCATACCTTGTACGATACTGACTCCACCTTTGGCTTCTTAACAGGAGTGTGCTGCAGAGTGTCTTTTTTATCTGATAAAACTACATTAAAGAAAAAGAAAAACAACATCATTGTTCTTTGCCTTTCAAAATAAAGTCCTCTTAAGCTGTAACTTCTACAGCAATTCAACACCATTGATATTGGACTGGTAGTTGAGGTTTCTTTATCATAGAACCATGGAATGGTTTGGGTTGGAAAAGACCTCAAAGCCCATCTGGTCCCACTGGTCACTCAAAGCCCCATCCGACCTGGCCTTGAACCCCTCCAGGGATGGGGCAGCCACAACTGCTCTGAACAACCTGGGCCAGGGCCTCCTCACCCTCACAGCAAAAGATTTCTCCCTAAGATCTCATCTCAGTCTCATCTCTTGCAGCACAATATGATTCCCCCTCATCCTGTCCCTGCACTTCCTAATATAGAGCCCCCCTACAGCTTTTTTGTAGGCATATATAATATACCACATATATTTTAAAGACTAATTTGGGACAATCAACAGGTAAGACTTTGTTTTGTAGATACAGACAAAATGGGAAATCTCCTTACAAGGCAGTTCTCTTTTTGTAGTGTTCTTCTTCCTTCTGATTGGAAACTCATCAATTTTTAGTTCACCATCATCTGACACATATTCATATTCATCTCGTACAGGTTTTGCTTTATCTTCTTTAAAATTCTGCAGTGACCCAAACACACTTGTATTCACCTGGGTTTTGACTCCCTTTGAACTGAAAAGAAAGAATTACAGATCAGTAACAATATTCTGACAGGAAAACACCTTGCGAATTGACAGAGAGGAAGGCAATGAGTATCTTCATGTAAAAAGCTCAGTCAACTTGAATACTTTCAGCAAATCATAGAATTGTTGAGGTTGAAAAAGACCTCTCAGCTCATCCAGTCCAACCGTCAGCCCAACTCCACTGTGCCTGCTAAACCCCGGCCCCAAATGCCACCACCATCATCTCCATGTATGGAAACTCTACCACTGTCCTGTGCAGCCCATGTCAATGCTTCATCACTCTTCCAGTAAAGAGATCACAGAATCACAGAATAACCAGGTTGGAAAAGACCCACCAGATCGTCGAGTCCAACCATTCCCACCAATCCCTAAATCATGCCCCTAAGTACCTCATCCACCCTCACCTTAAACACCTCCAGGGATGGTGACTCAACCACCTCCCTGGGCAGCCTGTTCCAATGCCTAATCACCCTTTCCGCGAAAAATTCTTTCCTTATCTCAAGCCTAACTCTACCCTGGCGGAGCTTGAGGCCATTCCCTCTCGTCCTGTCCCCTGTCACTTGGGAGAAGAGCCCAGCTCCCTCCTCTCCACAACCTCCCTTCAGGTAGTTGTAGAGAGTAATAAGGTCTCCCCTCAGCCTCCTCTTCTCCAGGCTAAACAACCCCAGCTCTCTCAGTCGCTCCTCAATGCCACAGAAATTCAAATAATTTGACAAACAGATTTCTGTACGTACGGTTTATATCTCAAAATCTGATGCTGAGCTAGAGTGGCCTTGGTCATCTCCAAATGAGCACTATGCCATTTAAAACTAACTCGAGGTATATCGTGCAAGCACAATGCACACCAGCAGGGAATTCTGGTCTGCAGAGATCATCTAACAGTTTCTTAAAAACCTCGCCTGAGTCAGATCTGCACACCACCCACTTAATACAATTCGACAAGTAAGAACCTGCAGTACCAGAACATGAGACACTGCCTGGATATTGAAATCACTGCTCTGAAGCAAACCCCCAGCCTCAAAGGCAGGTCACTGCCCTTACAGCCAACTATGCTGAGTTCTGGCAAAATCAAGTTCTAGAGCAAAGAACTCTTCATGTAAAGTATTTTCTACATGGACCAAAAAGGCAAATTTTCATCTTCTTATCTAAAAAATATAAATAATGACAAGACTTTTTAATCTGCTTTTTTAATGTTGATGTGTATTATGTTTTTTCCTTACCCAAGCAACTTCTTATTGGAGAACGAGAATGTGAATTTGTTATCCTTATTTCCTGATAACGGGGTCTTTTCCGATTTATGCTCCTCTTCCATTTTGAGAAGTGAATCAGGTTTGCTGTTCTGAAAGGCAAAAGACCCGAAATCAAGTAATACAATTAGCTGAATGAGTCATTGCTATTTCAGATTCCCAGGTAACATCAGAGAATCCATCGATCCATATGCAATGAAGAGTACATTGCCCCAAATGTGGTGAGTAAAAGGCTCACACTCTTCCCTAGAATACATGACTCAGCGACTCATGCCCAGTCAAGAAGCACTTCAGCACTTCAGGGCAAAGGAGAGAATCTATTTGTGCCTGCAACCTCACAAATACCACTGCAGTTTATTCCCAGGCTCCACTTCTTGCACTCCTTCAGAAAAGCCTGAATTATGAATGTAACAATTTCATATGAAAGTCATTCAATGCAAAGGAAACTTCTGATTATTTTTTAAGCATCACCTTAATACTTCCCTAAGCAGTACTGGCTGTGGAATTAATTGGTACCTATTGATCTAATCACATTAACCGTGACTTTTGTTAAAACAAAAACATTAGCTGTCTCTAATGTTAATGATTCACAATTCATAGTAGTTTCCCCATGTGAAAATACATGTGATTTGTCTGGTTTTGGAGAATTTGTTTGCACCCTTGCCACCAGAAGTTCTCAAAGCAGGCAAAATCCAGACACCTGTTTCAATGTCACCATGTTTTAAGTGGTACCTGGAGAAAAAGCGTATTATTCTGTGAATGTATTTTACTCATCCTACACCAGCCCTCCAGGAAGGCAGGCTTTTGATCCATATGGCATAATTTAGATTTCACTAATTCACCTTCTATACCATTATTAGTTCTTGATTTCTCTAAAACAATGTTAAAGTTAGAATCACTGAAGAGATTGGCACTGAAAAATCTCACTATTAGCAGCGTTCCCACTGCCTTCACCAAGGGTAAGGGTGGACGATTCCTCATTTGCTTTTGAAGAAATCTCCCCTCCATCCCCCATTTCCTTTATCCACGATTACTTTCCACTCAAAATTCTTCCTTTAGGAACTGAAAACTGGCTCGCACCCGCTGTTTAGGTAGAGTTATGAACATTTCTTTACCCTTGACTTGTTGCCACGTGGCAAAGCCAGAAGCAGAATTTAACAGGAGATAAGTATTTAACAGGTAATATAATTACCTTATATTTCCATTTGGCTTCTGTTTTGCTTTTATTTTGCTCTCGAACTTCAAGTTTCTCCACCTCATTCTGCTTACCAGCAGTTTCCTTATTGGGAACACTTAAAACATTCTTGGCAGCCTGGGGAAAAAGTCAGCACAGAACCGTAATGAGGATGGAGTGCTGGCATGTTACTGAAACACATTTATTAGCTGGAATATAACATGAGATATTTTTGGAAACTCCTCTTCTGATTCATTCTTTCTGAATCCAGACATGAGATTCCATCAAATATTGCTGCTTCAGAGAAGGCAGAAGGTGAGCTGCATTTCTCCTTGACACCAGCAGACCAACATATGAATCTCCCTGCCCACTGCTCCGTGGACAGGTTTGCAAAACACATAGGAACCACTAGGAAATTCAGAAAGATTTTAGAAAAGATTTATGGATACTTCTTAACAAACGGCATAAAATACGTTACTCTGTCAGTGCCTCAATGAAATCCTGGCCCCTACTGAAGTCAGCAAAATTCACGTCGCATTAAAGGACGTCAGATTGAAACTTCTCCTACATGGGCAGAAATGGAAGCAAGCTGTTGTTTTTATCTTCATTCACTCATTCTACGGCAAAATCTCACATAAAGAAGATGCTTCAGAAATGAGTTCCTTCATCTCTGATAACCAATAATCAGAATCACAGAATGGTTTGGGTCAGAAGGGATCTCAAAGCCCAGCCAGTTCCACCTGCCCTTTCATGGACGTGGACAATAATGAAAATGCACACAAGAGTGCTTATAACACTTGAAATGAGGATGTTATAGGTGCAAGAGGCAAAGAAAAGGCATTAAAGACGTCTTTCAGTTTTTATCTCGCCTCAGTCTAGGCAGGGAACCAGCAGTAGCTTGCCAGACTCAGTTTGAATCAAACAAATCCAAATCAAACGAATAACCAAGCAATCAGTTAAATCGAATCAAGAAGATACAAAATGTGACAAGCCAGCATTTACAAAACTTTAACCTTCAGTGGAGACAGAGTTGTACACTGTGTTGCTCAAATTATGTTTTTCATGAGATATAAGAGTGATTTTTACCCCTATTACAATGACAGAAAAGAGAGAGGTTAACATGTGACCCACCTTCCCCTTCTTTGGCGTCTCGATCTTTGTCAAAGCCTCCTTCGTATGCGCCTCCAGCAAGTCGAGATTTGGGATGGCTGGCGGCGGGCTCTCTTTTGCCTTCTTTCCTTTCTTTTTGCCTTCTCCCTTAACTTTAGGTGTTTTGGGAGGCTTAGGGGGTTTGGGTGGCTTGGGAGGTTTGGGAGGTTTGGATGGCTTGAGTTGTTTGGGGGTTTTCACAGTTTTGGGAGTCTTTTTTTTAGGGAGTTTTTCTACCGGTGGGGGCAGAGGCGTCACTTGGACAGGTGATGGTGCCTCCTCTTTCTCCACAGGACAGATCTCCTCGGCATTCGTGTTGGCACTCGTGTCTGCTTTGCTGGCTTTCGAAGCGTTCTGTAGTTTAGCACAAAGCAGGGAGGCATTCAGACCCATTCAAGGCTCATATTAGATATTACCCCCCTTCCCTTTCTTAGGGAAACAAACCCTGAAGATCGCCCCTTCCATAATGGGGGAACTGCATCCACAGGTCAGGCTGGCCAGGGAATGAAGACCCCATCCCATGCAACAATAAAGCAGGGCTCACCACTAATTCCTGCCCCCAAAGTTGCTCAAACACAACTTTGGCCTGGAGGAACTCCAGCGGCTTCATAAGAACTGCAGCGCTCGCCAGGTTCTGTCATCAGGTAGGGCTGTTAAACGCGCTGCCCGTGCAAACAAATGTATCAAATGAACGACCTTTTGTTCAAAATGCCAACCAGCTCAATCACAAACCATTTCCATTTAATTCAGCTGTCATAAATGTAGCATGATCATCTTTCGCGCCCTCAGGAAAAATAATCAGTAAAATAGCAGCCCAATTAAAATTAACACTGTCTGACTAATTAAAAAGAAATTATTTTCTGCCTAACTTGCTATTCTGACAATCAGAAAACTTAAATACTACATCAAAGCGGATAAAAGGACAAGATATATTTCAATTTTGAGGTCTTCAGATATAGTTAGAAAAGGGATGGAATGTAATGCAGCGTCTTCTTAAAACAACTGAACACACTATGGTCACCACTAAGTGGAAGATGATGGCTCCATACAACCTCTATTTTTGGCAGGTTTTGGGTTGGTTTTGGGTTTTGGGAGTTGTATATAATTACTATTGCATCTGCTACAGCAACTCCACCTAGGAGCCAGCCAAGACCAAGGCTTCCAACTGGGACAATGTACAGGAAGACAGTCCCAAGTTCAGACAACGTCATAGACCAACAAACATAAGGCAAAAGAGTTACCACACAGGGAGCATGATCACAGGGACGGCAACAGTGTTCCTGGAGTTCTATCATATTTTGGGGTAGGGAGTGGCTAAAGGGAAAGAGAAAATAAGGATGGAGAGGGGGGTGTGGCCAGTCAAGCTAGTAGAAAGCGGAGGAGGAAGGTTGTAGGATAGGCAGACACGGCACAAAACTGTGGAGAAAGCAAACAGGAGCCCAGGATACGTGGTGAGTCAGCCACAAGTAAGAGTACTGAGCAGTCTCCCTGCTGCAAAACCTCATACGAATTCTTCTAATGAAGAGAGGGGAAAAAGATTCCTTTATTTCCAGTATCCATTTTACAGACTAGATCATTAGAAGATCCACAACATAGCATGAAAAGAGCACAAACCTCACTTAATCTTATTTCTTTGGCAAGGTCCTTGATAAGTTGTGCTGGTTTGAAGTTCTCTGGTAGTTCATCTTCATGCTCTGCTAATGCCTGAAACAGAACAAAGCCAGATTGCTGTTTCCATGCATGGCTTTTTAACAAAATGTAAAAATCCCCTCATTAAGTGACACATTTCTATTTTTCCTATGTACTGAAATCAACACTGACTGCCATTACCAGTCCAAATAAGGAAAAAATACACTTTTTCCCCCCCCTCTGGACACTACAGCAAATAGCTGTCCTGAGAAGACAATTACATCAACAGTCTTTTTTGGATATTATTGCTTTTTCACAACTGTAACATTGCTTTGCTCACACCCTTATAGGAGACTCTGTAGGAAATTCCTTTTCTGAATATCTATAAGGAGAGATTTGTGTCTTCAGTGTGTGTAACAGGCACATACCTTGTCAGCAGAGTGGCCTGGAAGCTCCCTGACAGGACCAACACCATTTGCACTCACCTGTCACTTAACACTCAAAGCTCAACTCTACCTAAATACCAGCAGCCTGACTTGCTGTGACTCACTACTTCACATCTGCACAGCAAGTGGAAAAAGAAATGGGGCAACATGGAGAAGAGAGCTTCCACAACAGAGAAGAGCTTCCACACCGGAGAAGAGCTTCCACACCAGCCAGTCCTTCTACAAGAAACCAGGGAGCAAGTCCAAGTTCAGGCTCGAGCACTGGGTTTCCGCAGTAGGGAGCCGCCAAATTTTCAGCTGGGACAGTCCTCAAACCAACCTAACTACGTACGTAACACTGTGTACTGATCCATTCTTAAAATGTCTGAGAATCCCAAAGCTGCTAGTTCATAGAATCATTGAATCGTTAACATTGGAAAAGATCTCTAAGATCACCAAGTCCGAGCCCTGTTCACATTTTATGACTGAATGGCCTTGTCTCCTGCAGCTAATTCTCCAAAACTTCAGGAGCAACAGGTGCGAGAACAATACTTTTGAAATTACTGCAGCAGGAAATTGAGGCTGCAAATCCCTCGAAGCCTTTTCTCCAACCACTATGTATTTCCTGGCTCAATTAACATGTCGACCTGCAGGAACTGGTCACCTTGAGAACACAAAAATGCAGGTATTGTTCTATATACACAACCTCTGCTTCATTTATTTGGCACGTGGAGGCCAGGTTGGCTGGGGCTTGGAGCCCCTGATCCAGTAGGAGGTGTCCCAGCCCACCGCAAGAGTGGAACCGGACAGGCTTTGAGGTCCCTTCCAGCCAAACCTTTCTATGATTCCATGATTCTATGAATATGCTAAGAGTCATAACAGAACATTCTCTCAGTACCCTTTTGGTCATGGACAGAATTGACTCTTCTAAAACTCCAGTGGTGCCTTTTTTATGCTGACTCCTCATGTGACACTGTGGAATCCCCTCTTTACCTGTCCACCCAATCCCTTCTCTTTGGGATTTTCAAATTAGCTGGTTTGCTATGGAAGTATTATTTGTTGTAGCATTTGCTCACTGTTCCAGTGACGGACAAATGTGAGGGACAGAACATTAAAGCAGGCTGCTTCTCCTACCTGTTTTTTAGTCCATGACCTGAAAGCACCGTTGAGAATTTTTGCTCCTTGAAGTAAATGAGCAGGAGGCTGCTGCCCAGCTTTATGCAAACCTGAGGAGAGTGAAAAAAAAGAACATTATTAAACACTGTGTTGTAGTTTAAGCTGAAGTAGAATTTATTTTCTGTCTTCAGCTAAGTCTAATCTAAGTAACTTCATTTTCTGAAAGTTCACTCTGTGTTTTTCTGACAGTTCCTCTCCAGCAATGATCATATGGGGCAGAATACGCTTATTCCTTTGGAAACCAAGGAGGTGGCACCTGCAGGGAGGGGCAAACAGGAGAGGTGGTCCCAACCTGACCAGCAGAAGATTCCAGCCCATGTACATAAAAGTGAGGGATCACAAGGGTCTCGCTCTCTTCTGTGGTGGCCAGCATCCAGTGAGGACCTCGTCTGTCTATTTGCCCCTGATCCTGGATCCGTGCATTCCTAAATTCAGTTCCTCAGCCCAACTCCCTCCTGGCCACGACCCATTCCCTCATGTCTGCTCTGCAGCGTTCGTGGTGACATATAGTCACCAAGGGGGAGGGTGGGGATGTGATCTCATATATTTGCATAGATTTTAGTACTTTCTATTATTTTAATTGTATTGTTATTATTATTTCATTAAAGCTGTAGTTTTAGTTTCTAACCCGCAAGGTTTTTTCCCCTCTCATTTTCCTTTCCCTGGGCATGAGGGGAAGATAATTGGGAGCCCAACTGCTCAGTTTTAGCTGCCGAAATCGGCCAGGCCAGGGCTAAACTGTGACATGCTGTCAGCAAATGTTGCTTTATATAAAGTCTTTAATTTGAAAAAGTTTAACTGTGAAAGCTAACTCTGAAAGCTGGAAACCACCAACGAATCCCTGTTGTAACTGGACAGTAATAAGGAGTATATTTACTGTGTCATAAATCCAACTCAGCCTTCCTACACTGTGCTCCTGTCAGTTATGTCTACACTGGCAATCCTTCCGGCTCCTTTCTTGGTCCCACACTCAAGCTAGCTTCCATGGCCACACATTCTAGGCTGTAGGAATAAAAAGGTACTGTCAGCAGCTCCTTGATTCTGGCTGAAAAAGCAAGTACCAATAGGTGGAAACAAAGGTTAGACTGGGCAAAGCATTTCACTTCTGCACAGGTCCAAGTATGCCTGAATGCTCCCCCTCACTCCAGATTCCATTCCGCTGGTCACTAGGGAGCCCCTTCCAGGACACACTCACAGGGACTCCTCACCTGCCTTCTTAATTAGACACATTTTTCTCGTTAATAAAAAGGATCTGGTGGTGTCTCTTGACACATTCCGTGATAAAAAAATAGAGGCAAAGAGCAAAGTGAGACTGAATCTGCCAAGATCACACGCACACGGGTGTTTGGATCAGCTCCAAAGGAATCTGACAGGGGAGATTTTGAAGTCCACAGAAAACTTGGCTAAAATTCTCAGTGCTCCTGCTGGCCACATCTCCGATGTTCCTGCAGCCTCGCATGTATGTGACCTGCCCAGGAACTTCACCTGGGATCCGCAGAGCGATGGGACAAGAAAATGCCACTCTACGCCTTGGGCTGACAGCGTGTCCAGACTTGACAGGTAACTAAAAACTAAACCAAATGTTGCACCATTCTGTGCCTCTGAGGCAACATAAATGCATTTTATGAAGAAGATGAAACCTTCCCTTAGGCACTGGTAAGAAGGGCAGTTAAGATCCCTCCTCGAGTGAGACAGTGGGACAGTAAGGGCAGAGCTGGACCAGACCAGCATGTTCTGCTGGTATGTTAGAAGTAATTTTCCCAGACTGATTTTTGTCCCTGTCCACCTTGTACGTGACAGGTCAGCAGAAACAGAGTAACTACCTCCCCCAGGGCTGAGCAACTGAGGCATGCAACAAAACGCAGCTTTACCTTTGAACGTCTCTAGTAGATGCTTTCCCATATACCAACATGCAGTTTCGAAGTTTGGAAACTGAGTCAGACTGACGATTTTCAATCGTCTTTCTACTTCATATGCCCTGCAATACAAAGCCACATGAACTTAGAGCAAAGCAGGTTAGAGGTCCATCACACGTGACAAGCGCTGCTTATAAACGCCCACAATTCACCTTGCAGTGCTTCACTTCTTTGTGCTGCAGCCACGTGTTCTGGCATCAGACCAAAGCAAAACGTAAAAATAACACTAGTAAGAAATGGTGGGATATAGGTGTGAGATAGCTGTATAGCATTATTCATCCAGCATCAGTGAAGAACTACTTGTGTTGTCTTACACAGGGCAGGTGGGGACTTACCCAGAAGAGGAACGAACCATTCTGGGGTAAAACTCCTGAGTTTTTAACAGTTCTTCCTTCAGGATTTGGCCACATCAACCCAAGCGCCTCAAACACCCTTCCATGCGCTACACAGTGGGTGTGAAAACAGCTTGGAATAATTCAGCACAGGAGAACATGGTCAAAAGAGACAAAGATGGGTACACTCTACTGCCCAGCAGAGCTAAATCATCATTACTGCAAATGTGGACTAATTAATAGGAGAGAGGATGGCCAATTTATCAGTTTATCCAGCCTAAAGAAGAGGAAGCTGAGGAAAGACCTTATCGCTGTTTACAACTGCGTGAAAGGAGGTTGTGGGCATTGGTCTCTTTGTCCAAATGACAGGTGACAGGACAAGAGGGAATGGCCTCAAGTTGCATGAGGGGAGGTTCAGACTGGACATTAGGAAAAACTTCTTCACTGAAAGGTTTCTCAAGCACTGGCAGAGGCTGCCCAGGGAGGTGACTGAGTCGCTCAGGGCTAGAGTTCAGTAGTGGGCAGGTACAGTGGGACTTGATGATCTCAAAAGTCTTTTCCAATCTATGGATTCTATGGATTCTATGATTCTATGAAAAACTGAGCCCCTCCCTCACTAGATTTCAAACACAGATTACCTCATCTGCATTTCAACACTTAGACTGTGTAGAAAATGTCCTGCAAAGGCCAGGCAGTCTACAGGTGTTAGAGTTGCATAAATCCAACCTGTAAGAGAAAGAGAAGAGTCTCAAGGATAAAAACCAGAATGACAATAACAAAGACTTTATTCACAATATGATGCTCATACTTAGCAACCTACTTTCTAGGTACCATATGGCTCTTCAGCCCAAGACAGCACCAGAACTAGTTAGATCTTCTTGTTATCCAGGACAAAAGCCCGGCCCAGGATGGTGCAATGCAACTCTGGCTTCAAGTCTCAGGACAACCTCCAGTGGCACAGACAGCGAAAGGGGACACACTGCTCACATGGCTTTCTTGTTACTGTGAAAAGCAGCAGCAGCGACACAGTGGCAGCTGCTGTCACATCACCATAAAAATGTCAGACAACTTCTGACACTGCCTTTATTCCAGTGTCAGGAACAGGTGCCTTCCAAACTTTTATTTTCATACAAAAATCTATTCAATTTAGTGAATCTCTATAAATTGCTTGGTGTTTATTCCACCATCTGCTCCACATATGGCCGTGAGGGAAATACCTGCTTTCCACTTTTTACAGTCAAGGTAAAATTCAAATGTGCAAACATTCTGTGCAAGAATATGCTCACACAAAACAACAGCATCACTAGATGCTGCCCCTGAAACACAAGTACCAGGGTTGTGACTTACACTGCCCAGATGTCTCAGCTGGGAGTATGGATGGAGTGGGCAGCGCATCATTTAAAGGCACAGAGAGGGAGAGGAAATCTCTGTCCCAAGAGACTACAGTTTCAACAGGGAGTGCTGGGAGCAGCAACACAAATGAGGAAATGTTCATGGTGAGAGGCAGGTGAGGGACAGGAGCAGGAGTAGAAATGCGTTCAATTAAAACTCTACTCTATCTGCTGATAAACTCCCCATCCTTATGAAGATCCTCCCAGAAAATAACAAAAACAAAATCCACCATCCCAAATCTGCAATGAAAGCCCAAGCGCACCAAGTCACTCATAAAACTTCTCACTACAAGAAGGGCATTGAGGGGCTGGAGCGTGTCCAGAGGAGGGCAATGCTGCTGAGGAATGGTCTGGAGAACAAGTCTGACAAGGAGCAGCTGAGAGAGCTGGGGTTGTTTAGCCTGGAGAAAAGGAGGCTGAGAGGAGACCTCATCACTGCCTACGGCTACCGGAAAGGAGCTTGTGGGAGGTGGGTATTGGTCTCTACTCCCAACCAACCAGTGATAGGATGAGAGGAGATGGCCTCAAATTGTGCCAGAGGAGCTTTAAATTGGATATTAGGAAATATTTCTTCACCAAAAGGGTTCTCAGGCACTGGAATGGGTTGCCCAGGGAAGTGCTAGAGTCTCCATATCTGGTGGCATTTAAAAGACAGGTAGATAAGGTGCTTAGGGATATGGTTTGGGAGTGGACAGGTATGACTGGACTCAGTTCTCAAAGGTCTTTTCCAACCAAACAACTTTATGATTCAGTAAGCACACACTCCCACCTCAGTGTCACAGGGAATCAATAACTGTGAAAAGGGTTTTGTGGGGAGTCATGGTCAGAAAGTAATCCAACATGAGTTCGCTGTTAGATGGCAAAAGAGAGAGAACTCATGAGTTACTACAACCCAGCCAGACCAAGAGCAGAACACTCTGCCTCCTCCTTCGTACTTTCTCAGAGAAAGCTGTCCCATCACATCCCTCGAGCATTTTGGACCTGCTCTTTCAGCAGCTCTAAAACAAGCAGGAAACCTCACCTTCACCAGCCTGCTCACCTGACGGAATGAAGAGCGTCTGTCCTTGTTTAACTGTGCATTTGTAACATTTATCTACTTGGTCTGCAAAAAACATCTCACTGTGGTTTGCTGCCGATTGCCAGCGTTCGTAAAGAGAAATATTTGCAGGGGCTGGTTTGATGAGATAAAATATCTTTTCTCCCTGAATTAGAAAACATAAAATTAGCAATAAGCAGCCAAAGCAAGCACTGCTGCACTGTCAGAGACTCATGCACATACTTATGTGCACACAAATATTTATCTAAAGAAATATATAGCATTACGTATTTTAACACTATTGAAATAAAATGTACTTGGCAGCTTCATACAGAACGGCTGAAATAATCACATCACCAGCTGACGACATCTGCTGCCATTTGTGGGACTGGTGTTGCAAAAGGTTTACAGTGCCAGATTCCACTATCCTGCAAAAGCAGGATGTCACACCTTAAGGGTCTTAAGCAACATATATGCAGAATGCATTACACAATTATTAAAATCCAAACAGACTGAAGACACACAGACAACTTCACATTCCAAGTAGCTTCTCTGGTGCTTATGACAGTGCACCCACTCTGTGCATTTCCTACGGATACTGTTGGGAAAAAAAATCCTGAGACCTGAATTTTTGAGAGGATTTTAGGCTGATCTTTGCATATAAAACTGAGTTTGTTATTAGATACAGCACAAAAACCTGACCGCTCACCTTCAGCACATGGTACCATGCAGAAGCTCCTCCCGAATCTATGTGGAAATCCGTGTAGCTGTCCTTCACGCAGATCAGGCAGTACTTGGTGACTTTTGGCTTAGCCAGAAGAGCATCGTCAGGCCAATAGTTTTCCACCCAGGACAATTTCTTAACTATATCCGGAGGCTCTACGAAACTGGACATCCTTTCAGAGAGAATGGACAACAAATATGCAGCTTTTTAGGGAAGGATACAACAAGAAGCAGCATGGGATCTAACACTGGCACAGCACTCTGAAGCAGCTCCATACATGTCCATGGAAATGCTCTGCAGGCAAGGAGAACTGCCTACAGACAGAGGTTTAAGGCTTTTCAACTTTAATGACTTAGCAGCGATCCCTTGACTTCTTGCACCAGGAGCATTTATGACCACGTAGATGCTGTCGCCGCCTTTTGCCATGCAGGCTCAACATGTACGTTAACCTTGTTGGTTATCATCAACAGCGCTGATATCACAGCCACTTTTCCAGCCCTTTCAGAAGGAACATGAAATGTGCACTCTCTTACAGAAATGCTCTGGCAAACCTTAAAAATTCACACGTTTAGTATTAAAAATCCTAATAATAATGATGTTAATACATAAGGACTAAATAAGTCTTGATATGATTTTGAAAATGTTTTGATCTAGATTGACAAAATGACATGAAGAGCTCAGAAGAAGGAAAAAGTGTGACTCTGGGTGATAATGTGAATGTATTTAAAATAAAATACCTGTAATATTAATTTATATCATTTATATAAAAGAACATATTTATTTACATTGAGCACCTCCCATCCGAGGACAGGCTGAGAGAGACGGGGTTGTTCAGCCTGGAGAAGAAAAGGCTCCCAGGAGACCTTAGAGCAGCTTCCAGGACTGAAAGGAGCTGCTGGAAATCTGGGGAGGGGCTCTTAGTCAGGCAGTGCAGGGACAGGATGAGGGGAATGATTTTCAGCTGAAAGAGGGGAGATTGAGATGAGATCTCACAGAATCACAGAATCACAGAATAACCAGGTTGGAAGAGACCCACTGGATCGTTGAGTCCAACCATTCCCACCAATCCCTAAATCATGCTCCTAAGCACCTCGTCTACCCTAACCTTAAACACCTCCAGGGACGGTGACTCAACCACCTCCCTTGGCAGACTGTTCCAATGCCTAACCACCCTCTCCGTGAAGAACTTTTTCCTAATCTCAAGCCTAAATCTCCCCTGGCGGAGATTGAGGCCATTCCCTCTCGTCCTGTCCCCTGTCACTTGGGAGAAGAGGCCAGCTCCCTCCTCTCCACAACCTCCTTTCAGGTAGTTGTAGAGAGTAATAAGGTCTCCCCTCAGCCTCCTCTTCTCCAGACTGAACAACCCCAGCTCTCTCAGCCGCTCCTCGTAAGATTTGTTCTCCAGCCCCTTCACCAGCTTTGTTGCTCTTCTCTGGACTCGCTCCAGAGCCACAACATCCCTCTTGTGGTGAGGGGCCCAGAACTGAACACAGTACTCGAGGTGCGGTCTCACCAGTGCCGAGTACAGGGGGAGAATAACCTCCCTGGACCTGCTGGTCACGCCGTTCCTGATACAAGCCAAGATGCCATTGGCCTTTTTGGCCACCTGGGCACACTGCTGGCTCATGTTCAGTCGGTTGTCAACCAACACCCCCAGGTCCTTCTCCTCCTGGCAGCTTTCCAGCCAGGTTTCTCCTAGTTTGTACCTCTGCTTAGGGTTGTTGTGCCCCAAGTGCAGGACCCGGCATTTGGCCGTGTTAAACCTCATGCCGTTGGTCTCAGCCCAGCAGTCCAGCCTGTTCAGGTCCCTTTGCAGAGCCTCCCTACCCTCCAGCAGATCGACACTTCCACCCAGCTTGGTGTCATCTGCAAACTTGCTAAGAGAGGACTCAATGCCTTCATCCAGGTCGTTGATAAAGACATTAAACAGGACTGGACCCAGGACTGAGCCCTGGGGAACCCCACTTGTCACTGGCCTCCAGCTGGATTTAACTCCATTTATCACCACCCTCTGGGCCCGGTCATTCAACCAGTTTTTCACCCAGGAGAGTGTGCGCCCGTCCAGGCCAGAGGCCAACAGTTTCCGAAGCAGAATGCTGTGAGAAACTGTATCAAAGGCTTTACTGAAGTCCAGGAAAACCACATCCACAGCCTTTCCCTCGTCCAAGAGTTTAGTCACTTGGTCATAGAAGGTGATCAGATTAGTCTGGCAAGACCTGCCTTTCATGAACCCGTGTTGACTGGGCCTGATCACCCGGTTCTCTTGCAAGTGCTTCATGATCGCACTCAAGATCACCCGCTCCATGACTTTCCCCGGTACCGAGGTCAGACTGACAGGCCTGTAGTTCCCTGGATCCTCCCTGCGCCCCTTCTTATAGATGGGCACGACATCAGCCAGCGTCCAGTCCAGCGGAACCTCCTCAGTCATCCAGGACTGTTGGAAGATGATGGAAAGGGGTTTGGCCAGCACATCTGCCAGTTCCCTCAAAACTCTCGGGTGGACTCCATCCGGCCCCATAGACTTGTGGGCGTCTAGCTGGGCAAGCAAGTCTCTAACCACCTCCTCTTGGACCTTGGGAATCTCATACTTCTCATCCAACCCTTGGGGTTGTGCACAGAGGGAACAATTTTCCTTACTGTTAAAGACTGAGGCAAAGTAGGCATTGAGCACTTCAGCCTTGTCTTCGTCCCCTGTTACTGTTGTTCCCTCTGCATCTACCAGGGACTGGAGATTCTCCCTAGCCCTCCTTTTGCTGTTGACGTATTTGCTATCTCAGGAAGAAATGTTTTGCTGTGAGGGTGGGGAGGCCCTGGCCCAGGTTGCCCACAGCAGTGGTGGCTGCCCCATCCCTGGAGGGGTTCAAGGCCAGGTTGGATGGGGCTTGGAGCCCCTGATCCAGTGGGAGTTGTCCCTGCTCACAGCAGGTGGTGGGACTGGATGGGCTTTGATGTCCCTTCCAACTTAAAGCACTCCACAATTCTATGATTCTATGTTTCTATATTGCATATATTTATTTGCATAGTTTATATATTAATATAGAACATACACAATACATCACAGCAAAGATAATGTAGTGGCATGATAAACAGGTACTAAAAGTGTTTCCTTTCAGAATGTACTCAATTTTATATTTAAGTAGTCTAAAATTTGGATTAATATTTGCAGGGGGTGGAGATTCATTGTTGGACACTCTCAGATATCACATCAGTGAAAATATCTGCACTTCAAACTACGTTTAAATGCCCCCATGTCTCATTTATGCTACTGTCAAGCACTGATAACAACGGCTCCATTTAAAATGGCAGGGGAAGATGGAGCAGTGCATTCAATTAAAGCATCACTGTCTGTGCTAAGAAATAAAATATTTGCTAGTTAATGTCTAAATTAGCAGCTTATGACTGACAGCTCCAGCAGCCCTTCCGAACAGAAGACCTCCCGTCATTCTAGAGAATGACAGAAAGCTAAAAAAACCTCAGCTGAAGATACTGGTAATCTTGGAAGCCCGTAATTACGAGAAATGCTTTCTGCAGGAATGGGTGTGCACTACCAAAACACTAATGACAGAGCTAAAGGTAACAGCTTTAAAATAAATGAGCATGCAATTATTTATCAGCCTCCTACTCTAGGGCTACTCAAAGTCTTCTTGCTAAAATGGAACACTCATCAAAACAGCCAATCTTTATTTTCATCTTGACATTCATTGTCTTTGGGGTAGTGTTCATACATAAAGGAATCTTTTCCTGCTCTGACACTCCCTTCCAGAAGTACCAGCCACCCAGGATGACCAGAACTGTACAAATTGAGCTGCTCAGCTCCACGAATTATAAAGTGGTTTGGGTTGGACAGGATCTCAAAGCCCATCCAGTTCTAACCCCCCTGCTATGGGCAGGGTTATCTCCCACTACACCAGGTTGCTCGAAGCCCCATCCAACCCCTAAATGTTCCATTCTGGTAGGTGGACGCTGCTGGCACAGCGATGCCGATGACGTGCAGATGTGGGTTACCACAACGCTAGCCCCTTTCGACTGCTATATACCATTCTCACAGAGCAAACAGCATTTTCATCTCCGTGCTTTGACTGAACTGCCTGCATATGGATGACACAGAGGAGACACAGAGCAGCAAGAAGCCGCTATTCAACAGTCAAAGCACTGGGAACCAGTGAAGATGGAGGTTGTTCAAACTCCCCCAGCCAAACCCCACCGCGCATTCCAGACACCGCTCAGTGCAGCAGGCTGGACTCTTACCTTGTGTCCGAGAACTCCAGGTTGGTGACGTTGAGGACCCTTTTCCTGTTTGTACTGTAGTAGTAATCCACAAATTCCTTGAGCTTCATCTTGCAGTCCTTCTGTTTGGTGACATCAGTGACATCAACGCTCCTCTCTGGTCCTAAAAATTCATTCAGTGAAAAAGAGAGGATGAAAGGCAGCCTGAATTGCCCCATGCTGTATACTTGGGGGTGAGCTAACAGTTCAAGAAACATCTCCATCTTTGGATTTTCTCATTGTCTCAGCTTTTGCTTTTCTTCCTGGTTGTTCATGCATGCACACATATACATAGATCTATAAAAGATGTGTATATACATCAAATGTATATGCATAAGCCAGAGCTTTTGTATTCATGCCCCAACATAACTATTCCTCTATTTTGTATTGTTAAAAGATGTTATTTTCAATCTATTCATTTCATTACAGATTTATTTGCATAGTGAAGATTATATGGAAATACTTACATGTCTACAGGCAGCCCTACCCCCACGCTGCAGGAGTCTCTGATAGTAGAAAGTGTAATCCTGCACAAACCTTGTCAAACTGAAATCCCAACATTGTAAGGTCTCTTATGCACTATTTTAATTTTTTTTTGCTTACAAAATCTGTACTTGTTGTGGTTTGAGCTAAATTAGAATCAGTTTTCTGACTCTAACTCAGTCTCGTCTAAGTAACTTCATTTTCAGTATGTTTTTCTGACAGTTCCTCTCCAGCAGGGATCACACGGGGTACTGGGATGCAAAAAGGCCAGAGCTTATGCTTATTCTTAAGGAAACCAAGGCCATCCTGGAGCTGGTGGAGTCTTAAGAGAATGGGAGGGAAAGGGTGGCACCTGAAGGGAGGGGCAAACAGGAGAGGTGACCCTGACCTGACCAGCAGAGGATTCCATCCCGTGTACATCACACTGGGGATAAAACTGAGAGATCACGAGGGTCTTGCTCTCTTCTGCAATGGCCAACATCCAGTGAGGACCTCATCTATCGGTTTGCCCTGATCCTGGATCCGTGCATTCCTGCATTCTGTTTCTCAGCCCAGCTCCATCCTGGCCATGACCCATTCCCTCGTGTCTGTTCTGCAGCGTTTGTGGTGATGGAGTCATCGGGGGGTGGGATGGAGGGGAGCGTGATCTCATATATTTGTATGTTTTTTATAACACTATTATCATTGCTGTTGTTGTTATAATTATTATTATTGTTATTATTATCATTATTATTATCTCATTAAAGCTGTAGTTTTTAGTTTCCAACCCACAAGTCTTTTCCTCTCATTTTCCTTTCACTGGGGTTGAGGGGAATGGAATTAGGAGTCCAACTACACAGTTTTAGCTGCCAAAATCAGCCAGGCCAGGGCTAAACCGTAATAGTAACCAAGGAGTATTTTGGCAGAAAAATTTGTATTTTCAACGACATATTTCATGTGAGCCATGAAAAAAAAAAAAAAGACTTTTTGTTATTTTATCCCAAACTCCACCTATCACAACTCCATCCCCACCATAGCAAAGTATGGAGAATGAGTAGCTCGTACTTACACATCTCCTCAAACAGTCCTCGATGGGCACAAACCTCCACTGTCAATGCTAACATTAGTCAGTTGGTGAAATTTAACACTGGGCACCAGCAGAAAGTGAGAGCTTTCTGGAGTCGCCATTGCTAAGTGAACTCTTACTCTTTCTGCAAGAAAAGCATCTCTCCAGTCCTTCTTCCCTTCGGTTTTAATTTGCCTTAGTTTTCATCTCCCAGTGTTCCATTCATAGCTTTTTTTCACATTAGGAGAGGAAAAAATAAATCAATGTGTTTTTA
Source organism: Clamator glandarius (assembly GCA_033459285.1). NCBI lineage: Eukaryota > Metazoa > Chordata > Aves > Cuculiformes > Cuculidae > Clamator > Clamator glandarius. The sequence continues at coordinate 5,748,995 of JAUNZM010000089.1, read as the reverse complement.
CATGAAAAGCCAGAGCAGTAACGATGCATTTAGCAGTCTTGGTTGTGTGGTTTGTCCACTACTACTCAGTTTAGATTGTTTCTAAAACACATTCTAGGTCCAAAGCAATAACCTACAATGAGGAATCCCTGCCTGGGAGATCCCGTCCAGGCAAACTGACCCCAGGGCAGTTACATCAGCATGGACTTGCTCCGTTCACTCTCAAAGCCCGCACCAGCTCCAGGTTAAACAACCTCTTCCCTCTAGCTATTCCCTAACTGTTTTCTTGGAAGGGTGGATTATTTCAGCTGGAGGCTGAGGAAGCCAGCAGAAGAGGAGCACCCTGTTCATCCATGAACACCTGTTAAGTGTAGCACACCACAGAATCATGGAATGGTTTGAGTTGGAAGGGACATCAAAGCCTATCCAGTTCCACCCCTGCCATGGGCAGGGACACCTCCCACTGGATCAGGGGCTCCAAGCCCCATCCAACCTGGCCTTGGACACCTCCAGGGACGGGGCAGCCACCACTGCTCTGGGCAACCTGGGCCAGGGTCATCTCACCCTCATTATGAAGAATTTCCTCCTTATGTCTACTTTAAATCTGCCCCTCTCCAACTTAAAGCCATTTCCCCTCGTCCTACCACTACAAGCCTTCGGAAAAAAGTCCCTCCCCAGCTTTCTTGTAGCCCCCTTCAGATATTAGAAGGTCAGGCAAGAAGATGGGTAAGGAAAATACGTTCCCTGTAGAAGCAACCGGATAGAGAGAACAATAAAATCAAGGGTCCTGAATTCTCCTTTATTCACAAATCACGGAATGGTTTGGCCTCAAATTAGAGACAGGAGGATACTAAAATGAATCTGAATGACCAGCAGCAATGAAAACAGCTCTCACTGACAGCAGTGTTAACCCATTTAACCCATCTCAGTCTAGGGATCCCTTTGACACAAAGCGAGTCAGCATGGATCAGTTAAGACCTGGCCTGAAGAAACAATTTTCTCAGTGCTGAGGAATACAGTACGGTTTGGCTCGGGCTCACTGCAAGAAACAGGAGTTGGTACAAGAAACAAGAGTGACAGAACTGCTAATTACAAGCTACCACTAATAATGAAGTCAGCATAGCTCAAGACATAGATAATATTTTACAATATACTTTACACTTTTAAATACAGATAATAAAAACCTCTGTTTAAAAATCAGGTGACCTCCAAATCATACACCACCACGTGCATGTGAGATACCCACCGACGTAGTTTTCAACATCGCTGACATAGAATGTGGGCGCAGGTACGCACAAACCCAGGCCATCCTTCTTTGGGACAAGGATGGGCTCTGCAAAGCCATTTTCTTCCAAATACTCTGGCGTTAGTTGGCTGCCTGGCACTTTCACAACTATATCTTCAGCACTGAAAAAGTAAACACAGATTCAGTGGTGAAGCACTTTCACACATCTTCTGTATTTCACGATCAAAAAGAAAAGGTTACGAATAAGCAATTATATACAAATTAGGTCTATAAGACAAAAGCCAAAAAGACATTTATTGCAAAGCACACAAGGCACACTAAAACCATCCAGAATAAATTCAGTCAAGCAAAGGACGCACAGGAAAGACATGGATCTGTTGGAGCAAGTCCAGACAAGGCCATGAAGATGATCTGAGGGCTGGAGCACCTCCCATTTGAGGATAGGCTGAGAGAGTTGGGGTTGTTCAGCCCCAACCGCTGGAGAAGAGAGGGCCTTAGAGCAGCTTCCAGTACAGAAAGAGGCTCCAGAAAAGCTGGGGAGGGGCTCTTGATCAGGGAGTGCAGGGATAGGACAAGGGGGAATGTTATTCAGCTGAAAGAGGGGAGATTGAGGTGAGACCTTAGGGAGAAAAAAAATTCAGTTTCTGAAATTAAATATGAAATTAAATTCTCCAAATATCGGAAGAAGTTTGGTGTTTGCAAAGTCTGTTTCAACAGTTTCCAAAGATTCCTCTAAAATAATTTGTCATTTATAGAATCACAGTGTCACGGAATGGTTTGGGTTGGAAGGGACATCAAAGCCCATCCAGTTCCAACCTCCTGCCATGGGCAGGGACACCTCCCACTGGATCAGGTTCCTCAAAGGTTCATCCAGTTCTTACAATTCAGGATTTATTTGACTAATGCCTCTATTAAAGAACCAAAAAGCAAATCACCACTCTTACAAATGGCTGTGAAGCAGCCTAATAAAGTGTGGAATATGTCACCTAACAATTAGCACTATTCACTACCCCAAACAAGAGAGCCTTTGTCGCTGCAGCAACTGAGGATGTCATTGTTCTTCTTTTCAAGATGGAGACTTCAGCAAAATCACCAATGCTTCTGAGAACTGAGTAATTCTATCCAAAAAATTAGTTAGTTTCTTATGCAGGGAAATGGTTGTAGGGGCCAAACACATTCTTGTTCTTGTCCTCACACAGCCTAGCTTCTAGGGAAATCCAGAAGAACTGGGCTCAATCAAGAGGAGATTTTAATATGATTACACAAATATAAAAAAGCAAGAGCCTGGGCCCTCTGCAATCAGTTGGAGCGAGTCCAGAGGAGGCCACAGAGATGATCCGAGGATTGGAGCACCTCCCATCCGAAGCCAGGCTGAGAGAGATGGGGTTGTTCAGCCTGGAGAAGAGAAGGCTCCAGGGAAACCTTAGAGCAGCTTCCAGTACTGAACGGGGCTCCAGGAAAGCTGGAGAGGGGCTCTTGATCCGGGAGGGCAGGGACAGGATGAGTGAGAACATTTTTCATCTGCAAGAGGGGAAATTGAGATGAGATCTTGGGAAGAAATGTTTTGCTGTGAGGGTGGGGAGACCCTGGCCCAGGTTGCCCAGAGAAGTTATGGCAGCCCCACCCCTGGAGCTGTTCAAGGCCAGGTTGGATGGGGCTTTGAGCAACCTGATCCAGTGGGAGGTGTCCTTGCCCATGGCAGGGGGTTGGAACTGGATGGGCCTTGATGTCCCTTCCAACCCAAACCATTCCATGACACTGTGATTCTATAAATGACAAATTATTTTAGAGGAATCTTTGGAAACTGTTGAAACAGACTTTGCAAACACCAGGGCTTTGAGGGCCCTTCCAAACTCAAAACATTCTGTACTTCCATGATTCTATGATAACACAGCCCTCATTTAAACTCCACCGTTCTGTCCTATAACAAGCTTTCAACAGGAGCATCGTTCCCTTCACAAGAACTGGGTAAATCTGCTTTACCTCAACAGTCGCCATCACACACACCACTGAACAACCTACCTTGGGAAAGTACGACTTCGAAGCTCCTTTATAAAGACTTGGCTCCCATTCTGTACAGGTTTGACCTCTGTCGCCTGCCCAGTGTCGTGCTTATGCCAATTTCTTTTCTTTTTCACTGGAAGAGAATGAGTTGGACAGTACCGCATGTTAAGTGGAGGTAATTATTCAGACACTGGAACGAAGGACAAATCTTCCTTTCATTTCTTCCATGAGCAGAGAAGAGGGAACCCCCACTATGCTGCACCGCAAGTTTTAATATCGCTCTCAATTCACCATTAGACAATTATCCTGTAGCCTGAAGATCTATTACATGCTGAACAGTGTTCGTTTTGTAACATAAGGGCAACCAGACGGATAATTACCGCACTGCACAGCTACCACAGGCTTTATGCAAACACAGGCTGTGGACATTCTGTACTTGCTAGACTACACACTTCATCCTTATCATAAAAACTCCTGGAAAGTCACTTTTCTGCCTACTCAGTGCGCGGTTTGGATCATTGTGAATGTATTTGCCATTAATTACCTGGGTCTACAGGTGTGTCCAGCAGTGGCAGATGTGATGGGCTTTGAATTTTGCTCTGCACACAGCATGCACAGGGACGGGAAAAGGAAAGGAAGGGAAAAAAAAGATGTAAGGGCACCACAAATGCAATTTGTAGAACTCCTCTTATTCCTAGGTTTGGAAAGGCGAGCCTGAAGATGGTAACAGCGTCCTGAGGGCCTCTTGGCTGCGTTCCCCACGAATGAGACACACAGGCAAGTTCATCAGGGAAAAGGGTCAGCTGACACAATCACGAATTGGTCAGTCAAATGTTTGTGTTCGCCTTGCCTCTCTGACTGCCAGAGAACGCAGAGCAAGAAAAATTGGCCCCACTTTCTCTCTTAGTCGGCACTCTCCCTCAGCTGTTCCCACTTCCACAGTCTGTCCAAACACACTCATTTTGAGAGTAAGCTGATTTTGTCCCAAGTGCATATTCCTACCATTTCCAGCCTCCGTTAGTAAGACTTTCATATGTCATGACTTTCTTCTATTTCTCACCCTTGTTTTAACTCACGAAACTCAGTATTGTACCCCAAAACCAAGAGCTCGGGCTTTTCTTACAGTTCCAACCAGCTAAGGAAGGAACCAGACTCCTCAGTGACCACGTGTAGACGGCACTCTCTCCTCACTCTTTGCACATGCAAACACACACAGATCCACATGGTCCTTCATTAGGAAAGGAATCAGGAGGCCAGAGCTATGAGCCATGAGGTTCAGAAAAAGGAAACTGCTTTCCTGACCACAACTCTGGAATAACTCAAGTAGCGACATCTCCCAACAAATCCATCCCAGGTTTTGCACAAAGCATGGTGAGTTTATTAGTTCCATGCAGCTCTCCAGCCTAGCTGGATATATTCATTAAAGCTGCTAGTTCTTTATCTTAATGACTCTCAGGCTTAGTGTATTATTCAATGCTCCTGGTAACAAAGGAAACAAGCCCTACATGAATGCCAAACCTTCCTCCTCTTCTTCCCTTCCCAACGGCTGCCTCCTCCCCCTCTCAGCAGACTCAAACCAACACCAAGACTCTTTGCCTAAGTCCCAGTGACACAGGTGCCACTTGCCACAGTGAAAATTAAAGAGCTTATCATATTAGCGTTAGCTTTTGTTACACTTCAGAGAGCACAGAGTGCCGAGAATTAAAAGTGGCAAGTTAGTGTTGAATTAAGAAATTCACTGCAACTCTTCAAAAAGCCCCAGGGAGCTACTTTCCTTGGCACTGAGCACCAGCAGGCAGCCTCCTCTCACAACCACTACTCCCATCCATCTCTCACGACTGCCTCTCCCATCCACCTCCCAAAACCACCTCTTCCATCCTCCTCTCCCATCCAACTCTCGTGACCACCTCCCCCATCCACACTTCCCATCCTCCTCTTCCCTTCAACTCTCTGGTCTACCTCTCACAACCACCTCTCCCATCCACCTTTCCCATCCAACTCTACCATCCACCCCTCAGGCAGAGCCAACAGTGTATCCCTGACGCTGGAACGCTCCCCAGGAGGTGTCATCTCCTGGCCAGCTGCTGTGGTTCCTTACATTACATCGAACAATCGACATTTGGCCCGTTTTCAGTCATTCCCTTTATGTTTCATCTCTACCACGAGTACCACAGCAAGGATTAAACCCCCATTAACATGTGCATCTAACACTTGCCTTGCCCAGAAACATTACTTTGTCTTAAATGATTACAGATTCTTTTCCTGTAGAACTTTCTGATCCAAATTTGACTATTGGGAAGTAAAACCAGCTCCTGCAGAAAACTCTCCTGAGGAAAGAGGGAATGGGTTTTTATGCAAACTGTATATCAAAAACAATAATTCTGGACTTCAAAGGTATAGATACAGTAGTTCAAATGTATTTATGAAGCAGGAATACCTAGAAGAACCCAGTTAGTTCTCCATTGATTTATAATAAGGCCTGGAGAAGGGGAGCCACCAGGGAGACCTTAGAGCAGCTTCCAGTACTGAACAGGGCTCCAGGAAAGCTGGGGAGGGGCTCTGGATCAGGGAATGCAGGCTCAGGATAAGGGGAATGGGTTTCACCTAAAAGAGGGGAGATTGAATCTTAGGAAGAAATGTTTTCCTTTGAGGGTGGGGAGTTCCTGGCCCAGGTTTCCCAGAGCAGTGGTGGCTGCCCCGTCCCTGGAGGTGTTTAAGGCCAGGTTGGTTGGGACTTGGAGCCCCTGATCCAGTGGGAGGTGTCCCTGCACATGACAGGGGGTGGAACTGGATGGGCTTTGAGGTCCCTTCCAGCCCAAACCATTCCATGATTCTACGAAAGGTTGTATCTACTCAAAAATAGTTTTAGCCTGACTTTGGTTTGTTTGCATTTATATAACTTCACCGATTCCAAAGAATCTCTCCTGTTTTTCCCTGCTGCAAATGAGGCAGCAATCAAACTGAACACTTCAGATCATGTTATGAAAATGAGCCAAGCCTGCCTAAACAAAGCTCTCACATTTTATTTAAACGATGTCAGAAAACACTGTGGGAATGGGTGCAATTTCTCCCAAAAATGAGTCCCTACCAATGGCATTAAACCAAAATGGCTTCAAACGTCTGATGACGGGAACCAATCTTCTGAAATCGTAGCCACTAAGCCACACTGGTGAAGTGGAAAAATGTAAGAGGAAGAAAATGATTTTTAAATTTGACATCTGGAAAACATAGATTGCGGAATGCATGCTCCAGAAATACACGTATATTTTTAAATCCAGACGAGTTGCGTAACAGACAATTGGTGTCTGTGTTTTCCCCCTAGCTAATCTTGCGATAATTAAATCCTCCCGGTGAACTACTGGCTCTGGAACAACACTTCCTCTGTTATTTCAGAGCTGATAGTGCTAGATAACAAGTTTAAACATATATTGTAGTGCTTAATAAACAAATGAAAACGCTCGTCTCGCAGAAGTCCCGGCAGAGCCCGAGTGCCGTGTCGCAAGACACCCTGCATACAAATGCCTGGCAGAATAAATGCATTAAGCCAAGCTGCTCCTGCCTTCATTTCATCGGTCCTTTAACTTCTCTGGCCTGTTGGGCTCCGCAAGGAGGGGCTACAGGATAATGGTCTCATTTTTCAACAGGATCCATGGCTTGGAGTTAATGGTGAAAGTGGCCAAGCAGCCTGAGAATCTGCCATCTCCCCCTTTGCCACAGCCCAAAGGGCGAGCATCGACAGATATTGTTTAAACACCCTTGGATCGGGTACACTCGGCTACTCTGGCAATTGGTCTTGCACATCATTAAACTTTCTGCAATGCATTTGAAGGGAGCAAACAAAATCCCAGTGCTGCACTGCAGACTAATGTCATGTTCTGTATCCCTACCACACCAATAACCTCCTGCATCCACAGGGCTCTTAACGTGCAGCAGCGCTTTCTGCCATGCCGCACCATGCAGGCTGAGGGACAGACTGCCAAGTTGGATTTTTATTCAGATACAAAGAATTTGATTGCTAAGATCCTTCTTCAGGCATCAGAAGACTATTGTTGATTCCACTCTCCCTGTCTTAACTGTCACAGTAAACTTATAATTGACATATTGAACTGATGTTTCTGGAATTATATGATTACGCCCCACAGTTTTTATAGAATTGATATTTAATTCCTGATTATAGACTTGTTCTGTCTGATACTTTTCCCCTTGCAGTGAGAAGTAGCTGCCTTTCATCATTCATAATTTAAAGCAAAGTGAAAGAAATCAAAGTGTCAGACACATGTTAGTGTTACGCAAAACCAGAAATCCTCTGCTGCTGCTTCCAGACTGGGTCAACAACAGCCTGGGAGCATCTGCAATCACACCCCCATCCTCAGCACAACCCATCTAATACCCAATTGTCCACTCGAACCTGCTCTGTGGTTGGTTGGTTGACCGATTTCCAGTGTGTTTGTCAGAAATCTTCCAACAAAACATTAGAAAGGCTGAGTGTCCTAAATCATTCTGTGTGGACAGGCTGATTTGGTTAAGTCTTGCAGCACAAGCCTCCTAAGAGGCTTTCTGCCAGCTTGCCCAGTTTGTGGGTGCCCTGCTTGGGCCAAAGTTGTTAGCAGCCCATCTGGGAAAAAGGAATCGCTGCAGGTCAGCCAGGTTTCCAGTTCTCCTGAATAAGACAAAGTGGAAAAGTGATTCCAATTCTCACCCTCGAATTGAATGTTTCAGACTCCTCTCCTTTCCCTCTAGAAATGTTTTTAATTTTTAAGGCTGTGCAGAAATAATTGTTTGCTTTGAAAATTACTGTTTTTTAACACAAGAGTCATCAGTTTCCATATTTCAAAGGAACACTATGATTCCGTCGGCTCCTGGGAGATGAGCACCGTGCTCTTCCTCCGTGTGCGGCTCTAGGGTTGCAAAGCAGTGAGAACCACCACATCATTGTTGCTCATTCAAAATAAATGGCTTTCAAGTAAAGCACTTCATCGTCTACAGCAACTGGGTTTTTTTTTTTTTGCCCCCTATTGTATATTAGAAAGAATTTGTGAATTAATCTGACCAAAGTAAACCCATCCTACGGTTCTTTCCCAGACAGAACTCCCACTGAGATCAACAGTCACTTTTACCCAGGAGAACTTTCTCCTGTGCAAGAACTGCAAGAACTGGTACCCCTGGTGCATCCTACAGTTCTGGCTGCCACTGAAACCCCTTTGGGTTTATATCCAGGCCAAGCAAAACATGCTGTCCCTTACTCTTCTCATCCAAAGACACAAAACACCATACAGTCTCCAAAACTCGCTCTGCTAGAACTTGTTGTCCCTGTAGGATTTTTCTAGCCCACAGTACTAAGCCGTCCAGGTAAGGTGCCTCATGTCAGCTCATCCGTGCTGCCTGAGGCCAGGCAGGGAGCTGCGGCCAAACCTCCACAATCCCATTCATGGTTTCCTTCCCCTCTGTTTTCACCTCATGGTTTGAATTCTAATATTTATGGCACAAGATATTTAGATGTGTCTTTTTGTAATGAAAAATAAAGGCTTCTTTTGATTGAATGTACAGAATGCACCTTGTGTCTGCAGACCAGGCAGACGAGCATACTTACAGGTCGACTTGCCATGAGTTTTCTCACAATTTGGACAATGATAGATGTCAATATCTGGTGCCTCTTCTTCTTCAACACCCACACAGCTGGAACAGATAAAGGCAAGCATTACATTAGCCTGAGTTCATCTCCAAACGCACAATTAATAATGAGAAAATGCAAACCCCAACACACAGTGCACTTTCTCTGCAGCCCCGCTGGCTGCTAACAGTGATACCAAAGGAAAGCTTGGTTGCTTTTTACACGGGTACAGACTGGATTTTTTGCAGCCTACATTCCCGATGTGATGCTAAAAGATGTGTCATTCAGAAGCCCACACCAGCTTATTGTGGATCTCCATTAAAATGTGGCAGAGAGTCCCTAAGGATTTTATTTTCTCCAGGGAGATCATTTTTATATCTACATAGAGTTCTCCAAGCACACATAAACTTAATTAACGAAACACATCTTCTATCCCAAGCATGTACAGACAGCTGCTAGGTACCAGAGACATCTTGGCAAGCCACACCATATGCAAGACTTCTACAGGTTCCACTTCTATTACAATATATATGGATGAAGAGGAGAAGACGACACATAGTTCACAGCACTTCTGGCTGCCAAGAACATGGGTTGTACCATGGCATCTGCTTTGAACACCCACCGAGCTGACTGTGGATGGCACAACACACGTTGCTGCGTGACTGCAATCCAACAGCAGAGCACGGTGCTGGGGAGAAACAAAACCCAACTGCCCAGGAATGAAGCATCTGAGATAAGAAGTTGTTGCATAGTTCAAGTGACAAGCAGCGAGCAAAATAATCCAGCTCTGGAATGGCACCATTCCTTCTGATCGAGGGAAAACAATCAGGATTCTGCTCCTGCTTGCTTGGTCTGAAGCGGCTCAGGCTGCAAGGCACATGGCCAGCAGAGGAAAGAAATGTTTCAGCTCAGTGCTCTGAGATACAGCCTTGTGTCACAGCCCCAGGAGAGCCCAGCTAGGCAAAAGGACCCATGAGCGGCAACAAATGGAGCTTCACCTCAGCCACCCGCACAGATGAGGTCAGATGGCACCGTGCTAAGAGCACTCCAGGAGTTTCCCTACTCCACAGCCTGACATGCCCTCTCAGTGCTCTTTGGTTAGCAGAGAACAGCAAGGTGCCTCGCCTGCCAGAGAAAGGGTTGGGGCTGATGTCACGGCAATGCCATCTCCACACCAGTGGCAGCGATCAGCCTCTTTGAATTCCACGGGTAGCACAAAGCAGCAATTACTGCTGGACAAGGAATTCAGAGTTTTTAGCTGCTAGTTTTGACGCAAAGGAAGCAGAGAGGAGGGTGCTTGTTCCTCTCCTGCAGGCAAGGCAAAAGAGGGCATCAGTTCTGCCAAGAAACTTACAGGGTCTCTCAAACCATTCTCACCATGTTCAAGTTCTTTAGGACAACACTACTACATCTAAAATTACAAACAAAATAATGAGAGAAATTCAGGTGGGTTGGATACACTGGTAATTACTAAACGTGATGATTAGATGCAGGAACACAAACTCCTTGTTGCTGGCAGACAGGAAAGTGCACGGATAAAGAACAGACAAGGCATGACCAGGTATCATAGAATCACAGAACGGTTTGAGTCGGAAGGGATCTTAGAAATCATCTAATTCCACCACCTTTGCCATGGGCAGGGACACCTTCCACTGGATCAGGAGCTCCAAGCCCCATCCAACCTGGCCTTGAACCCCTCCAGGGATGGGGCAGCCACCCCTGCTCTGGGCAACCTGCGCCAGGGCCTCCCCACCCTCACAGCAAAACATTTCTTCCCAAGATCTCATCTCAGTCTCCCCTCTTGCAGATGAAAAATGTTCCCCATCATCCTCTCCTTGATCAAGAGCCCCTCCCCAGCTTTCCTGGAGCCCCTTTCAGTACTGGAAGCTGCTCTAAGGACCCTGGCAAGATGTGTGCATGTAAATGCAAGCACAAGCTATATGTGAAATCTTACACAAATGTGTCCATGCTTGGGGTAGGGTGAGTGACTCTTAAAATACACCACAAGCCTTTCTGTTTGCAAAGAATCACAGAATAGTTTGAATCGGAAGGGACTTCAAAGCCCAGCCAATTCCAATCCTGCTGCCATGGGCAGGGACACCTCCCACTGGATCAGGTTGTTAAAGCCCCATCCAACCTGGCCTTGAACACCTCCAGGAATGGGGCAGCTGGGCTTCAAGGAAAGCTTGAAACCACTGTAGTTTCCAAGGCACACAGTGATGTGCTCACCTCAATTACAAACCACAGATCTACTTGCTTTGTGAAAAGATCATCATCAAGCCCCATACTGAGCCTGCAGTCAAGCTGGGAAAACTCAACTTAGCCAAGATGAAGAAACACAACTTTTTCATAACCACAGCAAATGTTTCGTTGAAGTAAGATTCTGCCAGAAACTTTAGTGGATATTTTCACCCTGTACAGCCGCTGGAGCATGTATTGGACTGAAATCCCTCCAAACCAAGAGCACAGGGTGAGAGAGGCTTTGCAGTCCTTCATTTTCTGAATTTAGCCTGTGAATGGGCTGGTAAACAGGACACTTGTTCTGAATGGTGGAAAAGCAACTGCGGATTTAGCTGACGGTCTTTTTTTTACTAAGCAGTTACTCGAAGAAATACTGTATTATTGGGTCTCCCTGGGCAGACAGCATGGAAAACACGTAAGTCTGCAGACAGGAAAAATCATCACAACAACCCAGATCTCAAAGTCAAGCATGCACAGGCAGCAAAACACCAGATTAAGCAGAAAATTTAAACAAACCCTGATAGATTAGAGCAAGCATAAGAGAATGGAGAGGATTCCTTTATCCATAAAGCTGTGTCAGCTGCTTATGCCACTGGATTCAGCTTGTTAAGCTTAGTAAAGGTATGGATTAGGCTCTACGCAAGGGCTTGAAAAGTCTATATTTAGCTAAAGCAAGGAGATGAGACCCTTGGGCACTGCATGGATTGCCATGAGAGGAGGAACGAGAAGCCACTGCACTGGGCAAAGGCTGTGACATGGTGGGAGCTATTGTTCTGAGAGCAAGAAAAAACACTTGACTAGAACAAAATAGAGAAGTAAAAATAACTGACCTCAAACACCAACGGTCCCCTGAAAGATGCAGTCAACTTTTCCAACTACAACAAAGCTTTTGAATGAGGTTTAGACATTTATATAGGGAAAAGCTGCTGCCCTCATTGTATCTGAAACTGTGAGTTCAAACTTTCCTAGTGATTACAGAATCATGGAACAGTTTGGGTTGGAAGGGACCTAAAAGCCCATCTAGTTCCACCGCTGCCATGCGCAGGGACACCTCCCACTGGATCAAGCTGCTCAAAGCCCCATCCAACCTGGCCTTGAACGCCTCCAGGGATGGGGCAGCCACCACTGCTCTGGGCAACCAGGGCCTCCCCACCCTCACAGCAAAACATTTCTTGCCAAGATCTCATCTTAATCTCCCCTCTTGCTGCTGAAAACTGCTCCCCCTCACCCTATCCCTGCACTCTTCATATGGGAGCTGCTCCAGCCCTCAGATCATCTCCGTGGCCTCCTCTGGGCTTGCTCCAAAAGCTCCATGTCCTTCCTGTGCTGAGGACTCCAGAACTGAACGCAGGGCTTCAGGTGGGGTCTCACCAGAGCAGGGCAGAGGGTCAGAATTCCCTCCCTCACCCTGCTGGTCCCACTGCTTTGGATGCGACTCATGACACAGTTGGTGATCACCCTACTGAAATATGTCCGGTGATTTTCAAGCAAAATATGAACCAGTTCCAGTTTGTGCCACTTTTCTCAATGCCAAGAGTCAGATACTTCACCAGCAAAACTCTGTGGGTTTCCATGTCAATATACACATTAAGAATTGAATTTATATAGTTAAAACCAGAAAAACAGAGACAACACTGCAAGGGAGAAGAACAAGAATTTCCAGCTCTGTAAGGACATTCCTGACAGAAGGAGAATGAGGATTTCTTGCCAAGTGTATTGGGTTTAACTGGTAAAGTGTTGGTAGCCAGGGGTCCATCAGCTCCACGGGGATGACCGGGTCTCCCAAGCGTTTGCACCTGCAAATGAGAACCAGGAGCCTGCCAGCCTTGGTGGATATCAGTACCCAGTCCTGAAGCAACCCCTCGCCTCATTTACAAATGTCATATTTCACAGAGTGGTTAAATAACAAAGAATCAAAGTCCTTCTCCAGCTGAAGAAAATCAAGTCATCTCTAGCAGCCAAACAGCACTGTTCTTCCTCTCAACCCCTAAAATTGAGCACAAAAGGTGCTTTGTGGTTTGCATCTATTTTTTTCCATGGGAATGCCCCACTTGGGTCCCTCCAGTTTCTTTTATCAGCCAGTTTGCCTGAGAGAAACACAAACATGAAAAGGACTTGAGCCAAGTGTTTGACCCCCTACAATGATCAAATGGGTTCGGACTCAGCCAGGCCTGGGAGCCGGCTCCGTAACAGCCCCCGCCACAGCCAGCATCTGCCAGGATCAGTCCCGGATGCGCTACCATTGACACGGAAGACCTGGAAAAAGCTCTCAATAGCACTTTGCGTAACTGTTCAGATCCATCGATGAGATAAAAACAGACAGAAGAGGTCCGGTGGAGGGGCTGCAAGGCAGTCAGTAAGGTGGAGCTTGGAAAAGGATGGACGGAATACAAGGGAAAACTCACAGGAGCCAGACTGGAAGCAGCCTTTGGAGCAACAGCAGGAGCGGATTTCATAGACTCACAGAATCATGGAATGATTTGGGTTGGGAGGGGCCTCAAAGCCCATCCAGTTCCACCCCCTGCTGTGAGCAGGGACACCTCCCACTGGATCAGGAGGCTCCAAGCCCCATCCAACCTGGCCTTGAACACCTCCAGGGATGGGGCAGCCACCACTGCTCTGGGCAACCTGGGCCAGGGCCTCCCCACCCTCACAGGAAAACATTTCTTCCTAAGATCTCATCTCAACCTCTTGCAGTTGAAGACCGTTCCCCCTAACCCTGTCACTGCACTCCCTCATCAAAAGCCCCTCCCCAGCTTAGCTGGAGCCCATTTCAGCAATGGAGGGAGCTCTAAGGTCTCCTCAGAGCCTCCTCTTCTCCAGATTGAACAACTCCAACTCTCTTAGTTTGTACTTGTATGGGAGGTGCTCCAGCCTATGTATCATCTCCGTGATAAGTCATGCAAGGGTACAAAGAGGGTGTTCTCCAGAGAAGCATGTCCCTATCTCCAGCTGCTCCTTTTGAAATCTGTGAATATTAAGATATTTGGCAGGACCAAACACATTCCTCTTGGAGAAACTATCAGGTTCCCAAAATAAAATAGAAGGACAAAATTTTTACTTGGTGAAGAATAAAGAAGCAAGGAAGGAAAACGCTCCCCAGACATCCTGCAGAGCCTCACACTCACTGTCTGTCAGGGCTGCAGCAGTAACGTGCCAGCTGGGAACCAGGGATGAAGCCAGAGCAGAGGATGCAGGAGCCCCAGCTCCACACGGCAGCCAGCAGGCACGGCTCTGCTGTGCTGCTCACCTGTAGAAAACTTGTCTCACCTTGCTGCCCATGTGCATCTAGGAATATCTTGTCAGAATGATTTAAAACAGCTTAATGGTTAATTTTTCCATGGTGAATGACTGTTACGAAAAGCAACTGAGGGACCTGGGGCATCTTATCCTGGAGAAGAGGCTGAGGGGTGACCTCATCGCTCTCTGCAGATCCCTGAAAAGAGGTTCTGATGAGGTAGGTGTTGGTCTCTTCTCCCAAGGAACAAGGGATGGGATGAGAGGAAATGGCCTCAAGTTGCACCAGGGCAGGTTTAGATTGGATATTAGGAAACATTTCTTTCCTGACAGAGTGGTGAAGCCCTAGCAGAGGCTGCCCAGGGCTGTGGCGAGGTCTCTATCCCTGCAGGAGTTTGAACAATCTGTAGATGTGACGCCTGGGGACACAATTTAGCAGGCACTGTGGACTGGATGATCTTTGGGGTCTTTCCCAGCCTTAAGGAGTCCATGATTCTATGGCATAAGGTATTTAACTCAGGTTGAGCGTAAAACTAATCTGACAATGTGATAAAAGTGAAACGTCGTGACTGACGCAGGTGAATTTTACCAAAACTGTTATAGGAAAATAATAATAATAATGAAAAGTAAAACCTTTCTACTACAGCTGTTTCAGCTGATCTGTCACACATTTTACAGAGGCTTAAATGAGAACTAGCACAAACAGAAGCATTTGCAGTCAGAAGCTACAAATTGCATTTTCATTAGAAACTCTTGCTCTTTGCCACTTTAAAATGAAATTGCCTCTGTGTTCACAACAAGGGGACGTTCAAATTTCAGCATTCTGACAAAATTAACAGCAATTTTCAGCTGAAAGAGGGGAGACGGAGATGAGATCTTGGGAAGAATCATTTTGCTGTGAGGGTGAGGAGGCCCTGGCCCAGGTTGCCCAGAGCAGTGGTGGCTGCCCCATCCCTGGAGGGGTTCAAGGCCAGGTTGGATGGGGCTCGGAGCCCCTGATCCAGCGGGAGGTGGAACTGGGTGGGCTTTGAGGTCCCTTCCAGCCCAAACCATTCCATAGTTTTATGCTTCTTTTATGCAGGCAACAATAATATAAGGTGCAAAAATGAGAACTGTTAATAGCATGAATGTATATGAGGAGCTTGATTTGTTATCTCCAGCAAGGTAACATTTTAACTAATTTTAGGAGAAAAATTAACACCCACGTAGAATCAGTTCTACCAAAACCATGTAATCTCCATTATCAACCAGAAGACAAGTAGAGAAACTGAACTTTTCTGTAGATGAGGCATTTGTGTGAGTGGGACCAGAGGGGTTTGGTCAGGTTCCCAGCATGCCAACTGGATGGCCCTGCACAGGGCACCAGCGCTTGTGGTTAAACGTTTTGTTCAGAATTTGTAGTGAGCAAATAAACCACTGGAGTTTTTGTTATATACTGTTTATTTAACTTAAATTATGTTCTCAATCTTTATCACTTTGCCAGGAGCATACTGAAATTAGGGAAAGTTTAGGGAATTTTCACACTGATAAAAAATTATCATTTTCATAGAACCACGGAATGTTTGGGGCTGGAAGGGACCTCAAAGCCCATCGAGTCCCACCCCTGCCATGGGCAGGGACACCTCCCACTGGATCAGGGGCTCCAAGCCCCATCCAACCTGGCCTTGAACATCTCCAGGGATGGGGCAGCCACCACTGCTCTGGGCAACCTGGGCCATTCCCTCCAGTGCATCCAGTGCCAGCACCGGAGTGGTGTGTCTGGGTCCACACATTGAGGTTCCCCTGGGATTTTTTGTTTGAGAGCTGCTGGGAAAAGAAACACTCTGAATCTCTCCTTTTGCTTAAAGAAAAAACAGCCTTTTGGAGAGCTTGGATGTTCCAGAGTGAGACTGGCAATGTATTTGCAGACAAATTAGCTTTTAAAAAGAAATGTTCAGGTGCATTAAAGGTAGTTTTAGACAGTTTGACCAAATATCTTGCCCTGGTTCAAGATCTGTCAAAATACACTTTCACAGTGTTCTCCCAGAGCAGCTTTTTGGTCCTTTCCCCATATCCAAGGCTGACTTCTGCTATGAGCACAGACCGAGAGAGCTGGGGTTGTTCAGCCTGGAGAAGAGAAGGCTCCCAGGAGACCTCAGAGCAGCTTCCAGTACTGAAAGGGGCTCCAGGAAAGCTGGGGAGGGGCTCTTGATCAGGAAGGGCAGGGACAGGATGAGGGGGAACTGTTTTCAGCTGAAAGAGGAGAGACTGAGATGAGATCTCAGGAAGAAATGTTTCCCTTTGAGGGTGAGAGTGGGGAGGCCCTGGCCCAGGTTGTCAAGAGCAGTGGCGGCTGCCCCATCCCTGGAGGGGTTCAAGGCCAGGTTGGATGGGGCTTGGAGCTCCTGATCCAGTGGGAGGTGTCCCTGCCCATGGCAGGGGTGGAACTGGATGGTCTTTGAGGTCCCTTCCAATCCAAACCATTCTATGATTCTATTACTTTGATGCTGGGCCAAAATTAAGCAACAGCATTTTCTTGTGCCCACCTCACAGCATCTATAAATTCAACATCCAACACTGAGAGCAAGAGATGTTAAGCAAAGGCAAAAAAATGGGACAGAAAGAAGCCATCAAAGAGCAGTGAAATGAGCTGTTCCTTGGATTTAGATCTGGTGCTTCTTTTCTGGTGGCTGTTATGGAGTGAAGTCTGACCAGTGCTCTTCCATGTATGCTCTCCATTATCTAAGGAGAAAACAGAGAAGGCTTTTCCTAAGCAGAAGGATTTGTCTCATCTAATCATCCACTTATTTTCACAACATGTACAGAAATTTCTGAGACCTGCTGTCAGATGTGGTTAAAGCTAAACAGCAAGTTCAGAAGTCATTCGGGAGAACAGGAAAAAACCACACGTCTGTCACTTGAGAAGGAGACCAAAGAGCATGTAACAGTGACAGAAAAGCCATGTGTGCTGCCTTGGGCACACATGCAAGTGTCCAACACATGAGACTTGTTGAATTAGGGCCTAAGTGAGAGTTCATTCTAGCTATATGGGCAACTAGGACCTGACATCACTTCATACATGCTCACTCTTGGTGCATTAGAAACATAAATTTAGAGGGAAGACTTCCTTTCAAAACCAAACCACATCTGTGCTGTTCCCTTGAGAAGTGCAGGAGCGTCGGCAACATGCAAGATTACTGGAAACACCTGCACCATTCGCCAGGTTGTTATGGCTCTCTTAAATCTCAAGTAAATCACACAACTTCCATGAATCAATTTCTCCAACTTCTAAAGCAGTAGTTTGGGAGCAGAGCCCAGCACTCACCTCACCACAACCTCCTTTCCAGGAGCTGCAGAGAGCGATGAGGCGTCCCCTCAGCCTCCTTTTCTCCAGAGTAAACAGCCCCAGGTCCCTCAGCCCCCCCCAGAACCCCTGGGTTCCAGACCCTTCCCAACTCCATTTTCCTTCTCTGGACGCACTCCAGCCCCTCCCATGTCTTTCTTGTAGTGACGGGCCCAAAACTCAACTCAGGACTGAGGTGTGGCCTCACCCGCACTGAGTCCAGAGGGTCGATCCCTTCCCTGCTCCTGATGGCCACACCATGGCTGAAGCCAGGATGCTCTTGGCCTTCTTGGTGACCTGGGCCACTGCTGGATCATGTTCAGCCACTTTTGACCAGCTCCTCCAGGTCCTTTTCTGCTTGACAGCTTTCCAGCCGCTCTTACCCAAACCTTGAGCACTGCATGGGGTTGTTTTTGAGCCAAGTGCAAGACTCAGCACTGGCCCTTCTTGAACCTCATACAACTGGCCTCGTCCATCAATCCATCCTGACCAGATCCCTCTGCAGAGCCTTCCCGCCCTCATGCAGATCGACACTGTCAACTGATTTGGTGTCATCTGCAAACTGACTGAGGAAGCACTCAACTCCCTCATCAACAAGACTGGCCCCAACACAGAGACTCGGGGACACAACTTGTGCCAGGCTGCCAACAGGATTTAGCTCCATTAACCACAACCCTCTGAGCTCAACCATCCAGCCAGTTTTTACCCAGTGAAGAGTATGCCTGCCCAAGCCACAAGCAGCCACCTTCTCAAGGAGAATGCCAAGGCAGACAGTATCAGACCTCCACACAACCACTGCCATTAGGCTATAAGCAAGTCCATACAGCATGTATCAGCAATGCTTTTCTAACATAGGTCACATATTCATAGAATCACAGAACGGTTTGAGTTTGAAGGTATGTTAAAGACTGTCCAATTCCAACCCCCTGCCATGTGCGGGGACACCTTCCACTGGATCAGGTTGCTCAAAGCCCCATCCAACCTGGCCTTTAACACCTCAAGGGATGGGGCAGCCAGCACTTTTCTGGACAACCTGGGCCAGAGCCTTGCCACCCTCGTTGTGAAGAATTTCCTCCTAATGTCCAATCTAAATCTTCCCCTTCCATCATCCTTCATCCCATCAAGGAATGCCTTTGTAAATAGTCCCTTCTCAACTTTCCTGGAGCCCCCTTCAGATATTGAAAGGTCACTATAAGGTCTTCTCAGAGCCTTCTCTTGTCCAGGCTGAACAACTCCAACTCTCTCAGCCTATCTTCATATGGGAGGTGCCCCAGCTCCTCAAGACACCACAGCATTTTGCCATAGCTGTCATGCCCAAAAGCCACAAAACCATTCAAGTACTCAGTTGCTGGAGGCACAACATTAAAAAGGTTTTATTCCAGCGAACAGGCACAATGCAGTCAGTCCTGCAGCTTCCTCCTGGCTGTGTGCTCCTAAAATCTGGCACAGGGGGTAGGGCTGTGCAATACACTCCAGTCACTCAGGTCAGGATAGCATGGGGTGCACCAACCCTGGCCAGCCCTGGGTGTCCAGACAGAATGTGAGGCCATCGCCAGCACCCTAGAGCAGCTTGAACAAGCCGTTCAAGAGCCAGGTCCAAGCTCTGATGAGAAAAATGGCATGAGCAGGAATGGTGCTGAAATTCCTAAAGGTGTTCAAGGTCAAGTTGGATAGGGCTTTGGGCACTTGATCCAGTGAGAAGTGTCCCTGCCCATGGCAGGGATGGGCTTTGAGATTCTTTCCAACACTAACTATTCCATGACTTTGTGATTCTATGACTGCACATGATGCTCTCCTTACTCTCTTAAGTACATTTCTCCTTTGAAAAGCCCATCCCACCACATCCTCCAGCACCCACAGAGAGGGCACGGTTTCTTTGGGGCCGAGGCTGGGCTGTATCTCCATTTCTACCTTATTTATTATTTGGGAATTCTTTGGTGCAGGGAGTGTTGCTCAACATTTCATGCTTGCAGTTGTACTAGAAGTTAATTGCTTGCTCATAATGCAGTTGCCCTTCCCTTTTAAAAAGAGGAAAGGAGTCTAGTGAAAAATGCAAGCAGGATTGAATCACAGCAGGGAGCTGCTCTTTCCGCTTCTTCACCCCTGCATTTCAGCCAGTTGTTGTGCGAGTTTTGCTCTCCTGGATAAACTTTGCACTTTGTGTGACTGAACCACATTTGGCCATTTCTTCCCCCGTTGTTTGCCCTTGCAGCACACAGCAGAGCTCGAGCCCTCTGGGAGAACACAGGAACCACTTGACCTCTATAAAACTATTCATAAAAGAGAGTGAAATCAGGACCTCCCTGAAAAAGAAAAGTTGCGGCCAGCTACGCCAGCTGTGGGATATTTTTCTTAATCACAAATGGCTGAGGGACTTCAGAGATGTTAATGGCCAGTGCAGGTGCTGAGCACCTCCTTGATTAAGAGACAATAATCCCCCTTTCTGGTGAGAAGAACCTATCTCTGCAGTACCCAAGCATCCACATGTACGGCCAAAGAATCATAGAACCATAGAACAGAGTGGGCTGGAAGGGACCTCAAAGCACATCCAATTCCAAACCCTTGCTATGGGCAGGGACACCTCCCACTGGATCAGGGGCTCCAAGCCCCATCCAACCTGACCTTGAACACCTTCAGGGATGGGGCAGCCACCACTACTCTGGGACACTTCGGCCAGGGCCTCCCCACCCTCACAGAAAAAAATTTCTTCACAGTATCTCATCTCTCCTCTTTCAGCTGAAAATCATTCTCCTCATCCTGTCTCTGCGCCCCATGATCAAGAGCCCCTCCCCAGCTTTCCCTGAGCCCCTTTCAGTACTGGAAGCTGCTCTAAGGTCTCCCTGCAGCCTTCTCTTCTCCAGGCTGAGCAATCCCAATAGTCTGTTCTTGTATGGGAGGTGCTCCAGCCTTCGGATCATCTCCATGACAAGGCATGCAAAGGTACCACTAACTTCATGACCTCCCCTGGACCAGCTCCAACAACTCCATGTACTTCCTGTGCTGAGGACTCCAGAACTGAACTCAGGGCTCCAGGTTTGGTCTCACCAGAGCAGAGGAGAGGGACAGAATCCCCTCCCTCCCTGCTGGTCCCACTGCTTAGGATGCAGCTCAGGACACGGTTGTTTTCTGGGCTGCAAGCGTCCATTGCTGGCTCACATTGAGCTTCTCATCCCTCAGTACCCCAAGTCCTTTTCCTCAAGGCTGATCCAAATCCATTCTTTTCCTAGCTTGTGTTTGTCCTTGGGATTGCCCTGTCTTAGGTGCTGGACGTTGCCCTCGACTTTGTTGAACCTCATGAGGTTTGCTCAGGTCCACCTCTCCATCTTGTACAGGTTCCTGTGGTCCTCCTATCTGTTTATCACAGAGCCATATCTGCAAAGATCTCAGTAGAAATCTCAAACCCCAATGATGTGAAATGATTGTCTGCTCAGGCTGAGGCTCCCTGCTCTTGCTGCAAGTGGCACCCCACACTTAGCTGCCCAGACAGCCAAAATTCCCATGCAGGGTTTTAAAAAGATGAAAATTCCACAGAAGGTGCACCCCTAACTGCAAGGAGAGCTAAAATCAGTGTAGATACAAAATGCAGACAGTGAGAACTTCCATTACATTCAGAGAATTACAGATTCATGTAATCAACAATACCCACACTGTTCGAGCCTGAGTCATAAAACAAGTTTAAAAACAGCAGAAGCAAACCGGATTTAGCAACAGAGACTATTATTAGAGGATCTATTTCCCTAAGGTAGAATAGTTTTGTCTGTATTAACCTGAACGCTATTAATGATAAGCTGTTCTCAGCTGCTGTTTGTGGGAGCCGGTTAGTTGTGGAGAAAGACATTCTGCTTTTGAAAGAGGTTCTATCTGACCCACTTGCTGAAGTGCCCAGCGATTCTATAATCTCAACACCTCACAAAGGAAAGAAAAGTTCAGGTCCCTCTGCAGAGAGTGTTTGTTACACATGATTGCCCTGCTGTTAACTTGGGCACAAATATTGAAACACTCCACTGTTTCAGGTGCACAAGGGATAGGATGAAATAGCCTCAAGTTGCACCAGCGCAGGGGTAGGTTGGACATTAGGAAGCATTTCTTCACTGACAGAGTGGTGAAGCCCTTTCAGAGGGTGCTCAGGGCAGTGGTGGAGTCTCCATCCCTAGAGGGGTTCAAGCCTGTGCCTGTGGCACTTGGGGATGTGGTATAGCAGGCACATTGGGGTTGGGCTGATGGTTGGACTGGATGAGCTTTGAGGTCTTTCCCAACCTTAACGATTTCTTGACTTTATGATTCTATAAAACACATTTTCAGCCTCTACATAGAGTTAAAGCGCCATAGGGAAGACTCTTATAAGTTGATGGTAAGACAACGAGTCCTTAAAATGCACTGCATGCTACACCACTACTTTAACTTAGGAAGGAATGTATTAGAAGAAAAACTGTAATTTCTCACCCTGAAAGAGGCAGTAAAAAAATTATATGGTGAATAAATAGGGGAATTTTTTTTGTCTTGAAGCGATGAGTTGAATGATGCTGAAACACAGGGTGAGTTTTAAAAGCACACGTGAAACCACTTGGCAGCCCAGCTCTGATTTTCATTTGAGGGATTTGCTCTCAGAAACCTCTGAGCTGTATGTTCATTACTAATACCACTACTACATAATAATAATACTCATGAGATGCCACCTGGAGTCCTATGTCCAGTTCTGGAATCTCAAACATAAGAAGGACATGGAACTGCTGGAAAGGGTCCAGAGGAGGAGGAGGCCACAAAGGTGATCTGAGGGCTGGAGCACCCCTGCTATGAAGACAGGCTGAGAGAGCTGGGGTCATTCAGCCTCAAGAAGAGAAGGCTCCAGGGAGACCTTAGAGCAGCTTCCAGTACTGAAAGGGGCTCCAGGAAAGCTGGGGAGGGGCTTTTGATCATGGTGGGCAGGAACAGGACAGGAGGGAGTGGTTTTCAGCTGAAAGAGAGAAGATTGAGATGAGATCTTAGGGAGAAATGTTTTCCTGTGAGGGCAGGTAAGCCCTGGCCCAGGTTGCCCAGAGCAGTGGTGGCTGCCCTAAGCCTGAAGGTGTTCAAGGCCAAGTCGGATGGGGCTTTGAGCAACCTGACCCAGTGGGAGGGGACCCTGCCCATGGCAGGGGGGGTTGGAATTAGATAACCTTCAAGGTCCCTTCCAACTCAAACCATTCTATGCTTCTATGATAATTGAATGAACAACATGAAGCATTTGATGCTTCCTAAATCGATACTCCCTGTAGTGCAGAGGGACATTGCTGTCCTTCCCCCTATCTGTGGATCTTCATCATTCGGGCTCAGTCCCGATCTGTTTTCAGAGAAAAGTTCCTTACCACACAACACAGGTTTGGCTACATGTTTCTCTCCTTGAATTTTGTGTTGTATTTCAACTATGAGCCAGATTCCAGATGCTGTTCTGGTCCTTCTGTGCCCCAGTTGGCCACAAAGGACCAAAAAATTACCCTAATTGCTCAGGTGAGAATTACTCCAGCACAGGGGAATGCCTGGATGCCACACAACCAGCCTGGTTTCATATCATAAAATCACAAAATGTATCATGGAATGGTTTGGGTTGGAAGGGACCTCAAAGCCCATCCAATTCCAACCCCCCTGCCATGGGCAGGGGCACCTCCCAGTGCATCAGGGGCTCAAACCCCTATCCAACCTGGCCTTGAACACCTCCAGGGATGCGGCAGCCACCACCGCTCTGAGCAACCTGGGCCACGGTCTCCCCACTCTCACAGGAACAGAATCAAGGAACAGAAGTGCCCAACAACCTCTCAAACACAAGACTGATTAAATTTTCTTTTTTTAAAAACCATATAGCTCTCCTAGATGGATCACTGCAGAGAACAATAATCTTCACTTATTTAACACACAGGATGAGGACTGTAGCCCTGGTGAGCTGCTATAAAAACATCTCTTTATCTCTTTTAATATTATGTTTAGCTAATGTAACTACTTAAAAGTGGTTTCCCTGCTTTTGCTGGTCTGTGGATCCTACATAGTCTCCTGATGTCTTCCACAGAGCAAATTTAGCCTACTGACATCAGGCTTATTTTTCTTAGATCAAAAGTCTGTTAAGAACAGACAATGATTTCAAGAGGTTCCTAGGACATGCAAAACTGGAATACCCTTTTCTGATATCTGGAGAAACTCAAAAAGATATGAAACAGTTTAGGGTTTGGCTAGCCAATCTTACAAGCAAGCAGGAGGAACTCAAAATGTGTTTTAATTTAGAAGAGCCATCAGTGATTACAACCAAACCAGCACATTCATTAAGGAGCAAACAGAAGTCAACAGAGACGCCGATGAGTGAACCCAAGAGTGCCAATACTCCCTTGACCTCCAATGCTGGAGGTGTTCAAGGCCAGGCTGGATGGGGCTTGGAGCACTCTGACCTAGTGGGAGGTGTCCCTGCCCATGGCAGGGGTTTGTAACTGAATGGGCTTTGAGGTCCCTTCCAGCCCAAAACATTCTGTGATTCTATGACAACTCAACCTGGATGTTCCCAGCACTACTAACAGGATCCAGCCACCACATTAAATTACTTGTACAAATTACTTCTATTACCAACAATCTGTCCCATCAACTCAACAACAGCTTGATGGTTGTCAGCAACTGGCCAGTATTACAACCTGACCTGGGAATACTCTTTTTCTCCGTTAACAAACTCTTCAGATTCAAAGTTAATAACATCACTCTATTAGTTTTATTGCAAAGCGTTTCACTGGTTTGCCCAAGACTGTTTCCTTATTGCAGCAGCTGTCTGGGATTTGAGCACAAGTCAACATGCAGTCCACACCTTCCTTCTGGCCTTGCTATTTCCCTGTTGCATGCCAGATTCCTCCTTCTTGCAAGAGTCAGCCAATATCCCTGTTTATCACCCAGTCATCAAGGAAGACTCCAGGAAGAGCTGCAAGTATACTTTACAGACATCAACTTGCATAAGAATTCAGTTTTCCTAGCTCTGTCCATAGCCCCCATCATGCCTCAGAACCACAAATCCATACACGAGTGTCAGGGAACCCCCTGGAAAAAGCAGATTCTAGATTTATGTTTGAGATGATCCCCAGAAAAAGGCATTCTTAACTTGCAAACTAGAGATTTGGCACAACCTGAGTCTATGTCATAACACCTAGGAGTTATATCAGTGCCATGGAGATACACACACAAACAGACTTCATGACCTGCAGAGCACCCACGTGCTGTAGTCAGCAGGAGAAGTTACCTTAAGGTCTTCCTGACCTCCTCTGTGGACAATGGATATCAAAACAAGAGCTCCAACTACTGCTTTTCTGCAGAGGCTGGAAACAAACAATTTTCTTGGGTCTGTTTACAGGACACCACACAGTTTGTTCACACGCTGAAACAATACAGCTCCATTCGCACAAGTGCTGCCAGCTTCGTATCACAGAATCATGGAATGGGTTGGGTTGGAAGGGACATGAAGGCCCATCCACTTCCTAACCCCTGACATGGGCAGGGACACCTCCCACTGGACCAGATCACTCAAAGCCCCATCCAACCTGGCCTTGAACACCTCCAGGGATAGGGCAGCCACCACTGCTCTGGGCAACCTGTGCCAAGGCCTCCCCATCCTCATAGAAAAACATTTCTGCCTAAGATCTCACCTCAATCTCCCCTCTTTCAGCTGAAAACTGTTCCCCTTCATCCTATCCCTGCACTCCCTGATCAAAAGCCCCTCCTCAGCTTGCCTGGAACCCCTTTCAGTACTGGAAGCTGCTCTAAAGTCTCCCTGCAGCCATCTCTTCTCCAGGCTGAATAACCCCAACTCAGCGTGTCCTCGTATAGTAGGTGCCTCAGCCCTTGGATCATCTCTGTGGCCCTAATATCAAAGTCAGCTGCATTGAAAGAGTTACCTGAACACAAGCTGAGTCAGCACAGGCTGCAGTGAAATTATATATTGGCATGTACAGCAAAGCAAAGACCACCACCCTTTCCTTGAGGAGTTTCTTGTCTTTTTTAAGGGAATACTTTGAAAATTAAAGCAATAATTAGTGACCCACAGCATGTTGAAATGAGCACAGAGACACTGAGCTTTATTTTCTATTGATGGCTTTTCATGCTGCTTGTTATAAAAGTTGGTTGGTTCTCTGGAGGGGCATCCACAGTCTTTATGTTGTTGCCTGCATTTTAATGAACATCTACTCTAAAAAAATGTTATTTTCCAGATGAAATAGAGGGGTTCTTAGGTTCTATGAGTAAGGCACTGGGTTAGCCTTTTGAAATCTAGAAACCTCCCCTTTCCTGGAGGGGTTCAAGGCTAGGTCAGATGGGGCTTGGAGCCACCTGATCCAGTGGGAGGTGTCCCTGCCCGTGGCAGGGTGTTTCGAACTGGATGGGCTTTAAGTTCCCTTCAACTCAAACCATTCCATGATTCTGTGATTTCATGATTCTAATTCAACTTCAGAGAGGTTGTGGAAGAGCAACCCAGGATATCCAGGCACACCTCAATGCACCCCTGAAAAATAAGATGCAAGCTATTTGCTCAAAGGACTCTCCTCTTCTCTCAGGCCATGTTTTGCCAGCCGAGGACTTTGAGATCAAAAGAACTTTAAAGCTGTTGAAATATCTTCTTAAAAGCAGAATAGCAGTGGCTTTCAAGTCACACAGGGAGAAAGCATCTTGGAGACTACCCTGGGGTAGGAACAATTAGCAGAAGGATAGGTGTGCAGCCAGTTTGGAGGGAGGGTTGGCTTAAACAAACTGTACTTGCTTTCAGGAAGTTGTTTGGCCATGACTCGCAGCTGTCCTTGCTCCTGGAGGGAACAGAATTGTGGATTTGAGAGTGCACGAGGCTCGCTGCACTCATTACATCTCACTGGGCAGCGCTGCCAAAGTGGCAGGGCTGAGCAGGGCTTGGGTGCTGCAAGTGGTGCAGCTGCAGAAGGGCCAGGTGCAGCTTTGCCAGAGATAAGCAGGCTGTGGTTTCCCCCCTTCCTTCATCTATGCTTCACACTGCAGTGACAACCATCTGGCAGCTCCACTTCTCCAGGAGCCTGAATGTTGGGGCAGAGCTTGCCTCTGGATGCAGAGCTCTCCTGGTTGGATGAGTCTAGTGGAGGAGGTTACATCCAATCATTACACCCAACCACGTCCTAGGCCACATCCAAAGCAGTGGGACCAACCAGCAGGCAAGCAAGGGGTTTCTGCCCCTCTGCTCTGCTCTGGTGAGACCCCACCTGGAGTCCTGCGTTCAGTTCTGGAGCCCTAAGTGCAGGAAGGACATGGAGCTGTTAGAGCGGGTCCTGAGGAGGCCACGGAGATGATCCAGGGGCCAGAGCACGTTTTGTAAAGGGACAGGCTGAGAGAGTCAGGGTTGTTCAGTCTGGAGAAGAGAAGGCTCCAGGAGAGACCTTAGAGCAGCTTCCAGTGCTGAAAGGGGCTCAGGGAAAGCTGGGAAGTGGCTCTGGATCAGGGAGCACAGGGATAGGATGAGGGGGAACAGTTTTCAACTGAAAGAGGGGAGACTGAGACGAGATCTCAGGAAGAAATGTTTTGCTGTGAAGGTGGGTAGGCCCTGGCCCAGGCTGCCCAGAGCAGTGGTGGCTGCCCCAAGCCTGGAGGCTGCTTTGAGCAACCTGATCCCATGGGATATATCCCTGCCCGTGGCAGGGGTTGGAAGTGGGTAGGCTTTGAGGTCCCTTCCAAGCCAAACCATTCTGTGATTCTGTAATTAGGTGGCAAGAGATGGACTCACAATCTTGGCCATCACACCCTGCCAATGAACACTTGAGTAGTTCCTTAGTTTTGCACTTCATGAGCAGGTGAAAGGCAAGGAGACAATTCTGCTTCTCTGAAGCAACACTAAATGGGTCAGGAGCCAAGCAGAGATGTAATCTTGTTCTCACACTTGCTTCAAGTAAAAGACGTGAATTTACAAAACGAAAACCATACCCAAGAGGCAGGAAGTCACTGCAGAAGACAAACATTAACACAAATAAACCGTGAAACACCCTTACTGAACATTTCCTGATCCAGTAACGTAAAGTGCAATTCACATGAGGAATCTAAGATGTCCATCTCCTGCTGGGCTCCATCTCCTGGAGGCTGGCACCAGCATCCTGGCACAGTAAACAGAGAACATTTCCAAACACCAAAAAAGCATTCAGCTAAAATGCCTTGCGAAATGTAAATTCAAGCAAAAATGTTAATAATCATAGCCAATTAATACTCTTAGAGTCCATCCTCCTTCTCTGTGGGAGCTGACTTTGGATCTGCTTACTTCTTACTAAAAGAAAGAAATGTAAATATGAATAGTGAAATAAAGGGAAAACCACCTGTGCTGAGACAAATTAAGTGCATGCTGGTAATCCTAAGGTTGTTTTACTCTGTGTCAAATACCACTTTCATGCCTTTTGGAAGCGCGGCTGAGGGCCCTGGGGCTGTTTTGCCTGGTGAAGAGAAGGCTGAGGGGAGACTTCACTGCTCTTTACAACTACCTGAAAGCAGGTTGTGGTGAGGTGGGTGCTGGGCTCTTCTCCCAAGTAACAAGAGAAGGGACAAGAGGAAATGGCCTCAAGTTGAACCTGGGAGGTTTTGATTGGAGACTAGGAAACATTTCTTTATCAAAAGAGTGAGTGGACTATCCATCTTCCATGGTCATTGAAACCAAAGTCTATGAAGAAATTCTGAAGATGGTATTTCTGAAAATGGAGCAGTTCTGACTCTATCAGGGATTGAAGGGGTAGGACGAGGGGGGATGGTTTTCAGCTGAAAGAGGGGAGATTGAGATGAGATCTCAAGAAGAAATGTTTCGCTGCGAGGATGAGGAGGCCCTGGCCCAGGTTGCCCAGAGCAGTGGTGGCTGCCCCATCCCTGGAGGTGTTCAAGGCCAGGTTGGATGGGGCTTGGAGCCCCTGATCCACTGGGATGTGTCCCTGCCCATGGCAGGGGAGGGAACTGGATGGGCTATAAGGCCCTTTCCAACACAAACCATTGCATGGTTCTGTGATTAAATGATAAAAACAGAGACGTGCATCATCAATACTTTCTCATGACTCACCAAGAAAACAACGAGGTCGTCCTTCAGTCCTTATTTTCGGGCCTTGATGAGCCACTGTGACCATTTCTGGAGTTGATTAGAGGAGGTCTGGTTGTGACCCAGACAACTGACACCAAAACAAAGCCAAGGGCCCACCAGTGAGACCAGAACCTTAGACTTGAAGTCCTCCAAAGCAAGCTGTTCCCCACCTGGTCCCCACGAGCCACCTACAAGGCAGGCAGCAGCCGCTCACAGCGCAGCACCCGTCCTTTCCAAACCAGCTTCAGGGCCTCTGAGCCATTCCAAAAACATACAGCTGGCAATTTTGTGCTTTGCCTTGTTATAAATAATAAGGTTACGTTTTCCTCATAAACCTTTTGATTTTCTCCCTTTGGGAGACTTGCAGATTTTAATGGCATTAATTCCTATTTGCCAGCCTTGTCCGTATAAGTGAGGATGTTCATTAAACTAATGTTAAGCAATGAGCACTATAATTAGGACACACTTTAAATGCAGCGTGTCTAAATCAAAGACTGTCCAAGATGCTCTCTTTTTTATTAAGATATAATTTGAAGAAGGCTTATAGTTTAGCTGAACATGAATGATATTTTCCAACAGCCTCTTCTCACCAAGGCAATGTAGTGAGCAAGGAAATACGCCCTTCCCAGCTGACATTTCCCATACACTCTGGAGTACAATGTCTTTCATCAGCCGTTACATTGATACCAAGTTTGCTGCCGAAATTATTTGCTACTAATAGAAGTAGAGGAAAAAAAAAAGAAGAAACTTGGAATTAGGAAATTAGGAAGAAATGTTTTGCTGTGAGGGTGAGGAGGCCCTGGCCCAGGCTGCCCAGAGCAGTGGTGGCTGCCCCATCCCTGGAGGGGTTCAAGGCCAGGTTGGATGGGGCTTGGAACCCCTGATCCACTGGGAGGTGTCCCTGCCCATGTCAGGGGGTGGAACTGGATGGACTTCAAGGTCCCTTTCCACCCAAACCATTCCATGATTCTATGATTCTGTGATGATAGTCAGAACCTGATTCTGTTTTCAGCCACACCAGCCTGCCACGTAGGCTCACACTAACAGAAACCAAAAGACTCCTCCAAATACAGCAGAGATTATCATTTATAGCTTACTCTTTGTCCGTATCTTTCCCAAATCCATGCCCCAGTTATGGGGTTTGTCTTTGAGCATCTTTTCTTGCCTGTTGCCCTCTCGCTTTGTCACCCAGCCCAGGTCAAACCCTCCACCCTCTGCCACACATAGTCCTTGCACCCAGCACAGGACATCTGTGGAGACACTCTTCCCATGCCAAGGATTCACTGCTGGAAATGGAGCCGTGCCAAGCGCAGCCTGCTTGGCGGAGAAGCTGCTCGGCCCCGTGTGGTTACAGCTGTTCTGGTTCTTGTTCTGCCCCTTCTCCTCCCTGGATTTCCCCAAAGCAGATGGGAAACAAGCCAAAAGGGAAGGAACCAGAGAAAGAGGAGGTGGTAAAAAGCAGGAACAAAACAAAACTCAAGGAAAAAATTGCAATACTAGAGCGAATTAAACTCAAAAGGTCAAGAACGGCATTAAACAAATCACACAAAAATAACCCTGCTCTCAAAGCCATCCTCTTATTTTTCGATGTGTTCCTTGTGTAACCCAATGAAAAGGAGTGGCACTAGGCCACAAAAGAATCTGGCCACACACGGTAATGGAAAAGGCATTTTTTTCCAGGCTATGTGGACACAAGGGAATTGCAGGGAGCTCATCGTGGTGAGGCAGCTGGGGAAGGTCACAATGCCCAAAGTGCTGGCTGGCAGGCTGCACCACGACACGAGCCTCCAAAAGCACGGACTGTATGCAAGTCCTGCAACAACAGATGCTGATGAGGCCATGGAAGCTCCTGCTTCAGGTGTGAGCTCATAACCTGCAGGTGTGAAAAAAGAACTGCCTGGCAGATGTGTTTTCTCTGCTTCTTTCGTTTTCCCTCCCGCCCCTTTTGCGAGTTACCGTCTGTTCTTTACATACAGTTTTCTATTTCCTCTTCCACTGATGTGCCAGGTGTTGGCTGATGACCACAAACAGGCACCAGCCAAGCCCCCAACTAACTCAGCAAGCCAGACCAAGTGAGTTCCTCTGTTACAGAACACTAAGGTGATACACCTGAACAGACCATTTTTGACTCTCTGGATGGGAATTCAAAACAGAACAACAGAATCATGGGATGGGTTAAGTTAGAAGGGACCTCAAAGCCCATCCAGGTCCAACCCCTGTCATGGGCAAGGGCACCTCCCACTGGGTCAGGTTTTCAGAGATCCATCCAACTTGGCCCTAAACACCTCAAAGGCTGAGGCAGTCACCACTGCTCTGGGCAACCTAGACCAGGGCCTCTCTCATAGTGGAAAAATTCTCCACTCACTCTTCAAAATTACATGGAATTCAGTGTTGGGTTGATCAAAGCATGTCAATATTCATCAAATGCAAAAAAAACCAGTGATGAAGTACCTTCTCGAACAGATCCTGACAGCCAAGAACTACAAAAAGAAAAACAAAATAAAAAAATAATAGCAACGTACTCACACACAGACTGGAAATCACTGGGTAAATTCTGCCCACTGCAGAAGGGGGCAGGAAAGGGAATTGTCTTGGGGGAAAAAAAATGCATCCTTCTTTACTGTATGATACAAACTTCCATGATATTAGTATCTCAGTACTTCTTCCACATTCAACATACCACCTCTGTAATTCATCATTGGTCCATAAAAAACTCCAGGTTGCCCAGAGCAGTGGTGGCTGCTCCATACCTGGAGGTGTTCAAGGCCAAGTTGGATGGATCTCTGAGCAAACTGACCCAGTGGGAGGTGCCCCTGCCCATGGCAGGGAGTGGAATTGGATGGGTTTTGAGGTCCCTTCCCACAAAACCCATTCCATGATTCTATGATGCAGTCCATATGAAAGTTACTGTCAAAATAGTCCTGTATTACAGCTGTGTAATAAAACCAGCATAAACTGTTCACCACAGTGATTTACCCTCTATTTGTTTTCATTGATACAACACCTCATCCATGAGTACAGGTCAAAAGAGGTTTAGAAAAGTGCCTGTTATCAATTAGTGTCTTTTATCCCTCAGCAAAAAACAGCTGGGGTTGTTGTATAAATGGCTTACCAGATATCTTATAAAAAGGAAATCAATCAAACAGAAATAAGTAAAGTTTCTAGATCACAGGACTCCAAAGTTACTGCACAATCAAAATCTTGAACAGCACAGAACAGAATCATAGAATCATTAGGTTGGAAAAGACCTTTGAGATCACCCAACCCAACTGTACCTCTCCAGTACTGAACCTGAGCACCTTGTCTGCCTGTCTTTTAAATTCCTCCAGGGAGGGGACTCAACCACTTGCCTGGGCAGCTTCTGCCAGTACCTGAGAACCCTTTCAGTGAAGAAATGTTTCCTAATATCCAATCTAAACCTCTCCTGGTGCAACCTGAGACCGTTTCCTTTCATCCAATCCCTTGTTCCTTAGGAAAAGAGACCAGCACTCACCACACCACAACCTTCCTTCCAGGAGAGAGATGAGGTCTCCCTTCAGCCTGCTCTTCTCCAGGCTAAACAGCCCCAGTTCACTCAGCCACAACCACTGAGCTCCAGACCCTTTCCAGCAACGTTTCCCTTCTCCTGATGCACTCCTGCCCCTCAAGCAGTTGCTTGGAGTGAGGGGCCCAAAACTGAATCCAAGATTTGAAGTGCGGCCTCACCAGCACTGAGTTCAGGGGTGACCCCTTCCTTATTGCTGCTGGCCACACCATGGCTGATCCAAGCCAGGATGCTCTTGGCCTTCTTGGCCACCTGGGCCACTTCTGGCTCACATTCAGCCACTTTCAACCACCACCCCCAGGTCCTTTTCCCCAGGGCAGCTTTTCAGTCGCTCTTCCCCAACACTGGAGCATTGCATGGGGTTGTTGTGACCCAAGTGCAGGATTTGGCACTGGGCCTTCTTGAACATACAACTGGCCTCGGCCATCATTCCAACCTGTCCAGATCCATCTGCAGAGCCTTTCTGCCTTCCAGCAGATAAACACTCCTGTCCTGTTTGGTGTCATCTGCAAACTGACTGAGAGAGTATTTGATCACAGAATCATAGTTTGGGTTGTAAGGGATCTTAAAGATCATCTAGTTCCAACTCCCCTGCCTTGGGCAAGGACACCTCCCACTAGACCAGGCTGCCCAAGTCCCATCCAACCTGGCCTGGAAAACCTCCAGGGATGGGGCAGCTACAACTTCCCTGGGCAGCCTGGGCCAGGGCCTCTCCACCTTCACAGCAACAGCAAAACATTTCTTCCTAAGATCTCATCTCAATCTCCCCTCTTGCTGATGAAAAGCATTCCCCTTGTCCTACCCTTGCAGGGTAGTTCCTGCCCATGTCCTTATGGAACCAGATAGAACTGGATGGTCTTTAACGTCCCTTCCAACCCAACCCATTCCATGATTCTATGATTCTAAACGCTCATTTCTGCAGCTGCTGCCATGCACTGCAACACACAGAGGAAACTATTCTTATAGGAAGGTGGATTTTGCCATATTTCTTCTAACGCCACATCCACCACATGTGATCATTCTGCAGATCACAGACAGAGTCATACACAGTGTGAAACAACAGATACGGACACAGCCAAACTACACATAATGCAAGTAAACACATTACAAATACACTAAACAGCAACAAAGCTCCAGGTAACATCATTAACTCTGTACAACAATAACCACTTGTAAAACAAACATAAATACCACCCTGAGTCCTGTGTGGTTTTGGCTGTAATTGTGATGTCCATTTACATAACTTATTTTTAAATCTGATATAACCCATAATTTGCATAGGGATTGTTACACTAAATCTCACTAAAACCAGACACCAGTGTTTGGTTGTTCTCATCTTCATTCACCCTTCATACACTTTTATGTATTCTTTATATTTATAAACACACAGCGGTTCTGATAGTACTTTGACATCACCTTTTCATGCTCTAATTTGCATGGCAAACAATCCAAGCCAACTGTAATGCACACAGAGGAAGCTCCAACAACAAACCCATGGTGTAGCAGGGAGGGGAGAATGAAAGGAAATTACTTTCACCGTCATATTGATGGAGAACTACTCACATGAAAACCAACACCACCACATTTTAAGAATGACAAATTATTAAGAGAACCCCACAACCACTCTTGACTCTGCTGCTGAGTTGTGTAACCTGCTCTGGTATCTTGACTTCATTGACTTCCAGCACTTCAAACATTTTCAAAAGATAAACGCTACATTTCAGATGGCCTAGCTAGAGTTTTATCGTGTTTGATTCCTATTCCAAGATGGTAAATCAGCTTTCTATGCCTACGTACACATCCGTGCTGAGCACTGAATGTCTTTCTGGTGCAGGTCTCTGCAACTCCATCCAAACCACCTCAACAATAACGAACCAGAGTGACTATATGGGGTCCTTTTGCCCACACAATGCTCCTCATCATCTCATTGCTGAAGAGAGCCATCATGGAGAAATCTTTTGATACAGCAGATAGGATATATGTCTCAGAATGATGGATAACATACACGAGAGAGGGGGAAAAAAGCAAACCTGCATATTTAGAAAGAAAAAAGTGGTAATAATATTTCTACTACCCAGAGGCATAAACCAAACATCTCTTCTAGGACCAGGCATCCAGGTTAATCATTGGGCTGGCATAAAATGTAGTGTCACAGAATCATAGAATCATTAAGGTTAGAAAAGACTTCTAAGCTCATCCAGCCCAATCATTAGCCCAACCCCACTCTGCTCACAAAACCATGTCCCCAAGTGTCACATCAACACACTCCTTGAACCCCTCCAGGGATGGAGACTCCACCACTGCACCACTGCCTTTGGCAGCCTCTGTCAGGGCTTCACCACTCTGTTAGCAAAGAAATTTGTCCTTATATTCAGTTTAAACTTCCCCTGGCACAACTTGAGGTCATTTCTTCCTGTTCCATTGCTTGTTATTTGGGAGAAGAACCCACCTCACCACAATCTCCTTTCCAGGAGCTGCAGACAGCGATGAGGTGTCCCCTCAGCCCCTTGAGGGGCCCAAAACTGAACCCAGGATTCACAGTGCAGCCTCACCAGCACTGAGTCCAGGGGGACGATCCCTTCCCTGCTCCTGCTGGCCACACCATGGCTGACCCAAGCCAGGATGCTCTTGGCCTCTTGGCCATCTGGGCCACTGCTGGCTCCTGTTCAGCCACTGTCAACCAACACCTCAGGGCCTTTTGTGCTGGGCAGCTTCAACCAAAACTTCAGACCAACCCCCAGCACACCATACCAGCACTCTAATGTGACTTTGTCTACTCTGAAATGTAACCGAGACCAAAGAAACAGGAGGAAGCAGAGTGGGGTCTTCAAGGCTGGGCAAGACACCTGACAAACCCAAAGTTCCTCTGAATACAAGGAAGAAAGAATTCAAAAAGAAATTTGAATTCCATTTAAGCAGGCATTTTAAATGTAACCACATTCCCAACTCCCATTCTGGGAAACACGTGGCATTCAGCCCAGATGGCAAACACAGCCCAGGCAGCAGCAGCCCTGCCCAGCAGCCAGGACCACTGCTCCCAGTACCACCTGCCACCAGCACTGTCCTAGAGACACCTTGAACGTTGCCCTATTAAAAAAAGCACCACAAAAACTTTAATTCAGCTGAAATGGGCAAATAACATATCAGTGAAGGCCTACACAACTCAACCCAGAACCTTTCTGCTCTTCATTCTCCCATGACGGTTTACTCCTATGCCTTTTTTTAATCTCTTTTTTCGCTATCTCTTTTTTCACTATCTCTTTCACACTGTTGCAAAAGCACAAGTTCTTGGGCAGCCAGAGCAGACACAAGCTTGTAATCCTTTCTGTAATCCAAGCGCAAAGCAAAAAGCAAGCTCCAAAAGTGGCTCTTAGGTTGAATTCATGGGCCACTCTGTCAGGAAAGACATTTTTCCTAATATTCAGTCTAAACTTCCCATGGCACTGCTTGAGGCCATTTCCTCTTGTCGCATTGGTTGTTACTTGAGAGAAGAGCCCAGCACTGACCTCACCACAATCTCCTTTCCAGGAGCTGCAGAGAGAGATGAGGTCTCCCCCTAGCCCCTTGAGAGGCCCAAAACTGAACCCAGGATTCACGGTGCAGCCTCACCAGCATTGAGTCTGGGGGGATGATCCCTTCCCTGCTCCTGCTGGCCACACCGTGGCTGACCCAAGCCAGGATGCCATTGGCCTTCTTGGCCATCTGGGCCACTGCTGGCTCATGTTAAGTTGCTGTTGACCAGCACTCCCCATCCATGCCTGCTGGCTTTCCCCTAGAACATTCCATCGCTCTTTACATGATTGGGCTTTTTTCATGCAGTTTCTGTCCCCTGGAAGGCCTGTGGCGTGAGCAAGACCTAGGACGGAGCCTGTTGCCCTCGCAGGCACTTTGTCACGGACTTTGGTGGGAAGGCAGCGGGCCAGCGCAGCTGAACCTCCCTTGCAGCCAGCCCTGCCAGCCATGTTCTGCATTTAAAGCAAACAGCTCGGCTTTGAGCAGAATTTCAGAGCTTGACAAATGCAAAGAAACATAAACTCAGAAAGAACAAAGACAAAGCTGCAGCCAGCAGGTTTCAACTGTGACCGCTGGCAGTCAGATGGTCTCTGAACACGTACTATGCTCCCACTCGCTGCTGAATTCCCCTCAGAAGCACCTCCCTGAAGACTCCTTTTCCTCCTCACACAATTTGCCAGCTCTCTCACCAGGAAAATGTAGTCAAAAGTATTCTGACATCATTTATAGCAAGTTCTCAGTGTTGGCGAAAAACTTCCTTCTATCAAAGCAAAAAATGACAGCTCTGCTCATTCTGCCTCCTGAAAATAAAAAAAATCAAAGCAAACAAAAAAACCTGCCAGCCCCTCACAGGAAAAAGAATGGGCTGGGCAACTAAAAACTTGAAGGCTCACCTCATCGCTCCTTTAACACAAGGGGTAAAGCATCTCTGATTACAACTGCTGTGTTGAATTGACCGTTCCCTATTGCCCTTTATTTCTGAGGGTACCCTCAGCAACTTTGCTGACAACACCAAGCTATGTGGTGTGGTTGACACACTGGAGGGAAGGGATGCTATCTAGAGAATCATAGAATAATTGAATGGTTTGGGCTGGAAGGGATCTTAAAGATCATCTAGGTCCAATCTCCCTTTTATAGGTATGGGACATCTCCCACTAGATGAGGTTGCCCGAGGCCCCATCCAACCTGGCCTTGAACACCTCCAGGGATGGGGCATTCCTAGGCCAGTGGCTCACCAGTGTCATCATGAAGAAATATCTCCAGAAATTCCCAAAGTGACTTGGATAGGCTGGGGAGGTGGGTCTGTGTGTAACCTGATCCAGATGTCCTTGCTTATGGCAAGGGGATTAAAACTGGATGGGCTTTAAGATCCCTTCCAACCCAAACCATTCTGTGGTTCTAAGAAATTCATTTCAGCATTAACTTAACATCAGCATTTTTAAATGGAAAAACTTAGCAGTATTATAAAAACTAACAGAAATCGCACATAGGACCTAAGTAGTTGGTGAGCAGCCCCGTAATTACCTTGCAGATGAGTTACACATACAGCGGAACACCTTTATTTCTCTCTCCAGCCGGTTTGCTCCACTGCCTTCCCATCCTGCCAGGGACTCACCTCTGTTCCATGCAGGGTCAGAGGTGCACACACTAGCTGGGGTGCGAGGGCATCTCACCCCTAGTAACATAATCATTTCCTCAAGGCTGTGCTGCGCGTTTTAACCAACAGCTTCTCTGACGGTCCACCACAGACACCCTGTGGACACCAATTTTCTTGTCTACTCTCCAAGAAATGCAGATTGCAAACATCAAAAGTGAATCTGAAACACAAACTTTATAGTCTGACAGATGATCTGAGGGCTGGAGCACCTCCCATCATCAGCCAGGCTGAGAGCACTGAGGTTGTTCTGCCTGGAGAAGAGAAGGCTCCAGGAGACCTTAGGGCAGCCGGAAGGAGCTCCAGAAAAGTTGGGGAGGGGGTCTTGATCAGGGAGTGCAGGGACAGGATGAGGGGAACAGTTTTCAGCTGAAAGAGGGGAGGTTGAGATGAGATCTTAGGAAGAAATATCTTGCTGTGAGGGTGAGACGGCTCTGGGCAAGGTTTCCCACAGCAGTGGCGGCTGCCCCATCCTTGGAGGTGCTCATGACCAGGTTGGATAGGGCTTGGAAACCCTGATCCAGTGGGAGATGTCCCTGCCCATGGCAGGGGCATCAGCTGTATGGTCTTTTTACATCCCCTCCAACTCAAACCATCCTGTGATTCTATGACAGTCACACCCCAGTATCCAACAAGGACAATGGACTGCACTGAGCCTGAAAATCAAAGGAATAAAATCCCATCACCAGAGAACCTGCTCACATAGTTTTTTCTCAGTTACAGTGAGCAGAGACTATGCAGAAGGAAAATCCAGCTGATCCAAACCAAACCTTTGAATTATGCAGGAGTAAAATTAGGCAACTTCTGCTGAGAAAAAATGAAAACTCTAAATGAAATCCAAAGAAACTCCAGAAGAGCAAGGAAATGGCATCTCCTGCATTCTGACAGCAGCATTCCAGAAACTGCATCTTGTACACAGATTTATTGATTCAAACAGCATGTATAGCAGGAGCTAAATATTCCAACACACATTCAGAAACACCACAGTGCGTTTTCATCACTCGGCTGTGCTGGATCCCTGCCAGGCTGCACGGGAGCACAGGCTGTTCAGGACACACATTCTGCCTTAAAGGAAGATACCGAAGTGCAGAGGAAGACCCGTGCAATTACAAGTTTGCTGGGTTTCTACCAACTAGAACTATCATAAAGGTGGCTCATGCTGTGCTGTAAGCCTGCATGAGCCAATGCCAGGCAGAAGGGGAGGAAGGGAATGCCTGTAAGAGGGAATTCAGACTCAGAGGCAGCTCAGGCAGGATGGGAAATCCAGTAAACCCAGCCCACACTTCTACACGGC
This sequence comes from Clamator glandarius, assembly GCA_033459285.1. Taxonomy (NCBI): domain Eukaryota; kingdom Metazoa; phylum Chordata; class Aves; order Cuculiformes; family Cuculidae; genus Clamator; species Clamator glandarius. Next base: position 5,710,291 of record JAUNZM010000089.1, on the reverse strand, counting down.
CTTCCTGCCCCTCCTCCAGCTCCACCTTCCAGAGTAAGTTTCATTCCCCTTCCAGCGATAAACCACTCATTTTCTTCACTGCATTACATATTACATTTAAAATATTAATGTATTAATTAATGTGCATGCACGAGAGAGTGAAACCAAACTCACCCACAGAGGGGTTAACGGATTTGACAGACACGAGTGGAAAGGAGGAGCAAAGCCAGCGAAAATGAAACCTTGCGGTCCCTCCTCTCTATCCTCTGCATCAATCTCTGTGTTTAACCAGTTTCTCTGAACATACAGATGTCAAGCGATTAACAAAGAGTTCTGACTAAAACAATTAACACAGCAACTACAAATCCAGAGCATCCCCCTACGGCCAGGGGGGTGGAACGGGGTGGTATCGAGGTCCCTTCCAACCCAACCCATTCCATGGTTCTACAGTTAAATAACACTGGGGAACGAGCTCACAATGCTCACTCCGAGGGCAGCACGTTATTTCCTAACTCCTTGTTACGGCCCTTGCGAACGTCGTGGGCATCTTATCTGAGCACTGCTCAGCTTCCAGGCCTCCATCCCCCAGATGTCAGAAGAAAACAGCTATCGGTGCTGCGGAAGGAATGGGAACGTCTCAATGAAGCCAGCGGTGTCATTAATAACCCAGGACGACTTGAAACTGCAGGGGCCTGAGAACACCGCAGAGGGAACGGCAGCTGCAGATGGAGAAACGGATCTATTTCTGATACTGTTTATAAAGTGTAAACTGGGAGACAAAGTCGGTGCAGAAAGTAGGGTAGGTCAGGACACACACCGTTCAAATGAATCAAGGAGGTTCCGAGGCAGTTAAACACATTTCTCTTAATTCACTGGAAACAAAGAGAGTGGCTTACATGGGAATCCTATAAATTCAGCAGATATTTCAGAGACAGTTCATAGAATCACAGAATCATGGAATGGTTTGAGTTGGAAGGGACCTCAAAGCCCATCCAGTTCCACACCCTGCCATGGGCAGGGACACCTCCCACTGGATCAGGGGCTTCAAGACACATCCAACATGGCCTTGAACATCTCCAGGGATGGGGCAGCCACCACTGCTCTGGGCAACCTGGGCCAGTGCCACGTCTACACATTGTTTGAACCCTTCCAGGAATGGAGACTCCACCAGCTCCATTCCTATCTCCAGACATGCTCCAGCCCCACAAAGTTTTTATTGTAGTGACGGGCCCAAAACTCAACCCAGGATTTAAGGTGCGGCCTCACCAGCACCGAGTCCAGGGGGACGATCGTTTCCCTGCTCCTGCTGGCCAAACCATGGCTGATCCAAGCCAGGATGCTCTTGCCCTTCTTGGCCACCTGGGCCACTGCTGGCTTATGTTCAGCCACTGTTGACCAGCACCCCCAGGGCCTTTCCCCCCAGGCAGCTTTTCAGCCGCTCTTCCCCAAGCCTGGAGCGCTTCATGGGGTTGTTGTGACCCAAGTGCAAGACTTGGAACTTGGCCCTCTGGAACCCCATCTCGCTGGCCTCAGTCCAACAATCCACCCTTACCAGGTCCCTCTGCAGAGGCTTTCTGCCCTCCAGCAGCTCTACACTTCTGCCCAATTTGGCATCATCTGCAAACTGACTGAGGATGCACTCGATCCCTTCATCCTTGTCATGGATAAAGATACTGAACAGAACCAGCCCCAACATGGAGCCCAGGGGAACAACAGGTTGGATGGTGCCTTGAGCAACCAGATCCAGTGGGAGGTGTCCCTGCCCACAGCAAGGGGTTGGGACTAGATGGGCTTTAAGGTCCCTTCCAACCAAACCATTCCATGATTCTATGCACAATGGGCCGGGATGAGTGAGCTGAGCCTGCCGAGCAGCTGCCTGCAGCCTTCTTTCCCAAACAGATTACACACAGTGGGAAAGAAGCATTAAGTTATTTGGTCATTCTGTGCATCTAGCTGCTTCTCATGATACTTCTGACTTCTGAAGTGACCACGGGAAAAATACTTAATAAGCCTCTGAGCTTACTTCTCTTTGCTCAATCAGTATTCAGTCAGGTATCCAGCACAATTGCTCACCACAACAGCATTCTTTAATTCCACAAGAAATACTGCTTGGACAGGAGTTTCCTGTCAGTAAGGAGTTGGATGTTCGAGTGGTCCTGCTCCCAATTAATTCCAACCAATAAACTGCACATTTTAGCTAAAAAGATTGAAGTGCACCAGTTATGCTCTAATTTTACATTCCCTAGCAACTGCTGCAATTGAATTTAAGGATATTTAGTGAGAGAACAGAGTGACTAAAATCACAAATAGATAGCGCAATGATCCAGGAGGTACCCTCATCACATGCCAAACACAAATTAAGTCTAAGCCCTTTCACTTCCCGCTCCAGTCCAAATCCGGAGCCTTTGGTGAGATGCTCAATAGAAGGGCTTAAATATTGCTTATGTTCTGGCTATGGGGACTGTACTTCTGAACAACAACCCCTGGCTGCTTCATGTGCTCCCGTGTTTTTCTGTGTTCATACCAAACCATAATGAAAACCATTTGCAGTCTTGGATCAAGTGTTGGAAGGCAAAGGGCTGCATGGGTGCCCAGTGCTAGGCATGGACAATGAGACTCTGTTCCACACCACAGCCGTAACAACACAAATTCAGTCAAAAGAGTCAGTCACAGCCACAGGGCTCACGTTTAATGAGTGTATTCTTATACACACCAACAATCACAAATGCAGACTACGATCTCTCATACTCCATGTGCAAACCTCTTGAACTCCAAAGGTATTGGAGAATCAGAGAATCGTGGAATGGTTCGGGTTGGAAAGGACCTCAAAGCCCATCCAGTTCCATGGGCAGGGGCACCTCGACTAGACCAAGTTGCTCAAAGCCCCATCCAACCTGGCTTTGAACACATATCCTTCATACATTCTTAGTCTCTCCCATCAGCTCTACTCAAGGGCCAGGAGAGCCCAACAAAGGCAGTCTGGACTCTCTGAGATGAGGAGAAAACTGTCCTGAGCACCCTGAAGGCACCCTGAGCTGGGATCCCAGCCCTGGAGAGCACCAAGCACCATAGTAAAGCAGGAGACATTGCAGTCTGATCATAGCACGGTCCCAGTGAGCGTGGTCACAGGGCCACCACCATCCTGCAGAGTGTCCTTCAGCCACGATGTGGAGTTGGGGACAAACCCCTCGGGGATGAGTGCATCTAAGAGAGTGAGAAATTCACTAAAATCCTTGCTATTGCAAATACATTCAAAATGGAATGTATTTCAATATAATAAACAGCCCTAAAGTATATTGTGCATAACGTATTTCCAAGAGAAGTGGTGGCTGTCCTATCCCTGAGGTGTTCAAGGCCAGATTGGATGGGGCTTTAAGCCCCTGATGCAGTAGGAGGTATCCCTGCCCATTGCAAGAGGGTTGAACTAGACAGGCTTTTAGGTCTCTTCCAACACAAACCATTCCAACATTCCATGATTTTTAGACATGTAAATTTCTGACCAACAGGAAAATAAGTTGTTACAAGAAAGCCACTGCCCTTGAGCTGATGGAGGTCTGTTCATCAGAATAACACTGCAACTGGAGCGCACCCCTCACAGTGGGATTTTCTATCTGCTGTCCCAGTATTTGATTATATTTTTGAAGTGTAATAAATTTTTGCTAGTAAAGCTGTGAGCAAAATGTTCATTTGCTTTTGGCAGGGAAAGGATGCTCTGACCCCACCGGACAAAAGGCCAGTGGTCCCAGCAGAGCACTCGTGCACAGAGCACCACTCGCCGAGCCCCTGCAGATGCCCCAGTGCAATCCAGATGTGTAACCCAACCATATCACTGCAGACCAAAGCTGACTGTAAACTCATGGCAGCTGCATAGTTCCAGGCACCAAGTATTTCATGCGATTCCTTGTGCAGTTGCATTCTCTGTCCTTTGGCTGAAACCCATCTTGCATTACTCCATATTGCCACAGAGCAGATGGCTACCCTGGCTGGAATCATAGAGATTGCAGAATCAGAGAATGGGTTGGGTAGCAAGGGACCTCAAACCCCATCCAGTCCCACCCCCTGCCATGGGCAGGGACACCTCCCACTGGACCAGGGGCTCCAAGCCCCATCCAACCTGGCCTTGAACACCTCCAGGGATGGGGCAGCCATCACTGCTCTTGGCAACCTGGGCCAGTGCCTCACCACTCTCATCGTGAAGAAATTCTTCCTCATGTCTAATCTAAATCTGCCCTTCTGAGGGACACCACTTGTCACAGATCTCCATCTGGACTTTGAGCCATTGACCACTACTCTCTGAATACAACCATCCAACCAATTTCTTATCCACTGAACCGTCCACCCATTAAATCCACATCTCTCCAATTCAGAGAGAAGGATGTTGTGTAGGACCATGTCAAAGGCTTTACACAAGTCCACACAGATCACATCCGCTGGTTTTCCTGTGTCCACTGCTGCGGTCACCCCATCAGAGAAAGCCACTAAGTAGGTCATATGGGACTTGCCTGCTGGCTGCCACTAATCACCTCCATGTCCTCCATGTGCTTTAGCAGAGCTTCTAGGAGCATCTGTTCCATGATCTTCCCAGGCACAGAGGTGAGGCTGACAGGTCAGTAGTTCCCAGGACAGTCTTTTCTAGCCTTTTTAAAAATGGGCACCACGTTACCCAGTCACTAGGGACTTCTCCTGATCGCCATGACTTTTCAAATATCATGGAGAGTGGCTTGGCAACCACATCGGCCAATTCCCTCAGGATTCTGGGGTTCAGGTCCCATACACTTGTATATGTTCGGGTTCTTCAGGTCTGCACAGCCCACCTCTACAACCTCTCCGGCTCCCTCTGGATGGCGAAAAGCCCTTCCTTTCGTGTGCAGAGACACTACAGTACCACTAACATAAAATGTATATTGACCAGAAAGAAGAAAATCTATTAAGATAATATTCAAACTGCTGGGTTTTAGAAAGCCTTATAGTGACCCTAGAACACTTTTTCCCTTGCCCAGTCTGTTCTCATACACAGTTACGCTGTTGTGATCACCTTTTCCAAGATTTCTTCATCCGTTCTCTTCATTATATAGTTATTGAGCAGTAAGGAAAAGCAGTGGGTAACCAAGTCCCACTTTGTTGCAGAACCGATTTCTCTGTTCTGATGTGGCTTTAACTTTTCCAATTAAAAGCCAGTACCTGGTAAGGGCTTGGACCTCAACAGGCACCTGAGTGCTTGCAGGTTCTCACAAAGCACAGTTGAGCTGAAGGTTCAGGAGGCTGAAGAGTACTCCTTAATTCACTCTTTCATAAATTCAAACTGTTTCATTAATTCATACTCTTTTACAAATTTTTCTTTTTTAATTAAACATGAAATGTGCTGAATGTTCATAATATTTTGTTCTTTTGGATGTAAAATCTGGGTAAGCCCCTCTGAAATCATAAGAGTGTTTACATACAACACCCTTCTGTGATCTGCGCTTACTGCCAGGGACCAGCATAGCAACAACGGACTTGCAGGCCAGCTCTACCCACATTACTGTCCACGCTTCCCATTACTTAGACTTGGATTTTGGGAATCTGCAACTCCAGTTGAGACTATACTTTTAACAGAAATGTTCTTTCAGCTGTGACCGATAATGCAGCGGCCCAAGAGACACTCCGAGGTCAACTGGAAGTTCTAATGGCACACTGAAATCCTGACATATTTTCCATTCCGAATTTCAGGCTCCTTCTCAGAGCGCAAATGGATGTGAAATGGCAAGATAAGAAGTGTATTTCACTACATTAAAGGACCAAGTCCACACTATCGACAAGCAAAACTGACTCACTTTACCATCTAGACAGACCTCCAATGATCTGGAAGTCCGTGTTAATCACCTCTACGGGACAATGCAACAAACCTTGTGTCAGCACCAGGACAAGCGTGCAACATGTTTCCACCGTTACATATCCCCAGCCATTTAAAAGGAATTTTTAAAAGATATAAAATGGATTTGAAATGAAAAAAAAAAAGAAAAAAAAATTCTTAAGTTCTCTGAGCAGCTTTAAAGCTACAGAACAAGCAACACTGTCAAAGAATCACAGAATCATGGAATGGGTTTGATTTGAAAGGATGCCAAAGTCCTTCCAGTTCCAACCATATCCAGCCATATCTAATGCAGCCATTTATCAAGACTGAATGCTTTCAAATGGAGGCTTCCAACCAGGACACATCGGTTGTGGCTGCAGCTCAGCTGTACCCCATCTGCTGCAGAAGTGATGCTGAACTGCTGCTCTGTGCCTACAAGTCTCACCCACACTGTGAATTCCCACATTCACAGAATCACAGAATTACGGGATGGCTTGGGTTGGAAGGGACCTCAAAGCCTATCCAGTTCCACCTCCTGCCCTGGGAAAGAACACCTCCCGCTGGATCAGAGGCTCCAAGCTCCATCCAACCTGGCCTTGAACACCTCCAGGGATGGAGCAGCCACCGCTGCTCTGGGCAACCTGGGTCAGGGCCTCCCCACCGTAATACAATCCCACTGTGGAAATGGTAAAGGTGAACCTCAAATTCCATTCAAACTACTTTTTTTGGATCAGAATTCAACCCTTTGCATTAGTAGGTTGCTCCAAGTCCCATCAAACCTGACCTTGAACACCTCCAGGGATGAGGCATAAAATAACAACTATTTTCACATTTCTTTTTCTACCCCAGCTGTATTTAAATTTTGAAACCCATCACATCAGGTGTGAAGTATGTAATTTGGGAACATCACAGAAAGCTTTGTTTTCTGCAAGTAGTTCATGCAGTTATCAGAGCAGCATAAAATTATAACGGGTGTTAATCAAGGTGTTCGGATGAAGAGAATGAAACCCAGCCAGGACAGGCGAAGCGCTTGTCTCTTAGACTGTAAAACTAAAAACTCTTTTACGGAGAGATTTTATTCCCTTACTGGCACGTTTAGCATTGTCCCTTGTAAAAACAGGACTCACTTTGCATGACAGTGCCTAGTTCCTCTCTTTCACACTGGCTTATGGTGGCCAGAGGCGGAAATTTGAGTAGAATTTTAAGATGAGGAAACTACTAAAAGCCCCGTGCTGTTTGCCTTCGTGTTATCTCAGCTGTTTGCTCCATTCCAGCACAAAACCAGGTTGTTTAGAAATTATCTTATAGAGCCCACAAAGCATGCTAATTACTCCAGATAAAGTGTCCACACAGACACTTCAGTGGGTGTTTGCCTGGGAAGGGAAGCAGCCCAATGAACCAGAACAGCCAGCTCTTTAAAATCTATGCGTTGTTAGTATGGAAGGTGACGGTTCTTGTCTTCAGCTTCAAACTGCTGACATATTACTCTTAGTTTCAGTGACCTTAGAGCAGCTTCCAGTACTGAAAGGGGCTCCAGAAAAGCTGGAGAGGGTCTCTTGATCAGGGAGAGCAGAGACGACAAAGGGGAACAGCTTCCAGCTGAAAGAGGGGAGATTGAGATGAGATTTTAGGGAGAAATGTTTTGCTGTGAGAGTGAGGAGGCCCTGGCCCAGGTTGCCAAGAGCAGTGGTGGCTGCCCCATCCCTGGAGGGGTTCGAGGTTGGATGGGGCTTGGAGTCCCTGATCCAGTGGGAGGTGTCCCTGCCCATGACAGAGGGTTGGAACTGGAAGCTTCGACTTTGACATTCTTTCAAACCCAAACCATTCCATGATTCTGCGATTCTATGACTTATTTACCAAGTGACTGTATAAGCCCATCCCATATCACCAGGTGGATCTTCTCACAATATTCACTGCAGAAAAAATAGATTACATTCCCTCATCTAGGGACATAACAAATAACCCAGTGCAGATTCCTGATTGAACCAACTTGTATGGAAAGACCTGCCTTGCCTTAAGATGAGGTCCTGTAACACTCCCATCACAGGTGAGGCACTGTGACCTGTTGATAAGCACAACTCCTTCCAGCCCTTAGTATCCTGCCAGAAAACCAGCAGCAGCAGAGGTTGAAGCAGAGGGTGTTCCAGCAGCCGCAGCTCCTAAACCACACACACCAGACCTGAAATCATGGCCAATGTCGTCACCAAGAAGCAGAGGAGGAGACCATGTGCTCTTCACACAGCACAGGTGGAACAGGCTTTGGTTAAACCACTCCACTGAGATGGTGAACTCTTGTCCCACATCTCCGACCACAAGACAGCACAGTCTACAGCATGGAAAACATCTCCCTCAGCCTGCAGCATATCCTGCACAAAGCCATTTGCCCAGCCAGGCCCACAAATGAGGTCAACAGAGCAACTACCTGGGCACCTGCTGGTTCTCAGCTTCTTCATCCATCAGCACACAATGGGACTCCCTTCTCTTCCTGTCCTGGCCTTCTCCAAGTCCAAAAAGCCATCTCATAGATCACAGAATGGTTTGGTTTGGAAGGGACCTCAAAGCCCATTCAGTTACAACCCCCTCTGGATCCACCTCCCACTGGATCAGGTTGCCCCATCCAACCCGGCCCTGAACACGTCCAGGGATGGGGCAGCCATGACTTCCCTCGGCAACCTTGGCCAGTGAAATACGGCCAAATGTTTTGTTAAAGAGACATAACTTTGATCAAACAATTCAAAAACTGGGCACCTTTGCCCACTTGCTTATTTTCAGCTGCAGTGCAGTTAACACTGCGAGTGCTGGGAGTGTCTAGGAGAGAGATGGGACAATTTTATACAACTGAATCCTGAGTTTTATTTTCCTTTATCGAATATTTATTTGTCCACAGAATAGCAAACACAGACATACATGGGCTGTTGTCCACTAAGTCACCCAGCATACTTCTTTAATACAATCATCTTAGGTTTTAACAGCGAAAAGTCTCCTCCTCGTCAGTTTTCTATACTTTAAATTCAATCTCTGGATGCTACCATGAGTTAAGCAAAAAGGGTACAGAGCTACGATTTGATTCTATCCCTTCATACCTCAAAATGAAATATTGTCCCCAAGCTGTCCACAAAAAATCCTTTTCTTGATCAGTTGCAACCAATCATTTTTCATCAGTTTTAATCAAAATTCACCACCGTGTGTAGTAAGCTTATCTCCTTTTACTGTTTAGCTTTCCACCAATCCACTCTACCCACTTGGCATTAAAATCTTAATTTTTTCATATTCTTAAGTTTTACAAGTTTAAAGTGTCCAACACCTGAAGTTTCTGAGGGGAGACCTCATGACTCTGCAGCTCCCAAAAAAGAGGGTGTGGTGAGGTGGTTACTGAGCTCTTGTCCCCAGTGACAAGAGATGGAATGAGAGGGAATGGCGTCAAGTTGCACCAGGAGAGGTTTAGATCAGATACTAGGAAAAATTTCTTTCCTGGAAGAGTGGCGAAGCCCCAGCAGAGGCTGCCCAGAGCAGCTGTGCAGTCTCCATCCCTGGCTCAAAAAAAGTGTAGACGTTGCTCTTGGGGATAGTTTAGTAGCCACGGTGGGCTAGGGCTGACAGATGGACTAGATGATCTTGGTGGTCTTTTCCAATCATAGTGATTCTATAATTCTATGATTCTCTCCAGCCTCTGAACTGGCCTCATCTTGTCACCTGTGCCTAAGCCTTAACGACCACGGGCAAGTGCGGATCCCTGAAACCTCATGCCCAGCACCACACCTGCAGAGCACCTCACTGTAAGCACCAGAGCTCTCTATTGCAGCATTTTGCTTCAACACAGCTTTTTAAATCCATGGCAGAACATCACCCCTAACACCACAGCAAAGTTTCTGTCACAGATTTTTCTGTGCACAGACCATTTTGGAGAAGCTCTGCAGGACCTCAGGGCCTGCTAAGATGCCACACTGAGGCAGTGGTACCTCTGTCTTCACTTCCTCCACCAGCAATCTGGAGGTGAATATCAGAGCTGGGTAAAAGGACAGAGTTCCAGTTTAACCTTACAGAACAGCTGGCACAAGAAGTGCTCAGCCAGGTGGCTTTACCAGGTTTTAATTTCACTTTTTACATTTCTATCCCTGATCAAGGATGGCTGTGAAGCTAATAACACTCCATCCTTCTCCTTAGGAGGATCCTTAGGAGGAAGATGCAGGGAATCCCCTCCTAGATCTCTTCTCCCACTACCCCCAGTGCTGCCCTGGGATTCCCTCAGATGAGGCCCTGGCCCAGGCTGCCCAGAGAGGTGATTGCTGCCCCATCACTGGAGGTGTTTAAGATCAGGTTGGATGCTTTGAGCAACCTGACCCAGTGGGAGGTGTCCCTGCCTACAGTAGGGAGTTAGAACTGGATGGACTTCCAGGTCCCTTCCATCCCAAACCATTCCATGATTCTACAATTCCACGCTTTCCATGCCCTTGGTTCCCCGGCCACCAGCTTCCCCAGAGGAAGCTTCTCAAGTTCCTCCCAGCCGCCCCCCTCCACTGCCTGCTGCTCCCCAAGATCCAGCTAAAACAAGCAGGGTCCCCCCTTCTAGCTCAGGCTTCCCTCTGTACAGCCGTCAGGGGGAGACCAGTCTGGGGGTGACAGGGCCCCTGCGCCCCCAGCCTGGGGACTTTGCTGGGTCATCCACGTGTGACTCTCGAGACCGGGGGCTTCCCTTGCCCCCTCCTACACCAAGCACCTGGGGATTCCCTGTCCCCGCCCAACCCAACACCCGGGGGTTCCCTGTCCTCTCCCAACCCAGCACCCATCCATTCCCTGTCGCCCCCCCAACCCAACACTGGGGGGTTCCCTGTCCTTCCACAACCCAACACTCAGGGGTTCTCTGTCCCCAACAACCCAACACCTGGGGATCCCCTGTCATCCCCCCCAACCAACACTCGGGGGGTTCCCTGTCCTCTCCCAACGCAGCACCCATCCATTCCCTGTCCTCCCCAAACCCAACATCCAGGGGGTCCCTGTCCCCAACAACCCAACACCTGGGGGTTATCCGTTTCCCCCAGCCCAACACTGGGGGGTTCCCTGTCTCATCTCAACCCAACACTGGGGGTTCCCTGTCCCTAACCCAACACCGGGGGGTTCCCTGTCCCCCCACAACCCAACACCGGGGGTTCCCCGTCCCCGTCACCCCCAGCTCGAACACCCGGGGTCTCCCCTCGCTCTCCTCAGCCCAGGCGACTTCCCCGTGTCCCATCCCGAGCAACCCAGGGCTCCCTCTCCCTCTCCCCATTCCTGGCGCCAGGGGGTTCCCTGTCCCCCCCAGTCCCGCGCGCCGCCTCGGCCGCAGGGGTTAACTCGGCGGCGATGGCAGCGCTGTCAGCCCGAGCCACCCGGCTGGCCCCGGCCCCGGGGCCGCACGGCCCGCCGCCCCCAGCCCCAGCCCCCCCAAGTCCCCACCCCGGGGGGCAGGAGGCGCCGAGCGACCCCATCCCGGGAGGAGAACGCCCGTAGTGTCCCCACCATCTCCCGGGGAGGGGGCAGCCGCGACCCCCGGAGCCGCTGACAGGCGGGAAGGGGCGGCCTCGGCGGCCTCAGCCCCATCTCCCGGGGGGCTCCGGGGGGCTCCGAGCGCCCCCGGCCCCACCGCGCTCCCCAGAGCCCCCGGAGCGGGGCCGGGCGGGGCGGGCAGCACAATGGCCCCCGTGACACCGCGGGGAGCTAGCGGGGGGGGAGACACGCACGGTGGGGGCTTTGTGCGCGGAATCCGCCGACATTTCCGAACCCAAACCGAACGGAATAGAGCAGAGGGAGAGCGAGGAGAGAGCGGGAGCCGGGGGCAGCGTGGCTCCTCCTCCTCCTCCTCTCCAAAAAGGCCTGTTTGCTAAACTGCACACGGCGGGGAAAGGGGGGGGTGGGAGAGAAAGCTGGGGGGGGAAGGGGTGAAAAACCCCGATGTCTTTGTGTTACCTGCCGTGAAACCAGTCCTTGCAGGCGTCGCACTCGATCATGAAGCGGGTCACGTCGTAGGGCAGCCGGCAGATGCAATAGACGGGCACCGTCGCCATGTTAGCGCCGTTCAAAACAAGGCGGCGCGGCCGCGGCTCCGGCGGCGGGGGGGGCGGGGGAAACAGGGGGAAAGAGGGGGAAAAAAGAAACAACAACAAGAGAAAAAGAAAAAAAGAAAAAAAGAAACCCAGGCGGCTACGGCGGTGTGGGCTGCCGGAGGGCCGGCGGCGGCGTCAGCAGAGGCAGCGGCTCCCAAAGTTTGGCTGCATGGCTCCGGCGGCGCTGGCGGCGGCGGAGGTGGTTGTTGTTGTTGTTGGGGAAAATGGTTATTATTCAAAATGTTTGTCGAAACGCATTCTGTTGCGTGCCCCCTGGTGACAGTACAGCACCCGAGCCGCCTCGTAAACACTCCGAAATGTAACCCGCTCCTTGTCAGCTCCTTACGTCAGACCGGGGGACGGGACGGGGGGGCGAGGGGACTTCGCCAAAGAGAGCGACCCCGCGGCGGCTCTGACCCCGGGTCCCCCCTTCCAGCCCCGGCCCCTGCCCCCCCCCCCCCGAATCCCCGCCCTCCCTGTCCTTCTGTCCCCGTTCCCGTCCCCCGTTTCCCCATCCCTGTCCCCGTGTCCCCCCATCCCTGTCCCTCTATCCCAACCCCTGTTCCTCTGTCCCCATCCCTGTCCCCAGTGTCTCCCTCATCTCTGGTCCCATGTCCCCATCCGTGTGCCCGTGTCCCCCCATCCTTTTCCCGCTATCGGCGTCCCTGTCCCTGTGTCCCTCCATCCTTGCCCCTCTGTCCCCATCCCTGTTCCCGTTCCAAACAGAGGAGAGATGCTCAATGCAGGCTTGCAAGAGCAGAGCACAAAAACTCTCTTGGAATAAGGCAGGGGGCGGGAGGGCTTTGGAGGAGTTTGGAGGGGTCTGGGGGTTGAAATCGGCCGGCTTCTCCAGAGGGAGTTTGTTAAAGAGAGCAGCCCGGGCACAGCTCTGACCCCATGTCTCCATCTCCATCCCCATTCCCAACCCCCATGTCTCCTCATCCCCATTCCCATCCCACAGGTCCCCCCATCCCCATTCCCATCCCTGTTGTCTCCCCCATCCCTGTCCCCTGTGTGTCTCCCAACCAGAGTGTGGGGTGATGCTGAGTGTGGGTCTGCAGGAGCAGGGCACAAAAACCCTCTTGGAATGAATAAGCATCACAGAGCAGGGATGGAGGGGGGTGCACTTTGAAGGAGTCCTGGTGGGTTTGGGGGGCTTCCCCTGCCCGCCGGCCAGCAGAGAGTTTGTTAAAGAAAGTGGCCGAGCGTGGCTCTGCCTCTATGTCCCCCCAGGACCCTGTTCCCACCCCCTGCGTCTCCAACCGGGGGGAGCGGTGCAGGGAGGACCCCGCCGTGGCCACAGAGGTTGTGAGGAGATGCTGAGCACGGGTCTGCAAGAGGGAAGCAAAAACTCCCTCTTGGAATGATGATTGTCGCAGGGCAGGAATGCCTAAAAGTAGCTGGAAATATCGTGCTACTCTACCAGCAAAAAGAATGGTCCTGATGGACTGCTGTCTGGGTGGTGGTGGCTGGTAAGGGCCTGTAAACGTGCACAGGTGCTGATTTACATCAAGAAATAAAAAAAATTAATTGGTAGAGTTGTATCGCTGCTGTTAAAGGTACCCACCACATCTGCCCATGGCAGCCCTCTCACCATTGCAAGCAGGGCTGCTACACCGGAGAGCTGAAGGTGGACACCCTCGTGCCTGCGACGCACCAAACAAAGCAGGAGGGTGCTGGATATGTGCCAAGAAGGGCCGCTCAGGCACAAAAGATCCATGGAGCCCAAGACCACACACAGCCATAGCCACCGGCTTCCACATAGATGGGTCAAGGGCAGTGGCAAAGCAAGAGGAACCTCGGAGTCTGAACGGAGACTGAGGATGCAGAACATCTGTCATCCTCAAAGCCAGGACGCTCAAGAGCTGTTAGGGTGGTTAAAGTGACCACACTGTGGGGCATCTGGGGGCGTCTGTGTCCCAAGAGCATTCCATAGCCACTGCTTGTCTGAGAAGCACAAGAGCTTCCTACAAAGTACACTCAAAGGGCGTCCCAGCAGAGGTGTGATTTTAAATCCAGCATCTTGAATCCATCTCATTTGGGCAGGGGAAATCCTTTAATTTATCTTAGAGCCAAAAGTAAGAAAATAGGCATCTCTCTGCCTTTTATCATCAGTCTGCAAAACCCCTACAAAGTCACCTGTGGAGGACATGGGACATGTAGGGGGCCAAATAACTGTAGAATGTCCCGAGTTGGAAGGGACCCACAAGGACCATCAAGTCCAACTCCTGACTTCACTTCCAAGTTTTTCTTACAGAGAGAAGGCTGTTGTCCCTGTAGGCAGAACCTGTTTTGGACAACAGAAGAGGGAATGTCAAAATTCTTTGCCTAGCCCACTGAATTTACATACCACAGAAGTGACTTTCAGCGAGTGTTTGTGCAGAGCTCCCTTTGAACTAGTACCCGAAATGGCACGCTCTGGTCCACCACGGGTGTTTATGAGAGTGAAATTAAACTTCTGACATCGCTCAAGGTGTGGTGATGCGGGAGGAAGATTATAGACCTGCCGTTTAAGTCGTGACTCAGTTGTTTTGAATGACACATTTTGCATGTCTTAAGACACACAAAGGGGCCTATATTCTTCACCGTGCTGAACAGCAGAAGCATCTGCCCTCTAAAAAGCAGACCTCTCAAGTTTAAGTTTATCTATCATGATTTTAATTGCTTGTAGCTTCAACTGAGAAGTGGAAAAGCAAGTCTAGGGAGTAAAGCAGAATGAGGAGGAAAGGCTGGGGAACTATCACGAGAGCTGCACACACCTTTACAGAGTCTCTTCACTGCTCAGCAAGGTCAAGTGCATCTCCTAGCATCTCTGCACTCTGCAGGATGGGTATGAACACAATATTCAGCAATCTTGATGCCCTTTGGTATGGGACAGTCACAGACATCATAGAATCATGGAATGGGTTGAGTTGGAAGGGACCTTAGAGCCTATCCAGTTCCAATTCTCCCACTGGATCAGGGGCTCCAAGCTCCATCCAACCTGGCCTTGAACACCTCCAGGGATGGGGCAGCCACCACTTCTCTGGGCAACCTGGACCAGGGCCTCCTCACCGTCATTGTGAAGAATTTCTTCCTAATGTCTCATATAAATTTTTCCCCTTCCACTTTAAATCAATTCCTCTTCATCCTATCACTCGATGCCCATGTAAAAAGTCCCTCCCCAGATTTCCTGTAGTCTCTTCAACTATTCAAAGGCTGCTCTAAGGTCTCTCCAGAGCCTTCTCTTCTCCAGGCCGAACAACTCTAACTCTCTCAACTTGTCCTCATAGCAGGAGTGCTCCATCCCTCAGATGAACTTCATGGCCTCCTCTGGACCCATTCCAACCATCCCATATCCTTCTTATGTTGAGGATTCCAGAACTGGACACAGGACTCCAGGCAGCTCATTGTCTCTGCACACACAGAATACATGCTGGAGAGCCTTCTTCCTTTTGTAGAACCAGTATATGAATTTTTAAGGAGCACAGCAGCACTTGCAAGCGTAGCAGCTCATCACACCAAATTCTACACTTGTCACAGAATCACAGAATTGCTAAGGTTGGAAAAGACCTCTAAGACCATCCAGTCCAACCCCACCATGTCTCAAACCACGCATGTCTCAAAGTACCATGGCTACATGGATTTTTAACACCTCTGGGGATGGAGAAACCACCTTCTCCCTGGACAGCCTCTTCCAGTTCCTAAGAACCCTTTCAGTGAAGAAATGTTTCCCTAATATCCAGTCTAAACCTCTTGTGGCACATCTTGAGGCCATTTCCTCTCATCCTATCCCATGCTACTTGGAAGAAGAGACCAACACCCACCTCACCACAACCACCTTTCCTGGAGTTGTGGAGAGTGATGAGGTCTCCCCTCAGCCTCCTCTTCTCCAGACTGAACAACCCCAGGTCCTTCATCTCCCTCTCCCACCTTTATGGGCTTTGTTCACATCAAGCATGTACAGTCTGTGAAAAATTATATCCTTGTTGCCTTTCCTCATGTCCCACGAGCATCTCCATGAAAACAGCCTTATTTCCAAGGCACCACCTGAAATTCTAGTGTTAGCATATCTCCACTGCAGCCTCTTGGTGAGCTAAAGCCTCTTAATAACGCAGGGATTTTGGTGACCACAACAAAGGGCAGCTGGGACATATGAGGGTGTATCCAGACACTCCTCTGCGAATGAGGCTGGAGCAGCTTAAGACTGCATAGGTGTCCCACGCTGCTCCTCAGGTGATGGTTATATCCAGCAGCAGAGCTGGGCTTGCAGTGTCAGTATTTTCATTCTTTCTTCATTTGGATTATCTTGAGACATGCTAGATGATGCTGAAGCCATTGGAAATGAATTATGGGAGACTCTCAGAACTGAGACATGGAATGTTTTGGGTTGGAAGGGACCTCAAAGCTTATCCACTTCTAACCCCCTGCCATGGGCAGGGACACCTCCCACTGGATCAGGTTGATCCAAGCCCCATCCAACCTGGCCTTGAACACCTCCAGGGATGGGGCAGCCACCACTGCTCTGGGCAACCTGGGCCAGGGCCTCCTCACCCTCACAGCAAAACATTTCTTCCTAAGATCTCATCTCCCCACTTGTAGTTGAAAACCATCCCCCCTTGTCCTGTCCCTGCACTCCCTGATCAAGAGCCCCTCCTCAGCTTTCCTGGAGCCCCTTTCAGTATTGGAAGCTGCTCTAAGGTCTCCTCAGAGCCTTCTCTTCTCCAGGTTGAACAATGCCAACTCTCTCAGCCTGTCCTCAGACGGGAGGTGCTCCAGGCCTTGGATCATCTTTGTGGCATCCTCTGGACTTGCTCCAACAGCTCCATGTCCTTCCTGTGTTGAGGACTCCAGAACTGGATGCAGGACACCAGGTGGGTCTCACCAGAGCAGAGCAGAGGGGGCAGAATCCCCTCCCTCGTCCTACTGGTCCCACTGCTTTGGATGCAGCCCAGGACATGGTTGGTTTCTGGGCTGGAAGCATGAATTGCTGGCTCACATTGAGCTTCTCATCCTCAGCAAGCCAAGTCCTTCTCCTTTTCCCAAACCATTCTCCACCCAGCCTGTAGCTGTGCTTGGGATGGCCCTGTCCCAGGTACAGGACCTTGCCCTTGGCCTTGTTGAACTCCATCAGTTTCTCACAGCCCCATCTCTCCAGCCTGTCCAAGTCCCTCTGGATGCCATACGTTCTCTCCAGCGTGTTGGCCGCATCACACAGCTTGGCATTGGCAAACTTACTGAGGGTGACCTCGATCCCACTGTCCATGTCTGTGATAAAGATGTTAAACAGCACTGGTCCCAGTACTGACCCTTGTGGAATGCCACTCGTCACTAGTCTCCACGTGGCCACAACCATTGACCACAACTCTTTGAGTGCGACCATCCAGTCAATTCCTTATCTACTGAATGGTCCGTCCATCAGATCCATGTCTCTCCAATTTAGAAACAAGAATGTTGTGTGGGTCTGTAGGATGGCAGGAGGTTTGCATGCAGCCAGGAGCAGGAGACTTGGCTGGCACAGACAGGGGGGAGACGGAGCATGCCTGGGAGCTGGTGGCCCATCCCACGTGACACCACGGCCACCACAGAGAGCCCCATGGCTTAGCTGAGATTGGTCTCTATTTACATTATGGCCTGTGGTTATGGAGCACTGAGCGATTTGATGGGACCACAGTTCTTATTGGGGTCCTCCCTGCAGATTCATCACTGCACTGGGCTGGAGTGGAGGGAACTGATCTGGTTCACTCCTAGACCTCTGCAAACTTTTAGATTTCCCCCAACCCTAGATCTCCACATGGTTTAGTGGTTGACAGGAATGGTTGGACTCAATGATCCTGTGGGTCTTTTCCAACGTAGTAATTCTGTGTGAACCTGCATCAGCTCCAGTCGCCTGTGTGAGGTGGTATCAAGGTGGGATCACACTCACCCTGGGAACCACTTTTCATCCAGAGCCAGAACCCACTGCCGCAGTGCTGGGAACTGTTCGGTGCGAGGGCCTTACAAAATCAGGTCTACGTCATACAAGATACTCCTGGGCTGGAGTTTGTGTACACACTCCAAGAGTTCTGCTGCTTCCCAGCACAGATGTAGCACCGTCTTCAACATGTGCTCAGTATCTGAGTTCTGTATGCACCAGAAAATCCCTGTTGCTTAGGGAATGGTGTTAGATAGAAGTTGAGGAAGAAAAAAATACAGAAGATATGTTCATGTTCCATGCTCCTGACTCAGTCCCCATCGCCACCAGCTCCTCCCCATCACAGGATCAGGTTAGGTTTGGCAGTCCTCTTCAGGCCCTGCCAGCAAAAAGAGCATCAGGAGCGCCAGCATTAGCATTCATTTACATTAGAGTGAAATCCCACTCCAGGAGGTGCCATCCCACCACAGCCTCCATCCCACCACAGCCTCTGTCCCACCTCAGTTACCACCTCCTTCTGAAATCCCAGTTAAACTCTTCTGTTTTCTACAGCAACAGCTGATTTGGGCAGCGCAGCAGTTGTGAAGCTGGAGCCAAAAATACAAACACCCCCACAACAACCTGAACCCCAAATGCATCTGAGCTCCCCAACCACGTCCAAGGCCTCAAACCACATCTGAGCCCTCCAATCACTCTGGAGCCCCCAGCTGTGTCCGCATGCCCAAGTACATCTCAGCCCCCTGTCACCTCTGAGACCCTCCACTGCATTTCAGCCCCAGCAACGCCTCTGAGCCCCCCAACCACATCCGAGTCCCCACAACCACGTCTGAGCCTCCCATCCGTGTCTCAGTCTCAACCACATTCAAGCTCCCCAACCATGTCTGAGCCCTCAACCATGTCTCAGCTGCCCAGTCGTCTCTGAAACCCCAGCTAAGTCTGCATCCCCGACTGCATCTCATCCCTCTGAGCCCCCAGAACCACGGCCTGAGCTCACCAGCACCAATGCAAAGCCAAAACTAGAGCGAAGCGCTCAGGCAGCACTGCAGATAAAAAGAACTAAAAGGCAGAAAGAAGGAGAAAATATGCCAGTATTTATTAAAATGTGTTTAATGCTCCTTTCTTTTATGGTTAGTTCTTGGAGACAAAGCTTAGGCCTTGTCTCTCACACTGCTGTGCTGGGAGCTGCCTTCTGCCTCCATCTCCCACGAAGCACAGTCCAGGTGGGACTGGAAGCAATTTCTAATCTGAAACTTTGTAAAAGAAGACATGCATGAGCCCATTGCTCTCATTCACATGTATTTCACTTCTCCTGCTGAGTTTTGTTAGTTAGCAGGAAGATCATTTCTTATGAAGCCAAAGCAGCCAGAAGTTTATCAAGCAAAAGAGATTTTCAAAGTCTTTATAACTTTTCTCTTTCTGCTCTTTTTGATCCCAGGCACAAGTCCAGGCTGGGCAATGAATGCATTGGGAGCAGTGCTGAGGAGAAGGACTTGGGGTGTTGGGAGATGAGAAGTCCCATGTGAGCCTGCAATGGGCACTTGCAGCCCAGGAACCAACTGTGTCCTGGGCTGCATCCAAAGCAGTGGGACTAGCAGGAAGGGAGGGGATTCTGCCCCTCTGCTCCGCTCAGGTGAGATCCACCTGGAGCCCTGTGTCCAGTTCTGGAGTCCTCAGCACAGGAAAGACATGGAGCTGTTAAAGCAAGTCCAGAGGAGGCCACAGAGATGATCTGAGGGCTGGAGCAGCTCCCGTATGAGGACAGGCTGAGATAGGTGGGTTTGTTCAGCCTGGAGAAGAGAATTCTCTAGGGAGAGCTTAGAGCACCTTCCAGTACTGAAAGGGGCTCCAGGAAAGCTGGGGAGGGGCTCTTGATCAGGGAGGGCAGGGAGAGGACAAGAGGGAACAGCTTCCAGCTGAAACAGGGGAGATGGAGATGAGATCTTGGGGAGAAATGTTTCACTCTCTGGGCAGGGAGGCCCTGGCCCAGATTTGCCCAGAGCAGAGGTGGCTGCCCCATCCCTGGACACACCTGATCCAGCTGGAGGTGTCCCTGCTTATGGCAGGGGGTGGGACTGGATGGGCTTTTTACATACTTTCCAACCCAACCCATTCTATGATTCTGTGATTTGCTGAGAACCTGTTAGAAGTCAGAATATAAATAAAGCAGAATTCAATGTTAGACGAACATGACTGATGGAGAAATAGAGTAAAAGGGCATTTGCAGTGCTGTGCTTTATCGCAGGGGACACTCGGGGACATGCTTTGTGGAGCCTTGCAGCAAGGTGCTGCCTGGCCTGAAACCAAAGGCAAAAAGCGCTGTGACCTTGACCCGGGCCCCAACCCCTGCGTGCTGTCTGACACGGGGGATGAAACCCAAGCGTGACCTGCACTGGTCTGGCCCTGTGGCAGAGAGCGAGCCCAGCCTCCTCGGGGAGGCTCGGGGAGCTGCGGGGGCTGCGTCTCTAGGCTGGTGTTTACAGGAGCCACCCAGCTCCGCCACCACCTTCCAGCAACTGCTCCGCACCCTGCAGACAGGTGCCTCTGCTCCTGTCTCATCCCATCTCTTCCCATCCCATCTGATCCAATCCTCTCCCTCATCCTGTCCCATCCCACCCTGCCCTGTCCCGTTCCCTGCAGGCCACGCTTTGCCACTCCCTGCAGGCTGGGGTCCATCCTGAGGGACCAGCAGAATCCTTTCCCGAGAGGCGCGGGAGCAGCCGTTGGTCGCCGGGCTTCCCACAACGCTGACAATGACTTTGTGAGGAGCTCCTGCTGCGCGGCGAGGCGACCGCCGCTCTCGGAGAGGCCAACACCCCCTCGCCAGTGACGCATCCACCCGTGACGCAACCGCCGCCTCCAGCACAGGAAAGAAAATGGTCGCGTTGTTTCCTCGCTGTCCCCGGCGGGAGGGGCCGTGCGGCTGCCGGGTCGCCCGCCTCTGCGCTGGAGGAAAAGCGCCCCGGGAGCCCTCGCTGGGCCCCATCCCGGCTGCTCCTCCCCGCCGGGAACCCCCCGCCCGCCACCGAGTCTAAAGGAATGTGCTGAGGGACTGTGACACAGCGATCGGTTACACCAGCGTCAAGGGGGGGGCTGGGATGGAAGGGACCTCAAAGCCGATCCAGTCCCACCCCTGCCATGAGCTGGGACACCTCCCACGGGATCAGGGGCTCCAAGCCCCATCCAACCTGGCCTTGAACCCCTCCAGGGATGGGGCAGCCACCCCTGCTCTGGGCAACCTGGGCCAGGGCCTCCTCGCTCTCACAGGAAAACATTTCCTAAGATCTCATCTCCATCTTCTTCTTGCAGATGAAAACCATTGCCCTCGTCCTATCCCTGCACTCCCTGATCAAGAGCCTCTCCCCAGCTTTCCTGGAGCCCCTTGCAGCACTGGAAGCTGCTCTAAGGTCTCCACGCAGACTTCTCCAGGCTGAACAACCTCACCTTTCCCAGCCTGGCCTTGGATGGGAGCTGCTCCAGCCCAGGGATGGGGCAGCGACCACTTCTCTGGTCAACCTGGTCCCGTTCCTGCCCTGTTCCAGGACTAAATTAATTTAGGTGCCCCTCATTTCCAGCTGGAAGCTATAGGAGACCGGCAGGAAGCCAGTCAGACCTGACCTTGCCCCTGAGGGGTGCAGCGTCCCAAATCCAGCTTGGTTCCCGCAGGCTTCATCCCTGCTCGCCCCTCCAGCCCACCGCTGCTGAACTACAGAGGCCACAGTACAAAGCCAGTGTCAATGCTGGGCTCAACACCGCTGTTCCCAGTCAGGGAACTGGAGATATGTCCCTTCTGTTACTTCCAGCAGCTGAAGGCATCTCCTCCTCCCACCTCAGAGTCATTCCTGCCCACGGAGCCAGGCTGTGGCCTCGCCAGGGCAATGGGCCACAAAGGACAGAGGCGCTTGGGTCAAGTGCAAACCCAGCGCACGAGCTGAACTTCTGCACCGGAATTCCCAGCAGCAGCACATGCAGCACCTCACGTGTGGGCTGGCAGCTGATGCTCTGTGCTTCCCTGCTGGCAGCCACACCTCTGGCTGGCACGGCTGCAGCGAGGACTGAAACCATCACACCCCCAGGACGCAGCACACTGGGTTAGTCCCCCACGCACACCTATTCCCATCAATCTTGCTTATTCCATGGCAGCAACCAGGTTAAGCTGGAAGAGCAAAACTGCTGGGAAAGAGCAACTGGTGCCTTCAACATTCACTAGACCAGGATGCTGGACGATACTCCCAGAGACAAACTGCAGCATGGAGCAGAGAACACGAGCACAGGGTGGGAAGGGCCAGGATCCCAGCAGAGCTGAACAGCAGGGTGCCCAGACGGGGGCTGTGACACTGGAACCACCTCTCCAGCCAGTTTGACTCGGAAAGGAGAGGAACGCTAACTGCTGCCATTTGTGCAAACACGGCTCTGCTGCTACCTCTGCATCATCTACATGTACATCACTTTGAATACCCTGGAGGTGTTCAAGGCCAGGAGCCCCTGATCCACTGTGAGGTGTCCCTGCCCAGGGCAGAGGGTAGAACTGGGTGGGCTTTGAGGTTCCTTCCAACTCCAACCATGACCTACACTCAGGGCAGAGCTGTTGCCACCACTCACTCTGACAATGGGAGATCAGAGACACTCGGGGCAAACCTGGTGTTAACCATGTGCCATGTTTTATTCTCAGCTACAAGGAACTGAGACGTCAATCCCTGTCGATGATTTTGTACATCAAACTCTGCAAATGCCCGGGGCTGGTATTTAAACAACTATCCCTGTTATTGCTGTGGTTTTTGCACCTTATTGACCAGCTCACGATGAAACAGGGACGCCTGGAGCGGCTGCGTGCGATGAAAAGGACAAAGACTTGCTCGGCCCGAGCGTGGGACCCCACAGCGGCTGCGTTCTCACCTCCGTCTCTCGGCAGGACATCACGTACTCTGCTAACTCAACCACTTTGTTTGGGCATAGGAAAACTTTTATTTACAACATGTTAATTAAAAAAATACCTGACAAAAAAGGCATACGGTATTTTATACTAAAAGAATAAAGATTTTTATTAAGCACTGTAAGTTGCATTCAATAGCCTTCAAATACACCACACCACAATCCATCTACAACCAACCAAACCCAACAGTAGTTCATTCTTGCACAATCCATGAGTTGGGGCAGAACTCCCTTCAACTTACATTAAGATACCTACGTAGCTCTTGCGGGCAGGGAATGGGGAATTACACCTCATTTCTGATCACTAATGTGTGATGAAGAGCATCAGGAGAATTATATGAAAACGAATATAAAGAAATGATTCTGATTTTTGAAGTACATTAAGTTTGGAAACACTAACAAAAACATCAAAATGATACAGGTATATTTGCTTATACTAAATCCTTGATGGGAAGTTCTCAAGAACAAGCCATTTGGTTCCTGCTACAGAAGGGGGGTACTTTTTTTTTGTTTTTGAAGATCAAAGCTTTTTTTTTTTTGCTTTTCACAGAATTTCATATTTGCTAATATGAAGGCATAAAACAGCAACAGAGAACAATAATGCATACAGCAATGAGTACACCAGGGTAACGTTGATATTCAAAAACGGCTAGATAGGTTTTTTTTTCTTTTTCAAAGTTTTAGAATAAATGCAACAGAGGTCAATAATCACAAAATTTTAAGGTTAGAGCAAGATCAGTCAATGACTAAACATAGTTAACATCTTTTATAGGACTATTACTGATTATTAGCTTTGTCGTTTTGCAAATGGGCACAGTACTTGTAAGAATGGAAGAAAGAGGACAATAACATGCATAATATTAACTACACACTTTAAAAATTATGAACCATGCAGAAGTTCAGCTCAAATAGTAGCACTAATGGTCTACGTCTGATTCAAAACCACATAGTTCATTGATCACGGATGCATGGTATTAGTCACAAAAAGTTTCAGAACACATTGTGTTTGTTTTGAAAGGTCATTTGCATCGTCTATGATTTCAAGTTTATCGCCATTTAACTCGCTTGTAACGTATGTATGATGTATATTTAAAATCAGCAGAACTGCAGTATTACTCTATAATTTTTCGTTTCGATAGTTTGCACGTTTGAACACAAAAGAACCACGTCAACGGTGATGAGGTTTAAGAAAGAAAAAACTGTGGTTGTGCCTTTTTCCCCCCATAATCATGAAAATCAAAGCCTTAAAGAAAGCTTTATTGTGACACAGTAATGCAAAATCAAATATAATGGCATACATATGGTGCCAAGTACTAAAAATTATAGTTTAAGCTATATATACTTAAAGACTGCCAAAATTTGTTTTCTTTATAGTTCAAAAAACAAAACTACAAGCTTCTGTCATAACCAGTTTAAACTTTACGTAGACTTCATTTTAAGTGCGGGAGTCAAATGCTCTTCATTCTCTTCCTTTTTTTTGTTTTATTGTAGCATTTTGACTACAACTGGTTAAAACTAAAAATGTGTTGTTTAAATCTCTGACATCAAAGAGGGATCCGAATTTCCAAAGTCCTCATTTTTCTCTTACGGAAAGGAAAAAATGTACGTAACTGTAGGCTCTCTTTCTTTCCAGATATTCCTAATCCTGACCCTTCCCAACATCCTTCACCCTCTATAAAAAATAAGTTTACTCTTCTTTTTTTAAGACAGTGGCCTCAAGAGCATCATCTTTATGGCAAACACTGTCTGCATTTAGTGCATTTAAGTGAGGATTTGTATTGCACATTTTAGAGTCATTACTCAAGGCACTTTCAGACTGATTGGAAGCCCTGATGTCTCCTGTATTCCCATTCATCTGGGAAGCTGGTTTCTCCTCAGTCACAACTCCATTTTCAGCCAGGGATCCATCTGAAGACACAAGTGAGGATTTAGATTCCTCGGATTTTGACTTAAGTTCTTTGGCTACTTCCTCTGCTGAAGCAGCGTAAGGAGGTTTGCCCTAGTCGTTAAGAAAAGAAGACAATTACTGACGGCGCAGCGCTCTGTGTTCAATATAGAGGCACAAGAACAGCATGCAGAGTGCAGGACAAGCAAATACCTAACACCAGGGACTGCTGCAATATGAGCTGGCATTCAAAATGAACAGTGCAGCACAGGCAAGAAGGGATTCTCGGTGTCCCGAGTGCCTTCAGATGTTCCTGTGGTAAAATGCCCTCCCTAACTGTGATGCTTGAGTTATGCCACGTTGTAAAAGCGATATTAACATCCAGAAACACTAAAACTTGGAATTGATATCCAGCTTAACTCTGCTTCTTGGTTGATAGATGTTACAATTTAATGACGTGATGATAGGTTATTCCAATACCAAGCAAAGCTCTTTTCAGACAGTTTGTAAAGAGGTGCAGAAGTGCCATGCGATGCTGTCTAACCTGCTTTCTGAGCTTCTGGGACTGGGGAAGTGACCGTACCAGAAGCATACAGCAGTTTGACAAGACTTAGCATAGCAATATAACCCAGATTTATGCAGCTTTAGAACTTATATTTAGTTTTTAAGTATCTGCAACAATGATTCCTAACGTTCTGGAAGTATAACAGGCTTTAAACAACAAAATGAAGTAGGCTGGGTTGCTAAGAAGCAATGTACTGATCTGTCAGGCTGTTAACAACATCAAGTAACAAGAAATGACTTAAGGCCCAGACACCTTCCACACCGCAAACAATAGCAAAGTCTCATAGTTTAACAAACCACATTTTGACAAGGTGAAAACAGCATGGTCAGGACTGTCCTGAACTGCTGACAGCTCTTGCAGGGGAGTAAGAACTGCTGTTCTCCAGCAGCACTGCACAGGTGCACGACTGGCACACAAGGGCAACAAGTATTTATCCCATGTAAATGTGCTTCTTTGCAGGCTTTCCTACATGATCAGTTTAAGACTGAATACAGGCTTTTGTTTCTTTCCAGATCAAGAGAAAAAAGCCTTTTCTTGTGAAAGAACAGGCATATCTTACATTTGATAAATACAAGCTGCTCACTGCAGGCAGACTCGCCAACCTGTGTTCATGTTGCCTGATCAGCATCAGCTGCAGGGAGGACATCGGTGTCACCGCCATGTGCCTACTCGGGCTGCTGGGTCCATGTGACGGGGCAGCGCGCTGCTCCAGCCAACCCTAACCGGGCGTTAAAATCTACTTGTGTGGCATAAAGTTCTCTAAGTTCTCCCTGTCACACGCATTCTCATTTTGACCAAGATCCTTGTGATCACAAGCATTTACCATCCGAGTTACACATCATTAATAACAATGTGAACACCCAAGCTTGCAGACGGGGTCAGCGCTATCAAGCACCCACCCACAGATGTTCAATTGCAGCAAGCCCACAATACTTGGGGCTTCCTTTATTTCATAAGTAAAAGTACTTGGAAATTAGATATTGTGTAAGTACCACAGTGCTTTCTCTTCTATTTAAAGTAAAAGATGATATGCTTTAAATACGTGGGTACATTTGTAGATGTAATTCATCTGTATACACAAAAATTTAACAAAGAAGGAAAGTATTTGCATTTTTACACCTAGAGCACAGCAAGTTTTACTTTAAATTCATTGTCGCTTCGTTATCCACCGGAGAACAGCCCTTCTCTCATGGTGTGATACCTGCAGACACTCCCTACGCACTAACATCTCCACAACCAATTGCAGGTCAGTAGGAGAGATTTATTGTGAAAGTTTTCCACCTATTTACTGCCCACTCGCCCATTCCCACTCTGACTTGCATTGACATTCAGAACTGCACAGCAGCAAGAACAATGGAAAAGGGAGGAAAACTCTGAAGCAATCAGCATTTAATGCAAAACAGTAGTTTGCTTCAGCTGTATTTAAAGTATCTGTGGAAAAGACCAACCCCATGATTCATGGATGCTTCATGTCACTGAAAATGAAACTGGTCTGTTATTTCCTAAAGGTTTAGACTAAGTTCTTATATTAGGGGCCACGCAACAGCAAAGATCCTTCTACTGCTACTGGTTTTAATTCGTGAGGTTGGACCGTAATCCCAGAAAAGAAACTGGGAAAACCTGGGGTGTCCCCAGAAATGGCTAAGCTTTTTCTGTTTTGTATTTCTCCCATTCTCCTACAATTTCTCCTACTTCCATGGCTGGTGAGAGCAGGGGTGGCACAGCCTTCATATCAAAATACATTTTTCCATGTCTGCCTTAAATAACCGGGTTTGCTTACGCCTGCCACCCGCCACTGGCTGCGTAGCTGCAACAGGCAAGGTGGCTGTAAGAAACCCTTGGATCTGGCAAGGCTGTGCTTGTCACTGTTAGCTGCTCAGGCAGTCCGCACCATCCTAGCCTATAAACGAGAGCACACAGCTTCATTACCTGAATCACTCCCTGGCTTTTATAACCTCTTCCATAGTACCTTCCACCTCTTCCAAAAGTTCTTATCACCGGAGTGGAAATAACTCCTCTAGGACGCCTGTGTTGAGGAAAGAGACGAAAGGAAAATGCACATCAGCTTTGTTTACAATGACATGAAATTATATTATTGCTTTAGTGCCTAGTGACTAACATTTACATTGCTTTAACGAAGCAACACAAGTAACTAACCCAGAATTACAAGGTTCTACTGCTCGCAAGTGTGTGAAACCTAGCAAACGTTTGGTTTATGTAGCAATAGAATGACTACTTCTAGACTTTACTTCTAGAGAACAATAAATGAGCTTTGTAGAAACATTTTCAAAACGTCAAATTATCCTTACAGCGCTTTGAACAGAGCTCAAAATACTTTCACCTTAAAAAATAAGCAGTTTGAACCATGTATGAGGCCATTTCCCCCGTTTAATAACACCTCCCACATACAACCAAGCTAGACAGAAGAAATCTGATAAAAGAAAGAAAGGCAAGATAGGAAATTGCTTCAGTTTTGAAGGGAGAATATGAAATTACTGAAGAACCTGAGAGAAAAAAGGAGGCCTCAGCCATATCTAATGTAGCCATTTATCAAGATTGGGTGCTTTCAAATGGAGGCTTCCAACCAGGACACATCGGTTGTGGCTGCAGCTCAGCTGTATCCCATCTGCTGCAAAAGTGACGCTGAACTGCTGCTCTGTGCCTACAAGTCTCACCCATACTGTGAATTCCCACATTCACAGAATCACAGAATTATGGGATGGCTTGGGTTGGAAGGGATTTCAAAGCCAGTTCCATCTCCTGCCCTGGGCAGGGACACCTCCCACTGGATCAGGGGCTCCAAGCCCCATCCAACCTGGCCTTGAACATTGCCAGGGATGGGGCAGCCACTGCTGCTCTGGGCAATAAGAAATTAAGTGCTGGGATTTAAATGCAACAGCAATGAATAAAGAGCTCTGTTTTATATGTGAGTAACTCTCACATATTCTTTCCAAAGATTTTAACAGGGCTCACCTATCTCATTTGCAGATTTTTTCTCAAGGTGACAGCGTACCCTTCGGGCAGCAGAGACAGGTTTTTCCTACTCAGAAAATCACACTCAATACACTGCTGGATCTAAGCCAATAAAAAGCAGCTGGTATGATTTTAAAAAATAAGAACATCAAAGCTCAGCATTGCAGAGAAACATGAGACAATGGTGTCAACAAGCCTGCCCAGAGTAGTGGTGGCTGCCCCCTCCCTGGAGGTGTTCAAGGCCAGGTTGGATGGGGCTTTGAGCCCCTGATCCAGTGGGAGGTGTCCCTGCCCATGGCAGGGGTGGAACTGGATGGGCTTTGAGGTCCCTTCAAACACGAACCACTCTGTGATTCCATGATCTGTTCTGCAGAACCAGCTAAAAGATGACAGGGAAGCGTACAGGACGAGGTGCTGAATGGCAGACAACGCACTGTGCAGTTTTCTTGTAGAGTTCTTTAATACAAAACAGCATCTGCCAACACAGGCCTCAGTCTTTAAAAACTCTGTCCTCAGGCACGCCAACTTAAGTGTTTTCCTATGAGGTTTTATTTTTAGGATCGACTGACACAACAAACAGATAAGCTGCCTGCGGTGGTTTTCCCCACTTAAGACTAATTCTAACAACTCTACATGTGAAGAATTCAACATCAGCTATGAGTTGATGGAAGGAGGAAGAACTGAACATGAGCTAGCAGCGGCCCAGGCAGCCAAGGTCAACAGCATCCTGGCTTGGATCAGCCATGGTGTGGCCGGCAGGTGCAGGGAAGGGATCGCTTCCCTGGACTCGGGACTAGTAAGGCCACACCTGGAAGCCTGGGTTCAAAGGAGGACATTGAGGGGCTGGAGCATGTCCAGAGAAGCGGAATAGAGCCAGGAAGGATCTGAAGCCCAGGGGTTGTGGGAGCAGCTGAGGGACCTGGGGATGTTTAGTCTGGAGGAGGCTGAAGGGAGACAGCACAGTGATGCAGGGCTGACAGTCGGACTGGATGAATTTAAAAAGGTTTTTCCCCCTATGATTCTATCATCTGGCATTGAGAGCTTTCTTATCTTTTTGAGGTGACATCTTGTACCCAATCCTACCTGCCCAAAGGCAGCACCTCTGATGTAGAGGAAATGCCAGGTATTTTATCTCCTAACTCAAAACCCAGCACTGGGGAACAGCACTGCTGTCATCAAGGTACTTACAGAAGCAATCCCACCCTGTCAGTCATTTGGCCACTTCCCACGTAAGGAGGGCTCTCAGTTTAGAACTTGCCAGTGTTAGCTTCTGGTTGCTAAGGTTTTGTATAAATCTCTGTATTTGTTTCTTCAGAAAACAGAGGAGCTACT
Organism: Clamator glandarius; assembly: GCA_033459285.1. Classification (NCBI taxonomy): domain Eukaryota; kingdom Metazoa; phylum Chordata; class Aves; order Cuculiformes; family Cuculidae; genus Clamator; species Clamator glandarius. The sequence continues at coordinate 5,680,822 of JAUNZM010000089.1, read as the reverse complement.
ACTCTGTGGAGGGAGTCCATGCTATGGATAAACGTCAGCCAGACCCAGGCCAAAGGCTCCTCCAGATCATCACTCAGGTGCCTCAGATCAAGCGTGACACTGGGAATTACCCGAGTTTTCCACCTGCAGAACTGAAGTTGGTGTGTTTAACTGAAGGGAAGGAATGAGCTCTGTCAGAAGCCAAATCCTGGTTTTCATGAGGATCCACAACCAGAGCAATGTATAAACCACACACTAACCTCATTCCAGTGGTGGAAAAACTGAAACTGAGAAGCAAGATGAAAACACATAAAGGATCCTCATGCCTTACCACACACCTTAGCTTCTTCCCCTGGTCTCCAGCTGTGGCTTCAAGGCATACGCGTGTCCCAGGGATCCACTGGCCTGCTGTTAGCTGACACTGCACTCAATGCTCATATTTTGGCAACTGAATCTCATTCTAAAGAACAAAATGTTCCTATCTAAACTAGCTTCCCTCAGAGTGCCAGCTCTGCTCTCACATCAGTGCTGTTTGTTGCTGCTGAACCTTGAAACCTTTGCTCCCGCTGTTCTCACTTCTCCCTGTCCACACAACAGCAGCTCTCATTCCTCCTCTGGTCCCACTATCCCAGGGCATCAGATCCAACCCTTTCCTCACTCAGTCCAAAACAACAGGTGTTCCAGCAGCCCTGGCTGACTTTAGCACTATGGTTTATTGTGGATTAAATTCATGGATAGAGAGGAATTCGTGCAGTTCACACTCCTTCTTTCAGACTGTTGCTTCCTGGCTGAGGATGGCATAAATGCACCTACCTAACTCCACTCATTTAATATAGTTAAAGACCAATGTAATACAAAATACATTACTTAGGACTATTGGAGCGAGTCCAGAGGAGGCTACAAAGCTGATCTGAGGGCTGAAGCACCCCCCATCCATAGTTGGGGTTGTTCAGCCTCAAGAGAAAGCTCCAGGGAGACCTTAGAGTAGCTTCCAGTACTGAAAGGGGCTCCAGCAAAGCTGAGGAGGAACTTTTTACAAGGGCATGTAGTGATAGGATAAGGGGGAATGGCTTTAAATTGGAAGAGGGAAGATTTAGATGAGACATTAGGAAGAAATTCTTCAAGACGAGGGCAGGGAGGCCCTGGCCATGTTGCCCAGAGAAGTTGTGGCTGCCCCATCCCTGGAGGTGTGCAAGGCCAGGCTGGATGGGGCTTGGAGCCCCGGATCCAGTGGGAGGTGTCTCTGCCCATGACAGGGGGTGAACCTAGACAGGCTTTGAGGTCAAACCCAGCCCAAATCATTCTATGATCCTATACAATTTTCATTAAAGATGACAGATGTATCTGTAATGCAATGCAATGAAGCCTTGGGAAAAATATAATCTTAAAACTAAAGGACCAGATATTTTTGTAACTAAATATTTGGATTCCAGAAACGTTGCATGCCTGTACTTGCAGCAGTGGCAAAATGAAGTGGAAGAGCTGAAGATATGAATATTATTCTAAGCGCATCTCCCATCATGACCGTAGCAGAACTATGAAACCTTGACATGTCCTTCAGGGGGTTTCTGCTTCACAGAAGAATAACCCAATAGAATTATTAACAGTTTTATCATACTACTTAATACACACGACAAAGAAAGTGAGTGCTGTGGCAGTTTGGATAAGGTATAATGTATTTATTGATTTCATGTAAGAGATCCTCAAGTAATTTCCTCATGCAAAACACTCCATTGTGCATGTATATGTCTATATATCTTTTTATGTATCTCAGATTCAGAGTACGAATTTTATTTGCATATAAAAATCCTTATACTCATCTGAACCACTGATTAAAAACATCTTAAAATGAACGTAAATGATTTTGTTAAATTCTCGGTGGGTATAATTTATCTAATGCAGGCTAAACCACGTTCTATGGCATTTCTAATGCCTCCAGCTTTTCCCTGGTTTATTTTTTTCCCCCAAATTCATTCAATTCCACTTGAAAAGCATGTTCCACAAGGCTGCACTTACCCTCTGGCTGGTCCTCCCACGGAAACGACCTGCAGAGGGAAGGGCCCTCTGCCCCCTCGTCCACGTCTGCTTCCAGCCCAGTGGCCGACTACAGTGCCGGCAATTTCAAGTTTCCCTCCCTGAGAAGGAATAGGTTGGACTCCTGCACATAAAAGCAAAACCAAGCCTTGACGTTCACGAGCAGAACATTAAAGTCACAAACAAATGGAAACCTGGTCTGCCCAGATTTTATCACATTTGTTCCCTTATCACACACGGTTCCCTATTCTAATACAGGGAGAGCATTCTGCAGCCTTTCAGCAGTGCTATGACTCCAAGAGTCTTTCTTTCCTCTCTGTAAAAAGCAGATAGGAATTCTGATAATAAAAATCTTACATGAGTATTTCAGCTTCAGTGATTAAAACAGACTTTAGATAAGCGTTCAAAAACTGAAGTGACATTTTACAAGCTATCTGAAGGGCTTTTTTCCCTGCTTTCCTAATGAAGTTGTAATTTTTGCAGGTAATTTTTAGCACAAGACACGGATTATAATTGCTACAAACAACTTACTAGGCAGAATTATCTGTACTAAGCTGTTATAAAAATACAGCATTTAAATGGATTTGAGTGTAAAAGGTCGGTTTTTCCTTCCCCTGCCAAGAAAAGAGCTAAAATTGCAACTGTCCACAGTATGGAAGTGTCTTCTATTCGAGTTGCTCAGATCTTTACACTTGCATAACATGTATTTCAAAGGATCTAGGTGAGAGCAACTAAGCCAGATGTTACTGGTAAGACAGACCATCAGCACTGAAAGGGTTACAAACACAGTGTTTCCACAGCCGTGAGTGATTAGGCTGTTAATATGCTGGGAACTGAAGAACTGATTAAATGCAAAGGTTCAGAGTTCCCTGTACAAGCTTTTCTGCTTCAAATGTGCGTTGCTTACAGGGATGAAGTTATTCACACAAGGAAGCATTAGTGCTATGTTTGCTCTTAGGATGAAAGCTCAGAGGCCAGAAAGAACAGCTAAATACACAGAAAAGTTTTACCCTAAATGGGGAATTGGAATTAACAGGCTTCTCCTGTTCCACTTGGTACAGGAGATGAGCAACGGGCATGCAGGCAGGGAAGTAAATTTCACGCCTGTGGCCGCGCCAATGCTGGCATTAGCAGTGACACCAAAGTCAGGCTCTGCTGCTAGGGCTGTTTGGGCAAAAAGCTCAACTGCCCTTGAATTTTAGGAAACAGCTGTTAACACAGCCGAGCAAAGTTCAGCCGATTCCAGACTCCACCCTTGCGTTTCACAGCACAGGAGACAGTGACTCATTTTTTTTCAGCTACCCTGTATTTGGAGGAGGGTTTCTAGGTGCGAGAGGCGGTGCTGAGGGGGGCCGGTGGCAGGGATCTGGGAGAGCAGAGCGGAGAGCAGCCTGGGCAGGCTCTAGAGAGGGAGAACCGCGAGAGTTAGGGAGAAAGGGAGACCGGCAGTCAGTAGGAAAGCTTCAGACCAAACCGTAAAGTGAAGCAAGCCGTTGCCAGAAGCTCTAAGAAAAGGGTTTTGGGTATAATTACCGCCCTGAAACTTGCTAGTCCTGTTGCTGTCATTGCCAGAGAAGGCTCCGGAGTGTCCTGCCGCTCCCGCCACCCGGAAGGCCCGGTAAGCGCCTGTGGCTACTGTTTCCCCATAAGGGCCTCCGAAGCCATAGACTCCTGTTAGACCCAGGGTAAAGAAAGACAGGGGAAAAGCTGTGAGGGGGCCAGACATTGGGAAGGCCCCTAGCAGAGATGTTGCTGCCTCGTTCCACCCTTCTGGAGTCAGCAGGGAGGGCTGGGCTCCTGCATTGCCCACTGCCAAGGAAGTCCTGGCCAAAAATGTCCTGCTGCCTGAGTGAGCATGGGGTCTCTTATCCAAACAGCAGGGTTTGGAACGGGCATCCCGGCTGGCAGTGAGCTCTGACAGCTACAGTGGTGGCACCCCAAGAACGTCTCGCTCCCAACATCCAGTACCAATACAGCTATAAGCCTTGGCACTGGGGAGATTCTGAGGAAGGGACTAACTCTAGAAACAACTTTAACGGTTCTATCGGTATTTACACTCAACGGTGCCAACTGTTAAATGACTGTAGCAAAATACAGAAGGCTGGAGAGAAAGGAAAGGTCATATTTGACCCTGACAGTTAAACTGTGTCCGGTAATGTAGGCATTCTTAATATTTATAAATCTTTTGAAGTAATGTGCAGAGCAAACAGAAGCCTTTTCATATCACCCAGTGTTGATCCGTTCCTCTTTTTTCATTTTCATACAGTGAAAATGTTTTGATCTGGCACAGTTACTGAAAACCCTGATGAAAATATGCAATAATACAACCCATCCCACATCACCAGGCTATGGCTAATGAAAGTAACGACAAAATACAGTGACTGGCACATGACAACACAAGCCAACCACTTGGTTTTACGTGTTTTTCCTCTGAAATTGAGAAAGGAGATCAGTTCATAACGTCAGGGATGTGGAAGACAAGGTAATGCTTCACACCACCATGTTTCACACTGTTGTCCCATCACTTACCAGCAAAGCCTCTCCCCCTGCCCTGAGGTGGTGGGACTGGCCCAAAGTGTCGAGGATACATAGAAGCTGGATAGAAAGGCATGGCAGGTGGCGGTGGGAAAGGGAGAGGATGGTTCTGCCTGGAGAAATTTAATCCTTCTAGGATGCTCTGACGCATCTTTTCAACCTTGGCTGCCTGCTCAGCCTAGGAGTAAAGAGGAAGTCACAGAGAGATGTTAAAATTCTGATTTCAGTTGTGTAAAGCTACATTCACACAACAAATACAAAGAAGTAAACAAAATAATAGAAGAGTGGATAAGCACTACAAACAAGTTCCATAAAACAGGCTAGAAAATGACAATTATCTGTCTTGCGTACGTAGTAAATGTTCAGTGATACTGCAATTGCTCACAAGAAAACCTTCATGTATTGGTAGAGAGACTGAAGTCCAAATATGAAGACAGTTTAGAAGCTAGTAACACAGCACCGGTTTACATGTTAAAAAGGGTTCTCCAGGAAGGAACCGAGGAGCAGTGTCTCCTGAACACTTAATACAGCCCTTTCCTTTAAAGGGAGTAATCCTCACAACCTGGGCTGCAAACAAAGTCAAGGTGAAAGCCTAAAGTGTGCCTGGAGTCCAGAGTGTGACCACAGCCATCCTTAGCATTTCATCTGCAATTGGTTCCCTTTCAGTCAGAGATAAAAAGAGACACACTGGTTTGTTAAGAGTTTCATTCCTCCCAAAAAGTTCCAACCGAAGGCTCCAATCATTTGGTAAATTGTTGATTTTTATCATTTTCCTGGTTTTAAAGCTACATCATAACTTTGCATGATCTGGATACAACAAGAAATTAATTATTTTGCATTTTAAAGGTTGTAAGAAATGTGAAAAGGTTCTGAGAGTAAGGACTATGCAAACAACTTCAGAGTCTGTGAAATAAGTTAGAAATCACAAATATTCTTTCACTGTGAAACCACTGCAGGTTAGTTCTTTGTGACAGACTTGCTAGCTCAACCCAAAAAGATGGTCCTTGAGCAAATTGATTCTATGATTCTAAAAATTAGCAGACGTTCCAGCTCAGAGGTGTTCACAGCTGCATTCAAGAGTCCATTTCAACAGAGAAAACAATCAAATTAAAATTTATGCCAGCTTACTTTTCCCAAAACCTACTGAGATACCATCTTAATGTTAAACAGGAGAGCAAATGGAGCCGAAAAAGAACTATTAGCCATTCACCTCCTATTGTCCTCTGAAAAGCAGAGAGATGAGATGTACGGTAAACGCCTGACGAAGCACCCACACAAATGCTGTTGGAAAGCCAGCACTGGGTGCCCTGCCACCCCGCTGGATTACCCACCTGACCATCACAGAGGTCAATGAGCGGAACTTTCTCCCGGCTTGCTTTGATGAGCTTGGTCTGGAATAATTTCCCATCAAAATACATCCACGGACAGCAGTGCTCCCATGGAATCGGCTGCCCACAAGCATCGTTTGCAAAGAGTGCCATATCGACGCCACTCATAAATAAAGCAGACAGCTGAATTCCTCGAGGATCCAGATTCTCAATCTGTTGAAAATAAATGTGAATTTAGTAAGACAACAGTGAAGTGTAATTCAAAGTTATTCCAACAGACACATTAGTTTCAAAACTCTTGAAAACGCAGTGATTTTTTTAAAAGGTTGTCCAGACTTTTCGCACATCCAGTTTGACCAGAGAACGTACCAGAATCTACTTCCTGGATATGCAAAACCGCGATGCTCTAGAAGGCTGCTATTCTCATCTGCTCACTCTAGAGGTGAAGAGAAAACCAAACCATCTTGTCTCTCCACAAGAAAATCATTGCTAATATTTAGTTTTACCTCAATTTATCATCAAGAATTCAATAAGAAGCTTTAAATAAAATACTCATCTTTAATTTGTGACATGTGGTGTCTAAAACCTGTAAGCTGCACACTTCAGCTGCATTGCATTGTATGATCTGAGGGCTGGAGCACCTCTCCTCTACAAATACAGGCTGCGAATGTTGGGGTTGTTCAGCCTGGAGAAGACTCCACGGGCCCTTAGAGCAGCTTCCAGTCCTGAAATGGGCTCCAGGAAAGCTGGGGAGGAACTTTTTACAAGGGCCTGGAGTGACAGGATGAGGGGGAATGGCTTTAAATTGGAGGGGGCAAAATTCAGTTAGACACTGGGAAGAAATTTTTCACAATGAGGTGGGGAGGCCCTGGCCCAGGTTGCCCAGAGCTGTGGTGGCTGCTCCATCCCTGGAGCTGTTCAGGGCCAGGCTGGATGGGGCTTGGAGCAAACTGATCCAGTGGGAGGTGGCCTTGCCCATGACAGAGCGTTGGAACTGGGGCTTGGGGGCCTTTGAGGCCCCTTCCGACCCAAACCATTCCATGAGGATGCAGGACAGATACACAAAGGCACAATTCAATAGTGAGGAATAGCTGGTGAGGATTTCCTTGCAACAAATGTATTTTTAGCTCTGTCTTAAGAAAATATCACTACTAGTGTTCTTTGAAATACTTCCGAAAATATCAGCCCTTTCTTGGGAACATTTTCAAAACCTTGGTATGAAATGTTAAAATTAAACTCAATTACCTTCCTCATGCATAGGCAACTCTTAAGATCCTAAACTCTACTCCAAGCAATTTGCAGCTGTGCAGCTCAGTTCAAACTTAGCTGGTCTCTCTGTCTGACTCCGACAAGAGAAGAGGTTGCTTTGTATGAAGAGAGTAGCCACATTGCATGAAATATTGCATGTTGTTGTATGTAATGTTGCGTTGCATGTTGCAGTTAGCTAGCTTGTATGATGAAACGACACATATTGCTCTCAATGTACAATTTAAAACTAAAGCTTGGAGAATAGCTCCTATTACACAAAACCTTGTATGCTGTTTAACACCTGCCTTATCTCTGCCTTTCACTTTGTGTTGGAATGGGAAAATATTTTCTCTGGCAGCTCCTTTCTCAGAGGAGCATTTCTCACAGAAGGGTTTCCTCCCCTTTCCATCAAATCTTAAGACTGAGGCAAGGATTTGAGAGCTCTTATGGGCACCTTTGCCAAACCTCTGCCCCGAGATAAGATCTGCTCACTGTGTTGTATTTTGAAAATGGCCATTAAAGACCCAGTGGCTGACATGCCGCTGCCCAGCCTCGTCTGCCACACCACGACTGGAACTCCCACTGATGCCCACAGGCACTATTCCTCAGCTCCAGAACTTGGGGCAGAGGTCTCAAACCAGGCTCTCAGGTAAAGGCTCTCTGCTGTACTCCAGCCAATATTTGTCAGCTCCATGAGCTATGTACTCTTATTCTAACCATACAGGACTACTCATTGTCAGTTCATTCCTCTGGCAGAGGTTGGCCACATGCTTCCCTGCAGACAAAGTGCTGCTCTTCCCAGGAGAAGGCCAGATTGGATGGGGCTCTGAGCACTCTGATCCAGTGGGAGGAATCCTTGCCAATGGCAGGGACTTGGAACTGGATGGGCTTTAAGGTCTGTTCCAACACAAAACATCCCCTGATTCTATGATTCTTCCTACAACACAGACACTTGCATCATCCTGGGACCAGAATCTCTGGGGCTCAGGCAGGCCCAGTAAGCACACAGGGCTCCCTGCATGGACATCTGGAGAAAACCTTAGAAAGGACTTCCAGCAACATCTGAATAATTCTCCTGGTGCACAGGATCTACATCTTTAGGCTGCTTTTAAGGAACTGGCCACAACAAGGAGTACTCAAACACGCCTATAACCGATGTCAGCAGTGATCCAGTACCGAGTGCTGAAGCAAACAAGCATTCTGGCATTAACTCACAGGGCACTTGTTAGTTGCCTCCATTCTGTGTTTCTTCACACTTTTTCCAGCATGAAGGGAAAGGCCAAATAAACATCTTCTGGTTGGATTTCAGTTATCGTCTTAATCTTTTTGCTGCTAACATTCATTCTCTGGTACATGGGAAGAGGATTTTGGTTTTCTGTTCACTCTGCCATTACAATCGCTAACACGTGAATTCTCTACCTGCTGTGTGACAAGCTCAAACAGATTCTGAAGTGGATTCTTCCCCTAAAATTTATTAGCATTTCTGTGGTTAAGTGTCAGGTTTCCACGTGCAGATCTGGTTTAGAGATTCAGACTGGGAAGTCCTTGCCAGGGTGCTCCATGCAAGAACGCAACCCAGATTCTGCTTGTCACCCACAGAAAAGAGGCACTTGTTGGCTTTGAGAATGCTCTTACAGACTTGGAATTAGTGGCAAAATATTCCTTTGAAAACCTTATAGCTGGAATTTGCATGAGCTTAATTACTGTTTCTTCTGAGAAGAGCGGTGCTACGGTTGCTGCTTTTGTCTGTGCCCCTTGGCAGAGCTGGGGAACTGGTATCGCCGCCTCCTTGCTGATTTATCCCCAGGCGCCCCAGGAGCAGAACCGGACAACAGGCTTTCCTGACTTGAGCTCTGCAGTACCTGAAGTGATTTCTTCAACACGAAGCCGATGATGAAGAGGTGATCAGCATGTCCTTTGCTGCACTGATCATCAGGGCAGACAGGAGATAAGATGGATCAGTTTCTGTTGAGCATTCTCTATAGATCCACTTTACCTCCCATGAGTTCCAGTATCAAATATGCTACTGGGCTTTAGATACATCAAGGAGGTAGAAGTATCCAAAATTATCTCCGTTCAAAAAACAGAAAAAAAGGACAAAGTTCTACCCTTTTATTCAAAGAACTTCATAGCAGGTTCTGAACGTACAAGGTAAAAGCAAAAGCCAAATCTTGTCTGTTGTAGCTCAAAGGCCAGAAGAGAGGATTTCACTGTAAGCACATGAAGGTTGAGAGGAGAATCTCCCCCGAGTACGACAACATTGCAGAGATCGACAGGCACTGGATATTTACAACAAGGGGACTGCACTGCACTGAACTTAACTTTTTTTAATCCTCAAAATGATGACTTCTACAATTCTGTATTAATCAATTGTTATCCCTTTTTTAATCCTGCAGTTTTCCATTCAAGATTATCCAAATCTCTCTCCATTTCTGAGCTGCAAAAATCTTCTGAATGTTGAACCATGAAAAAACACCCAGGGTAATATTAAAAACAGCCACACAAGGATGAGTCTTTCTCTTTTTCTTTACTCTTTTCAATGGAAGCACTTTTGTTTCAAACTTCCAAAAGACGATTACTTAAGACACTGTGAGAACAGGTTCTGCAGCACGGACAATGTTTAAGCTTTTAGATACACATCCGGCCAGGGAAACAGAACAGATTGTCCATCTTTGATACACTTCAGAATACCAAGGTTAATATTTTAGATAGTACACGCAATGAGGCAAGGTTTTTAGTGAGATGGGCACACACACACCACCCCTACCATGACCATAAGGGATCAATCAGCTGCGAATAAGCCTCCTTAATAAAATAAATAAATTAAATTAAAGTTACAGTTAAGAATTACCTTGAGTTCCTGAAGCTGGTCAGGTTCATAGAGCTTTGGAGACAACGCTTGGGCGAGAAAAGCATCGAGTTCCTGACGACGCAGTATACGAACCCCAGGCCACTGTACCATGTACCTGCAAGGGAAGTCCATCATTATTCTGAAGCATCCTTTAACGGAGAAATCAAGTGGTATTTTAAGTGATCTTAAGTCATCAGAATGCAACAACAAAAAAATCTTGTTGTCTAGACTTGACTAAGCTGGATTGACTGGTTAGACTGGTTAAAAAGGCCAAAACACTAAACAGATTTGAAGTTTAAATTTGTTCCTATTAATAGAGAAGAGCTACCGGCTGTGAATCCATTTTGCAGACCCTGCTGCCAGGGAAGGAGGGGAGGACAGGCTGCTAGAAAACAGTTTAAGTGGATTCTGATACATCTAAAAATAAAATAATGTAACAATTAGTGGTCTTTATAAAAAAGACTAATAGTAAAAGGACCTTGTGAATACGCTTTCCAAATAACACATTACTCAGAAATTATCTGGTCTGTGAATTTTAGGGTCATAACGTCTTAATACACAGCAATTCCTATCTGGCACATCACAGAGAAACACACTGGCCATAAGGAATGAGGAGCTATCCTTGGAGATACCATTTGGACTATCATTTTGTACACTTACTGTTCTAGAAGGAGAAAAAGAAAGGAGTTTTAGTGCTCTAAAGGCAAGACGAAGATAAAAGAACTGAAGATAAACGTACATTTACCACTCGCAAACGTGGCTTAACTTTCTCCACGTTCAACAAGCTAACCTTGGGTTCTGCCAGGTTTACAAGCTATTCACATTGAAATAATCACCTCTTTCCAACAAGGCAAGCCTTTCTCAATTCCTCAGCCAATTTCCCAGCTGAAAATTAAACAAGTCAGCGTTTGGGGCTTTGTGACTTTCTCTTTGAAAAGCCCAAGTATAGAATTAATACTTCGATGGTTGTTTTTCACCTCAGTCAGATGAGCATCTCTAATGCAAGGAATCTGACACACCGTGAGCAGAGCATCATCCATGGAGCTCTGCATCCCAATAAGTTCCCCAATTGCTGAAGAATTTTCTCTGCTGCTTTACAACGTCACCAACGCAGCCTCTAAGACCCCAAATGTTATTTTTCAGTACACTGAAGCCTAGACTATGTTACGGGTAAACTCATTGAAAACCTCTTTGCAACACAGTTTTGATTTCCTCCATCCTTCGTCCTCTAGAGACTGAAGAAACACCGAATACACAGCATGCTTTTAAAACTCACACCAGCAATGTTCTGAAAATAAACAAAACGCCTTACCCTAATGATGCTGCAGATATGAATGAACCCTCAAGGTTTAATACAAAGTCAAATACACCAGAGATCACACAGGAAAACCATTCCTTCAACCTGTTTGAGTGTAAGGGAACACTAACCTTAGTACACAACAGAGCACCATAAGATGAGTCGGCACATTAGTTGGGTTGAGCATTGCTGGTGTATCTGATCTCATACAGGCCAAAAATGCCCTCATTCGTCGGTTCTTGTCCTCCACTGCTTTCCCCAGCCACAGCTTCTTCAGATTCGGACAGGTCCATTCCCTGAAGGCGAGCGCTTCCACCAGCTCAGGGGTCTGAGGAGATTTTCCTTTGTAAGCAGCCCATTCTTTAATTATCACCGGTGAAACTGCAAAGGGACAACGGTTGAAAGAGAACATTCTGAGTTAAAACGCAGCAGATATTTCAGACTTTGTATGCAGGAGATTTGATCCCAAAAGCATCACTTCAAGACTGTGAGAGAGCCAATGTTCTGGATTACATTGCCAAACCAGTAATTCAGACTCTGGATGGACCATCTCTCAATCGTGATCACTTATAAGTTAAGCACATGTAACCAAGCATACACGAAAGAGGTTACCTTAATATTTTCAAAATCACAAACAACATAAAGGAACTAAATGTATTTTTCTAAAAGAGCATGATTTTAAAATCTTATTTCCCCCTAATATGTCTCTGTCATTGATTAAGAATCTACAACAATAAATAAACACTGAACATGAATAGAAATACATTCAGTATGTGGAAGAATATGATCATAGACTCATGGAATGGGCTGTGTTGTGTTTGACTTCAAAGCCCATCCAGTCCCACCACCTTGCCATGGGTAGGGACACCTCCCATTGGATCAGGGGCTCCAGGCCCCATCCAGCCTGGCCTTGAACTCTTCCAGGGAAGGGGCAGCCACAGCTTCTCTGGGCAACCTGGGCCAGGGCCTCCCCACCCTCACAGCAAAACATTTCTTCCTAACATCTCGTCTCAATCTCCCCTCTTTCAACTAAAAACTGTTCCCCTTGTTCTGTCCCCACACTCCCAACCATTCCCTGCTTCTGTGATCTTATGTCTACACATTTAGTAACAACACCACCAGATCAGTTTATTGTATATTTTCCATAGCGTCCCTGCATATTATTGCATTGCTCATTATTCGCACACTATCATGTTGCCGGTGTTACAGCTTGTACAAGGGTTACAGGGCTTTATACATTAATATATTCATGAGGTCTCAACATAAATCTTAAGGACAATATATATTACTTCAATTTTCTCTCACTATGTTTCACAACATCTCAAAAAATTAAAATACTGAAGGAGAATCAGCAGCTTTAGCTCATTATAGCCCAGGTCCTCAGCAAGGCCAGTAAGGGCTAACAAGGGTGACTAACTGAGCGGAGAGTTCTGCTCTTGCTGCCTACAATGTGGTTCTCTCTTTCCATCTCACACAGCCTGCCCAATTCTTGCTGCTTTGTCAGAGATGAACACAATAAATGTGGGTAGCGTGGCATGTTCAAACATTTCAGCTCAAATCTGTCTTTAGCAGCGCTGCCAGCTCTATGGCGAAGCAATGAATTTTTGGTTAGACAGTCAAATTGGCTTTAAATTTTTGTTTTAAGAGTGTGGTAAGTCCTGAGATAGAAGCAGATAAGAAGCTGAATTGTGCCCCACGCGAGATCTGATAGAGTTCCTGTAACTGAACCAAGTTAATGGCAGTGTCCTTTGCCTGCATCGAGAACAAACCTCTGAAAAGCAAAATAAATGGCTGTTCCATCCCAGGAGGCCAGGCTGAATGGGGCTTTGAGCAACTTGATCCAGTGGGAGGTGTCCCTGCCCATGGCAGGGGAATTGGAATTCAATGGGCTTTGAGGTCCCTTCCAACCCAAACCATTCTAGGATTCTATTAATACAGACACTGTACAGGCAGGCCCAGAAGCCCACAGAACAGTCCAGGTTTACAAGATAAAACCATTCTGAAAACTGAAGCGGACCATAAGCACTCAGCTACTTCACCACTACAGGCAAGGACAGGAGTTTAACAGGGATAACCAGTCACTGCAAACAACTTCACTATTTTAATCCTGAAATAACCTCATAACCTGAAGTGCTCCTGCATGGGGTGAGATTGAAGAATTAACGAGTTGGTGAAAATGTGTGCTGAGATATTATCCAAGTAGGATAAATATTAATTCCCTCAAAACAACTGGCTATTGTAAATAGCTTTTCAAACATCATTTGAGGATTACAATCTTCACTCTGAATGTACAAAACCATATTACAATTAAATTGGAGAGAGGAAAGGGAATGAACATAAAGTTTACAAGTGATTATTTTTACCCCTTTGCCCATGTAGGCTATGAATGATGTTTTCATACATTCTGAATATCTGATTCTTAAATTTCGCCAGGTGACAGCAGACTGCTGTATATCAATACTTCTGCTACTGCTGTCACCCACTTAATGCTTTAGCATTCGTTTAACCTTTCTAAGATGCCACTGCAAAGTTCAATCATTTCCTTTTATGCATTTCATTATGAGAAACACATTTTCAAATGAGGAGGCTGAATTTTCTAGAACAACAGCAACTCCTGGAAGCAGAAGACTTAAAAAGGCAACTTCCAGGAGAATATGAAAATAAAGATTGTGTCCCTTCCTATGGCAGGGGGGTTGGAACTGGATCATCTTCAAGGTCCCTTCCAATCCAAACCATTCTGTGATTCTATGAGTAACATTCTTCCCTCTGAATTGACAAAGGGGTCTTCTGACAAGTCTATTTGCAAAGCTCCATCGTGCCCTCACCCAGGTTCATCTTTACTTATGTTACACTTGACTTCTGTGGATTTTAAATGAAGATTTTTATACACCAAGATCTGAAAGAGAACCTGCAAACTGTGTTTAAGTACATTTAATTAGGCATTTGGGAAGAACAAGTTAGATAACATATGCACCTCACAAAAGAAGTTTCCTGTAATCACGTTCTGCCACATACTTTGAAGATGACATCACACACTGACATCACTCGCTGCAAGCCTGAGAGCAGCCTGAGCATGCAGTTAAAAAAACCAAACTCCAGAGCTTGCTTAGAAATGGGAATATTTACAGTTCTTAAATACCACAGGTAATAATATCTCAAATTAATAACATCTTTTTGTATTATCCATGGATCAAATAAGCCATAAATCCCTCCAGCATTCAGCTACATCTCAGTAACCAGTCTCGTTCAAATCAGAGTATAAATGGATATGAAAACATAGCAAAGGGAAGAGAAATAACGCCTGGATCTGACAATACGTACATTCTGGTGGAAGTCTGTTCTTTCTAAAAGCAAGCCTTTCTGTTTTCTTTCTGCTTTCTGCCAAACTAAACAGGACTCCGTAAACATACTGACGAACTGGCCTATAGAGGAGAGCAGCAGGAGGCAGGTCTTTGTTGGCTTCATCTTCTATAGAAACAGCAATCTTGATTTCACCCTGTTTGATGACAGAAAGCAGAAGAATATCATACGTTACAGTGAACAGGAAGCACCCAGATACACGTGGTAACTCACTCCAGCTCTACTATAAAGCTCATCTGGTCAAGAAAAACATGGTTCAGCAGTAACGTAAGGTAAGGTAAGAGCAAAGTAAGGTAACAGCAGGGATGAGCTCTCTGCAATCCGCTTGCTTTCCTCCAATATCTCCAGCGCCAGATTATCCCTGTTGCTCTTCTCCTTTTCTCCATCACACACCTGCTTTTTTCGTCTGGTCTCCCTGTCAGTGAGGATTAGCTCAATATTAATCTTCAAACAAGGATATTTAAACAGGGAAACCGTACACGTGGAGATTCAGGAACGTGCTCAGAGGCAGCCGAGGCACATCCAGACTGCAGGCAGCTACTTCAAAAACCACACATTCTGCCTAAAATCAGGTTTTGGTGCAAGGATCTGAAACAGTGTTGGAGACTCCCTGTCAAAAACAACTTCATGAGAAGACTTGGTCAAAAAATTGTAACTGGAACTACTTAATTAAGGCAGGGATTGAATGTAAAGCTTTAGCTTTTTGTATTTCCTCTCTCAAAACAGTAACAATGTCATGTGTTTTGTGTCTGCGCATCTGACTATGCTAAGACTTTTGTGGAAAACTACTGACTTCACCGCATTGCTCCCAAATTGCAACCTTTTGTTTTTAACACTGACAAGCAAGTGCTCTACTTTGCTACTTTCACTTAAAAAAACTAAGTAAACTGTCCCACTAATGAATCTTGTAGTGATTCTATTAGGATACTGTCAGGCTGCACTCAAGACAACACTAATTTCAGTACCAGATTTGTCTGAAAATACTTGACAGCACACAGTCAAGACCACCTCTGTGTGCCAGCTTCTAAAGAACTCCACAATTATCCAGGACAATATCCGTCACTGTACCCATGGGGCAGTGCTTTAGGTACCCTGGGCATAATTAGAATCCTATTTTCCCAGAATCATGGAATGGTTTGGGTTGAAAGAGACCTCAAAGCCCATCCAGTCCCACCCCTGCCATGGGCAGGGACATCTCCCACTGGATCGGGGGCTCCAAGCTCCATCCAACCTGGCCTTGAATCCCTCCAGGGATGGGGCAGCCACCACTGCTCTGGGCAACCTGGGCCAGGGCCTCCCCACACTCACAGGAAAAAATAACTTGCCAAAAGGATTTCAGGTCCTGAGGAAAGAAAATCAGGCTTAAGTAGCACCAATTTGTTTTTGATGCAGCTGTCTCTAGTTTGACTTTTTTTGGTTAGGAGAGGACTTCTTAAATGCAGGCAATTGAATTTCTTTCTTTCTACTGTGAGATTTCAACTATCAAGTAGTATTTAGATGTACTAAGACTATATGGCTTTGCATAGTATGAAGCAGAACCTGCCTAAATGTTCTTCATATGCCTTTCACTTCTACCCCACTTTCCTTCGCTGGAAGGAGTTGTAGGAACACGACAGTGACACAAGTGATGGTGTGAAACACACACATGGGAAACAGGAAATCTGAAGTTCAACCTCGATGCAGAAACTTTAGATCCTGTCTATCACCCTTATTGTCCTGAAACAGATTTTAAAACGAATACAAGCTAAGAGCAATGTGGATAGCACCGTTTTGCCAGATGCTGTACAAATACGTACACTGAGTGGACTTGATGTACAAGAACCAGTACTCAGCGTTTTGAAGAGGAAGATTAAAGTTGTCTTGTTATGGGACTCATCTGTTTGCACTTAGAAGGAACAATGAACTTGTATTCGAGACTAGATTGAGTCGAACACAGAGTGATGCAGGAACACCACTGCTCTGGCTCCATCCTGGCTCAACACAAAGCAGCCTTCAGCAGCTTCCAGACACACTGAGGTAGGGCAGCGCTGCCTGTTTCTATAAGAAACTCTCCCATGGTTTTCCCAAGTGTCCTTTTGTGGCTACTCAGGGAGATTATTTACTGGTCATAGAGTCCTGGGCTGTGTGAAAATGCTCACAGCTTACCTGGGATCTGAAGGCTGGCTAATCAACCAGCCAAATTACAAAAAAGAAAAAAAAGCCATGAGAAACGTTCTGCCAAACTAAAATGAACAAAAATTCACACCATTGAGTTCATCTCTAATTACACTTCAGGCATATGCAAAAGGGATTTCTTAGAGCTGTATGTTTCTGGCGTGGCTGGCTACCAGAGATGGGAGGGATCAAACTGCGAGGGAAAACAATCCAAGTATTCCTGAACAATGAAAACAGAAAAGACTTGGCACAGGCACCAAAGCACCCAGGCAGCGTTTTCAAGATGGAAATGGACTTTATAAAAACACATACATGTGTACACACAGAGACACATACAGACATGTGTAGAGATATAAAAATATCTACATGCCTTTAGGAAAAGTGATTGATTTTGGAAGGAAATACTAATTACAGTCATCCTATATTTACTGGAGCAATGCCCCAGATCAGTGGTTAGAAAACAGAAGGGAAATGGTTAGAAGCATTAAAAATGGATCAAAACTCAAGGCATTAAAAAGGACGTGAATTTATGATACTCTTTAGCTGAAATGTAAGTGCAATTATCTGCACAGAGTCGTTATTTCACAGCACATAGTTTGTAAATGCCATACCTTGGTTAGGACATGAAAGATGTAGGGATACATTAACCCCTTCTTGTGCCTGTGTTCTGCCACTCTTAATACTTCAGGTGCTACAGGAGGTAATGGAGGGGTAGTGATATCCATGTGGTTTCTGGTGGGCATTGACAATAGGCACGGGATTTGTGGATTACTGGTTTGATTCCCTTTGCCATCAGCTGCCTGACTTCCTGAAGAAGCACTGGAGGAACCTTCTGCCTGTAACAGAACAGAGAGAATAAAAGTGCTTTTGAGTGTGTATGGAAATGTACCAGGAGATCAGCCAAGAGAAACAGTGTGTTTCCTTCTTCACCCACAATGAAAGCAGTAAATCTCCGTGTCTGAATGCAAAGCTGGCTACAAGTCTCTCAGAGAACGTAAACTTGCAGCCATTGTTTGTGAACAGAAGCAACTACTTCAGAAATAAATAGGAATAGTAAAGCTTTAACTTATTAATAGCAATTATTAACTGCGCAATCCAGAAGGAGGACTGATGACCTCTTAATGAAGTGCTAATAACTTCTCAATTAAGAATCTCCAAGACTTCAGAAACTGAACGAGTTAACTGACAGTCAGTCTATAACTCACCTACACTCCCACTAATACATCCCTGCTCAAGTTTCAGTTCTAAACAAAGCACTAAAACTACACAGTTCAGTTTAAAGACATTTAAAACAGAGTGCCTGGACTCAAAAGCCCTGTAAATGTTTCCTAGGCACTTTTTAAACATAAAATTCTTTTCTTCAAGAAGACTGTTGGAACAGCAAATGGCACTATTTTCAGACTGCCAGAACTAACATGGTGTTTTATTCCACTTCTAGAAATGTAGTTCATAAATTCACAGGAAGAACATGAGGCATAAAACCACACTGTTAAACTTCCAGTGAATAACCTCCTGGTTAGAGGGACTCCAGAGGAGGCCATGGAGATGATCTGAGGGCTGGAGCACCTCCCATACGAGGACAGGCTGAGAGAGTTGGGCTTGTTCTGCTGGGGAGAAGAGAAGGCTGCAGGGAGACCTTAGAGCAGCTTCCAGCTCTGAAAAGGGCTCCAGGAAGGCTGGGGAGGGGCTCCGATTCAGGGAGTGCAAGAATGGGACAAGGGGGAATGTTTTTTAGCTGAAAGAGGCGAGGTTGAGATGAGATCTTAGGAAGAAATATTTTGCTGTGAGGGCGGGGAGACCCTGGCCCAGGTTGCCCAGAGCAGTGGTGGCTGCCCCATCCCTGGAGGGGTTCAAGGCTGGGTTGCATGGGGCTTGGAGTCCTTGATTGAGTTGGAGGTGTCCCTGCCCATGGCAGGGGTGGAACTGAATGGGCTTTGAGGCCCCTTCCGACCCAAACCATTCTGTGATTCTGTGATTTTATGAATATAATTTCTGTAAGCATTTATGTTGTATCTCTCGTAGATACTACCAAAACAAGTAGAGTTTATTCCTAAAAATCCTTATCTTCAAGCCCAAAAGCTGGTTTTAGGTTAAGAGTTCAACCAGGTTTGTGCCTATAAACTGTTCCAGTAATGATAAAAACTGTTGAGACCAGAATTTCATTTGTTCACCTGATGGTGCATATTTCCACTGTTTGTGTAGGAAATTTCACATGCCTCCTAAGACTTTATGAGCAAAGCTGGAACAGAAATGGCCAAAACCATGGAATCCCACAGAACAAAATCAAAAAGAGGCCCAAACAATCTCAGCTTGTTTACCTCAAACTCTCACAAAAAACACAAACCTGCATGTAAAAGCCTAAAAGCCCACTCAAACTCCAACGCCCTCTGTAGGAAGCTCTGTCTGCTCAGCAAAAGCACACATCAGCAGAACAGCAAAGGGGCAGTTACTTTTTAGACATAGTCAGAGGAGATGTTCTACTCTAGAGTACACAATCAAGACTCGTTTTATTGATAAAAATGAAAATACACAGAAGAAACGGTTAAAACCTGTAAACCAGCACACTCCTAACACAAGATAATGAAACAGAACATATTTATCAACACGAGCTACCATAGCTCCAATAAATCTGTTATATTATCATATATATTTCTCTATTAATTTAAAGATTTTTGTCCCTGCCTTCTACCATTCCAACAACTGAAGGTCAGGGATGTTGGACCACTAACAGAAGCTTGCAGAACTGCCCATTACTGGGGGCACAGAGGGAAGAAGACAAAAAACCCCAAACAATGACAATGCTTTCCCTGTCTTTGCTGTACCCAGGTTCCTCCTGATTGTGCTCCAGCACAATTCAAACCCTTAAGTCGTGGGACTCTGGGCTCTGTACGTGGCCCATCCCACACAGAGAAGGAAGGAACCCAATAGGTCAAATTAGCATTTGCATATGGTGACTAAACCACAGGCAGATACAGTTATCTTACAGGGTGTAGTCTGCAAAAATAACAGCCGCTGAGGGGTGAAATCATCAGATGGATATCTTAAGCACAAAGCCCAGCTTTGCAGGAATTTCTGTGCAAAAAGTACAGGGAAAATGTTCTGTTTGTCTGCAGTGTAAGTCACTAATGAGTGGGGGTTTGACACAAAAGTAACATTTGGTGCGCAGTTCCATCACAAAGATGCAGAGGTATTGAGTGTAAATGTTCTGAAGTCTCTTCTTAAACACAGTTCAACCTTGGAATCAAGACCATCATACTCTTACAATTTTAAATCTGGAAAAGATTTAAAAGGATAATGTGCAGTCTTTATTGAGGGCTGTTATCCTCACGTGGTTAACCTGCAACACATTCCAACTGGACCCACAGAGTCACTTTAATGTGTATGATGGGATGTTCTTACCGGGTGGTTATAAAGGCATTCTTCCTCCTCAGCTGAGCTTTAATGCACTGGTAACACCTGTGGCTGTGCTGAAATGTGTGCTAGAGCAGTTCTCTATCTGCTGTAAGTTGTGGGACACAGAGCATGATCCCACAACACTCAGACTGCTCTGCTCCCTCAGGGAGACCAAACTAAGGCACTGCCATAAACCTGGGCGGCAATATCCAATGGTGAGATTGTGACCTAAGGAGTAAAGCTTATTGGTTTCTTTCTATTTTATATCTAGTATTTTATAACACATCCTATTTAACTTCCATTTTTATATATATATGCTATAATATTCCTAGGAAAATGTCTTCTGTCCTACTGGTTTGTAATTCACTAAAATGTGTAAAAGCTTAAACTAAATTGATACTGAAAATTCTACTCAGGGTTTGCTGTAAAGCTTTAATACAAAATTGTGATGTTTGGAATGCAAGGAATTACCTTTGTTTGGTCTCCCAGCTCTCCACGCGTTTGACTTTCTGACTGGGTTCCTGTTTTTTCCCAGCCCATTTTGTTCCCACTGACATGGCTGAAGGACAATAAAGAAAAACATCGTGTTAACGTGCTATTTGAGATACTGTGGGACAAACCCTTGGGGACTTACTGGAACCACGGGCCAGAGACTCTGATTTCTAGGGATGCAATGCATTAGAAATGTTAATTTCTAGGAGTCTCTTTGTAAAAGACTTTAATACTGACATTTACTAATTCACACTATGTCAACGTTTTCAAGGCCAGGTTGGATGGGACTTTGAGCCCCTGATCCAGCGGGAGGTGTCCCTGTCCATGGCAGGGGTGGAACTGGATGGGCCTTAAGGTCCCTTCCAACCCAAACTGCTTGATGATTTGGATCATACTTTAAAGCTTTACATGACAATCACTAAATGATGACCATGTAGGGAAAATTCTTTATTGAACTTTCAATATTTGTCACATCAGGTGATTTCCCTCAATCAGAGGCTGATTGCTACAAACTGTGATAGAAACAACACTATCAGGATCTCAGCTATTCAAAATTTATTCCGTAAAATGCATAAACACTATCAAAAATGCAGAAAAACATGGGGTTTTTTTCTAAAGCAAGTACGTTTCCAGTGCTACACCCTATGGAAGCCAGGCAAACTTACTCCACTCCCTTAGCAAAACACATGACAATATTTAAAGTTGACGGACTGCATCACAAAACTGGTTCGAGCCATCATGTGTAGCTGCTGACACTCAGATTTAATACTAAGAAGTAACACACTTATACCATTACCCATAGTCTCAGACTTCCAGAGGCAGCCACAGCCCTGCGGAAGCCCCAGGCTGTGGTTCTCAGACAGTAAAGCCACTGCACCTCTCAAGGGAAAGGTAAACACCAGCTGCCTCTGTTCACATCCCCTTTTTGTAGGTTGGCAAGCAGTAATTAACTGAGGCCTGAGCAACTTTATTGCCAAGGAGAGACACAGGATCCAGTGGAAGTTAGAAACACTTTTGTGTTAGCAGCAGAGAGCAAAACCAATTCTTTCTTCCCGTCAGTGAGAGCTCTTAAGTCACCACCCTAAACACTGTATTTCTGACATTCACACCAGGTTCCTTTGGAAAGCCATGTTATCAAAAAAATTAGTAAGCATAAGCTCTGTAAATTCTGTGAATTTTCACAGTTTTTAATTAATGAAGCATACTGTGAAGTAGGAACAGAGCTGGAACTGGGTGATCTTTGCAACCCAAACCATTCTATGATTCTGTAATAGTTCTTTTAGATAAAGTAAAGAACTGGAAGGCTTTGTGACATTTACCAAAATCTCACTTTCTCCTCGCTTCAATAAAACATAAGGGCACATGTGGAAAAACACCTGACAATATTAGGTTTTGCATTTCTGCTTGTTTAGGAGCAAGGCAACTTGAGCGAACCATGGATGTGTTTGCAGTTATGGTGACCTAAAACTTATTTTCTGAGGGTCTATTGTATCATGAAATGCAAAATTCTTACTTCAAGGATACCAGAGAATAATCTTGAAAAAGAATTTATTTGAACAGAAGCCAAGTAATAAAAACACCCTCATGAAAAACTTACTTCACTGCACCTCCATTGCCTTCATCATTGTCTGAGGATGAAGATGTAGAAGAGGCAGGAAAATAGGTTGAATCCACATGATTAGGGCTCCCACTCTGAGCTGGATTTATTGGAGAAGATCGTTCATACAATGGTGTATGTTTTCCTTCATGAGGAATGTTACTGTAGTTGTTCTGCTCAGAAAGACTTTTCCCACCTGTTTCCAAGGTGATGGCTGGCTCAGAGAGATTGTATGGGTATGGACCCTGACCTTGGGCCCCACCTGGACTGGACATCTGCTGGGCCTAAAATAAAGGGATTTTCCTTAAGAAAAGGCAACAAAAGGTATTTCTTTAAAGTATAACACACTACCTAATCAAGTGGTATTTTCCAAATATATTCTTTAAAACTCAGCCATCTTGGGCGTCCACAAAAACTGTTCTACCAGATATAGTCCAGAAGAGGGCCACAAGGATGATCCCAGGGCTGGAGCAGCTCCCATACGAGGACAGGCTGAGAGAGTTGGGGTTGTTCAGCCTGGAGAAGAGAAGGCTCCAGGGAGACCTTAGAGCAGCTTCCAGCACTGAAAGGGGCTCCAGGAAAGCTGAGGAGGGGCTCTTGATCAAGGAGGGCATGGACAGGATGAGGGGGAACGGTTTTCAGCTGCAAGACAGGAGATTGATACGAGATCTTAGGAAGAAATGTTTTCCTGTGAGGGTGGGGAGGCCCTGGCCCAGGTTGACCAGAGAAAGGGTGGCTGCCCCGTCCCTAGAGGTGTTCAAGGCCAGGTTGGATGGAGCTTGAAGCAACCCAATCCAGCAGGAGGTGTCCCTGCCCATGGCAGGGGTCTTGGAACTAGATGGGTTTTGAGTTCCCTTCCAACTCAAACTGTTCCATGATTCTATGATTCTCTGGAATTGCTGTAGATCTAGACTTTATCAGTGAATGCACAAGCTACAAAGGTCGGATACACTTTCCCACCTAGCTTTTCACGTGAGGAGCACAGCGGGTTCTTCCCAATGACAAGGGCAGAGGGCTGCACTTACCACAGGTTTTGCTTGTAGTGAGGTCTGTGGAATGTTAAGCATCTGAGAAGGAACATATGGTGGCACTATCCCAGGCATACCAAATTGATTTGGTCTGGCTGCTGCATCGCAAAAAGTGAGGAGGGCAAAGAAGGGAAAAAAACAAACACTCATGAAACACTTGCTATTTGGAACACGCATTACCCCTTGCATCGTTTTGTTTCCAGAATTTATTTATTCCTGTTCTGCTAGAACCACTGTTTTCTAGTCCCTGTTTAAGTCAGTTTTATTTGGTTTTGCCTTTTAATAAGAACATTTTGTACCTTGTGAAGTTTATTTTACTTGTTTCACCTTCTCTCAGTTCTTTGTATCTCTCATAACCGCACATTTCTATTCTACCTGGGAATCAAGGGAAGCTTAAAAGACACAAAGCCCAATGTCATAATGAAGAAGCTTACAAAAACAATGCCACACAGATACATACTGCTGGTACTTTCTCTCATTTGAATATTTGATCGAGTATTTGCCATAATGTTCTTAAACACAGGTCTTGGAATATAAAGACACCCCACACCCACAAAACAGAAGGGAAAATTGTGTTCGTATCCCAGCAGGGTAACTGAATTAGTGCAGTAATGAGGTATGTGCAGTGAATCCTGTGTTCGTACAGGTAACTTGTAATTAATTTTGAGAATTATCTGCAATGCCAGAACAATTTGTGGCCGCAAATATAAGCGGGTATGTTAGCACATCAAAAAATTCAAGACTAGAAAGGGATTTCCAAAACACATCAGGTTATGCAGGATGAAACAAGATATAGGTTTCATGGAATAGACACAGAAACTGTCTTCACAAGGGGAACTGGTCACTGGATTTCAGCTGTTTACAGCACCATTTTTCTCAGGTGTCCTAACCCCAGAGCCAATGCAGCAACAGCCAAGAGTCCCCTTGGGAAAAGATCACAGCCTCTGTACGTATCCCATGAAAACCTTATGAGACCTCATATTCAAGGGTTAACGACAACTGCCAGAAAATATAAACATTTCTATAAGAACCCACTAAAACTGCTGTTCCAGATTTAGGGTTATCCCAGGTTTCAGTTAAAACGAAAACTCTTCTTTCTTTCATTACTTACCTAGGTAATGTGGTGGATGAAATGGCATAGGTTTATTAGTTGCTGAGTAATAAGCAACCGCCCTCTTGAATCGAGTAACTTTGTCATCTGTTCTAGACTAGAATTAAAAAACAAATGTCAGGAGAAAATCCAGGCACAACACCCATAGGTCAGCCCAGTGCTGCAGAGCCGCCACACCAACGTACTTCACATACAGCATTACTGCTGGCTGAGCTGGAGTGCTCTGCTCAGCACAAGGAATATCACATTAATCCACACCAGGGAAAAGCTTGAAAATGCTGCTTTCAGGTACCACTGGCTGCACAAAGCTGGATTACAAACCCCTTTTGGCTATTAAAGAGTTAACTTCAAAGCACCATGGGTAAATGCAGCATTTTTACCTTTGGGAAGTTAGAGCGTAGTATCTAAGACAACACATCTACCAACAGATTCCTAAAATGCCATTTTTATGTAATACAATTCTGCAACACAAACACAGAGCACAATTGGTTTAAAACGCCCCCAAACTGACATTTTGCTTTATACCTTACCTGTGAATGTTGAAAAACATCTTTTGCTATGGCATCCAAATCAGTGGTGTCCTGAATGTTACGGACGTAGTCAGCTACGGCTTTGATCACTACGTCACAAGGTGGTAAAACTAACTGGTGAGCACGTACCTGTGCAGAGAGAGACACGGCGGGATGAGACCACAGGGCAGCCCAGGGAACTTTAGTTACAGCGCGGAATTCAGCCGCTTATGGATCGAAAATATATCCAACAAATTCCACATTGCATATTTAGCATCTAAATATTTTGGGGCCTTACACCTTGGTTTTAAGATTTCATCTTACACAATGATCCATACATTCATATACACATGAAACTCCCCTTCTATTTAAATATTTGCTGACAGCTCCAACACAAGGTCAAAAATTCTCCTCATTTACTACTTCCTAGGTGGGCATCTTCTCTAGTGCAACATGCTTTATCTAATGCAGATACATCTTTTCTTCATATAACTCTATATATGCCAGAAAACACTTTGTTTCGATTCTGAAAGTAAATCAGCATCAGAAGCGACAGAAGAGACCCACTGGGAGCAGGAACATCTCTGTGTACACATAAAAGGAGAAAAGGAGTATCTTGAGGAAACTTATTTTCAAGGTTCTCCAGTAACTGGTCTATAACTCATTATTTGAAGATTATAGTTTGATAATTACTGTTTTCAAATTCTGTACATTTCATCATCTGTAGAATATACTCACACAAGAAATGGGTTTTCTTTCCTTTATAGCATGCATCACCAAAGAGTGAGGTATAGAATTCTCTTGTTGCTACCACATGAGCACAGTTATTTTCTTTCTCCCTCAAGTACCTCACTCTCAAGATGGTTACAGAGCTGGTTACTCTTTTTGCAGACACAGAGGAAATTCTTAAGATAATTCCATTGATAAAATCATTTCAATACTCTGGCATTAAAATAATTGATATTTCCTCACCGAACGGCAGATGTGTCTGACCTCCCACAGGCACCAACTGTTTTCAATGGTTGAGAAACATGCATCTAAGCACATGCTAAAGATTTCTCTGGAGCTTAAGACGTAGCCCATCCAGACTATAGATCTATCTTCAAATCCACATCCACTCAAGATGTCAGGAAAACGATGAAACCTCATGGATTCACCAAGCTCTGACTCAGGCATTGGGTTTGGAAAGATAAAAATCAGTATGTACTTAACAGAAGACCTTTCTTTGTAGTAAGGAGAAAGACCTGGAAAAACTTTGTGGGAAGACATCCGAAGTCATACAGGCAAAGCTTTCACAGGCAGATACGCCATACCAGAAAGCTCTAGACTCAGTTCTTGGCCTGATCCCTTCTCGTGTCCACAAGGAGATAGGAGAGGAGCCGATAGTTCCAGAAATCCTGGATTTCCATGCCAAGCATAAACTCTTCCTGAAAATAAACTGTAGACTATTTAATATATGATGACTACTCTTCCATGCACTGTGTGATCCCACACGGAATGTCCAGGCAAAGCAACCATCATGAACCATCGCAGACTAAGAGCAGGGTGCAGTGTTGCCAGCTAGGTTGGAAGAACGCTTCAGCCATAGGCAGTTCCTATTCCTTTCCCTCTGTGCTCATTCAGGAAGGTAGGAAATGTTTCCAACTACAGGTCCTCCATCTCGGAGAATGCTTGAAGAATTTCTAAACATTCAGTTTGGAGCTTCTGTCCAATCCTGGAGCACTCGGTCCATGCCGAAAGGGGAGCTTGGTTTTCGCTTTTAACCTATTTTACCTGCTTATGCAAAACCAGTGATTCTAGACTCGAGAGGTTATTATAATTATTTAACTGCAATTTTGATTAAGAGAAGAGAAAATCTGAACCACCTTAGTGCTTCTTGCATTCTCCACAGAAGACTCCTACTTTGCCAGAAAACATTGCAGTTCACCCTTGTCAGAAGTGTTTATACAGAATTGTGATTAATACTTCATTAGTTTTATCTTTGCAGCTTTAAAATATGTACCACAACTCTTTCTATTTTCTATGGACTCCACCATATGGCACTATTTTCTTTGCTGCCCATATTTAATCCAACGATTATGCAACTGCTTTGATTGCCTTCTTCATATTTAGACTGTGGAATTTTTGCCCAGATTCCCATTTTTATTAATTTCCTCCCCTAACGTCTACTTTTTACAAATGCCAGAATATTCGTTCTGTTCCTGGTCATTCTCTACCAGAGCTGAGCAACACATTTCACGAGCCCAAATTAAGAACAGTTCTGTTCAGGGCAGTTCACAGCACAGTAATTATTTCCATTTCAGACTGTAAACTCTGTATTTTCATTAGTGTGCATTCTGAACATCTACAACAACAATAAACAGATCCCATCCGTGCAGAATATTAATGATGGAATACTGAGGATAGAATTCAGCATCCAATCTGCAGATAAAAGCAATAGATTTTTTTTCTTTAAAAGTCATTTTACAAACACCTACCGTTTCATTTGTGCATGTAATTACACCTCTCTGAGACGGCTGAATCACAACATGGCTGTGTCACTGCACAGAGCCCCCTGCAGAAACCCTGCATTCCTACCCAAATGCTCCAGCAGCCACTGCTTTAGAACACCACGGATGCAAGGAGTAAGCAATCCATCAGTAGTTTTACCTGATTTCCAGGACAACAATATTTAATAAATTGTAAGCAGTCAGCACGGAGAGAAGACATCCCATCACCCCAGCACTAACATTCAGCTCAGAGCCCAGACAGAGAATGCTCATGTAAGACATGTTAAGAGCTTGCTGTGCACGTTGCCCACAGCTTAGCTGCTGTTAAACAAACAGCCTGAAGACCTCACAGAGCACGTCCTTAATTCCTGAATGAGATCTTCTGAAAAGATACATAAAAAATCATGGAAGTGTATATATTATGGATTTAGAAGCATTTCAGATATCTGGATTTTATTCTCTTCTATTCTTTCAGAGACATAAAAGTCCAGATGAGAGAACACCTTCAAAACTTAAAATGCTGTCACCCACACAGAAGCCAGAAATGCAAAGTGAAGCAATAAGAGGAACTTCCCTGGTATTAAAGAAAACATTTCTAGTCATTTTAGAAACTTCCAGAAATCCAAAATCACAGACTTTATACTGATTCATAAATAATGTCTCTAACAATGTGTGCACTAAAGTATATGCTGCCTTACTGAGTGCTTAGGATGGGCAAGACAACAGCTGAAGTTACGAAAAAGCTGTTCATGATTCACTGTTATTTTTAGTAGCACACAAAGCATTTCAGAGCAAAAGCAGCATCATATCTTACCAATTCCTCATTACAAAAGATTTCTTCCATGGTCTCGTCTGACTTTATAGCAGCCTTCCAGAACTGAAAAGGGGCTCCAGGGAAGCTGGGGAGGGGGGGCTTTTGATCAAGGAATGAAGGGACAGGACAAGGGCTGGAGCACCTCCTATCCAAGGACAGGCAGAGACCTTAGAGGAGCTTCCAGCACTGAAAGAGGCTCCAGTGAAGCTGGGGAGGGGCTCTTGATCAGAGAGGGCAGGGAGAGGATGAGAGGGAATGGTCTTGAGCTGAAAGAGGAGAGATTGAGATGAGATCTTAGGGAGAAATGTTTTGCTGTGAGGGTGAGGAGGCCCTGGCCCAGGTTGCCCAGAGCAGTGGTGGCTGCCCCATCCCTGGAGGGGTTCAAGGCCAGGTTGGATGGGGCTTGGAGCCCCTGATTCAGTGGGAGGTGTCCCTGCCCATGGTAGGGGTGGAACTGGCTGGGCTTTGAGGTCCCTTCCAACCCAAACTGTTCCATGATTCCTTCTAGAAGCTTTATTTTTTTTTAAAAAAAAAAAAGAAATATCCTCTACAGAAGTGTTTCAGACAAGCAAAACCATGGAAAATGAGTTTTGGAAAGGTGGACGATCATACACTTGGAGGTGATCAGGTTAGAAAGCAAAATATCTGAGAACAGCACGGTTTCTTTGCTGGTTGTGAAATGATCACTTCAATTTCACAACAGATACTGACAAAAATCACAACTGCCCTGTTAATGCACTCTGAGGAGATGAAGTGGGGGAAGGAATCACAGAATCACCAGGTTGGAAGAGACACAGTGAATGCTACAGAGGTAGTTGTGAAAATGAGACACAGAGAGCAACATGCAAGCACAGAAGCTACAAGATTTCTTGATTTTTACAAAATAAATCTGCAAAAGTGTTTTATTGACAAAGAACAGACTCACATACATACAACTCCATGGAATTATTAAGATGCTGTAGAAGGTGCCTAAACTAAACTTGGGAAAAGCTCTCCCAATTCTGGGACAACTCCAGTTGCTCACTGCTGCCAGGAAGCGAAGCCTTGAATAGCTAACCAAGAACGAGTACCAGTGTTCACTGTTGTGTCTGCTGGAAACAGATAACCAGTTCCATTTTATTTTCAAGCCATTAAAAATGAGACCTCAAACATTCAGTTACTGTGAGGTGACACACAAGGAACTTTCATATCCTCCACCTCTGAAAAAAAAGAACCAGCCTACAAGAAATTGGCTGGGTCTTGTGATTTTCGTCTAGTAATTCCTACTAGAGATCACATCCAAACTGTTTGGGTCTCATCTCAGCCTTTGAAAGCTAAAAACATTTCATCTTGCAAGCTTGTAGTACATCTGATCTAAGAAAAAGCTGAAGAGGCAAGGAGTTCCCTGGATGATTTCAAATCCTCTCAAACCAGCAAAGCTCAGCTTTTCCTTGAAGATGGGTTTGTTCAATTAGAACATTCCTCCTCCCTCTGGATGGTTGGGAAATGGCCCTCTTCCTCCTTCTGCTTGTCTTGATGGTAACACCACACAACATGGACATCACTGGGTAACAATTTATACACCCAGGACTCTGAGTAAACAGAGGAACATAAATGATGTCAGAAGGAAATGGGAGAGTAGAAGCACAAGCCAAAGATGTGACACAAAGAGACAACCTGTGTGACAGCCCTGCATGCTACCACAAACTCGAGGGCTGCCTTTCCATCACGCAAGAGCTAGACAAGCCAGAGGGATAAGCCAACAGGAACCTGCAGGAACTCGACAACTATGAAATCAAAGTCTTGCACCTGGGCAGGAACAACCCCTGGTTAC
This sequence comes from Clamator glandarius, assembly GCA_033459285.1. Classification (NCBI taxonomy): domain Eukaryota; kingdom Metazoa; phylum Chordata; class Aves; order Cuculiformes; family Cuculidae; genus Clamator; species Clamator glandarius. The sequence continues at coordinate 5,650,790 of JAUNZM010000089.1, read as the reverse complement.
TCTGCAGGCTGAAGTTGTGTCAAAAAGGATCTGGGGCTCTTGGAAGAAATCACGCTGAGCAGGAGCCAGCGAGATGCCCTGGCAGCAGGGGCCAGCTGCACCCTGGGTCGTGAAGCAGGAGCATCACCAGCAGATCGAGGGGTCTCACTCCTCAGATCACCTCTGGAGCACTGCATTCAGTTCTGGACTCCAGCCAGACACCAAAGAAGCTGAACTAGTTCTGCAAAAGGCCATCGAGACAGTTAAGGTACTGGAGCACTTGCTCTGTGAGAAGAGGCTGAAGGAGCAGGGCTTATCCAGCCTGGCAAAGACAAGGCTTTGCAGATACCCACTGGCAGCCTTCCAATACCCACCAAAAAGGTTATCACTGCATGGAGCCAGGCTCTTCACAGTGGTGCACTGTGGACGGACAAGAGACAACAGAAACGAGATGAGTTCAGACTGTATGAAAGGCAAAACAGTTTTACCGTTGGGACTGTCAAACCGCAGAGCAGGCTGCCCAAACAGGTTGTGCAGTCTCCAACTGTGGAGATTTTCCAGACTAGTCTAGGCAAAGCCCTGAGGAACCTGCTCTGACCTCAAGCCAACCATGCTTGAGCAGGAGGTTGGACTAGATTTCCTCATGTCCTTCCTGACCTGCACCATTCTACGGTGACTCTTAGCATCAAAAACCCAGACACATTCTTACTTTAAGCACACACCTTAAGAGTCCCACCTTTGTTATCTGAGAAGCAGCAAGTTACCCAAGCACCTACCTGGCGTCTTAAGTCTCCCTCTGGCAGACGCTCTCTGAAGTCAACAAACTGAGAAAGGCAGGAATTTCCTAGAGCAATTCGGAGAAGGAGCCTAACCTGCATGGTTTGGGTCACTTTCTGGAAGCATTTCTCTCTGCCTCTCTACTGGGATAAAACAACCAAGGAGATGCGATGACATATCTTGCCAGGTAAACAGAGATGTGCAATACTGGCTGGTGGGCACACCAAAAAATTTGCCACAGACAGTCCAATGAACCCACCCTTTCAAAAGCATCCCAACAGGAAGATGATCTGATGCAAAACGAAGAGGGCAATCTCAGAAAGTTCCCCTGTGTACTCTTCAAAAGGAAGACTGCATCAAGGCTTGTTTCTAAGGTTACTTTGTGAATCAAGAGTCAGCACTTCTCCAGTGATACTTGCTCCCAAGTAGATACTAATTCATTCCAGAGATAAGGAACTGCCCTCTCAGTACTATTCGGATGGTGTTATACCTTGATCTTAAGGCTCCATAAGGCAACAGGCTTTCCCAGAATAAGAAACGAATTGTCTTTGTCTTAAGGACAAATCCAAAAGCACACAGATAAGGAGTACAATGCCAGTTCCCAAACAGGATCAAGCAGTTAAATCATTTCTCAGGAGCTCTATCAACTCCTTTCTTGTTTCAGCTTGGGATACAGGAGGTCATTTCAGTGACCTCTGCTCTCAGCCGGTAACAGGATGCAAGCACAGGTCCTCACATTCGGTAGATCATTACCTGTTTGCACAGACACTCAGACAGACAAGACCCTGACTCAGAACTGCCTGCCGTGCCAGGATTTGTTTCTTTTTCCCTCTTTGAGTAACAGCAATTCAGATCTCTCCACCCTCATCTGTTCATAGGATGTAAAGTTTTACTGAGCCAATGGTCACTGCTGGTGTCTTCAGGAAGGCACGAGTTTATACAGCATCTAAAGTTGTCATCTTGACTGGGGGATTCATTTCCTTCTGGATGCAAAACATGGATTTTTTGTTCAGGTTTCCACTTTCCTTTCTTTTTCCCATTTCTACTCAGTTCTTCTTAATGAATGTACCACCCTCACATCCCTCGTTAAAACAGAAGCATAGGTTCCTCAGTATTGCTGGGTTTCACCTATGCTGATACCTGAGCAGACACCAGTTTTCTCAGTGAAGACCAGTTGATTCTTTTCTAAGATACACTTTCTCATCTGTGAGCCAGGAAAACTTCCCTCGTAGGAAGAGCAACCATTTTGCTCTGTTGTAATAAGAGTGAGAAAGAATGCAGCAAATAAATGGTGCATTGTAAACTGTCACAGTTCTTGCTGAGAAGCAACAAATCAGGCCATGGGGAATGGAATCTCTCAGCTGTGATGCTGAAGGCCAGGGACATAGAAGATAAAAAATGATCAAAACCTTCCCAAAATGAGAAAAAGTTTTCTAACTCCTGAGTTGAAGAGGTGTAGAACTGGAGCCCTAGGCTCCCGAGCAGGGAGAATACTCAGTAGTAAGTCTAAACAGACTCAACCAAGCAAAGTTTTTAAGTACAGTGCAGGGACAACATCCTGGGCAACCACAACGCCTCCTGTTTTCATGACAGCTTGCACTGTTTGTAACCGTTCAGAAAGCACACCTTGCTACCAAGCCTGTGGCCAATATAAACGTGTCTGTCAGGTTTCTTAAGCATTCATAAAATTTACAAGGAATACTTCCTTCTGCGCACATACAGTGAAAAGAAGAGGTCTCTAGAGAGAGCTGTAATGATGTCATTGCCACACCACGACATTAGATGAAATTAAATTGAATGAATGAGCTAGTGAAACAAGTTACAATTTCAAACTATGAGCACAGTTGAAATAAAAACAATAAGTTGTTCCATGATCAGCAAGTAATGAAGATTGGTTTCCTGCAGATGTCTGTCCTTGTTGCTTTAGCTCTTCTTCTTGCTCTCCCTTTGACATCATTATCAGCCAGGAGACAGAAACGCCATGGCTAGTTTGTGGCCATGTACTTACCAACCAGTCAGCAAGTTGCTGTGAAATTAAACAAACAGTGTGTTGTGCTGGCCTTTTCGCTCAGCGAGGGCACTAATTTGGGACTTTTTCAGTGATGGCAGTGTATCAGTTTTCATGGAGACTGTAACAGCCAAATGGGAACCGCCTTCAAATCCGATTAACACTGGCCAACAGATTAAATCAACACAGAGAGGACAGCCTAAGGCAGCACCAGGATGCTCAAAGGAAACAAGTTTCATTTCCTTCGGATGCCAGCTACAAAGCCCAATTGGTGTTTCCACTGGAAACGTAACTCTAGAAGCAAAGATGACAAATATCTGATTTGCGTTCCAGTGAAGTAATTCAGTAGATATTATTTAGTAGGCTTTTCAGAACGTCTAGGCTTCTGAACACCTGAACCACTGACTGTAGAACAAGTCTACTCAGCCTAAACCAAAAAGAAGTTCTTTGAACAGCAGGAATTCTATCAGTCTCTGTGAGAGAAATCGTGTATTTTAACCTTTGGAGTAAAACATGAATATATAGGCACTCTTTCATTTTGTCATCTCAGGTTTCATAAGGAGGTAGAAAACAGGCATGCACATTTGTTTTGCCACTACAGCACGATAACACTTACCTTTCTGAACACAGGAGCAGCAGCAAAACAGGGGGATAAGCGTAACATCAAATTGTCACAGCTGTTCACTAAGCAATGCATGCACAAGCCTTAACAGCTGCTTAAAATCTGGAACCTGTTTTGAATTCTACCTTCAGTAAATAAGTTACAATTGCTCAATGCTTCATAAACTTTTGGAACAGAAGGGGGGAAAAAACCAAATAATCTATTTTTGTTGTAAATATAACTAAACAGTCTCACAAAAAAGCAAATAGCTTTGCTGCATGGTATGGCTTAGGAGAAAGGGAAAGAAATCTGTCTATGGGGAGAGAGAAAGGTCACTATGATCACATTCTCTGTTGTGTCCGGTTTCCCTTTTATAGCTCTCTGCTCGGCAGAGACACCGTGCAAGTGTGATGAAACAACAGAACAGACGCTGTAAACTAAGAGCATCAAACACAGGTTACTTGTCTTAAAAAAAGACAAGGGCCATGTTAGCTTGCTGTGCAACCTATTCTTGAGATAGCTTGCACTTTAGGAAGTGAAGAAAACTGACAATTACATACACACTGTACATATTTTCTTTTCTGTTTTATTTTATTACATACACACTGTGTATGTAATAAAATAAAACAGAAAAGAAAATAATAGGCAGAAAATAAAACAACATGGTAGAAAGATACCCAGCTCATTTAGTGATGACAGGTGAAGAACGCAACTAAACACACACACAAAAAAAAAAAGACAAAAATAAACTCAGAAGAGAGCAAGTAGCTCTGTTCTCCAGCAAAACCATGCTGGAACTACCGAGCGCATGGCTCACGTAGCTGAAGGGCATGAAGTGGGATCACAGGGGCTAAGTTTAGCCTCATAAGGCTAATCGCCCCAGGTATCCTCTGCAGCCAGAGAGGGACAGGGACACCAGAGGGTAACCCAGAACAAGAGCTGCTCTGAACTAACCTATTGCACTGCTCTGATAAACCATGATGATTGATTTTAGCTTAATTGCTAGTAGTTATATTAAGGTTGTACCTTAAGTGAAGCTAGTGGATGTTCTGGACCAAGTAAACTCCAATGAAAGGAAGCCAAATCTTCATCAGGTAGAATATGATTACCTAGAACATAACAGAGATTTGTTTTAGCACATCAGAAAGCCTTTCTTGCTGGTTCTACATAGAGCAAGGCAAACTCACAGTCAATTCCCCATCAAAAGGATGAAGAGAGAGATATTAAACTTGCAGTTGGCATTTTGCTACTCCCCAAAACCACAACCAGCATGGTGCTGCCACAGCCAGATATGCTCCCCTCCGCAAAGCGCTTTTCCATTAAGGGAAGGGGCTCTTTCTCAGAGAGTACAGGGACAAGATGACAGGGAACAGTTTTAAGGTGAAAGAGGAGAGATTGAGATGAGATCTTAGGAAAAAATATTTTGTTGTGAGGGTAAGGAGGCCCTGGCTCAGGTTGCCCAGAGAAGTAGTGGCTGCCCTGTTCCTGGCCAGGCTGGATGGGGCTTGGAGTAGCCTGATCCCGTGGGAGGTGTCTCTGCCCATGACAGGGGTTGGAACGGAACAGGCTTTGAGGTCCCTTCCAACCCAAACCATTCCATGGCTCTACGAACCCCAGCTCACTTAAAAGAAGCAACACAGTCAGTTACCACACATGGGGGTCAACCTCAGCCTGGCATGTCCTACCAGAGGACCTCGACAGGATTTAGTAATGTAGGTGTGCCAGTGTACGAACACGCTCTACTGCTCTCCACACAAGCTGGGAAGTCCTTCCTGCATCCCAGCACTGATCTGTACTGGAGCTGCCTCTGGAATCCACGGTCCACTCCATCATGCAGCAAGCCACCAGGCAGATTTATCTGTTCATCAGGATCGCTGGTGGCTCTGGTGACACCTAGCAGGTTCCCAATTCCTCAAGCTTCTGTTACTGACCTGACCAGGTCAGACAAGAGCTTAGTCTGGCAGTGTCGAGTAACTGGGAAATCAGGGAGTTGTTTCAATGAACAGAAATAGCAGTTGTATTTCCCAAGCTGTTTGTAGTAAATAAAAGAGTACTTAAATTATTTTGAGGGTGTATTTTCCCCCAAAGCACATTGCAATCAGAAAAAAAATCAAAAAAGTTATTACTAGGAAACATTTCAAACATTTGAATTCATCAAAAAGTACCTAAGCAGCCACCACAGAGCTCAGTGTCCATGGATCCAAACTGCACAGAGACTAAACAGGATGTGTTACTGCAGTCCTGCTAGAAAACTTAGGTTGTGGTTGCCCTCTCCCTGGAGATGTTCCAAGCCAGGCTGGATGGGGTTTGGAGCAACTGGGAGGTATCCTTGCCCATGGCTGGGAGTTGGAACTGGATGGGCTTTGAGGCCCCTTCCAAACCAAACCATTCCACAGTTCTAGGATACTTTCAATACCTGGTTTTACAACACAGCAGCTCAGTATTGCTCTTGCTGCTATCAATGTAGTTGCAGCTTTTTTCTTCTACAATTTTGCAGTTTGGATAGCATCTTAACCATTCACCTACCTGAAGAACATGACTGGAATCTTTGAATATGACAACAATGGCTTGTAAAATAATTTAGTCTGCTTTTAATGCCCTTTAACATGTTAAAACACAGAGAGCTGTCCACTGCCTGGTGATTTTTAGGTGCCCTCTTAAAGAAGGACGGGTTTGTGTCTGATCCATATTTCACCTACTTGTGAGGTGTTCAGCAGGGAGATGTCATCATTATTCACTAGGAGCTACACTTTAAAATCACATCAGAAAGATTCAACAAGTTTGTATGGAACAGCCACATGCACACTAATCTGATCAGAGTAGGATTAGACAGCCTGGATAACATAGGGCTGAAAAAATAACAAAAAAACATCAATTGTAGCCAGAGCGTGAAACAGTTTCATGATAATTAGGATTTCACATTTTGTGACGCTAAGATTAGCTTTTAAAACAGTCAGAGCTTCTCTTCCTTACACCAAAACCTTAGTCTCGTTTAGTGTCCATCTCTCACTTCATTTAAATCCCTCCCCCTGAGCTCACGGAGGACACCGACCATTGGATCAGCTCCCCCCACACACTGAGCTCCAGAATTCAGGACACTGAAGTGCAGAAGTGCCTTCTGATGCCCAAATAAGAAGCGATGCCTGGACTTACCTGACATAGTTCTAACATTCACTGAGAAACAGAATGAGACTACTCAGCTACACACATCACAGTTCTGTCACAGTGGGAAAGAGATCTACATTACATAAGCAACCTCTATTTCTTGACCTGGCTGAACAACCTCAACATATATTGATTTTTCCCATTTTAATGGTTTATTACAGTGTATGCCTAAGGTTTTTTTTAAGCAATTAGATACTAATTGAAGCCACTACCCTTTCTAAAGGGTTCACTGAATCAGAGCCTTATACCTCACACTGTGCCTGTTTTTCTATTGCCGAAGCATGGTTTAAGTCTTTTCAAGTAATTCTGAAATATTCAAGCCAAAATTTACAGAAGACCCCAATTCAAGTCCCTGTTCACATCAGCAGCAGTTGGAACAGAACATTTTAAGAGGATCTTGGCCACTTTTTAACTACCCATGACAAGGATACTGCTTATATTATGAAGTCAGAACGACAAAACCCTACTGCAGGGAAATCTGGAAGAAGGAAAAATCCACAAACAAAGAATCCAGCCACGATGTACATGTAACTCACTCAGAAAGGGATCCTGAAAAATGCGCCTGGCCTGCCAATCAGAAAAATATTTTGCTGGAATACTTCAATAGAGACTTTATCCTTGAACACAACTCAATCCCAAATAGTTAGCCATTAAGAATGTTTTTTAATTGACCAGTTGGGTGTTGCTCCTCCAACTTCTGAATGTTGGGCTCAGTCAGTCAGGACTTTTCCCTCTTTTCAGCATCCTCAAAATCCCTTGAAGCTAAGGAGGAGAAAGTATCTGAAAACAAAGAAGTTGGATTGTCCGTACAGAAAGAAACGGACTGCATGCTGATACAGCTAGTGTCATAGTTTTGTCCATATATAATGGCAAACGTTTAACCAGCAGCATAACTACAGCCATTTCAAAATACATTCATTTACTCCTAAACAAAGCACCAGCATGAGGGTTACACTAACACCCCCAGAAGAGCAACGTAACGGATTCATCTGGCTCCCCACGTAATCAAGCATTCACTGATTCTTTCCCATTGTGATTTTCTTCATTCTACTACTCAGGTTTGAGAGGACCAAAAGGGCTACAGAAGCCAGGGCAGAACAATGCATGAAGCCAGACAAGCTCTCAGATACTAAATAAAAAGAGAAAAATTTAGATTTGAACAAGCTACCCAGCTTTAAACACATGCCACACCAGGCAATTATGTGTTGCTTATTCTGGAGAAGAGGAGGCTGAGGGGAGACCTCAACGCTTTCTGCAGCTCCTGGAAAGAAGCTGTGGTGAGGTGGGTGCTGGGCTCCTCTCCCATGTAAAAAGCGATGGGATGAGAGGAAAAGGCCTCAATTTCTGCCAGGGGAGATTTAGACTGGATATCAGGGAAAATACCTGTAATAAAAGAGTTGTGAAGCCTTGGCAGAGGCTGCCCAGGACAGTGGTGGAGTCTCCATCACTGGAGGTGTTCAAACAACATGTGGCCATGGCACTTTAGACATGGTTTAGTAGGCACAGTAGTGCTGGGCTGATGGTTGGACTGGATGAGCTTAGAGGTTTTTTCCAATTGTAATTTTTCTAGGATTCTGTATGCATTTAGTGTGCTATTAAAAACATGAAGTTACAACTTTCTTAGGGTTGCAAAAGTTACAAAATATTGCCAGCAGTTTAAGTCAAACAGTAGCTAGGTTTTTGCAAGTTTATTCAATCAGTCTTTATATCCTCAAACTCCCAGATTTCATACTATTCACTAATAGAAAAAAAACCTCACTGCAGGAAGACCACCAAAGTATCTTCTGTTCCAATCCTGACTTCCAGTAACTTTACCCTATTCTGCTTGCTCCTACTGAACAGGCACACAAAAGAAATGCAAAAGAATACACAAAACTAAACTTGTAGCCAAATTGGGCTTTTTTAACCTCTGTACCAATGTGAAAAAGAAAAAGCTACAAAATATCTCTCCAGGAATGACCTGAATATCTCTCTAGTAGCAAGCGGCAACTGCGAGAGCAGAGTTGGGGTTATTCAGCCTGTAGAAGAGAAGGCTCCAGGAAGACCTTGGAGTAGGTTCCAGACAGTGGGCTACAAGAACACTGGGGAGGAACTTTTTACAAGGGTGTGAAGGGACGAGGGGGACTGGCTTTTAATTGGGAGAGGGAAGATTTACATGAGATATGAGGAAGAAATTTTTCACAATGCGGGTGGGGAGGCCGTAGCCCAGGTTGCCCAGGGAAGTGGTGCCTGCCCTGTCCCTAGAGGTGTCTAAAGCCGGGTTGGATGGGGCTCTGAGCAACCTGATTCAGTGGGAGGTGTCCCTGCCCATAGCAGGGGATAGAACTGGATGGGCTTTGAAGGTCCTTCCAAACCACACTGATTTCCAATTCCATGACTGTATGGCACCAAGACAGAAAAACATTCAAAAGCTTCTGGCATAGAAACGACAAACCCTTAAGAAACTTGACCAGAACGCTTTTCACCTACCATTTAATATAAGCAAGCAACACATCAACTGGCCAGGCAGACATAATTCTGCGATGAGTTAGAACGCTGCTGTTCACACGCACCTCATATTAACAGCATGAAGCATACCCGCAACTGGGTAACTGCTTTTCAAGCAGTAATTCTTACTCACTGAACTGGCATGCAACAACTTATTTATAGATGCCCAAACAAAGCCCAGCAATAGTAGCTGGTCATGCAGTTCACACTGTTTTACATCGCAGCTCTGCCCAACAGCTGCTGTTCCTCCCCACAACCGTGCAGACAGGTAACCACGCTAGGCGTTGAAAACAGAGTCACTGACAAAGAGCAACTTCAACCAAATACTTGTAGCTTGCTATTATATGAGCCATTGTTTCTTTCATTCTTAACATGGACTAGAAGTGCTTTAATACTGAAGACTGCTAAACTATTAGCATACTAAAGCAGTAACAGTTCCTCGTTCATGGCTTTCTTCTATCCTGCATCCACACTAAAACACAAATTCAGGGAGAAAATAAAAAGAAAAAAAGTTTTCTGAACTTGTTTGCTCAGTATAAGATCAAGAACATGGTTGCTCTGTGCTTATTTACCCAAAAAGAAGTTAGAGTGTAATTCTAAACAGAGCTTATTCCTTAGAGTTAAGTCTATCAGCAATTAACTCATTCTTCCACTTGAGAGAGCCTGACAGCTGCTCTCTACCACTGCTGTGGAAATGCAGCATGTTAAAACTGTCCCACTAAAGCAGGGACATGAGAATGAAGCCCTTCCAACCTGTGCTCCTTAAAGACAACAAATCACTTAGCATTGGAAGCAGGAGTGCCACAAAACTATCCGAACAAAACTCCGGGAACAGTGAGATATTGATTGCTTGTGCTTTCAGAAACGTGGACTTTCACTCAGTTATACATTTTAATACATTCCTGGTGTAGTCGATGTGCTATTGTATTTGTTCAATACTCATTTCTGAAAAAAAAAATCGTCCCTGAAATCCAAAAATATTCACTTCCTACATGTTACTTCCAGATAGAACACAAAACAGAACAGAACAACTCTTTCCCAGTCTGAAAAGCGTATTCACGCTGTAAAAGACCAAAACTAGCAGAACCACAACTGTCTGGATCCCCCCACCCACTGAGAACATTTTGGCTGGGCAGAGCCTGGCAGAATTCTTACTTTCTACTCCTGTTCCCAGACAGCCACAATTTGCATCACTCGCAGGTCTCTACAGATTTGGGTATCTGGCCTCATAGGAACTCAGCCAGCCCACCACCAGCATAGGAGGAACGTCTGACACGGACGGCTCCCCCTTGGCGCATTGGCAAAGCACACACCCGTACTTTAGAGACAGAAACCAAAATCGTAAGTCTGATTAACAGCACCGAGTTTTTTTAATTACTCCACTTACCTAAAAGAGCAGCAAAAATAGGAAAGCGATTTGGATTCAGGTCCAGTTGCTTGGCAACTTCATGCATTAGGTATTGGCTTGTTGTGAGACTTTTCCCATTCCGGCTCAGTTTTAGGGCATGGGCACTGAAATAGTAAGGGATGTTGCACAATGCGTAATCGGAGTCGTATGCGACCAAACCATGGAAACCTTTTTCTCTGCAGAAAGCAATTACTTCTTGATGATGATCCTCAATGCTCTGTGCAACCTGCAGTGGAAGACAAAGTAATTAGCTACAGAGTTAAATGGCAGGAGTGATTTATCACATGTATTACGATATAGTGGCTCTTTCTGAAACTACAGACGTGCATGTGAAACACTTGCGATATATTTAATTACAAAAATCTAATGACAGAGCACATAAGGACAAGGCAAAGTTCTGGAAGCCCACACGCTGGAGTGGCACCACTTATCACACAGCTCCTCTGAAGCAACCATTCATGAACGGAAATGCTCCAACTCTAACTGCGCTGCTACATCAACTCCTGGGAAAAGCTCTAAGGCTGCGGGGATACTCAAACAGTTCAGCAAGCCAAGATGCCCCCTGAAAAAGCAACTCATGGTCACTTGTGAAGTTCTACAGCCCAGTTATAAAAGAAAAAAAACACAACCTTCAATGAACAGAAGAACTTCTCAGCATTTCAAAAGTCTACCTTGCTGTGTTCAGCCAATTGTTTTCTTCTTTCCACTTTCAAGCCTTTACAGCCCGTTCATTTATACACAGCTGGCTCCAATGGTGCAAACTGCTCCAAGTTTATAGCCCAAACTTCACCTCGTGGCTCATGTTGCCTAGCAAAGTACATATTTTAAGCTATGGCAATCAGATGACGAGAACAGACATGTGCAGGGGAAACACGGGCCAATCCCAAACGCTGGAAATGCAAAAGCAACCCTTTCTTATTGAGAAGATTAAATTAAAACAGGAAAGCCCAGGATGACAGGTTAGTACCTATAGCCCTGCATTTCTGCACACCCTCAGGAACCGCTACAACTACAATTTGCATGCAAGAATACAAAATTAAAGTGAGTGCTTTCAACGCCTAATGCTTATACCATCTACATGTATGATCAGCCAGCAATTCAGAAAACGCCACAGAAGCTGGATGTTGGTAGAACTTACCCACAGTCACCACACAATGCAGACAGCAAGCTATCCCCAAAAAGATCAGCACATAGCTATCAGCTTCAGTTTCCACATATGCATGAATAACAGCGTTAGTGCTCATGATGCCATTTATTTCCTCGGCAGCCAAAGCCCTGCAGAACATACAGAGGGTCTCACATCCAACGGCCCCACGCTCATCAGCCTCCCAGCAGAGAGGCCGTGTCCAACAGCAGGTCCACAGCGACCCTTTCTTTCCTACTCACACATCACATTCTCTGAATCTGACACTGAATTATGCTCTTCCAGCAAGGTCTGTAAAACTTTGCTGTTTCCATGTAGCTTCACAAGATGTTCCCCTTCAGACCAAATTCCAAGCAGCTGAACAGCCATTGCCTCACTCTCTAAGCCATTCCTATGATCAATAACCAGCTCACCAGTGTCTCTCTGTGCTCCCAATGCCACCACCTTAAAGTTTTAAGAAAGCGTTACTCCTTCAGAAGTGCTCTGGAAGGACTGTACCAGAGTGGTGTGGAATTCAGATTGGGTTGAGACACAAACAAGCGCATTTATTTTCCTAGCAATTATACAGTCACCTCGATAGCATGGGCCAGCTGTACCTAGAATTAACATGTAATTAACCTGTACCTGAACATCTTTGGAAAATGGTATCGGATGTGCACAGTTATCTCAAGAAGAGCAATTTAAGCTTTGCCAACCCCCCCCCCCCGTCTTTATGTTTTAAATCAGGAATTGTTCCCTGACATTGTTTTTATTAAGGGTAGATAGACTGAAATTGTGCAGGTGTATCTAATTTAAACATCTTTGCATGCAGGACACTGGCAGATCATCTGTAAAAAGAACTCCCGTGCAGCACTAGGTGTGCCAGGGTGGGCAGACAGCACATGAGGAAACGTGGTGTGCAGCCGCTCTGGTCTCCTATCCATTATTTCCCCTACCTCCACAGCTTCCAGCTCCCTCCCTCCTGCTGCCCAGAGCCATCCGGCACAGCAAGCTACCGGCATGGAACTGCAGTACACGTAGGTAATACTGGAATCCACGTTCAACAGCTCAGCTGTCACAGGAAAAGCTGTATTTCCCAAGGTGCAGTTAACTTGTAACACCCAACAAGAACAAGATGAGAGTCAGCTCACAGCTCTCACAGAGAGTCCAGGGATGCAGCTACACCGAGGCAACACAGGCTCTTCCAAATCAGCCCAGAGAGAGGGGTGGGGAAGCCACAGCCTGGAGCTTGGAATAATTTTCAAGTCTAAATCTTGTGCAAACATTAATGATGCCGGATAGGAATCCTGTCCGAGTGAACAGGCACATGCACGTTCAAGTACTGAGAACAACACAAAGTCTCACCAAAGCATTAAAGATGTTCAGAACTCCACTGCTTAGATATTTAAATTTTAGCAAGCCTGCTTTGCATGGAAGTTTCTTCTAAGAATTATCCCCCCTCCTCCAAACAGACAACTACCAGGTCACGATTCAGCTAAGAACCCGTAGGATATTTGTTCTAACTTGGAGGAACCTGTTATTTTTACATCCTGCTGAAACCATCTGCGAGGGATTTATAATTGTTCTGGATGGAAGACATCACTCTCTTTCTCCCCTCTAATTACTTAAACCGAATAAATTCATAGCCAGTTCCTAGTTCGGCACCGAAACCTTCTACTCAAGACTCAAATCTTTCCTGAAAATATGAAAATCAGTTTCATATTTAATCAGTAATCTCAATCCTAACTTCTCAAAACAGAGTGAGAAAACAGTACAATTTGGCAACTGTCTTATGCATACGTAAATAATAATTTAAAAATCACCCGTACATGCAATTAAAGAAAGGAAACCCTCCCCCTCTTTGAGCTGCACTTGCCCTTTGCCCACTGGGAGGGCTGCTGGGCAGTGGGCACAAGGGAGAGGGTGACTAAAACTGAAGTGAGACGATAGATGTAATGGAGTCAACTTAAAAGATAATAAATTGCGTAAGAGAAGAAGAAAGCCAGAAAAGGAACGTAGTTTAAGTTCAGCAGTATCTTTGATGAGTATCATGCACGTTACCACTATAATCATGGAATACATTTCCCAACTTGCAAATGAATCAGTTAAAAACAAGGCTACACACCACTTCCCAACAGCTGCACAAAAGGTGCCTCAAACAGGGACTGCAGGTATCCCTCCCATCCCCAGGAGAGCTAGGACCAGTCCAGAGAACCAGTGCGGCTGGGACTGGTGGCTCAGCCATACCAGCCTCTCTAACAGCAACACACACTCCCCACCACACACCCAGGATTCTGTGAGGATTGCTTGCCAACTCCCAACACTAATGGAAAGCAGACAGGTATCCACCCCCCAAACTTTCCCCATTAAACAAACCTGAGGGAGGTGGGGGTGTGCATTTGTGTTTTTAAATGTGAGAACAGGGACTGGCTATCACACGTGCTCTCACTCCTCAAACTGTTCGCAGCAGTTACGAACAAGGCCTAGAACAAGGCCTAGTACTGAGAAACCATAAGAGAGCTAACGCTGCAGCTAAGCTTGAAAGTAAACAAATGCTACAGGTGACACCTTTGTCAAACGCGGCAACTTTATCTGACTGTAAGGGACTTCAACAGAGACAGACCTCGTCTGGGACAGAGTGCACTGGAAGATCAACAGCTCATTCAGCATGCTACAAACACCAAATTCCTAACAATATCCAAACAGCCAGCTTCACCCTGGGTACTACGTGTTTCAATATTGCATTAGGCTAAATATCCAGTTTAACACATTAACAGGAAAAGAAAACCCCTCATTTTACCCCATCCATTCCTTTTACTAAGGATCTCTGTAACCATTTAAACACGTTCACTGCATGGTCCCCAAAACTTTTGCTTAAAGAATAAAAGTACTTCCCAGCTACAAAATATTAAATGAGAGGATGTTTTTCCTAGCATCATTCCCATCATCATTCTGTATCTGAAACACACAGTTTTCCTTCTATGATGATCAGGAAAACCCACTACTACAGCAGCTGTGGCCACAATCTCTTCATGTTAACCAAGCACAAGCACAAGATATCGCATTCGGTGGAGCTCGATGTGCGCTGCGAGAACAAGCTTCGCCTTCACTTCCAGTTCATTCCAGCCACCGCAGGGTGGGACTTCCACTACCGAGTGGGCTGGCAAAAAGAGAGCTGAGGGGAAGGAGCTCCTCCAAGGATGGCTCTGGCTGAGCAAGCAGAGCAGTAAGAGGGAGCAACAGCAACTCTTGCCCCGTGAACAAAACTGGGAGCAACTTTGCCTAACGTCACCTCCTGAGCTCCTTCCAGTCTTCTCTACTCCTGGGCTGCAATCTGGCTGGAATCTTTGCAACATGAAAGGCAGAAAACATTAAGCTACTGCTAGCAATCGAGCGTGCACCTCTAACGGTTGGATAGCATTTTTCGACGCACCAAAGTAATTCACAGTGATAAAGCCTACAAGTCCACACTTTGCTCTCGCTGCTCTTCCCTTCCTAGCAGGGAAGCCAGCAAGCAACTCTGGAAATTGCAGCTTCATCCCAGGGCTTGTTTTTCTACCATCTTCGGTTTCAATAAACATAACCGCTCGGCTTAACAAACCGCTGTAAATCAGGAGCGCTGCATAGAGATGTGACACGTTAATGTTCCGCAACCTTTGAAATCGCGGCCTTGATGTCTGGGCGAGATCCCTACAGCCCGCAGCTCTCGCCTGAAGCGGCGTTTGTGCTCCTAGAAAACAGAACTTCCCCTTAAAACACTAAGTTTAAGCGAAGAACTTAAGGCTCCAGGGAGACCTCGGAGCAGTTTCTGTTACGGAAAGAGGCTCCAGGAAAGCTGGAGAGGAGCTTCCGACCAGAGAGGGGACCGGTTTTAAGCTGAGAGGGGGGAGATTGAGATGAAATACGAGGAAGAAATATTTTTCTGTGAGGATGGGGAGGCCCTGGCCCAGGTTGCCCAGAGCAGTGGTGGCTGCCCCATCCTTGGAGGGGTTCAAGGCCGGGTTGGATGGGGCTTGGAGCCGCTGACCCAGCGCGAGGTGTGGGAGGGGTGGGACTGGATGGGCTTTGAGATCTTCCCCGCCGCCGCTCCGCGGGGAACTTGTTGCGGCTCCGCCGAGCGCCACAACTCCCCCGATTCCAGGGTTCTTCCTCCCTCCCACCGCGGCGGCCCCGGGGCCAGGGCAGGCAGGGACATTTTGAGTCGGCGGTGCCGAGAGAACATGGAGGCGCCGGCTGCCGCCCGCCAGGGGCTCCGGCCGCGCTCTCGGGCCGCGAATCCGCGCTGCCGCCCGGCCCCGGGGCCGCCCCCGCGCCGCGGCGACATTTTGAGGCGCTGGGGGGGGCCGGGGGGGGGGGGGGGGCGGCCCCGCTGCCATCTTAGAGCGGCGCCGGGCGGGGGGAGCGGAGCCCGGGGGAGGCTCGGGGAGCCCCGGGGTCGGGGAGGGAGTGGGGGGCGCCGGCGCGGCCTCACCTTGATGTGGAAGCGGATGAGGGCCAGGCGGATGCAGTGCGCCATGCAGACGGGCGGCAGGAACCAGACCTTGGGCGGCGGGGTGCCCTTGTTCTGGACGTGGCTGACGATCTGCTGCGCCGTCTGGCGCTCGTTGCCCTGGCGCTTCACCCACTCGTGCAGCCGGGCCTTCTCCAGGGCGCCGTTGAAGAAGACGAAGAGCTCGATGTTGCCGTTGAAGCAGGCCTTGGCCAGGGCCGCCAGGTAGCCCAGCATGTGGTTCCACTGCCCGCCGCTCACCCAGTCCGTGTAGAAGCCGCCGTAGAGCCGGTGCAGGCAGTTGTCGGCATCGATGAGGAGGCGCAGCGGGGTCTGCGGGGGCCGCTGGCGGCCGCCCCCCACCAGGCTGCCCCGCGCCAGCTTCTGTAGCTCCACGGGCACCACGGCGCTGGGGCAGTGCTTCTCGATGTAGTCCTGGAACCCCTGCACTCCCATGGCGGGGGCCGGGCGGGCTGGGCCGGGCGGGCGGGCGGCGGGGGCGCGGGCGGCGGCGGCTGCGGGGCGTGCGGGGCCGGGCTCGGGGGGGGCGGGTGGGGAGCGCGGGCTGCCGGCGGCACTGATCAGGGCGGGGAGGTGCGCACCAGCGGGGCGCTCATGGCGGCCGCCATGTGCTGCGCTCACTGAGCCATGGCTCGCGGCCCCGCGGCTGCCGCTGCGGCTCCGACTGCCGGGGGGCGGGCGCAGCGCGGGGCGCGCAGGAAGCCGGCCCCGCCGCGCCGCCGCCTGCGCTCGGACAGCGGAACGGGCGGGGCGGCGCGGTGCCACTCACCGCCGTGCCGCTCGCGGCCCCGCCCGCCGCCCTTGCATAACGCGGCCCCGAGCCGGGAGGGGCGGAACGGGCGCCGGGGGAAGCTCGGACCCGGGGGCCCTCGCCAGCCCGGGCGCGGGGGTGCCCAGCCTCGGGGCGCCCCGCCACCGCTGCCTCTCGCACCTCGTCACCCCGGCAGTGGGGATGCTCTGCTTCGGGGGTGCCCGGCACCGCTGCCCCTCGCCATCCCGGCCCTGGGGTGCCCGGCCCCGCCATTCCATCCCTGGGGATGCTCAGCCCGGCGGTCCCTCGTCAATCCGAACGTGGGGATGCCTCGCCTCGCCATCCCTGTTGTGGAGTGTCCAGCTTCGGAGCGCCCCGCCACGCTGCTCCTCGCCCCTCATCATCCCGGCTTCAGGGATGTTCGGCCTCGGGGGTGCCCAGCACCACTGCCTCTTGCCATCCCGGCCCTGCCGCTCCATCCCCGGAGATGCTCGGCCCAGCGGTCCCTTGCCAGCCCGGGCGCAGGGATGCCCAGCCTCGGGGTGCCCTGCCATGCCGCTCCTCAACACCCCGGGCACGAGGATGCCCGGCCCTGCTGCCCCTCATCATCCTGAGCACGGGGTGTCCAGCCCCGGTGTGCCCGGCACCACTGCCTCTCGCTGTCCCAGCTCCCGGGGTGCTCAGCCCCAGCATTCCATCCCTGGGGATGCTGAGCCCAGTCACCCTTAGCCAGCCCGGCCCTGGGATGCCCAGCCCCTTGTCACCCTGAGCACAGCGATGCTCAGCCCCAGGTATGCCAGGCTTTGCTGCTCCTCGCTATCCCGGCCACAGGGGTGCTCACCCCACCGTTCTATCCCCTGGGATGCTCGGCCCCGCAGCCCCTTGCCCCTCAACATCCTGGCCCTGGGGGTGCCCACCCCCACCATCCCGGACACAGGGTTCTCAGCGTCCAGGTGCTTGGCTCTGCTGCCTCTTGCTGTCCTGGCCCCTGGGGTGCTCAGCCCCACGTTCCCTCACCATCCTAGCTCTGCCAATCCAGCTCCACCATCTCAGCCCCAGGGTGCCCAGCCCTGCCACCCCTCACCATCCCAACCCTTGGGGCAACTGCCTCCCCACCCCTCACTGCTCACCATCTCAGCCCCGCTGGCCATTGCCATCCCGGCCCCTGGGCTGCCCTGCCCTTCATCCCCACTGTGCCCCTCATTGCCCATCCATGGGGTGCCCTTCATGGAACCATGAAATCATTTGGTTGGAACAGACCTTTGAGATCATCAAGCCCAACTGTACCTGTCCAGTACTGAACCACATCCCTGAGCATCTGATCTGCCCATCGTTTAAACACCTCCAGGGATGGGGATTCCACCACTGCCCTGGGCAGCCTCTGCCAGGTCTTCACCGCTCTGTCAGGAAAGAATTTTTTCCTAATCTTCAATCCAAACCACCCTCTGGCACAGCTTGAGGCCATTCCCTCTTGTCCCATCGCTTTTTACTTGGGAGAAGAGCCCAGCATCCACCTCACTACAACCTCTATTATGGGAGCTGCAGAGAGTGATGAGGTCTCCCCTCATCCTCCTCCAGGCTAAACAGTCCCAGGTCCCTCAGCTGCTTTTCATAAGGCTTTCTTTCCAGGCCCTTCCCCAGCTCCATTCCCTTCTCTAGATGTGTTCCAGGCTCTCAATGTCTTTCTTGGCATGAGGGGCCCAAAACTGAACCCAGGATTCAAGGTGCAGCCTTGCCAGCACTGAGTTCAGGGGAATGATCTCTTCCCTGCTCCTTCTGGCCACCCCATGGCCAATCCAAGCCAGGATGCTCTTGGTCACCTGGGCCACTGCTGGCTCATGTTCAGCCAGTTGTGAACCAACACCCCCAGGCACTTCTCTGCTTTCCCTCAGCCCAGCAAATGCCACCACCCCATGTCACCTGCCATGCCAGTCCCAGGGTGCTCATCCCTACCACCCCTTGCCATCCCAGCCCTGCAGTGTGTTCTGTATGACAGGCAATAGGAACAAGAGGAAATAGCCTCAAGTTACACCAGGGCAGATTCAGATGGGACGTCAGGAAAAATATCTTCACCAAAAGGGGTTCTCAGGCACTGGAATAGCTGCCCAGGGCAGTGGTGGAGTCCCCATCTGTGGAGGCGTTTAGAAGATGGGCGGATGAGGTGCTCAGGGATGTGGTTTAGTCACGGACAGGCACAGTTGGACTCAGTGATCTCAAAAGCCAACCAAACCATTCTGTGATTCTCAACCCTGCCACCCCTCACCATGCCAGCTCTGCAGCCGCCAATGCCTGAGCCAGGAGTGGCGTTCCTTGCAGCACAGATGTGGCCCCGCTCAAGCTCTGGTGAGCAGGACTAAATACAAACTGCTGGGGGAAACCAGTCCTGTCTGTGCAGGCAGAGAGGAGTCGCTGCCTGAGTTTCATGGCATCATGGAATGGGTTGGGTTGGAAGGGACCTCAGAGCCCATCCAGTCCCACCCCCTGCCATGGGCAGGGACACCTCCCGCTGGATCAGGGGTTCCAAGCCCCATCCAACCTGGCCTTGAACACCTCCAGGGATGGGGCAGCCACCACTGCTCTGGGCAACCTGGGCCAGGGCCTCCCCACCCTCACATCCTGATATCTCATCTCAATCTCTGTTCTTGCACCTTAAAACCATTCTCCCTCATTCTGTCCATGCAATTTCTGAGAAAAGGCCCTCCCCAGCTTTCCTGGAGCCCCTTTCAGCACAGGAAGCTGCTCTAAGGTTTCCCTTCAGCCTTCTCTTCTTGAGGCTGAACAACCCAAACTCTTTTAGCCTGTCCTCATATAGGAGCTGCTCCAGCCCTCAGATCATCTCTGTGGCCACCTCTGGACTCACTCCAACATCTCCATGTCCTTCCTGTTCTGAGGACTCCAGAACTGGATGCAGAGTTCCAGGTGAGGTAGCACAAGAGCAGAGCAGAGGGGTAGAATCACCTCTTTTAGCCAGAAGAAAGTATTCTTTAAAATACTGAATTTAGGACTGTGCCCCTGCAGTTTGTCAGTGAAATAATAACAATGTTCGAGTGCTTCTCTGCTACAGAGGCGTCGAGGAGATGTCAAGCTGCACATGTTGTAGATATTGACATCATATGTTCAGAAATTTCCAACTACTTTTCACTTACACTTCCTAGATATTCCCTTAAGAGTAGGCACATGTTCCAATAACATCAAAATAATAAAACACCGTAGAACACTTTGAAAGACACAAAAAGCAAGGTAGTAATCCAACAGTGCTAAGATGGTGAAAGAGAAACAAGGAGAGAGAACTTTAGAATTCTAATATATCAAAACACATCAACTTTTTGTCAAAGCACCAAGTGCTGCCATGCATCAAGTGCATAAAAAGCAACTGATCAGATGTACCTTCATGTACTAGGTGCTCTAACCAAACAGAGTATGAAGTTGGATCAAAACCAGGACAGGTTGTTCTCTAATTAGTCTTAAGAAGTGTGCAATGCCTGATTGAAGAAGAATTCAGTACTTGAGCCATGAACCCTCTCACAAAATATTTAGGTTCAATAGTCCTAGGAATGGCAAATCATGTATAAATAAAATAACTCCTGAACTGACTTTGTTGGGGGTTTCTTTTTTTTTTTTGTTTCGTTTTGTTGTTAGCAAAAGCTTCTGCTGCCAAAAGCCTGGCTGTTATCATCCTGACACATCCCATGGTGCTAGGTAGACACAGCAGCCCAGGATGCTGCCGGGCTCACATGTCCGTGCACGAACACGACCCCAGGAGAAAAGAGGAGAGAGAGGAAGAACAGAAAAGGAAAGCAGGTGCTTCAAGAAGTCGTTGGACACAAACTGCTCTTTTGGTGCAGCCCAGACTATGGCTAGGCAAGAAGGCAATAGAGAGGAAGTGTAAATTTTGGAAAGTAAAATTACAGAGGAATACAGGTAAACCAAAACAGATTAAAGAGGGAATAAGCAAGGGCACAAACAGTGTATTTTCCATAAACCAGTAGCAGAAAGCCTGTGGGAATCATCCAGTTATCTGCATATGAGAAAATGGTGCAATGGAGGAAGAGGCATTGAAGAGCTTGCTTTCCCAATGCATTTCACTGTTAAGAGAACTTGATTGTGTAAGGGAAGGGTTAATAAAGATTATTAAAGTCAGTGACTCATTATCCAACCTGAATAGAAGAGAATTAGGAGTGGCTCCCTAGAAGGAAGAAACTGAACAGTCGTTAGGAAGAACTCCTAATGAATAACCATGTCAGGGCAAGAACATGGAGATGAATGTTATCATTTTATCCTCTGTTAATGAAACTGGGTCCCAACGTGAGATGCATACGGATGTAGGCTGTGGAATAGGCGGTCTACCCACAGTAACCTTGATAAGTACATTTGCTCAGGAATAATTGACATGTATATTATCCATGGAAAACACTTGTTTTACGTTATTTCCCTTAATATTTCTGCTCCTTCCTCACCCTGCTGTGTCTCACTGCGGAGATGCTGCCCCAGAACTTCCTGCTTCTTGCTGCTGCAGAAGAAAAACTCGCAGCTCTCCTCCTTGCTGCCAGGTCTGTGGTGGTAACAGGCACATCCTGTGGGCAAGATACTTCTCTGCATTGTTAGTTCAGTGCTCAGAGTCAAATATGTCTCTTATATTATTATTTCAGTACTGAATCTAGATGCAGGCATTTGCAAGTCAACATCCTTTACTTGGACATTCTGCTCTCACTAGGATTGTCGGCTGCCCCATTTCCCTTTCCTGTCATGGGAGCAGTTGGCTGTAGTAAGGGTTAACATGCAGCAATAAAAATGACCCTTGCTTCTCTCATGGTGTATCGCATGTATACCTACTTAGCAAAAACTTTGCTTGCAGAATCTTCATGTCCTGTACAAAAGCCAGCAGCATTGTAGAGGATGTCTCTGCAGAGGCTGAGTTACCTTCATTCCCAGTAGATATGTTATTGCCAGAGATTTCCTTCTGCTTTCTTTTAAACTTATAGGCATGCCTGCCACTTACCTAAAATAGTTGCAAATATAATAGAAATTTAAGTACTTTGTTATAAAATTTGTATTTAGGACAAAATTTGTTACCCATTGTAGGCCAGCTCTAATTTTCTGTTATAATACCGAGGTGAGGCATCACTTTCTTCTACCTTGATGCGATTAAAACACATTCAATGGCACAAAAGTTATGCAACTAAAGAACTTCCATGTTCCAGGACCTTTACAGCCTTCCAAAATACCTAAAACTACCATCACTCTTTAGCACACGGTAGCTGTTTTCACATATATGTGATACCTGTGGTGGAACAGTCTCCTCTTAGGACAGAAAAATGTATATGTGGGAGACACCCAGCTGAGTCATTTCAGTGCTTATCAGTCTCTCCATCAGCATCAGCTCGCAGAGGAGTTTCAGTCTATTTATGGAACTTCTTCCCTTTTCAGCTTTCTGCAAGGCCTAAGATTGCAGAAACTCGTAGGGGATCAGCCAGCTTACATTGATGTATTGCTAATGGTTAAATTTTTCCTTAGCCTGCAAGAAGGACTATTATTCTTCCAGAAATGATTGGGTAATGCCAACTCTCATGGTTTCTTTGGTAAAACTTTCTCTTTGCAAAGAAGGCTCTGCTGAAATTTTTATTATCTGCTGATCCACTCTTACTCATCAATCACAGAATCATAGAATCATGGAATCATTTGGTAGGAAAAGACCTCTGAGATCACCAAGTTCAACCGTACCTGTCCACTACTAAACCGTATCCATGAGCAGATCTCTCAAGTATTCTTCCACTCTAAGATTTCAGTGTAATTTAAAATTTAACTTCTGCTATAACTTCAAATTGTGAGAAGCTAATAGCACTGATATGCTCTCACTTGCATCTTCTCACTGCTATCCAGACTTTTCAGTTGGCTGCATATGTATCTGCCCTGTTTCACTATAGTGTCGAACTTGTGCAGGAGCTGGGTGCTAGGGAGGAGAATGTTCTTCTGCACTTTCTTGACTCCTGGGTTCAGTTTTGGGCCCCTCGCTGCAAGCAGGACATTGAGGCACTAGAGCATGTCTGGAGAAGGGCAGCGAAGCTGGTGGAGTAGATGGAGAACAAGGAGCAGCTGAGGGTCCTGGAGTTGTTTAGCCTGGAGGAGGCTGAGGGGAGAGCTTATCACTCTAGATGAACTACATGAAAGGAGGTTGTGATGAGGTGGGTGCTGGTCTCTTCTCCCAAGTAACAAGCAATAGGACAAGAGGAAATGGCCTCAAGTTGCACCAGGGGCGGTTAGATTGGATGCTAGGAAAAAATTCTCCACTGAAAGGGTTGTCGTGAACTGGCAGAGGCTGCCCTGAGCAGTGATGGAGTCCCCATCCCTCGAGAGATTCAAAAGATGGGTGGACGAGGTAGTCAGGGGTATGATTTAGTAGTGGACGGATGCAGTTGTAACTGATGATGTCAAAGGTCTTTTTCAACCAAACCATTCTATAATACTCACTGGCCACTATGACCTTTTGTGGCTGATGGCTTTGCAGCATCTTAATTCGCTTTTCAGTGCTGTTCCTGTATCAGCTGTTTGTGTCTTTCTCAAGCCCTGTCTCTTTTAGCTTAAGCCCCTGGGCTGACTCTGAGGACTGTCAGCAAAGACTGTCAGAGATCACAAGAAACTGTAGTCCACTGATTATTTGCTTTTTTATTTCATTCTCCCTTACTGGTTGGTCTAATGTTTTGTGCAAGATGACAGTAAAGCTCTGTCGCTCTGAGACAGGGGTGCTGGCTGTCCCAGCACTCAGGATGTCTGCTCTCCCTGTGCTGGCCTCAGGCAAACATGAGCTAGTGGAGAACCTACCAGAAGAAGTCTTTGCATTTTTTTTCATCTCCTACTGGCCTTTTTTTTATTTACCTTATCAGAATATAGATTTATTCAAAGTATGTTCTTCCTCATTGCATTTTTCACTCTTGGTCAAAAGTAATTTTGTGGTAAGCTGTTTTATTACATGCGCCTCAAGACAAAGGGCTGTAGATTCTTGATTCACTCTTCAGAGAGTTCCTCACATTTCTGACCCATCATTAATTGCAAAAAGTTATTTAAGAACTGTCAGTTTTTCCCAAAATTGCTAAATCCTCCTGAGTTCTTGCACATTCAGAGTGTTTTCCATATGCTGTCCCTGATAGCTTCCCGTTAGCAGGAGCCTGATCCAAATGGCTGACACTGGGGCAAAAGTCCAGAAAAGGCACCAGTGGTAGAAAAAAGACTCTCTTTTTCCCCCCATGCCTTGTTATTCTTTGGGAATTTCACTTGGCATCTTAATTTTACTGTGAGCTCCTTGTAATAATTTCTCCTGTTACAATTACTGGTGTCTGTTTTGGTGTGTTGTCCATTATACCATAGAATCACAGAACTGTGAAATGGTTTGGGTTGGAAGGAACCTCAAAGCCTATCCAGTTCCAGGCCCCCTGCCATGGGCAGGGACACCTCCCACTGGATCAGGGGCTCCAAGCCCCATCCAAGCTGGCCTTGAGCATCTCCAGGGATGGGGCAGCCACCACTGCTCTGGGCAGCCTGGGCCAGGGCCTCCTCACCCTCGCAGCAAAACATTTCTTCCTAAGATCTCATCTTAATATCCCCTCCTGCAGCTGAAACCCATTCCCCCTCATCCTGTTGCTGCCCTCCCTGATCAAGAGCCCCTCCCCAGCTTTCCTGGAGCCCCTTTCAGTACTGAAAGCTGCTCTAAGTTCTCCCTGCAGCCTCCTCTTCTCCAGGCTGAACAATCCCAACCCTCTCAGCCTGTCCTCATACAGGAGCTGCTCCAGCCCTCGGATCATCTCCGTGGCCTCTTCTGGACTCGCTCCAACAGGTCCATGTCCTTCCTGTGCTGAGGACTCCAGAACTGGACACAGGGCTCCAGGTTGGTTCTCACCAGAGCAGAGAGGGGCAGAAACCCTCGCCCCACTGGTCCAACTTAGACAGGCTGTTATGTTAGTGTTGTTTACAATTCCCCAAGTGAAATGCCAACAAACAGCTCACAGAGCTATGACAAATCCTGCATCACGTTTTGAAGTACCTGGTCTCTTGCTCCTCCAGAGACAATGGATCTTTTGTGTGTTTGAGAAAACGGATTTAGAAAGTGTATTGTTTTTGAATGAACTGAGCAACGATTTGCAGTTCTTGTATATAATGGTGAATGCGGAGAGAAGGAGTGAAGGCCTAACAGCACAAAAAAATGAGATCACAAGGAGCTGTGTTATCTTCCTGGGCAGGTATTACGAGACTGCTTCTTGGCAACCACTTTTGAGTTGCACTTTTTGTTTTATCTAAGGCTATTGACCTGTTAATATCCTCTTCAAGTGTAATATTTTTTTCTATTCCTCTCTTTTCCAAAGGCATCTGCTGCTTTCCAAGTAGTTTCTTTAGGCCATTCAAACACTGGTAAAACACACCAGGCCAACACTGCAATGCATTGCAGACAGGACATAACTGCAAGCATACTACTTGCTATGTGAATGGCAGAGGAAGAGTAAAGAACTTCTCCAAAAGCTTGCTTTGAAGCCCACTTTAAGACCATAGAATCACAGAATCATGGAACAGCTTGAGTTGGAAGGGAGCTCAAACCCACTCAGTTCCACCCCCTGCCATGGACAGCGACACCTCCCACTGGATCAGGGGCTTCAAGCCCCATCCAACCTGGCCTTGAACACCTCCAGGGATGGGGCAGCCACCACTGCTCTGGGCAACCTGGGCCAGGGCCTCCTCACCCTCGCAGCAAAATATTTCTTCCTAAGATCTCATCTCTATCTCCTCTGTTTCAGCAGAAAACCATTCCCCCTCACCCTATCCTTGCCTTCCCTAATCAAGAGCCCCTCCCCAGCTTTCCCAGAGCTCCTCTCAGTACTGGATGAAGCAATGCATAGTCCAAGGGCCAGTCCAGAGAAAGGATGATTAAAAAGCAGATGTACTTCTGTGGAACCACCTCTACCCCAAAGCATGAAATGCTTAATGGTATGTAGACCCCACCTGTTGAGAACAAGACCCTATAAACATTAGCTAAGTGACAATTTTGCTCCAGCAGACTTTCAGGGAAAGAAAATGACTGGCAGCAAGTCCTCTGAGTGTATGGGAAAAGTGGCCTCGCAGGGGAGGGGGCAAGTGGCGCTGTCTGAAAGAATTCCTCCTTTCAGAGCACAAGCGGCGCTTTCACAGCAGTGGATGCTGAGCTGTGGCATGCAGTGTACAGATTACATCAGGCCCATTCACTGGCTTTAAGTAGTTTTAAAAAACAAAAGCATGAAAATTTTCAGTTCTGAATTTGTATTTTGAAGAGTAAAAGCAGAAATTATAAAGGCTTTATGAAACAGGCAACAGGAGATGGGAGAGGGCGATAGCACTGGTTCTTCGAAAACCTGGAACACTAGCATGGTGTTCCCTTGGTATTAATGAATGGTTGTGTGAGATGTACAATAAGCCAGTATTTAAAGTATATTCTGCAGCACTTCATGCAGGAGCGTCAATAGTGTTACAAACAGATACTGATACATCCCTCGAGCTGGATCTGCAGCAAATACGATGCATTCGCTAGCGGTATCATAGGAAGAGTACATAGGAGCTAAAAATGTATACCATGGCCATTTCAGGAGAGCAGCTATTTACTCTTCTAGCACTTTAAAAACATGCCATTTTTTACTGGCATTGATGCAATTAACACAAGCATCTAAAGCATGTAAGTGACAGATTTAGCTACCTAAATATGGGCTATGTATGCCAGGTTTGGGAACACCATCCAAGCCAGACCTTCCCTTTCAGTCTGCTGCCATAACTAAATCCTTCATTTTACCCAAACACACGCCAGCACGTCTACCAGCGCCTCTAGAGAAGAGGAGGCTGAAGGGAGACCTTATCAATCCCTGGAGTTCTTGGAAAGAAGGTTGTGGTGAGGTGGGTGCTGGTCTCTTCTCCCAAGTAACAAGTCCTAGGACAAGAAGAAGTGGCCTCAAGTTGCACCGGGAGAGGTTTAGATTGGATATTGGGAAAAAAATTCTTCATTGAAAGGTTTCTCAGGCACTGGCAGAGGCTGCCTGGGGAAGTGATGGAGTCCCCATTCCTGGAGGGATTTAAAAGATGGGCAGACAAGGCACTCAAGTTTATGGTTTGGTAGTAGACAGGTACGGTTGGACTCAATGATCTCAAAGGTCTTTCCCAGCAAATGTTTCTATGATTCAATCATTCTACCCGTAGACGTAGAGAGCCCAGTTATTTGTCTCAATGTGCCCTGCTCTCTTTTCATCCCTACAACTCTTGCTACACAAAGCTGTGCTCCAAGAGCCAAAGAAAAGAAAAAACAAGAAAAATTAAATTGATTTGCATTGCGAAGTATAAAGTGGTGGAGCTGTGCCTGCTTGAATCCACACACAGGCTGAAATGAGCTCTATAAATTCCCAGCTTTTCAATGCAGTGGGCTGGACACAAGGGACGCTTTGTACCATTGCCTTTCCAGTCACATAATAGCTCTCCATGCCTGTCCTGTGGGCATGGGCACTGCTCCTGAGATGAGATGCTCCTTGAGCCAGGGCAGTCAGGGAAGACCAAAAGCAGACACAATCCTCCTGTGGCCAGATCTGGCCCACGAGCCACCAATCAGACTGTTCTGAACTACAGTGCTCAGTTCTAATTGGATTTTAATGACAAGTTAAATGGTATTGCTGATCATCTCAGAAACGTCCAGATCACAAATTACTAGTAGTCTATGTAGTGCTTTAAGCAGGAAAAGCACTGTAGAAATATGGAGTAACACGATTAATGTTCTTGATGGCCTTCACTCCCTGCCATGTATCAAAAGCATCATATCTTATTTATTGCCTGCACCTCTGCCCTGGCTGCTCACACCCATGATCCCACTGCCCAGCTGCAGCAGATGGGTTTGCAGCATCCTGGAAATTCTCCATCCCTGGAGCTGTTCAAGGCCAGGTTGGATGGGGCTTGGAGCAACCTGATCCAGTGGGATGTGTCCCTGCCCATGACAGGGGGTGGGACTGGATGTGTCTTGAAGTCCCTTCCAACCCAAACAATTCCATGATTCTATGAAAAAACTAAGGAGGAGCAGCAATTCAAAATTACTTACATTCATTAAGCAAAATCCTACCAATAATAGTAAAATATGCTAATACTAAATATTAACTAAAATTCTTGCACCACCCCCTCTACAGAACTTTTTACCTGAAATACTAACTCAATCAAACAGTATCTCTGGACACAGCCTGCTCAGGGCCTTTAAATAAGCTCACCAGTAGTGTACATGCTAACAAGCTGTGTGGTTGTTAGTAGTGGATGTGATTTCTTCCTTCACTGCTGTAGCTGCATGGGAGGAGCAGAGGCATGGGGGGAACCCAACCAGTCTGTGTGGCACACAGTGCCAGTGAGGGGCTGGCTGTGGGTCCAGGGATCACCGCTTCCAAGGCTGGCAAGTTGATACCTGCCAGAAGCATCACATTCCCTTCCTTTCCAAAGTCTTAGAAGGGATGGAGCTGTTCAGCTGAGAAGAAGAGGCTGAGGAGAGACCTCATCACTCTCTGCAGCTCCTGGAAAGGAGGTTGTGATGAGATGGGTGCTGGTCTCTTGTCCCAAATAGCAAGTGATGGAACGAGAGTAAATGCCCTCAGGCTGCATCGAGGGAGGTTTAGATTGGATATTAGGAAACATTTCTTTACTGACAGAGTGGTGAAGCCCCAGCAGAGGCTGCCCAGGGCCGTGGTGGAGTCTCCATCCCTGGAGGGGTTCAAAAGGCTGGCAGATATGTTCACAGCGATATGGCTTAATAGTGGACGGGTATGGTTGGATTCAATGATCTCAAAGGTGTTTTCCAATCAAACCATTCTATGAATGTTTACTTGTATTTTGTACAAGATGTCCACAGTCTGTTGAGGAATCCATTCTCCGGAAAAAATATTTAGCGTGCAGGTCAGAATTTTCCACTTCAGAAATTCAGCCAAAACACACTGAATCTGCTAAGCACAGCCAGCACAGTGGTGGTCAAGGTGTTTATAGAAAACCTCTCTATCAGCAAGAGTAAAGCACACATCTTGTCTGTGTAATTGATACCATAATGAAATGGGAAAGCTGGCTAAGTTTTTTTCTAAAATACATGCTTTTATGGGAATATAGGTTAAATGTAGCACAGTGGCTTTAAAATGCCAAATGCAAGCAATTAAAATGTTGAAGAGCAGGAAAAAAAGGACTTTTTTTTTTCTCATTTGGGAAACAAAATGCATGTAAAGAAATACTAACACTGATTTTTTTTTTTTTTTTTTGGTGAATAATTATGTGATGTCAATCCCTTTACAGTCCTGGAATGTCCTGGGTTTTCACTAACCAACTTCAATCATATTGGAGACTGCAGGCACAGGTCAGCAGCGAGGAGCTTGTTCTGCTCTGCCACCAGTCATGCGGCAAAGCAGGCAAGATTGTCTCTGGGCACTTTGCACCTGAAGGCAGCAATTCTGTACCCAGAGCTGCACAAACACCCATTTGTGTGAGCAACCCCCTGAAAATGCTGTAGAGGAGCCTTTGGTTTGTCCAGATAAGAGAGTCAGTTACAAAACAACAAGATTTGCACACAGGAAGAATTTTGAACTCGGTTTTCACGATGCTTTCTTCGCAGTCATTTGACCCGGGAGTTTTGCTTTCCATGCAAACGATCTGTGTCACTTGCTGGACTAACACTTTAAACACTATATTTGTGTTCTTCCTTTTTCTTGAGGCTATGCAGCAACGTTATCTCTGGAGATCATAGAAACACAGAATCATGGAATGGTTTGGGTTGGAAAGGACCTCAAAGCCCATCCAGTTCCAACCACTGCCATGGGCAGGGACACCTCCCATCCAAGCCCCATCCAACCTGGCCTTGAACCCCTCCAGGGATGGAGCAGCCACAGCTGCTCTGGGCAACCTGGGTCAGGGCCTCCTCGCCCTCACAGCAAAACATTTCTTCCTAAGACCTCATCTCATTTCCATCTCCCCCCTTTCAGCTAAAAACCATTCCCCCTCATCCTATCCCTGCACACACATCCCTTCCAGCTTTCCAGGAGTACTGGAAAGTTTTTCAGTACTGGAAAGTTTCTGCTGGAGGCTCCTCTTCTCGAGACTGAACAACTCTGAATCTCTCAACCCGTCCTCTTACAGGAGGTTCTACAGCCCTAGGATCATTTCTGTGACCTCCTCTGCACTCACTCCAACAGCTCCATGTGGAACTCTCAACAAATTTGTTCACTTTGTTTTAAGTGCTGTTTTTTTTCCTTCTACAACGTTGATGGTGTGTTAGTAGATTGAGGGCAAATCATTCCTCCCGTTTCTGTTTTGGGAAACGCCTGCATGTAACTGCCAGTGAGCTCTTACAAATCTCACAGCTTGTTCAGAACAGCAGAGTTGAGCCGCTGCCAGACAAGTGCTGGTCTGGTAAGAGATAACGTTTAAACTTAGGTATCCTCGGATTTTTAAATTAAAGATTATCCACATTTGGGTTTCGTTCTTTTCAGACAGGTCTGAGATATTGGTGTCTTAGTTATTTTGCCTGATTTCTACAGATTGCTTTCTCATCTTCATTTGTTCTGTTAAAGATCTATCACTTGAAATTTACCCTGTGATTTTTTTTTTGCCTTTAATGTATGTGAGGAAAGCATTTAAAATTGAGGGAATGAAATATTTTGGAATAATGACAATGCTTTTGAAAGAAATGAAAAGAGTTAAAGAACCAGCAAGCTTGTTGCTCAATGACATATACCCTTACTTTTCAAAGTCATACAAATACTCAGCCTGACCTGCATTCAACATCTTGCCTGCCATAGAACCAGAAACATCAATTAGCATGAATTCATAGTCTAGTTCTGAAAAAGCAAACCCAAAAAAGTAGCTGTTGCAAAGTACTCAGTAATGAGAGCATTTTTATTTTCCAGGAGATGTCACTTAAATTCTCCAGGTAATCTATGTATACGGAGCAACTTTTGATCTCTCCCTGTATAACACAGCACAGGAGACTGTCTCTTTAAATTCATTTATAAAATAATTCAGGACTGTGGGTGTCTTTGATCTGTTCCTCTCTGCTAAAGTACAGAAGAGAAGAACATGTCGCTTAGCAACCTCTTGCCGGAATTGGGGGGAGGCAAGGACGGAGACATGGTCCAGAGGCACAAAAGGGAAAGATTCCTCCCCGTCACAAAATTCAACTTCTGATGCTGCTACTCTAAACTGAAGCAAGCAAGCAAACAAACACTGGTGTAAGGAGAAATAGGTAATCTCACTTTTTTCTTTTCCTCACTTCTGATCTATTAATAGCAATCTTACATCCCAGTCCAAGAATCAGGCCTGGGCTAGGCTTAAACAGCATCAGGACTGGGCTGCAGTCAAAGGAAAGCTGAAGTTTTATTTTTAAACCTGTTAGGCATATTTTAAATTGAATTAGTGTTATTGAGACTAATTGTCATTAATATCATACCAAGGTTCTCATCTAAACACTTCAAACGAGTCTCTTGAAGAGGCTTGTGCTCTTCTTCTGTAAGTCCATCCTTACAGCTGGACAGTGTAAGCATCACCAGGCTGATTTATCAGGGTCACTTGTGTCGTCGTAAATCCTAATCTAGATCTCTCTACATGGTTACCAGGCTGTGATTAGCTGGTAACTATGTAACATCTTAGTAATTCCAGAAAAAAATATCAATTTGGAAAGTAACTTTGCACTGAATTAGGTAAGCAGCACTCAGCCACCTCCACCTTTTCAGCTGCTGCAAGGTGGTAATGTCTCCCAGAGCTGTGGCAGGAGGGGGCATGTCCTAAACTGCTCCTGCTATTTCCCTTTCTGACCTAGAGCAGCCCTCATTTACCCTTTTCTTTTGCACAAGAACTCAAACATTAAACCCCACTGCCCTGCGTGTCCAGAAGAGAAGAACTGCTGCAAAACCTTCGCAAGAGGAGGGATGACAAGACCAGTTTAAATGTAGCCCCTTTCAACGTGTTTCACACCACTGAAAAATATATCATAATGAAATAAAGGTAATTTTTATTAATAACTGCTATTTAAAATATTCTTCATTTTGATGTCACTTCCATGTCCTTGTCCTATAAGTTATTACTAAACATACCACTGCTCAGTTAAGAGAATCTCTAAATGCTTGTGGGTCTTCTTGCTCCCAGAGCTCAGTACAGTCTGTTCTGTGCTTAAATTCTGTAGTAAAATTTCAGGTGATCAGAGCAGATGCCTACTTCTGTCCACAGGGCAGGGGCATCCCTACATAGCATCTGTTGCACATTCCAGCAGTTACAAACATACTTGAAAGCAGGCATTACTGAACCCTGAAGTAGCACTTATTTCTCTCTAGTAAGGGAAGTGGTAAATCACAGAATCATGGAATGGTTTGGGCTGGAAGGGACATCAAACCCATCCCGTTCCACCCCCTGCCATGGGCAGGGACACCTCCCACTGGATCAGGTTGCTCCAAGCCCCATCCAGCCTGGCCTTGAACCCCTCCAGAGATGGGGCAGCCACAACTTCCCTGGGCAACCTGGGCCAGGGCCTCCCCACCCTCACAGACAGTAATAGTGCAAATCTCATTGAGATAAAAGTTTCTTAGCACAGCCTGACTAAGAGCTTTATACATGAAAAGCAATATAGGTTTTTATTACCCATGTACAGCAAATCAGAATCCTGTCTCCAATGAGATCAATGTGAATTTTACTAGTTCTGGCAGGGGGGGCTGGATTTTGCTGGGCATCTCTGAGTGTGCTTTCAGTATTGGCCAATGTAATGTGAAACTTTGGGGAAATTTAATTAAAGAGTATGTGTAAAGCAATTGGCCTTAAGTGGTCTACATTTGTTAATGTACAGTACTTAGAGTGAAGCCCAAATTAGAAGTAAATAATACTAACTCCACTGTGAGCATTTCAAGATGTTCCTTGAGGAAAAAGCTTCTGTAGAAGATTTTTCTTTAACAAATATTTTGGTTTTAACAAATATTTTTTACAGGACCTCATTTTTATGATCCAAACAAAGCTAGGAACTTTATCCAAAATGCCACAAACTGAAGCAAATTCCATTGACCTGACTTAGTCCGTGCTCTATGTTACAACAGGGTCAATAATTCTTTATGGTGACTTAGTACTGAATAAGGATTTTTCCTGCCAAAATCGAGTGTGAGGAGGAGTCCAGCAACAGGAGAACCTTTCCCTTGTGCTTGTGTTTACAGCACTGGTTCATCCACTCAGTGGTTTGTATTTTTAGGGAGCAGAAATATATGATATCCATGAGGCTAAGATTATCTTGGTTGGAGGTTCTTGTGTGATTCCTCTAACAGAGATGGACCGTCCCAGCCCGTCAAGCAAGCAAGCAGACATTGTGAGGCTGCTTGCTTTGAGGAATATGCTTTGCTAGCTTAAAACTACGTACGATTAACATAGGTTTCTGGTTGTGGCATTCTCCTCATCAGATCAGGATGACACATGGAAAAGACATGCAGATAAGGCCTCATTTGCCCAAACTTGCCATCAGAAACCAACTTCCCAAAGTTCAAGCCAGAGAATGAAAACACTGATGTGTGACAGTCTCCCATTTCAAAGCAATCATTATAAAATTACTATGATGCAGGCTACCTTCACCACTTCTTAATGTCTGTGCTGACAGAGGGAGACGAATCTAAATTCCTGGGAGCATCATCTTGAAGAACATTCAGTTTAGCACAAAAATTCTTGAGAATATACTTGGAGGAGAACTAGTCCCAGCTGACAGTATGGGGCCAAAGAAGATCTTCTTTGGCATGGGACACTACATTGTGACAGAGTCTGTTGGTAGGGAGAAATCTCTAATCTAAAATGCATAAGACTATTTCTCTCTCTTGTCATCTCCTCCTAAAATGCATGAAGTTTCACAAGGACAAGTGCTGGATTTTGCCCCCTGGGACAGGGCAGCCCTGGGGAAGGGTCTGGGGGCTCTGGTCAAGGGCGAGTTGAACACAAGCCAGCAGTGCCCTGGCAGCCAAGAGGGCAACCGTGTCCTGGGGTGCACCCAGCATGGCATCGCTAGCCGGGAGAGGGAGGGGATTGTCCTGCTCTGCTCCGCTCCACACTGATCCAGCCTCACCTTGAGCACTGGGGGCAGTTCTGGGCACCACAGGATAAAAAGGATCTGAAGCTACTGGAGAGACTCCGGAGGAGGGTGTGGAGCTGGTGAAGGGTTTAGAGGGATAGCGTGTGAGGAGTGGTTGAAGTCACTGAGTCTGTTCATCCTGGAGGAGTCTGAGAGTAGACCTCATTGTACTCTGCAGGACCTTCACAAGGGAAGGATGAGGAGCAGGTGCTGAGCTCTTCTCTCTGCACCCAAGGGAATGTCAGGAAGATGTGCCAGGGGAGGTTAGGTTGGACATCAGGACAAGGTTCTTCACGCTGAGGGTGGTGGAACCCTGGAATAGCTCCCAGGGAAGCAGTCACGGCACCAAGCCTGACAATATTTCAGAAGCCTTTGGCCAATGCCCTCAGCCCCATGGTGTGAGTGTTGGGGTGTCCTGTGCAGGGACAGGAGTTGGACTCGATGATCCTTGTAGGTCCCTTACAACTCAGGACATTCCATGATTCTATGATTCTAAATGAAAGTAGAATTATTCAGTTTTTTTTTTTCACGATGCAGAGAAAAACTCGAAGTTAAAAATAATTCACAGAGGGCTTTCTTTAAGAAAAAATCATGGTGGCTTCATTGCCCTCTGCAAACTCAGAGGTTACTGCAGAAGGGTGTTTTGGTCTTTGAGGCTCCTTTTCCTCAGTGGTCAGTAAAAGAGTGAGCATGTCAGCAGTGTCAGAGGAGCTGGGCATCTTCACTACTCGCAGTACTACCACAATGTGTCAGACTGCAGCACCAGAAAGCTGGATAAATGGAATGAAAACCTCACTGAAATGCTTTGATTTAGCATATATACAGAATTTAAAAGGAATAGGAGAGTTTATTTTTAAAAGGAGATTAAGAAAAGACATTATGAGGCTACGCAAAATAATGGGTGGTGTAAAGGACGGTCGGGAAATGCTTGTTGGTTTTCTCGCCATGTAAGCAACTTGGGCATTCACGGAAGGAGACACATT
Organism: Clamator glandarius; assembly: GCA_033459285.1. Lineage (NCBI taxonomy): Eukaryota > Metazoa > Chordata > Aves > Cuculiformes > Cuculidae > Clamator > Clamator glandarius. Next base: position 5,615,906 of record JAUNZM010000089.1, on the reverse strand, counting down.
ATGCAAAATAACCGCAAAAGAACCCATTCCCTGTTCAACGTCACAAAGTGCCTGTGCTGCCAAGCCTGCCCACTGACCCAGCCCGGGTTTTATTGCACAGCCTGCTCCAAACCAGCCCTGCTCGCTGCTTCCTTGTTGGGGTTTCCACAAGCAGCATCCACAACACGCTGCAGCACTGACCACTCATGACCCAAAGCAAAGGCGTTTGCAGGAGAGAGGAAAAACAGCATGGAGACCTCCTTGTCCTCAGAAAACCTGCAGAATAACACTTTTTCCTTGGAAGAAGTCATATTTATGTGGGGAAATTACATGTATCACTGACTGTGGCAGAGTACTCCTGAGGAAGCCCCTTGTTAATATTTTGGCAGCATGAGAGCGTCTTTTTCCCAATTGCAAATGTCGCTCCATCTGCCACAAAGCCATTGGTTCCAACAGTCTGTCCTCCCCTGGGAAAGGGGCGTCACACAAACCTTATGTTTGCTCTTGGGGTAGCGGGAGAGGAAAGCAACCTGAATGCATTGCCTGCTGCTGTTGAGTGCCTTGTTGGTGAAGAGTTTGCCATGAGAGAAGCAGCCAGCTGAGGAGGTTTCTCTTCCTCGCTCTTTCCTGGTGAGCGAACTTCTCATTTAGTCATGTTTAACATCATTTTGGTGAGATCTGAACGATGCCACTGGCTTGAATCTGGCTTCCATCACAGAAATATTGGTGTGAAGGGACCTTAGGACAACTCCCATCTTCCACTCAAAGTGGGACCATCACCAACACTGGATCAGGTCTGCTGCAGTTTTACCCATATCTTGGGTGATTCCCTTCTGAGTAATGGATTCCAGCACTGCAGAATCCTCAGAGTAAAGCAGTTCTTGTGAATGTCAAGTCTGAACCTCCTAGAATCAGAGAATCACAGAACCATTAAGGATGAAACAGACCTCTGAGCTCATCCAGTCCAACCAACATAACACCACTGTGCCTACTAAAACACATCCCCAAATGCCACAGCCACACAGTTTTTGAACCCAGCCGGGGATGGAAACTCCACTACTGCCTGGGGCAGCCTCTGCCAGGGCTTCACCACTCTGTCAGGAAAGAAATGGTTCTTAACATCCTTCAGCCGCCTCTTCTCCAGACTAATCAGCCCCAGGGCCCTCAGCTGCACCCAGAACCTCTGGGCTCCAGCCTCTTCTCCAGCTCTGTTCCCTTCTCTGGACGTGCTCCAGCCCCTCAGTGTCTTCATTGTAGTGAAGGGCCCAAAACTGAACCAAGGATCCGAGGTGCAGCCTCACCAGTGCTGAGTGCAGAGGCACAATCCTTTTCCTGGTCCTGCTGGCCACGCCACAGCTGATCCAAGCCAGGATGCTTGGCCTTCTTGGCCACCTGGGCCACTTTTGGCTCATGTTCAGCTGCTGTTGACCAGCACCCACAGGTCCTTTTCCACCAGGCAGCTTTCCAGCCACTCTTCCCAAGCCTGGAGCATTGAATGCTGTTGTTTTGATCCAAGTGCAGGACCAGACACTTGCTCTTGTTAAACCTCATACAATTTAGTTGGGCCCATCAATGCAGCCTGTCCAGATCCATCTGCAGAGCCTTCCTGCTCTCCAGCCGATCGACACTTTTGCCCTCTTCTATACCATCTGTCACTACAAGAAACAGCTTTGTCCTATCTTCTTTCCAACTCCAGTTCACACAGTTGCAGCCTGGTATTAGGTCACCCCTTTCAGCAGAAACTGTTCCCTCTCTTCCTATCCCTGCACTCCTCGATCAAGAGCCCCTCCCCAGCTTTCCTGGAGGCTAAAGATGCTGAACAGTGCAAGCCCTGGTGTTCATCCTGGAGAACTCTGCTTCCCTTCAGCCACCAAGCAGATGTTGAGACACTGGTGGTTGCCTCTCAGTCTGGAGTCTCTCTGAGGGCACTTTCTGACTGACACTGAACTACAGGAAGAGCTGGAATTCTCTTTGATGCCTTAACTGGTAACCTGTTCTTGAAGTGTTTTAGCAGATGGCAGTGGGCTTCATAGTGTGCAATAGTAGCAAAGGCAAAACATTGTCTAAATTTAGTAGAGTTCTGTAAATAGACTTCTAAAAATCACAGTAAACAAGAAATTGTTCTTACCATGTAGACTTTCTACATTTATCAATACCTACTGTAGCATCTTGAAGTAGGAAAAAGCTCTTCTACAATTAAAAAGAAAATTACGTTTGTCTTTTACTCTGCATTGGAACCAAAGTGACCTCATACAATTCCCAGGAGGCAGGAGAGTCCTCCATGCCAGGACAGGCAGGGATCACCTGCAGCACACCAGTCATCCACGTCCCACTGCTGCTTTAGCTCAGGCCCCCATCTTCTAACCCTCAGTGCATCTCCCAGCCCACCTTCCCTAGGACAGGCAGGTGGTGCTTCCTTTCTGTAATCCCTAGGACTTCCGAAGTTTAACATCATAAAAGACCTGCTATAAAATCACAGAATCATGAAGATTGAAAAAGACTGCTAACAGTCCAACCCTCAGCCTAACCCCACTGTGCCTACTAAACCAAGTCACAAAGTGCCACGGCCAAGTGTTTTTTGACCCCTCCAGGGACAGAGACTCCACCACGGCCCTGGGCAGCCTCTGCCGGGGCTTCACCACTCTGTCAGTGAACAAATGTTTCCTAGCATGCAATCTAAACCTTCCTCGGCACAACTTGAGGCCGTTTCCTCTTGTCCCGTCCTTTGTTACTTGGGAGAAGAGCCCAGCACCCACGTTACCACAACCTCCTTTCCTGGAGCTGCAGAGCATGATGAGGTCTCCCCTCAGCCTCCTCTTCTCCAGATTAAACAGCCCCAGAGCCCCTCAGCCGCTCCTGTCTGTGCAAAAAAACCTGATTCTGGCCAAACAACACACTTCCACAAAGATATCTTCATGATTTGTTCTCTGAAATCTGAATTATAAAAAGTGTGTGATTACTTAAACCCAAGAGATACCCAACAGCAAGAAATAAGTTAAATTCTGAAATGACTGTTTCAGTAATGAATCGTAATCTGTGCGGTTTCATCTCCTTGATAATACCCAGCTTCATGTCAGATCTAAAAAAAGACTGAAATGAGAAAATCATTCCTTTGATATGCCTTAAATTATTCAGTTAGTAAATTAGTGAATCTTATTCTGAGTGTTATTAGCTATTAGCATGTTAGACTTCTTGATGTTGCTCATTGTTGCTCATGAAGAATGCACATGAAAATGAGGAAGAGATTTCTCTTTTGAAGCTGCTGCCACTTGAGTTGTTGACTTTTCTTTTAATTGGTGGCTGTCCTCTTGAACATAGTTGTCTGCTGTCTGGTTTTAGGAGAGATTCTTCATTTTTAATTTGTTCTCTCATTGATTAGACTTTTTTTTTTTTTAATGGGTAACTCTCAAAATAATTAGCCTTTCAAGGGAACCATGTTCTCCTAAATAGTTATTAATGAGTATCTCCCCCATTCACTCTACTTATTCATTAGGACAATCTCAAGCTTACATCTGGTCTGGTCGAACCATGCCTGGGACCACTGGAGACAGCAAGAATCTCACTGCAGATTTCAGGAAGAACAAGATCAGACCCTAGGGGAGAAGAAAGATTGCTTACATTTGCTTTGTCTTAGGAAGAGGTCTGTTTTCTAGGAGAACTAACAAGCATTTCTTCAGGCTCCAGGGTAGGATTGAGGAGGCAGTGAAATGAATGAGGGAAAAAAGGTAGTTCCATCTGAACAAGGATCCATTTACAAAGACACTATAAGCTTCAGCAGCTGGGCTAATGAGCTGCAATTCTACTGCCAGTTTCACGGTACTGGAAATGTACAGCTTTCTTTTATTTAAAATCAATGTAAATTACATAAATAATAAACCCATTAAAGCCAAAAGTCATTCTGCATACGTAGTTATTTTCCCACTAAAGAGCCAAGGATCTTCAATAAGAACATACTTTGTTTTAGAAATGATTGCCTGTGTTGCACTCACAGTTAAGAAGCAGAGCGGATAATAAAATACACCAGTGTGCTAAGCATTGCTGCTATGACCTAGTCCCATTCTGGCTCCTGTTTGGGTTCTCTAAGCGAGTTCTTGTCCATTCCTTTCCTCTTGTCTTTAACCATAAAATCTACCTTGAGCATTGCCAGCTCTTCTCCTTTCTGTACTTCTCTAAGTGAGACCCTATCCCTTATATTCACTCTTTTGGGAGAAAGTGGAATATCCTCCTCCTACTCCTCTTCCTCCTCCTTTGCCTGCCTCTCTGTACTCTTCCCCACTCTCTCTTACCCTTTTCCTCCACATTTGGGCATTGAGGAGCCTCTACCACAAATATGAGTTCTTCTGTCAATACTGAACAGAATTATCTTCTATCTAAATCAGAACCTCAGCTCACATCTCTGGCATTTCTTCATGAAGTTATCTGTTCAAGCTCAGTATATTAAAACAGGGGTTTAGAATCTCTTCCAAGCTTGTCCCATCAATTTATTTCCCAATTTCTATGAACAGTGCGTTCACATTGGTGTTTTGTCATTCCCGTTCCCTGTCTCATCACCATCAGAGAATCATAGAATCATTAGGGTTGGAAAAGCTCCCTAAGCTCATCCAGTCCAACCATCAGCCCAACCCCACTGTACCTACTAAAACATGACCCCAAGTGCAACAGCTACAAGTTTTTTGAACCCCTCCAGTGATGCAGATCCCTCCACTGCCCTGGGCAGCCCCTGCAAGTGCTTCACCACTCTTTCAATAAGGAAATGTTTCCTAATATCCAACCTAAACCTGCCCTGGTGCAACTTGAGGCCATTTCATCTCATCCTATTGATTGTTATTTTGGATAAAAGACCCATACATGCTTCACCACAACCTCCCTTCCAGGACCTGTGGAGAGCGAGGAGGTCTCCCCTCAGCCTCCTCTTCTCCAGATTAAACAGCTCCAGGGCCCTCAGCTGCTCCTCATAAGCCTTGTTCTCCAGCCCCTTCCCCAGCTCCCTCTCCCTTCTCAAGCAGAGGTTACTCTGTGTGTCAGTCCATACAGACTGCATCTAAACTTATCAGTTATTTCTCCATGCCAGAACCGATGCTTAAGATACATCCTTTTCTATCCCAACTGAAAACTAAAGCTTTGAACTAGGCTTTGCTGATCTTACTACATATTTCTGTTTTCTGGGCTTGACCAGCACTGTTAGAATGATAAAGTGGAACAATTTTGTCTCATTTATGGCTTTGCATTCTTACAAGTCTCTTCAATCTCCTTTTGTTTTTCTGCTTTTCCATCATTTCAAGTCAGTTACATGTGGCCGTGGCACTTTGTGACATGGCTTAGTAGGCACGGCGGGGTTGGGCTGAGGGTTGGTCTGGATGAGCATAGAGGTGTTTTCCAACATTAATGGTTCTGTGATTGTATGATTCTATGCATTTTGTAAGCAACAGGTACTATCAGCTGGCTCCTCTGCTCCTGCCAGCATTCATTCTGCAGTGCCCAGAGATGAACATCCTCACTTCATTGCACTAAATACTCACCATTTTTCAGAACAGCTCAAAAACCACTGTAGGGGAAAAAAGGCTCAGAAGCATTAATATTGCCTTTAAGATTGAAAATCAATATGTAAATGATGAAATCAAAAAAAAGGTGCTGTAAATGTTGGTATTAACCGTTATAGAGTCATAACTTAAAGGGAAGCTTCATGCTGGAAATGAGTGCTGCTTATAGAGGGGCTAATTTTATTTTATTGAATACTATTAAAATACCTATGAAAATTATAAGTTGTAATCTAAAACACTGCAGTGCGGCTCATAGAGGAGCGAGCCTGGACTATGAAATGGCCTTACATGATGATATATTTCCAACATAATAAAATATAAGCAATTTCAAGAATCCATTTACAAGCAAGCTGTCTGTGTAGAGCTCAGCCCTCACTGAATCGATAGGAGTTTTGCTCATGACATCAGGGAAATGAGGCTTTCCTCTCATTTTTATGCTGTGCAAGATTCAATATTGGGTGAGGAAAACAGCATTAGTTCTATCGCAGGCAAGTGCCAGTGGTTTTAAATACAGCATTTCCCCAGGAGGATTACTAAGTGGAATTGGGAAAGTGATTTATTAATGGAAATGATATTTTTGTTAATGTATTTGTCCAGATTTTCTTGTTGGTGGATGTGTTGTGTTATTTTGTACCCTGGAGCAGTAAGAAACACGCACATGGGCCTTTGGGCACTGGAGGTGGGCTGTTTCCCTTTCTCACTCAATGGCAAGTCAACAAAAGCAAGCATTTAATAGTACAGATTTCATTATTACACAGCTAAGGAGATTTGTAGGCACCTAGATGCTGCAAGTGCTATGATAATTTATCTTTGAACTAGTTAGTAACAACGCATAATTAACAAGTATGCTGTAGGAACATGCAGTTGTGATGTATTTACATGGTATTTACCATGAGCTTGTGATATAATTACGGAGATTAAAGCTGCTCTGTCAAATCAGAGTACATGGTGTATGGCGCACTCTGCTTCATGCTGCTGCACTTGGTCCAGCGAAGCAGAGCACAGCACGATGGAGTTTAACAAAGTATTTCATTTGGTTGTAGGTGGAAGCGAGCCAAAGGCATGAAACTGCTCATGAACCTGCACAGAGTGCTGTTATTGAAAGGACAACCGTGGTTTCTTGTGATTAAGGGAGGTGACCTTGCTTTTGGGACACAGGTTGTTTATATGTTGGACTGCTGCCCTCTCAGTGATGTAAATGGACCTGAAGATGCAGCATTGGGTCCTGCTTTTGGGTCACAACAACCCCAGGCAATGCTCCAGTGTCAGGGAAGAGCAGCTGGAAAGCTGCCTGGCAGACAATGACCTGGGGAGCTGGTTGATAGCTGTTGAATGCGAGCCAGAAGTGGCCCAGGTGGCCAAGGAGGCCAACAGCATCCTGGCTGGGATCAGCTGTGGTGTGGCTAGCAGGAGCAGAGAAGGGATTGTCCCTCTGCACCACTCAGCACTGGTGAGGCTGCACCTCAAATCCCGGGTTCAGTTTGGGGCCCCTCACTACAAGAAAGACATTGAAGGTTTGGAGCATTTCCAGAGAAGAGGATCAGAGCTGGGGAAGTGTCTGGAGCCCAGGGATCGTGGGAGTAGCTGAGGGACCTGGGGCTGATTAGACTGGAGGAGGCCGGGGGGGGACCTCATCACCTTCTGTAACTCCCAGGAAGTATGTTATGGTGAGGTAGGTGTTGGTCTCTTGTCCCAAGGAACAAGTGATGGAAGGAGAGGAAATGGCCTCAAGTTCTGCCAGAAGAGGTTTAGATCGGATATTGGGAAACATTTCTTCACTGACAGAGTGGTGAAGCTCTGGCAGAGGCTGCCCAGGACAGTGGTGGAGTCTCCATACCTGGAGGGGTTCAAGAACTGTGTGACTGTGGCACTTCGGGACGTGTGGTTTAGCAGACAAGGTGGGGTTGGGCTGATGGTTAGATTGGATGAACTCAGGTCTTTTCTGACCTTAACGATTCCGTGATTCCATGATTCTCTGATTCAATATGACAGATAAAGGTTTGCATTTTTAATGAAGCAGCTTTTTCCTCTCATGTATAATATTGTATGTCTCTAATAATTACAGGTAAAAGAATGTATGGAAAGAATATGTCTTCTTACAAAGTTTTATAAGGCTATATGCCTGGGCCAGGGCCTCCCCACCCTCATTGTGAAGAATTTCCTCATTATGTCTAGCCTAAATCTTCCCCACTGCAATTTAAAGCCATTCCTGCTCATCCTATCATTCCGTGCCCTTGTAAAAAGTCCCTCCCACGCTTTCTTGTAGCCCCTTCAGGTACTAGAAGGTCACTATAAGGTCTCTCCGCAGCCTTCTCTTCTCCAGGCTGAACAACCCCAACCTTTATATGTCTTTGAATGGGGCTTGGAGCCCCTGATCCAGCGGAAGGTGTCCCTGCCCATGGCAGGGGTGGGACTGGATGGGCTTTGAGGTCCCTTCCAACCCAAACCATTCCATGGTTCTAATATTTTGCTTTCAAGCAACTGTCTTTGGAAATTATTTTAAATATGTCAGTGCAGAAAAGACTTAGGAAAACATATTTATGTTCTTGACCTGTATCATCTGAGACAGATTGGAAGTTTAACTCCTAGTGTTCATAGATATCTCCTGGGATAACTTAGTCTGCTTTATTTAGCCTACTACAGAAATAAGTTGATGCTAATGATGAAATTTCCCTGAACCTAAATTTCAAACAATTTCTCCCAAGTAGCAAGCAATAGGAAGGTAGGAAATGGCCTCAGTTTGTACTGGGACAGGTTTAGATTGGATATTAGGAAGCATTTCTTTCCTGACAGGGTGGTGAAGCACATGCAGAGCCTGCCCAGAACAGTGGTGGAGTCTCCATCCCTGGAGGAGTTCAAACAATGTGTGACTGTGGCACTTGGGGACATGGTTTAGTAGGCATGGTCAGTTGGGCTGAGGGTTGTTCTGGATGAGCTTAGAGGTCTTTTCCAGCCTTAGAGATTCTATGATTCTAAATAGTGTATGCTTGTCTGACAATGTGGGTGCCAAAACCAGTCCAGCTGCAGGAGCTACAGGAGCTGCCGCAGGGAGCCTGTTGCCACCTCCCAACATCAGCAGCCCCGAGGCAGCTCTTACAAGCCATGAGTGTGCTGGCTGTAACACACGGACTAAAACCACCATGACACATTCAAACAAGATAATTATATTGTGTTAATTTGCATCTCATTTTTTTTCTGATGTAGTTGTATGCAGCTAATGTAGTAACTGGAAATTAATACGGCACAATTTGTGCCCTATCACGTCACGGCCTTTCTCAGAAAAAACTTTTCTTAATGATATACACATAAATCAAATCTCTTTAGACAAGAAAATTATTATGAAGATGAACAATAATAATTTACACTTAGAAGAGTTGCCTACTTTTTCTTCCACCCAGAGCAGAATAGGGAGATCTTAGATTGCCAAAGTTAAATTTTATATCTTCAGCAACAGCAAATAAATCTTTGTTTCTGTTAAGTTACTTAAACCAGTGTAGTGTTGTATCTGCTCTCTGGAGGTCTGCTTTTTTCTCCTTGGCACGGGTAATATTCCATGCATAAGTTTAAAGGCTGATACCACCATTAAGTGGTGGAGAAACCATCTCTGGAGGGATTTAAAAGACAGGTAGTCGAGGTGCTCAGGGATGGTTTAGTAGTGGACAGGTATGGTTGGACCTGACTATCTCAAAGGTCTTTTCCAACCAAACAATTCTATGATTCTATTAATTAGTAGAATTCTATTAATAGAATCATAGAATTGTTTGAATTGGAAGGGACCTTAAAGATAATCTAATTCCGCCTCCCGTGCCATGGGCAGGGACACCTCCCACTGGATCAGGGGCTCCAAGTCCCATCCAGCCTGGCCTTGAACCCCTCCAGGGATGGGGCAGCCACCACTGCTCTGGGCAACATGGGCCAGGCCCTCCCCACCCTCACAGCAAAACATTTCTCCCCAAGATCTCATCTCAATCTCCCCTCTTTCAGCTCAAAACTGTACCCCTTTGTCCTGTTCCTGCCCTCCCTGACCAAGAGCCCCTCCCCAGCTTTCCTGGAGCCCCTTTCAGTACTGGAACCTGCTCTAAGTTCTCCCCAGAGCCTTCTCCTCTCTGAGCTGAACAACCCCAACTCTCTCAGCCTGTCCTCGGAGGGGAGGTGCTCCAGCCCTTAAATTATTTCTGGACTCACTCCAACAGCTCCATGTTCTCCCTGTGCTGAGGACTCCACAGGGCTCTGGTCCGAGTCAATATAAAAAGAAGTCAATTTCCTTTTGCAAAATTCCTATCTGGAAAATGGTCATCGGGTGCTCACTTGCACCCCACAGTATTGCTATGCAGATTTTTTTTCAGCAGTTTTTCAAGGTTTTCCTGTTTCCATAGAGTGGTCCTTTTGTAAGGGGCAATGGCAGAGCCACCCATAAGTGTCCCAGTTGCAATCACTAACATCATCATCCAGGAATTTCATGGCTTTTCAATTTCCATTTTTCCTACTTAACATCAGAAAGCACTGGGTGACAGTTGTAGCAGCTGTTTTTGTCATCTAAAACACCAGCAAACTGTTTCCACTGCAAACAAATAGGAGCCAAGGATGGTTTACAAACATCACCAAGGCAAACATTTCAGGCCAACTGCAAGACTTGGCTTTGAAATTCTCACTCTGGTATCCCATGGCACTCGGGGTCTGAGTTGATTTTTACCTTCTAGAGAGCCATTCTAACCCTTTATTTTAAGTGGACGTATGGTAAAATACCTGGATTGCTCTGAACAGCGCAATCATTCTTTTAAACTTCTAAATGAAGACATGGTATTCTACAGTCTGAGAAGGGTGATTTCCTCCATATGGAAAAATGGAGAAAGGAAGCTTTTCTTCTCCAGCAGAGTTGGGATCACTCTACAGCTGGTGTTTGGATACTGTCTTATTTTCTACTAACATACAAGAATAACCAGGAGAATCCTGTAATCATTTCTGATTAACTACATTTTAAATTGTGCATCATTTGACTCTCAATTTGGAACCCAACCACTTCATGTGCTGTTGAAAGCCTCACCTCTCACAAAGGATGTTTCATGAGACAGAAATTGTAATAAATGGGGATGAGGCAAAAGTTCTGGTGAGGAGCAGATTTGAGTTGTGAAGTGGGTAAAACAATGTTCTAATTAGGGGTGGAAAAGCTCCCTTCTAGGTAGCGTAGGCATTACAGGTGCATATCTATTATCTTTGTTGCAGACACAGACAGTGGGGTTGAGGGCACCCTCAGCAAATTTGCTGATGACACTAAGCTATGTGGTGAGGTCAAGACACTGGAGGAAAGGGGTGTATCCAGAGGGATCTGGACAGGCTGGAGAGGTGGGGCTATGAGAACCTCATGGAGTTCAACAAGGACAAGGGCACCATCTGGGTCAGGGCCATCCCTGGAATCAACTATAGACTGGGTGAAGAAGGCACTGAGAGCAGCCCTGAAGAGACTTGAGGTGCTGGTGGATGAGGAGCTTGGCATGAGCCAGCAACACGAGCATGCAACCCAGCAGGGCGAGGGAGGAGATTCTGCCCCTTTGCTGTGCTCTGGTGAGACCCCACCTGGAGCCCTGCGTTCAGTTCTGGAGTCCTCAGTGCAGGAAGGACACGGAGTTGTTGGAGCGAGGCCAGGGGAGACCACAGAGATGATCCAAGGGCTGGTGCAGCTGCCATCTGAAGACAGGCTGAGAGAGCTGGGGTTGTTCAGCCTGTAGAAGTGAAGGCTGCAGGGAGACCTTAGAGCAGCTTCCAGGACTGAAAGGGGCTCCAGGAAAGCTGGGGAAGGGCTCCTCATTGGGGAGTGCAGGGACAGCATGAGGGGGAATTGTTTTGAGCTGCAAGAGGAGAGATTGAGATGAGATCTTAGGAAGAAATATTTTGCTGTGAGGGTGTGGAGGTCCTGGCCCAGGTTGCCCAGAACAGTGGTGGTTGCCCCATCCCTGGAGGTGTTCAAGGCCAGGTTGGATGAAGCTTTGAGCCCCTGATCCAGTGGGACGTGTCCCTGCCCATGGCAGGAGTGGGACTGGATGGGCCTTGAGTTCCCTTCTGACCCAAACCATTCCATGATTCCTTGATTCTACGTGAACTGCAAGCATCTCCATGGATGGGCATCTTTGAGCCTTAAATAATATGCCATAAAAAGTGTTTCCTATGTGAGTTTTCTACGGTAAAAAGTGGAACTTTTCTCAGGGAGAATCTCAAAACCAGCTCTTGTGAAGTTCACAGAAACAGATACCTCACGATGCAAGTTTATATAGAACAAATGGAATTAGGACAAATGTTTGAAGACTTCTTGCACCAAATTGCCCATAAATGAGTTACAGCAGAGTGATTACAGCACATGTTCAAGAAAAAAACCAATAAGTTCAAGAAAATCAATGTTCTCATGGACAAATAATGAAAAGAAGAGGAGGAAAAATTCCTCTTCAATATGAAATTGCGAATTATTCACTCAGCTCATTTAGCAACAACCAGTTTTTTATGGTAGCAGGATCTTGTGGAGTAGGAGGTAACTATGAAGAATGATTGATTCAGTATCTTCTACTGCAATTCTGGAAGGGATTCAACATCTAATTTAAAAGCCATTTTCTTTCTTTTACCCAGTGAAGAATACAAAATGATAGCCAATGTCTGATCTGTTTTGGGCAAACAGAATCTGTTTTGTGTCAATGCAGTCCTGTGGTCTCTGACAAAGGTGAGCTTATAAGAAATAAGAGTTGTTTATTAGAAAAGGTCTCTCTTGCCAGAAACAAGCCCCAAAACCTACCTGAGGAAAGATCATAGAATCTTAAGGTTGGAAATGCCCTCTAAGCTGATCCAGTCCAACTGTCAGCCCAACCCCACCGTGCATACTAAACTGTGCCCCAAAATGCCACAGCCACACACTTTTTGAACCCCTCCAGGGATGGAAACTCCACCACTGCCCTGGGCAGCCTCTTCCAATGCTTCACGACTCTGTCAGGAAAGAAACTGATCCTAACATCATATATAAACCTCCCCTGGCAAAACTTGAGGCTGTTTCCTCTCATCTCATCCCTTATTACTTAGGAGAAGAGACCAGCATCCTTAACAGTGCCATCAAAATCCCCTTTGCATTTTCCCATTAAAGTGTAGAGACTATGCTCTTCTAGAAGAGACACATAATTGGTCTTAAACTTGGCGTATCTTCTCAGGCTTGGACTTGTGGAGGCTTGCGTAAACCGTATCTCCACCAGCCCTTCTTTCATTCCACGGTAGTAAAATCTGTCATTTACTTTCAGAAGAATACAAAGCACACTGAGCATCTCTCACCTAAACCCACCTTATATCTATGCTGCCTCACTCCCTGGGAGGGAGCCAGCCACCTTCTGGGCCAGAGACTCCAGGATGCTGCATCGGGATGCTGGCAGAGTTGTCTTCTGCTCAGGACAGAGGGTGACGGAAGCATGTTCTGTTTATTCTTGTCACATGGTGGGCTTGACTTCAGCATTCGGATCTCTATAACTCCTTACACATGTATTCTTGATTCACTGTTTAATTCCTAATTGAATTCCTAAGCAGGCACACACTGTATTCCAAAGGCAGAGCAGATGTGAAGGAGCCCACTTTGTCCCTAGGGATTCACTTCAAAAACCCTCAAATGCTATAAATAAGCATAACAGCCCGATCTTTGGGTGACTGATATCAAACTTTATGCCAGATTTAGTTACAGTGAAAGATTTTACAAGCTCCTTTGAGCTAATGGAATAATAGTTTTTGTTTAAAACAGTGAAATGTTCATTCCCATAAATACTGATTGCCATAATTCTATTGTATGATCCTGGCTTAGTTATGCTGAGCTGAGTTAGCCTGTTATAGCTTAATACCAACCACTAATCTCACTATTTCTATGTTTTTAGAGAGAAAGCTACCAGAACTGATATGTTTCCATTTCAACTGAAGGGAACAATGCAAAAAAAAGGTGTGTTTCTGCAAGACTGTTCTAGGCAACCTTTTCAACAGTGGAAGGAGGTGCTGCAGCACCAGATCATAGAATCATAGAATCACCAGGTTGGAAAAGACCTCTTGGATCATCGACTCCAACCATTCCTATCTGCCACTAAACCATGTCCCTCAGCACCTTGTCTACCTGTCTTTTAAATATCTCCAAGGATGGTGACTCAACCACCTCCCCGGGCAGCTTGTTCCAGTGCCCAGTGACCCATTCTGTGAATGAGATATGGATGAGAAGCTTAACAGACATGGATGAGAAGCTCAACATGAATCTGCAACGTGCGATTGCAGCCCAGAAACCAACCATGTCCTGGGCTGCATCAAAAGCTGTGGGACCAGCAGGTGAGGGAGGGGATTCTGCCCCTTTGCTCTGCTCTGGTAAGACCCCACCTGGAGCCCTGCGTTCAGTTCTGGAATCCTCAGCACAGGAAGGATGTGGAGCTGTTGCAGCGAGTGCACAGGAGGCCACGGAGATGATGTGAGGACTGGAGCACCTACCATCTGAGCACAGGCTGAGAGAGTTGGGGTTGTTCAGCCTGGAGAAGAGGAGGCTGCAGGGAGACCTTAGAGCACCTTCCTGGACTGATAGGGGCTCCAGGAAAGCTGGGGAAGGGCTCTTGATCAGAGAGTGCAGGGATAGTATGAGGGGAATGGTTTTGAGCTGGAAAGGGGGAGATTGAGATGAGATCTTAGGAAGAAATGTTTTGCAGTGAGTGGAGGGAGGCCCAGACCCAGGCTGCCCAGAGCAGTGGTGGCTGCCCCATCCCTGGAGGTGTTCAAGGCTTGGAGCCCCTGATCCAGTGGAAGGTGTCCCTGTCTGTGGCAGTTGGGTGGAACTGGATGGGCTTTGAGGTCCCTTCCAACCCAAATATAACAACAGTAAAAGGAGGACTAGGGAGAATCTCCAGTTCCTAGTAGATGCAGAGGGAACAACAGTAACAGGGGATGAAGACAAGGCTGAAGTACTCAATGCCTACTTAGCCTCAGTCTTTAATAGCAAGGGAAGTTGTTCCCTCTGTGCCCAACCCCAGGGACTGGAGGAGCAGAACAAGGTTCCCATGATCCAAGAGGAGGTGGTTAGAGACTTGCTTGCCTGGCTAGACGCCCACAAGTCTATGGGGCCGGATGGAGTCCACCCAAGGGTTTTGAGGGAACTGGCGGATGTGCTGGCCAAACCCCTTTCCATCATCTTCCAACAGTCCTGGAAGACTGGGGAAGTTCCACTGGACTGGAGGCTGATGTTGTGCCCATCTATAAGAGGGGCACAAGGAGGATCTGGGGAACTACAGGCCTGTCAGTCTGACCTCAGTACCAGGGAAAGTCATGGAACAGGTGATCTTGAGTGCTGTCATGAAGCACATGCAAGAGAACCGGGTGATCAGGCCCAGTCAACACGGGTTCACAAAAGGCAGGTCTTGCCAAACTAACCTGATCTCCTTCTATGACCAAGTGACTCGGCTGCTGGACGAGGGAAAGGCTGTGGATGTATCTTCTTGGACTTTGATACAGTTTCTCATAGCATTCTGCTTTAGAAACTGTCGGCCTCTGGCCTGGACGGGCGCACACTCTCCTGGGTGGAAAACTGATTGAATGACCGGGCCCAGAGGGTGGTGGGAAATGGAGTTAAATCCAGCTGGAGGCCAGTGACAAGTGGGGTTCCCCAGGGCTCAGTCCTGGGTCCAGTCCTGTTTAATGTCTTTATCAACGACCTGGATGAAGGCATCGAGTGCTCCCTTAGCAAGTTTGCAGATGACACCAAGCTGGGTGGAAGTGTCGATCTGCTGGAGGGTTGGGAGGCTCTGCAAAGGGATCTGAACAGGCTGGACTGCCGGGCTGAGACCAACGGCATGAGGTTTAACAAGGCCAAATGCCGGGTCCTGCACTTGGGGCACAACAACCCTAAGCAGAGGTACAAACTAGGAGAAACCTGGCTGGAAAGCTGCCAGGAGGAGAAGGACCTGGGGGTGTTGGTTGACAGGCTACTGAACATGAGCCAGCAGTGGCCCAGGTGGCCAAGAAGGCCAGTGGCATCTTGGCTTGTATCAGAAACGGCGTGACCAGCAGGTCCAGGGAGGTTATTCTCCCCCTGTACTCAGCACTGGTGAGGCCGCACCTCGAGTACTGTGTTCAGTTCTGGGCCCCTCACCACAAAAAGGATGTTGTGGCTCTGGAGCGAGTCCAGAGAAGAGCAATGAAGCTGGTGAAGGGGCTGGAGAACAAGAGGAGGGGCTGGGAGAGCTGGGGGTGTTTAGCCTGGAGAAGAGGAGGCTGAGGGGAGACTTTATTGCTCTCTACAAATACCTGAAAGGAGGTTGTGGAGAGGAGGGAACTGGCCTCTTCTCCCAAGTGTCAGGGGACAGGACAAGAGGGAATGGCCTCAAGCTCTGCCAGGGGAGGTTCAGGCTGGACATAAGGAAAAGATTCTTCACAGAAAGGGTCATTAGGCAGTGGAACGGTCTGCCCAGGTAGGTGGTTGACTCACCTTCCCTGGAGGTGTTTAAGGTGCGGGTGGACGAGGTACTGAGGGACATGGTTTAGAGATTGGTGGGAATGGTTGGACTCGATGATCCGTGGGTCCCTTCCAACCTAGTAATTCTATGATTCTATGAAATCATTCTCCAATTCTGTTCAGGAGGTATTTCATCAGCCTGTTAGGATTCAGGGTGAGTTCATCTGCCTCCATTTAAGCCATGCTGAAACCACGTATAATTCCTGCCCTTTATACCCTTCCTGGTATGCTGCAAATTCACATTACATTCAAGACTGCTTGAAAGGTCTTTGGCTGGTAGTGTTAATCCACTACTGGTGAAAAGGCTCTCTTTCAGAATGTTTTCTGCCCACTGTTACATGCTTTCAGGACCCTTTCTGCATCCCCTGCCTGTGCTTGGGACAAGAGCTCAGCAAACACTAGAGCTCGGGGCACAGAGGAGCTCAGGGAACACAGGAACTCAGGGAACACAGAAGCTCATTGCCTCCAAAGTGCTTTTCAGAGGTCAGCTAAGACATTGGAAGACCAACATCAACAATTCCACTACAAAAGAGCCTTAATTCTGACTTTAGTCTGCATCTGGATAGATTCCTCAGCCTACTTCAGTCTCCTCACCACAGGTACATCCATAGGTTGTTTGAACCAGGTGGAAAACCAACCACTGCTCTTTGCCTCCCCGTGGGCAATTTTGGAAAGCTCGCCTGGAAAGGATAACAAAATATTCAGCTGCTGCAGCCCCCAACCCTGTCACCAGGCTTACCAGCTTTCTGCTGTTGTTTAATTTGCTCCACGTGACAAACTCCACTGCATTTCTGCCTGGCAGAATCTGTGGCTAAAAATATCCTGTGAGTCTACGGAGTGTGCTGCAACTCTGGCAGAAAGTAAATAAGACCACAGTCTTCATAATCACTGTTTTCCCAAGGAACTACTGCTCCCAGCAGACATACTATTTTAGACTGTAAATGGAAATCAGAAAACAAGATTTTTCTTTCTCTGCTAGTCCTTCTCTTGGGAATTGTAGTGCTTCCCTCCTTGCACCTGCTTTGGGTGTTGGTGGCTGCATATTGATAATAGTGGCCCATGGAGAACTGATCAGTTGAGCCTGTTCTGCCATATACCAGTGAAGGTGGATGGAGAATGGACCAGCCCTCAGGAGAAGGACATAGGGTGCTGGGAGATGAGAAGCTCAACATGAGCCGGCAAAGTGTGCTCACAGCCCAGAAACCAACCATGTCCTGGGATGAATACAAAGCAGCGGGACCAGGAGGGCCAGAGAGGGGATTCTGCCCCTCTGCTCTGCTTTAATGAGACCCCACCTGGAGCCCTGTGTCCAGTTCTGGAGTCCTCAGCACAGGAAGGATATGGAGCTGTTGGAGTGAGGCCAGAGGAGGCCACTGAGATGGTGCAAGGGCTGGAGCACTATGAAGACAGGCTGAGAGAGTTGGCATTGTTCAGCCTGGAGAAGAGAAGGCTGCAGGGAGAGCTTAGAGCAGCTTCCAGGACTGAAAGTGGCTGCAGGAAAGCTGGGGAGGGGCTTTTGATCAGGAAGGGCAGGGTTAGGATGAGGGGAAATGGTTTTGGGCTGAAAGAGGGGAGATTGAGATGAGATGTTAGGAAGAAATGTTTTCCTGTGAGACCCTGGCTTCCCTGCTCCATGCCTGGAGGTGTTCAAGGCCAGGTTGGATGTGGCTTTGAGCACCCTGATTAGTGTGAGGTGTTCCTGCCCATGGCAGGGGCTTGGAACTAGCTTGGTTTCAAGGTCCCTTCCAACCCAAACCATTCCATGATTCTATGTTTCTAATTTGATTTGGAAAGAGCAGAGCCTTTAGGGGAACTTTCAGTTTTGGTCAACTCGTCTGTGACGCTTGCTGAGTATTGTTGGTGCCCAGGCCACCCCCTTCACTCTCTGCCTCACCATCCTCCTCCCACCTTCTTACTATTTCTTCATTCAGGCATAACCAACCGTTTCTTATGAAAATGTTACTATGCATCAATTTGTATTCCTGTGTGTTTTGGGGTCTGCTGAGCAGGACACAGCCTCTGGCACCATCGGAAGTGGTTGCCTTGTCCCACCTCCCCAGTCCCAAATCTCAGACCCATATTGTAGTAGGACGATGATGGCAGTGGACCTGGGACACCTGGAAAGGCAGGAGCTCGCACTGATGTAGTAAGAATCCTAACAGTCCCCAGGCAGGAGCTGGAGGTGAAGAAGATCTACCACTCATATGGGCGGGCATTATATCTATGTCCTTCATTGTGTTTATTCCCCACAAGTATTCTGGCAAAGTGAGTTTAACAGGAAAAATATTTGCTACAAAAGCAACCAAAGCAATTATTCCTGCATGTTTGTGGAGCAGCAAAGAGTCACTCCCACCACGGGCATGAAGGTACAGCCCTCAGACAGGCAGCAATGGTCCTTCTGTTTGCCCTGGCCCTGCAGCGCCTGCCTAGCAGCGCTGCCAGCAAGCAAAACTGCTGGGAGCACACCTGGCAAGAAACTTTAAATAATACTGGAAAGGCTGACCCCAAAAAGCATTTGCTTTGATGTGCAGAACTTCATAATCTGTAGGAAATATTGCTATGAAACACCTACCTGCCCAGAACCCCAACACTGGTAGCAGAGTGATGCTTTTCTTCATCCTAAAGTACAATCCATAGGCTGGACTCCAAGAAGCACCCAGATCTGGTATTTTGCACTGATAATGAATCCCAAGGTTAAAAATGTTCATGAAAAGCTGTAGGTCATACATTTTATGTTAATGCCTCTCGAGTTACTTTTCTTCTAAATGTGCAGAGTTGCATAATTCAACGTAAATAGACTTCTCCAAGAGAAATAGAATAGCAGAACTGTTAAGTTTGGAAAAGACCTCTAAGATCATCCAGTTCAACCTCAATGTGACTACTAATCACTGTCCTGAAGTGCCACGTTTATGTGTTGTTTGAAAACACTTGATGCTGATTGTTGCAAGACTGACTTTAGGTCGCTGAAGTTACACTGGCTTATGCTGCGTTAATTAAAATAATTATCAAAGCAAAAGGCAGCATTGAAAATTTTGCCCCTGAACAGGGCAGCCCTGGCTGTCCATGCAGAGTGGGGAGAGAAAGGCTGGAAAGCAGCCCGGGGGAAGGGTCTGGGGGTTCTGGTCAAGAGCAAGTTGAACACAGGCCAGCAGTGCCCTGGCAGCCAAGAGGGCAACCGTGTCCTGGGGTACATCCAGCACGCATCACCAGCCAGGAGAGGGAGGGGATTGTCCTGCTCTGCTTGCTCCACACTGACCCAGTCTCACCTTGAGCACTGGGGGCAGTTCTGGGCACCACAGGATAAAAAGGGTCTGAATATACGGGAGAGACTCCAGAAGAGGGTGTGGAGCTGGTGAAGGTTTTAGACGGGAAGCGTGTGAGGAGCGACTGAAGTCACTGGGTCTGTTCAGCCTAGAGAAGAGGAGACTGAGGGGGGACCTCATTGTGCTCTGCAGCTTTCTCACAAGTGGAGGAGGAGGAGCGTGTGCTGAGCTTTTCTTTCTGGAAATGTCAGGAAGATGTGCCAGGGGAGGATTAGGTTGGACATTAGGAAAAGGTTCTTCCCCCAGAGAATGGTGGAGCCCTGGAAGCCCTGCTCCCAGGGAAGCAGTCATGGCCCCAAGCCTGACAACATCCTACAAGCATTTGGCCAATGTCCTCAGTCCCATGGTGTGAATGTTGGAGGGTCCTGGGCAGGGACAGGAGTTGGACTCAATGATCCTTGTGGGTCCTTTCCCACTCAAGACATGCCATGATTCTACGATTCTATGAAAATATCACTCCTTGGAGATAAAATCTTTTCTCTATCCATTGTGATCAACAACCAGGAGTCTATTCAGTGGTGAGAGGCTATGAACTGCCTTCTAGGAGATATCTCCCAGCAGAATAACATTAGGATGCACAAGGAAGCCTTCCTGTGTATGTGGCTGATTTACTGTTATGCCCATTCCTGGTGCAAGTGAGGGAATCAGTCTCCCTGCTAACAAAAAGGGAAGAGGTGGCGTTAGCAGAGTGAGATGTCACTTTCTTGGTAGAAAGGGAGATGCAGGCTCTGAAACACTTTGGTAAACTGAAAAAAAAAAAAAAGTGGAAAACATGGTTATTTTCCTTAAAATTCACTTACTTAATTCTCTTTCAAACTGCACTTTAAGAGCTGTCAGATTAAGGGATGCCAAATGCTGTGGCTGAACTGGTTGGCAGTCAAACCAGGCGACTTGCTCCAGGTCAAGCAGCTCTAGGTTACACCTGCCGGTCTCCATGCACTGGCATGGCTAGGCCAGGAGGTTCTGGTCATCCTGCTCTGGCTGCTGGCCTTGGCCTTAGGAAAGAGGTCCCAGTGCTGCATTGCGGACAACTCTGTGGACACCGTGCTGCAGCGGAGGGCATGGCACTGGCCCAGCAGCTGAGCCCCATCACCCTTGGCACTTGGGAGCAGCCACCCGGGGCTGGGGATGCTCCATGGACATGGTTCAGCTTAATAACCACCCCACATTTCTAATCGCAGAGTCAGCGACCTCCCACTCCTGGCAGGTGAGAGCCACACGCACCCACCTCAGCAGAGGGCAAGGGGAAGGTGCAAGGACACAGGAGATGCTGCAGTGCAGACGACGTGCTGGCCGTGGGACTGCAGCCACATGGGGAACTTCTCCATCACCCTTCGGTGATGTCCCTTCTGCCACGCAAAAGAAATCTCTGCCTCCCAAAAGCAATAAGCACAAAGCACAGAGAAAGCTACTTTCCCTCATGGAGTCAGCAGACGGCACCACATTGTGGGCCCTCGGTTGTCACTGCAGGTTATTTCCCTTGAAGCACCGCCAACATTCCTCGTTTATTTAGCAGTCAAACACCCTTTTCCCCAGAGTAGACAGCTGTTGGTAGAAGGTTCCCCCTCATCCTTTTTAACTCCTCAAGGTGTCGCGTGGATGGCTCACTGGAATCAGCTGCGGCGTTAGTGAAAAAAGGCAGTTCTGAAGAATGAGAAGTCTCACAGAAGACCCTCAACATCCCCTAGGCCCCTTCTCCTAGAGGGACCATTTTTTTTTCTTTTCCATTTGTGAAGAATAATTAAAAAGATGCCAAAACCTCCTACCAGAGTAAACGATGCAAAGTACTGAACACCCTAAGTAAGAAGGAACCATGGTAAAGCAAGCTTGACTTTGAATCACCCCATCCTGGGCATCCCAGCTGGGATCTGACTGTTCTCAGAGCCCAAAGGATGTGGAGGAGAGGGGTGTGGACAATCAGTAGCAGAGAGAAACTTCTCTGCAGAGCCAGTTTGTACAAGACCTGGGGAGTTTTCGTCTTGTGTACGAAAGGGAAGAATTTGAATCACAGAATCATGGAATGGTTTGGGTTGGAAGGGACCTCAAAGGCAATTCAGTTCAACCTTCCTGCCATGGGCAGGGACACCTCCCACTGGATCATGTTGCTCGAAGCCCCATCCAGCCTGGCCTTGAACACCTCCAGAGACAAGGCAGCCACCACTTCTCTGGGAAACCTGGGCCAGGGCCTCCCCACCCTCACAGCAAAACATTTCTTCCTAACATCTCATCTCAATCTCCCCTCTTTCAGCTCAAAACTTTTCCCCCTCATCCCGTCCCTGCACTCCCTGATCAAGAGCCCCTCCACAGCTTTCCTGGAGCCCCTTTCAGTACTGGAAGCTGCTCTAAGATCTCCCTGCAGCCTTCTCCAGGCTGAACAACCCCAACTCTCTCAGCTTGTCCTCAGAGGGGAGGTGCTCCAGCCTTCAGATCATCTCTGGCCTCCTCTGGTCTCTCTCCAACAGCTCCATGTCCTCCCTGTGGTGAGGACTCCAGAACTGAACACAGATCTCCAAGTTTGGTCTCACCAGAGCGGAGCAGAGGGGCAGAATCCCCTCCCTCGCCTGCTAGTACCACGGCTTTGGATTCAGCCCAGGACATGGTTGGTTTCTGGGCCCATTGCTGGCTCATATTGAGATTCTCATCCTCCAGCATCCCAAGTCCTTCTCTGCAGGGCTACTTTCAAATCCAGATCTCTGTGAACACTAATATGGAGATAATTTTAGGAGGAAATAGGTTTTTAGTTTATTTCAATTTCTCCTCAAATTCCCCCTTGTCCATCACCAAGGGTAGAGCAGCATCTGATCAGTAAACCGTACACCAATTGGGGACACTAAATCTCCTGAACCCTTCCTGACAATGGCAAGCACCAGTACAACTGCTTCTGTTTCTACGCAAAACCGATTGTGTTCCTCACATCGGGACACATAAATAGATTAAAAACTATAAATTCAACAGATTATATAATTATATATACATAGATATATATGTAGGTATAAATATATTAAATAGATTACATTTTAATAAAATTGAGCCCATGCATCATTGTGCAACCACCCTCCTGACGGCCAAACAGAACATTAGAACATTTTGTCCTGGTCCCGTGTGCTGTTCCTTGCTCTCCATCCCTCCTGCGCTCCAGGCTTCTGTGATGGGGAGGAGATTTTACCCTCCCCCCCATCCCATCATTTTGCCACTGGTTTTTATTTTTACACAGCAAAGCATGGACCTGGAAATGCACCATTTTGACTGGTTTTCTGTCATGACCAAAGCAGTGATAAGGAGTGCACTTCACTGCCTCCCAGCTTTATTTTAGTGACTCCAAAGAGATTTTTTTCATCCCAATTCCAACTTCTCATTTTTCTAAGACTGTTTCTGGGCAATTGAGTGATTGGTGAAATTTGCCTGCTCTTTCAAAAGTCATCCAAGGTGACGAAGCAGAGACAGGTTTGATATTCAGGATGAGCGCAGGAATCGAGTCTATCTGATCCTAAGCATTAGAAAAACAAGGCCCAGGGAAGACATTGCTGCTTCCAGTTTACTTAATTAGTTTATACACTGAAACCCTGAATAAAAGGGCTGTGCATTTGCTTTGGCTTTAGTAGTAACCCTGCAACCATGACAACCGTAAAGCATTACTGAATCACCATGACAAAGAGAGGGAGAGGAGGGCTCTGCCACACCACTTGGGCCCAGCAGAAATTCCATGTACATGGAAAAATAGATCCTGCCCTCACTGCTTTACTTTAAAGCTTGGTTTTAGTGCTCTCTGAAAAGAAATACTTTGGAAGGGGTGTTGAGCAGCTCACACCCATACCATTTCATTAAAAAAGACTGGTGCTGTTTAATATCTTTGTTGCAGACATGGACAGTGGGGTTGAGGGCACCCTCAGCAAATTTGCTGATGACACTAAGCTGTGTGGTGAGGTCAAGACACTGGAGGCAAGGAGTGGATCCAGAGGGACCTGGACAGGCTGGAGAGGTGGCACTGTGAGAACCTCATGAGATTCAAAAAGGCCAAGGGCAAGGTTCTCCACTTGACTTGAGGTGATCCCAAGCACAAAACCAGACTGGGTGGAGAATGGATTGGAAACAGCCCTCAGGAGAAGCACTTGGCATGCTAGGAGAGGAGAAACCCCACATGAGCCAGCAATGGGCATTCCCAGCCCAGAAACCAACCGTGTCCTGGGCTGCATCCAAAGCTGTGGGACCAGCAGGGCCAGAGAGGGGATTCTGCCCCTCTGCTCCGCTTTAGTGAGACCTCACCTGGAGCCCTGTGTCCAGTTCTGGAGTCCTCAGCACAGGAAGGACACGGAGCTGTTGGAGCGAGGCCAGAGGAGGCCATGGAGATGATCTGAAGGCTGGAGCACCTCCCATCCGAGGACAGGCTGAGAGAGTTGGGATTGTTCAGCCTGGAGAAGAATAGGCCATGAGGAGACCCACGGGCAGGCAGATATTGTGATGGGATGAGCCGTCTGCTCAAGCTGAACCCTGTGCTGCTGCCTTGCCCATCAGTGGGACCCCCAACTCCATTGGCACAGTCATCCCACATTGCCCCCTCGCAGGGGGTCCATTCTTCATGTGCGTATTTGTTATCTTAGCTTGAAGTCATCTGATACTCAGCACAGCAAAAAGTTTACCCAGAACAGGTAAATAAAGAACAGGGACAGCACTGCCTGGAATCATAGAATCATAGTCATTTGGTTGGAAAAGACCTTTGAGATCGAGTCCAACCGTACCTCTCCACTAGTGAACTGTCTTCCTGAGCACCTTGTCTGCCCATCCAGGGATGGGGACTCCACCACTGCCCTGGGCAGTTCCAGTGCCTGAGAATCATTTTGGTAAAGAAATTTTTTCTAATATCCAACCTAATCCTCTGCTGGCACAACTTGAAGCCATTCCCTCTTGTCCTATCATCTGTTACTTGGGAAAAGAGACCAACACAGACCTCACAACAACGTCCTTTCCAGGGGTTGCAGAGAGGAATGAGGTCTTCCCTCAGCCTCCCCTGCTCCAGGCTGAACAGACCTAGATCCCTCAGCCACTCCCACAACCCCTGAACTCCAGACCCTTCCCAGCTTCGTTTCCTTCTCCAGAAATGCTCCAGACCCTCAGTGTCTTTATTGGAGTGAGGAGCCCAAACCTGAACCCAGGATACCAGGTGCAGCTTCACCAGTGCTGAGTCCAGGGGGACGATCCCTTCCCTGCTCCTGCTGGCCGCACCACAGCTGATCCAAGCCAGGATGCTGTTGGCCTCCTTGGCCACCTGGGCTACTTCTGGATCACTTTCCTCTGCTGTTGACCAGCACCCCCAGGTAATTCTTTGCCCAGCAGCTTTCCAGCCACAGTTTCCCAAGCCTGGAGCACTTCAGTTGAAGATGTGTCATCAATTCATCTTCCTACCAGAAATAGCGCTGCAAGCCTGCAAGCACAGCCAGGGTGCTCAGTTCAAAGGAGGTAACTGAGAAGTGTCCAAAAGCTTATTAAAAAGTGATAGAAAGCAAAGCCTGCCCTGAGACAGCCCTGCTTCTCGTGGACAGCCTGCCTCTGAAGGATTTCTCATTCAGCTGGAGCTCGAAATAGGAAATCTGTTAATAGCATTGGTTCAAACTGACAGCAAGCATTTGGGGTTTACTTTTCCAGCACTGACTTTTTCCCATCAATGAGCCAGGCAGGTAATTTTTGAACAATTTTACTCATCTGCTGTTTTAACTATAGATGTTAGAAATCAGCACTGAATAGTGGAAGAGCCCAAATAAAAGTCTCCAATTGCTTAATTCAGCAAGATGTGTGCCTCTTTACTTAGTTCCACTGGCTGGTAACCAGAAATATTTTTCCTTCTGCATTGCTAATTGTCATCTTTCTCACTTATCATGTCTCAATGATGAATATTCATCAAGAAAAAATAAATGGAAACACATTCCTGGAATCCTGCTACAAGAACAAATGTGATTCCACCAGTTATTTTTTGGTTGTTACTTCACAGCAGCAAGAGCAAAACTAACCAGGACTGTCTGATCACGATGGATGCGTTGGAAGAAGTGTGTCTTCTTCCCAGCACCTACCACCTTCTCCTGTCCTTGCTCCTAGCAATGCAAGTCAGGATTGGGTGAGAAAAGAAAGGTTCATTCTGCCACCAACAGGCAGGCTGAGCCTTGCTGACTCCAGTTTACAGAGTGGTTTTTTTAAACCAATGCACACTTTAATTTGAAAAGGATGACAAACCCAGGTTAGAATCATAGAATCATTAAGGTTGGAAAAGACCTCTAAGCTCATTCAGTCCAACCATCAGCCCAGCCCCACTGCACTTACTAAGCCATGTCCCCAAGTACTATGGCCACACAGTTTTTTAATCCCTCCAGGGACAAAGACTCCACTAGCTCCCTGGGCAGCCTCTGCCAGGGCTTCACCACTCTGCCAGGAAAGAAATTTTTCCTGATATCCAATCTAAACCCCCTCTGGTGCAACTTGAGGCCATTTCCTCTCATCCTATCACTTATTACTTGTTATTTTGCTGTGTTTGACATTTTAAACTGATTTTCATGACTATATCAACAGCCTGGAATCCTTGTGCCACATCTAACAGCCTTAAACATCTTCATGTGCCCCCAGCATCAAATCCACATCTCAGGAACTTTATTCCTCCTTTTCTTTCCAGAAATTCTTCTGCTCAGAGCACAAAGCATCTAGAAACATAAGCCAGAGGACAAATCACTTAAGTATGTACTTAAGTCTCTTTACTGATTCAGAGAGAATCTGAAACTTTCCAATATCTCCTCACCAAATCAGTAACTACGAAAACTTAGCTGCTTCAGAAGCCCCTGCTGCAGGAAATTAAGTTGCATTTCTAACATTTGCAATTGTTTTATTGCCTCCAAAATGCTATCTTTTTTTTGTCAAATTATAATGTCTTTCCTTCCAAATACACGGTTGTTCTAATAAAACAGGTGTTTTTTACTTATTCCTTCAATAAAAGCAAGAAATGCCCCATTCCAGGGAAAAAAGCAGAATTCCTCCATGAACTTCAACACTTATTGTAACAGTCCTTACCCTACAGAGCCCAAGCCACATCTATTTCTATTTCTAATTTCCCCCATTTCTCCTTTCCAAAGTTCCCCAGCATCTACATCTCTGCTCCTGGGATGCAACCCTGGGAGGAAGAGCCACGGCCAAGAGAGAGCAGGGAGGGAGGAGGTCAACCCTGGCCAGAGCCACTCCATCCTTTTGCACGTTAAGAGCTGCCAGTTGTTCTTCAGGTTCTTAAAGTCTCAGCCAAGCACATGCCCAGGCCTCTGCCGGTGGCGTGTGACACTTGGGTTGTGCGAGCACACCAGACACAAAAGGCTTTGATTGACAGAAGCATCCTGAGAGCATAGTAATAAGTTTAAGAAACTGAAGTCCATTTCCTAAACTCAAGTTATCGCTCCATTTTAGAGAAGCATATGAAATATGAGAGTAATGTTCCTGTTCTGGCTGCCTGTAGACCTCTGCGGGTGTGACTCCTGACCGAGATGAGCCTCTGCCCACACCCTGCATCCCAACTAAAGCCAAGCTGATGGGCAGCCTGGAATGCACAGCCTAGGGTAACACATCGTAGAGCTGTTTAGGATCTATCAAGTGGATCTGAATTTGGATCACACACAGAGTTAAGATCTCACCTTGCTTTGGCCAGAGCTGCATTAGTACCAGCGTCACGGTCAGCACATCCAGGTGAAGACACCCTACAGCCCATTTCACTCCACTAAATATTGCAACCAAGTAACATTTTGGTACTTACTCCGTATTTTATGAGTAGATCTCAGAAGGATCTGATGGATCACCTCCATGATTATTCTGGATCCCCATGTCAGAGCATAGAAGTTGTTACCCAGATGTACCTGCTTGGTCAGTTTTGGGAAAGTCACAGTTCTCCAGCTATTCAATCTTTGAAGATGGAAAACCAAGGGGTTGGGAGCTCCCAAGGTTGGGCTCTTGGGTGTGTGTGTGTTATACAATCACAGAATGCTTTGAGCAGGGAGGAATCCCAAAGCTCCTCCCCAGCTTTCCTGGAGTCCCTTTCAGTACTGGAAGCTGCTCTAATATCTCCCCATGGCCTTCTCTTCTACAGGCTGAACAACCACAACAGCCTGTCCTCAGATGGGAGGTGCTCCAGCTCTTGGATCATCTCCATGGCCTCCTCTGGCCTCACTCCAACAGCTCCATGTCCCTCCTGTGCTGAAGACTCCAGAACTGAACGCAGGGCTCCAGGTGGGGTCTCACCAGAGCAGAGCAGAGGGGCAGAAACCCCTCCTTCACCTGCTGGTCCCACTGCTTTGGACGCAGCCCAGGACATGGTTGGTTTCTGGGCTGGGAATGCCCATTGCTAGCTCACGTGGGGTTTCTCATCTCCCAGCATGCCAAGTCCTTCTCCTAAGGGCTGCTCTCAATCCATTCTCCACCCAGCTTGTATTTGTGCTTGGAATGGCCCTGATCCAGGTGCAGGACGTTGCCCTTGGTCTTGTCGCACTCCATGAGGTTTGCACAGCCCCACCTCTCCAGACCATCCAGGTCCCTCTGGATGGCATCATTTTGTCCCAGCTAAGATCTAGGGAAGCATATTTTACTAAGTTTGTACAGCAGCGGGTCTGCCTGTTAGCATGTGCAGAAAGGTTTTACTCATAGCTATTCCTCTGGCTGTTGTGGAGACCTATGAGGGGCAGCTGGCAACTCAAACTGCTTTTCCTGCAGCATTGTACACTGATTAAGAGATCACAGGAGATCCTGAAGTTGAGACCCTGTACTAGGACACGCCCAAGAATAACTTGGATGTAGGATACCACATATCAATAACACAGAAAATCATCCCAAGACTTCAGTTGCTTTACACCCATATCTTGGGGATGGAAGAAATTAAGAGAACGACTTGGTCTGGAATTTAGGTAAGGATGAGTTGGCTTTTATCTTAGTGTTGTACAACCCCTATTAAACCTCATAACTCCGATGTAAATAGCTATATAAACTAGCTTTTAGCAATAAACTGTTTAATTTTTCCTTAAACACTTTATATTCAAAGTGATTTCAGAATAACCAACACCAAGGAGGCCCATTCTTATGGGTATGCTCATGGTCAAACCAAATGTGCCAGGTTGCTTTCATAGCACCCAAACTGGAAGGGTTTTTTTTTCTTTTGGAGAGGTGTTTTTTCAGGACGTGGCACAGGCCCACATAGGATCATAGAATGGTTTGGGTTGGAAGGGACCTCAAAGCCCATCCAGTTCCACCCCTGTCCCATAAGCAGGGACACCACCCACTGGATCAGGTTGTTCAAAGCCCTATCCAACCTAGTCTGAACCATAGTGATTCACAGGAATCATGGGCTTTTTCAGGGCTCAGGGTTAGTCAGAGAATTCCTTAGAGGCAATGGCAGAGGACCCTCTTGGGTTTCTGTGAACTCCCATCAAGCAGCAAAGTGATGGCAGCATTATAAAGGGTGAGCTCCAAGGTTTAAGTTGTCACAAGTTTTAAGTGACACCATCTAGGAGCACCATAGTATCTTAATCACATGAGGCTTTGAGCGCCCTGATCCAGTGGGAGGCGTTTCTGCCCATGGCAGGGAGGTGGAACTGGATGGATTTTGTGATCCCTTCCAACCCAAACCATTCTATCATTCCACAATTCTATGATTTTAGGATGGCAAATATATATGAGATATTCAAAGGAGACAGCGAGACTGCTAGTGGCTCCAAGCAGACAACTGGAGCTGGAGATGCTACCAATGCCTTGCAGTATTTGAGGGTGCAATGAGGAGAGGTGGTTTAGGTGCTCCTGGCTGCGCACCACAGTTCCAGTCTGCCAGCAGCTACCAGGCAGACACAGTCAACCCGTCTCATCATCTCAGTAAAAAAATTAACTTCCATGTCAAAAAAAAGAGGCTGACAATTCCCTCCCATCAGCCAAAGGGGCAAACCCAACAGGCTCCTTCAAAGAAAGGCCAGGAGGCTGCTGGCAGGTGCACTCGTCCCTTGTCCCATCCCTTGTCCTCACCCTGTGCTGCCCCAACGGCTGCTGAACTCAGAGCAAGCATCAACTGTAACATGTCCAGCCTTTGTGGGAGAAAAAGTGCCAGCACCTTGATGGAAGCAGAGACTCAGCATTGCATTTCAGAGTGAGGTTAAAGCTCAAGTCTTCGTAAGTATCCTTTTCACTCTCATCTACTGTGTTAAACATTGTAAGGGTCATACTCAACTACTTGGGCTTTTTGTTATGGCCAGCAGAAAACATTCTGATTCAATTCTAAACTGGGATGTTAGCTCAGCGACACATCAAAGAGGAGAATATTTGCTATTGCTCTGCAAGGAAACTGGAGAGCAGGTAAGGAGGAAAAGCACCAGGGCCCAGCTCTTCCTCTGCAGAGGATCCTGGTCATCCCTTCATTCGGGAGGAGATCAAGGATCCTAAGCACTTCTTAGAGCTTTTATTTCAAACTGCAATTCAAGAAGTAAATACACGGTTACACACCAAAACACAGCCTTTTGCAGAAGAGATTATCTAACTGGACTTGGCAGTGGTGGAGAGCACCCACTGTCCATGGTTTGCCACCATTTCCACTCCTGATTTTTTCATCTTTATCCCAATCCTTCTATTTAACCTGAATATTGATAAGTTATTGTCAAATTACTTATCTGGACCCAGAGGCCCATTGGCTTCCTGCAGACATAGCTGGGGCCAAGGATGAGCCCAAGGGTCTTCAGGAGGTGCAAAAAGAGTGAGGCAGGAGAAAAACTAATGAAAGCTGCCTATGCTGAAGACAACCAAGACCCCAGGAGAGCCAGCAAGGGATTCCCCTGGAGAAAGCAGCCTTTTAAACTTCTGGGACATAAAAATCTCAGGTAAGGGCACAGTGTTTTGTTACCAGAAGAAGCAACAGGGATGCAAAACCTTTGTCCCCCATAGCAGCAGCAGTGTGAGGGACGAGCGGTGAGGGAGGAGTTTTCCCAGGCAAGGGAAAGATGAAACAACAAAAACAGAAAATAAAAGGTGTAGAGTTCAGTTGGACCCCACATCTCCCACCTGTTAAAAAGGGAAACTGACCTGGTCCCACCAACAAGGAGAAAATGCCAAGGTTAGCAACAATTTAGTCATATAACCTTTTGCAGTTTTCAAGCCCCTGCTCTCACACAGGAGATCAGTCCCTTTTACAGAGACTGGGACGGGAAGGAAGGCACCCCAGAGAAGCACAAAGTGAGCACAAATCTCTCTATATATTGGCCCTGGGGCTTCAAAACTCTGAATTTCTGAAGTGCTTAACTGGTTCTTTGCTTCAGGGGTCTTGAGCGAGTCCAGAGAAGAGCAACGAAGCTGGTGAAGGGGCTGGAGAACAGGCCTTATGAGGAATGGCTGAGAGAGCTGGGGGTGTTTAGCCTGGAGAAGAGGAGGCTGAGGGGAGACCTCATTGCTCTCTATAACTACCTGAGAGGAGGTTGTGGAGAGGAGGGAGCTGGGCTCTTCTGCCAAGTGACAGGGGACAGGACAAGAGGAAACTGCCTCAAGCTCTGCCAGGCCAGGGGAGGTTTAGGCTGGACATTAGGAGAAAGATTTTTATGGAAAGGGTCATTGGGCACTGGCTGCCCAGGGAGGGGGTTGAGTCACCTTCCCTGGAGGGGTTTAAGGGACAGGTGGACATGCTGAGGGGCAGGGTTTAGTGTTTGATAGGAATGGCTGGACTCGATGATCCAGTGGGTCTTTTCCAACCTGGTTATTCTACGATTCTATGAGATTCAGCAACATATCTAGACCCACCTGCGCTTTCATCGCCCTCGCTGACGGGCAGGAGAGGCCGAGGTGGGAAGGAAATAGTGAACAACAGCATCAAAATAAGATTTATTATTTAGAACTGAGATTTGGAAGAGACAGACATGGCAGGTAACAACGAAACAATATGCCAGGCTCCAGCTGTGAGAAAGGATGGTACTGAAAGGCTTATGGGCAAAGAGAATTTCTGTTTCTCTGCTGTCAGAACCAAGGGCAAAAAGGTCAGAACACTGTGGTCTGGAACTAAGGGAGAAGCAACTGAGGTCCTTGGCTGCACAGCACAGCAGCGGAGGGCTGGAAGGGTTTGGGGCCCAAACATAACTGCAAGAGCAGGCTTTCCTAGTGCTAACCCCCATCTTTCTAAAAAAAAAACCATTGAGTAGTCCTTTATAATAAATGATTACTCATGAGATTATTGCTACAAACTACTTTGTACATCACCTCAGCCCAGGAGACAGCTGAAACCCGTTGCCAATGAATCAAGACAAAGTAATCTCCCACTACATAATTTCAGCTTGTTGAAGGCACTTTAAAGTCTTTTAAAAATTGCTCCAATTACCGACTTCTCTGTAGAAGGATTTGTCTTAAATTTAAAATTAGAAGCGATTCAAGAACTGTATTTAACTCTGGCAAGAGAACACGGACAGTCTATAAGAAAAAGAAAGAGGTAAAAAGGGAAGTGACAAGTATAAACTTACTCTCCAATGAAGTCCTTCAGGTTTCTTTGCTTGATTTAAGCAGATTTAAAAGAGAGAACTATCTTTACAAAAGACCTGTGAGAAATTTATATGGAATTGGAACTTATCTGTCTTGTACTGGAATCAGAACACATGTGCCTGACTTATCTTTTCGAAAATTATGAAAGCAAAAGTATTTGAAGGAGTGCTGCCTCCTCCTCCTCCCTCTTCTCCAGCCACTGCTCACAGGAACCTGGCTCACAACAGAAGGGAACAATTTGGAACAAAATCCTTTCCCCCAAAATAATTCTCCTTTATTTTTTTTTCATAACATTTTTGTGTTTCCAACTATAAATAAAAAGAATTATTAGAAAGAAGTTACAAAATTGTGTCAAATGGATCAGAACGGCACAGAATT
Source organism: Clamator glandarius (assembly GCA_033459285.1). Taxonomy (NCBI): domain Eukaryota; kingdom Metazoa; phylum Chordata; class Aves; order Cuculiformes; family Cuculidae; genus Clamator; species Clamator glandarius. The sequence continues at coordinate 5,583,690 of JAUNZM010000089.1, read as the reverse complement.
TCTCACATAGGATAAATCACTTCCCATCTTCCTCTTCCTCCTCCTTAGCTGCAGCGGGGCCTCGTGCTTGGCACTGTAGCTGTGGGGGCCACGTGTCAGTCGCTGACGATCTCATTTTCTGAATCTACAAAAAAAAAATATCCATATATGGATTTCACATACAGGGAACACTGGTCCAGGTTGCCCTGAGCAGTGGTGGCTGCCCCATCCCTGGAGGTGTTCAAGGCCAGGTTGGATGGGCCTTTGATCCCTCTGATCTAGTGGAAAGTGTCCCTGCCCACGGCAGGGGGTGGAACTGGATGGGCTTTGAGGTTCCTTCCAGCCCAAACCATTCTATGAAACCCAACCAAAACCCAACAGGGTCATGTGAGATCACAGGCCCAGAGCACATGGAAGATGTTTCTGCCAGCACATGCAGGCCACCTCACACGTTTTGAGTACCGGAGGGCAACAGAAATCAAAACGCTCTGTTTAACACCTCGCCCATGTTGTACTGACAGCTTGGAAGCACAAACATGTTTATGTTGGTGGCAGAACATCAGCACCTTGTGGAGTCAGAATGGAGACCCAGCTCCTGCGGGGGAAGAGCTTGTCTCCTAGAAGGCATGATTAGCAAAATCCAGCAAAGACACTCAGTGCTTGCCTCAGTTCTGGGGGCTCTGTTGCAGAGTAAGGAGGGGAGAAGGGATGTGGCTGCAAGAGGCTGCTGAGGCAAGTTGTGGGCATGGGCTTTCCTGTCATGGCCCATGCTCACCTCCCTTGTTTGATGGCAACGGAGCCAGCCTAGGATCCTCCTCCCACCTGGGAAGCAGAAATGCCCTACTCCATGCTAGCAGAACACAAGGCAGGGATGGGATCCACCAGCTTCCCCTTCGCTTTGCAGACTGCAAAGCGAGATAGTCGGCTGGACACCAAGGGGTACAGAGGCGCCGAGGGCTTGCAATGACAGCACCAGAACAACACGCAATGAGGGCACCGAGAGCACAGCACATGGCTGAAGCAGCAGCAACACAGGGTGCCACCACCTGTCCCACACATCCCGTGGCATGTGCCTCACCAGGATATATTGGCTGTGCTGGTGACATGTGCCAAAGCTCTTCACTCTACAGCAGGGAAACATGCACACTGTTACTGGGGCTGCAAGCATATATGGGTTTTATATAGCAGGCAGTTTGCTGAACGCTGAACCAGAAGAAACACCACGAGCCTTTTAGAGCAGCTGGGAGGAAAAAGGACATCAGGGAAAAGCGCACCATGCAAGCAGATGTCGTCTGTGTTTGGCATAGCTCCTGGCAGGTCTTCACGTGTTAGGCTTTGCTTTTATTAAACGCAGTCCCACTTTCCTCCCTTCCATATTTCTTGGTCTGCTTGCACACAGGAAGAATCGCTTTTAAAGGGTGTAAAATCATGTCTTGGTCATAAGTCCTCCCCAAGCTCCTAGTCAACACCAGTTCTGCAGATTTGCCTGAATTCTCAACATCTGCTCGCTATTGATAGCCAGTATTTGTAATAGAAGTTCAGCCAGGAAAAAAAAATAAGACAAAATTAACTATGTGCAGGTAATGGGGAAAAGCCTGGAGACAGCAGCGGGTTACACCACAGGTCAGCCATAAAGCTAAAACCACACCTGGATCTCCAGGTGCCTGGTTCTTCACGCAAGCCCTTACAAATGCTCAGGTCATGTCCCAAGGTCAACCTCTAGACTTCTTACTCTGAAGTCCATCTAAACTTTCAATCAAATACTGAAAGGGCAACAGCACTGAAGAGATCAGTGAGCTCAGTTACACTCAAATTTTCTTGGAGTTGGGGAGAACTATGGGGAAAAGGCAGTGATTGTACATCTTAAAAGGGCTCCTGGAAAGCTGGGGAGGGGCTCTTGATCAGAGAGTGCAGGGACAGGACAAGGGGGAACAGTTTTCAGCTGAAAGAGGGGAGATTGACATGAGACCTTAGGGAGAAATGTTTTGCTGTGAGGGTGGGGAGGGCCTGGCCCAGGTTGCCCAGAGAAGTAGTAGTTGCCCCATCCCTGGCGGGGATCAAGGCCAGGTTGGATGGGGCTTGGAGCCCCTGATCCAGTGGGAGGTGTCCCTGCCCATGGCAGGAGTGGGAGTGGATGGGCTTTGAGGTCTCTTCTAACCTAACCTATTCCATGGTTCTGTGATTCTATGTAGGTACCAACTAACAGTGAGAAGAATGTAAGATATAGTCTATCAGGCCTGATAAACTGAATGTAAGAGAGAAGAATGAGAAGAATGTAAGATACAGTCTATCAGGCCTGAATGCTGAGGAATTTTTTACCTTATTTAAAAAGTAATTAAAAAACCCAGCAAAATACTTCTTTGGGTATTTTATGTCATACCCATTTGAGAAGTAGTGGCAGCTGGTTATTTCTCCTTAAATTTCATAGAAATCCCCCGGATCAGGTTGCTCCAAGCTCCATCCAACCTGACCTTGAACACCTCCAGGGATGTGGCAGCCACCACTGCTCTGGGCCAGGGACTCTTAGGTACTTACTCTTACTTTGCCTTTTAGGCATATTTCTTAGATTTTTACAAAGTTTCAGTCCTGAATGTCTCAGATAAAACTATGATAGACACAAAAAGTCCCCAGAGCAGTGGCTCAAGAGGCTCTCACTGCATCCACCCCTTCACTTGAAGATCCTTGAGAGCAGTGGTGTCATAGCTGCACTCAGTCATGCCTCAATAATGAAAGGCATCTGCTCCTTCCCAGTGGGAAAAAAAACTACCCTAACTTTTTGTTCTGCCTCATTAATAAGTGACTCTAACAGTACACTAAATTTATGTCATGAATCCATCCAGTTTGCATGTAAGGCCAAAAGCTTGAATTACACAGCCTCTAAACTTTTTATATGAAAGTTATTTCAAGGGAGAAGTTTTAGAGTCAGACACAGATCCAAGCATATACACCAGCAAACTTGATAGCCCACTACAACCATCGCTCTGGAAAAAAAATCAGAAAGGATCACAGAATTTGTAAGAATTGCTGCCTCCTGGTACAAGCTTGACTTTCAGGTGAATCAGTTATAAGTAATCTATTTACTGACCCAGCTAAAATCAGCACGACGGTTCATAATGCAGAATTTGTAACCTGGCAGCTCCTAAAATCCACTTCATTTTGTTGCACATCTGGAGCTTATCTGCATTAATATAAGAAACAGCAGGATCAGGGCTGGAATATCACCTTCCCACTGCATCTGCAGGGACAGCTCCACGAACAGACCTCTCTGAAGATGCAACTATCACGCCAGCCAAATATCACCACTATGGGTGAGTCACAACACAATTCCCATCTGATCCACAGCTCATTTCAGCAGTACAGAGCCAGGAAAATAATTTTACCAGGGTCTTTCAGAAGAAACACCACGAGGATCAGCACATTAGTTTGCCCAAATACTCAGCTGAAGCTCAGCCTGAAGTACCAGGCAAACCACAGCCCAGCACCACAAATCAAAGATGTTCCTCAAGGATTCAGTCAATAAGAAGTAATCATAGCAAGAAATTCCATGCAGTTATGGTTTTGCTGTTTTATAAATTCAATCCCATAGCAAGATATTCATCTGTGACAACAGAAAGCACATAAATTCCCTGCTTGTATATTCTGCAGAGACCTTTGCCTACGTGCAGCTTCCCAGCACTGCTGTCCTCCATGGTGACCACCGGGGACTGAGAAGGGCAGATGAGGAATGACAGAACACAAGAAAACTTACTGAGGTATCAAACATAGTCATGAACAATTTCATTTGTGACTGCTGTCTCCAAGCCAACACTTTGAGGAGCACCTATTGAAAACTCAGGCAGGGGCTAGTTGGCAGCAAGACAGAAATCAAGGTAGGTTTCTACCATATTAGCTAACATCTGAGACATTAGTCTTTCTCAAAAAGGCTTGAGCCCTTTGTTTAACATGGGGAGGGACAGGGAAAGCAATATTGAGGTCAATTCTTTTCAGAAAGGAGACTTCTGAATATAACTCTCCAAAACCAGCTTCCAAAGAATGTGGAAGGATAAATGTTCTTCCTACTCAAATATGAGCAACACAGATATGGACCCAGCAAGCGCAAAGTCCAGGGGACTTAGGGGACAGAGGGAAAGCAGTGCTGAGGTTAGTTCATTTCAGAAGGGAGATCTCTCATTACAGTTTTCAAAGCTGACTTCTGAAGAATGTAGGAGGACAGATGTGAACAATATTGACATGGACCCACCAAGCGCTAAGTCCATGGGGCTTGTTTGGCAAAATTCTGTATGTTCTCAGAATTGAAAATAGTGCACTGAGACCACAAAGAAAAAAGCATGAAGGGAAAGAGCAACCGCTGACGAAGCCAAGTTAAACCAATGACTGATTCGAATGCATTAGGGATTTCCTTCCACAAATACCAAATGGCAAAACCTATAACTTGATTAAGAAATTCATTGCAGAAATACTGCCGTTTAGCACAAGAGCACCGTATTCCTGAACAGGCAACTCGCTGTAGGAGCAGAGACCGCAACATGTGGCCTGTGCAGTCCCTCATCTTCTCTTTGATACCAGTCAATGTCCGATATTTCAGAGAAAAGTACACAAGTAGAGAGCAAAAAAAGAGGCCTTTGGAGATAGGTGTAAAGGAGATATTTGAAAGATAGGTAGGCATACCCTGGAGGGATTTAAATGGTGGGTAGATGAGGTCTCAGAGATCTGGCTTAGTACAGCGCAGGTATGGTTGGACTTGATGATCTCAAAGGTCTTTTCCAATGAAGTAATTCTGTAATTCTGATACTGTGATCATAATAGTGAAGTAATATTTTATCTTTAAAGCTGTGGAATGAAGACTAGAGTTAAACATGCAAATAAAATTACAAAGGATGATATTATATCATTCTTCTGAATGAAATCTGTATCAGGGAGGTTGAACCGCAATTTGCACAAGAGCCTTAAAGTGCTCAAATGTCCCTCTCTGTCATCTCATGCTCCCTCCTTGCATCCCCGTGGTACATTAGCAGTGCCTTGGGCCCCTGAAGTACAAGAAAGACATTGAGGGGCTGGAGAACACCTAGAGAAGGGGAATGGAGCTGGGAAAGTGTCCGGGAGCGGCTGAGGGACCTGGGGCTGTTCAGCCTGGAGAAGAGGACGCTGAGGGGAGACCTCATCACTCTCTTCAGCTCCCAGCAAGGAGGTTGCGGTGAGGTGGATTCTAGTCTCTTCTCTCAAGTAACCAGCAATGGGACAGGAGGAAATGGCCTCAAGTTGCACCAGGGCAGGTTTCTTTTGGATGGCAAGAAACATTTCTATACTGACAGAGTGGCAAAGCCCTGGCAGAAGCTGCCCAGGGCAGTGGCGGAGTCTCCATCCCTGAAGGGGTTCAAAAAAAAATGTGGCTGTGGCACTTGGGGACATGTTTTAGTAGGCACAGTGGGGTTAGGCTGGTGATTGGACTGGATGAGCTTAGAGGTCTTTTCCAACCTTAATTATTCTATGATTCCTTCCTATGCAGCTCCGCTACAAGCAAGCCCAGGATCAGTGGGAAAACAGGATGTGATTGCACATACAGATATTCCATCATGATGTATGGCAATTGTAAAACCAAATTAATGGGATATGTGCAGACTTAATTTGAAATTTCTGAACTACTGGGTGCGTGACTCAGCGGTTTAAAACTTTCTTTCAATATTTGTCTTAAATTTCCATAAATTCTAAAAGATTAAAAACTGAGGAATCTGCAAATGCCCTCATTGAAACCTTCTCTCTAAAGCTGGAGATCTGTACTGACTTCACATGCTTCCTTGCAGACCAGTGCTGGCAATGTCAGGAGAAGGCAGAGCTACAGGACACATTTGCAGGCCTGCAGCCGGCAAGGTGAGGAATCCTACCCTGGGTCTTTGACCATTGCTTGCTACACATCAACGCAGTAGTCAGAGTCAGGAATACAATTCGTTCAGCTCTAGGATCTGTAGGGAAATACCTTTTTGCACCCAGCCCTCCCACCTCAGATGATGCAGCATGGACCCCTCAGTTCCCTCTTGCTCCTTTGCTCACTTTTTCCTCAGAATTTTTCCTGTTCATTTAATCTCATATTATTTGCTCAACTGCCGCTGAGGCTCAAAGCATGCTTTGATATGATCGGCACGATGGAGGGTAACAAAATAGAGCTTGAAGTTGAGAGCTGGAAGAATTGCAGCCAAGACGGCCATCAGAAAATTAACACTATGAATACAGAAATGCAAATACCAACCTCAGAACCATTTTTTGGCCCCAACAGCAGTGAAAGATGCAATAGGTAGGCATACACCTACTAGAGATTTGGAAGCCTCGCTCGCACAGCCCATCCACCCTGCCTGTTGCCGGCTCTGCCCGGGTGCACAGCTCATGCAACGCAGCCACCAGTGTGAGAGGCTCCCAGCGAGCTGCAGCACTGATCGCAGCCGTTCAGACGTACGCAGCACACACAGCAAAGCTGCACAAGTCGATGCGCAGGCACACAGAAGCAGGATTATCAAACCTCTTCCTGCACCTCCTTTCCTAAGTTCTCCTGCAGCTACACCAATGACAGTGACAGCCAAGAGGGTCCTCGCATCGGCGCCGATGTTCCTATCTTCACTTGCTTACATTTAAATGATGCCACCATCAAGTGAAAAAGGCTTCCTTAGTGCTTTTCAGTGTTGGAGAGACACAGTCCAAGTGCCTCTTGCACCACCAACCCATCTCTAGCATCTTCACATGTACCACTGCCAATACTGAAGATACCCTTGCTTCAAGTAACCCATTTGATGTTTCAGTCTGCTTTGCAGCAGGCACAACACCAGCAATACTGCAGCGGGCAGGGGATTTCAAGCCACATAACCTGTGAGATGGTACTGAACAACTTGTGGAGCACTGTTTCACGTCTACAGCTGCCAAGAGGTGGGATGAGTCAGTTACGAGCAGAACCTGAGGAACAGTGGAGGCATCACATCTGCTCCTTCTACACAAACCAAGGGATAAGAGTCTGGAAAATAAAGGTAGAGTTATCCGGAATAGCTGGGAATTGACACAAGTCTATGTTTTAGAAAAACACTGGGTTTTTCACACAATTTTCAAGCACAAAATGTTTATTTTTCTTCTTTTTGATCTATACAATTTCTCGGGGGCTTTAGTGCCACTGACTTTGTCAGTATACAAGGGACGGACTATACAACAGGCAACAGCAACAGAAACTGTAAGAGTCAGTGCAAGCTGAAGGAAAATGGGTGTGAGAACAGATTTTTTCATGTTTGCTCATGAAGCATACAGACATGAATCTAAAAAAACCCAAACAAATTAAAAGATACATCTTACAGAGAACAGAAATCTCTTACTACAGTAAGTATTTTGCCCAGGCAGAAGACTCTGCATAATTGTCTATAAAATTCAATTCTAACTGAATTGATGGAATAATATATTCAAAGGGTACAAACCAAATAATTTAGACAGATATAATGCTCAAAGTACAATAGAACTATACAATTCACAGCTTGGCAGCACAAGGCATCTCTGCCCTTCAGCAGACGGCATAGAATGTCATCGCAGTAGAGATACAGAGCAAGGCGCCTTCGGATGCGACCCGTGCCTAGCACTTTCTGGTGAGAGGAGACTTACTATGAGCAGTCCAGGGTTAGTGGTTATCTCGTGCTTTAGACTGCGAGGTGCAGATGGAGATTCTACGCATGGCAAAAGAGGCAAAAAACAACTTTCAAACAGGAGACAGGTGTCCATGCCACCTGAATTAAACTGCATTAAACCAAAAAATAACCCCAAATCAAACAAGAGAAACCCAAATTTTCCAACAAAAGGTGCTGCCACTCCACAAGTGAATATGAAAAAGAACAGCTTTGCATTTTTATTCTGTTGTAGCATGAATGCTGCTGGCACGTCAGTGGCAAAACACTGTTCTGAGCCTCGGCTGGCGAACCAAAGCCAGAGAACGCGACTGCTGTACTTACATGGTTCTTACAGCAACCTGGAGATGTCTGCTCCGACAGTCAGGGCTTCAGTTAGATTTTTTTCACTTCTGAAACATGCATGAATTTGTAATTTAATTAAATTATAAAAGCCCGGTAGAGGAAAGAAATTGGCTGCTGATCCAGAAGTATTTGCCTGTCTGTTAGAGAAATAAGTTGCTGGCGACAACAACTTGACCAAAGATGGGGGGAAGAGGACGAATTGCACTGCCTGAAGCTATCGCCTGCCCTTATACACAACTGACTTGGCTCACTCTGTAAATGCTCCTATTTTAGAATGTGCACTTCATTACTCCTTGTACGAACACCAACAATTTTTTGATCAGCATCTCAGACAAACCTCACCACACAATTATTAGTATTTTAAAAGCTTCAGAAATGAAAATTCAACCCATGAATGATGACAAAAGCATTTACAGCAGAATGAAACCGATGACGAATGTTGACTGTAAACCTTCGATATCTTTGCAAATAAAAAGAACTCCAACTCACAACCGGATTGTAAATAAAGCACACCTTTCAAATAATTGTACATCTCTTTCCAGCTGGAACTGAAAAGCTGAAATTCAAGGCACTGAACTCCTGCAGGGGTTAGTACAATTTTCCAGTCATCAATTCAAGTACATTGACTTTAAGGAACGCAAGTGTAAAACATCCAAACGCAACAGAATAAAGTGTCTTCAGCGATGAAATACAAGCAAATATTGCCAGGACAGACAGGCTATCTCTCATGAAACCATTTCACAGTGATTGCTGATGCAGGGTATGGCTGTGTGTGTACCCGGACCCCCGTCTCCTCCGATGCGGGTAGCATCTACTGATCACTCCAGCGATGGCACCAACGTCATCGTCCCCTATGGTGCGGCGCTATGTCATGTGTAGGCGTGGGCCTGGCGCCTCGGCCGCGGGTCGCTGCAATGGCGCTGAGTACAGCCGTAAGCAGCCTTTGCTGAGAGGCGAGAACCGTGCCATGCTCGGCCCTCTGGCAATGCCGGGCTGCGCAACCGGCCTCGACCACTGCACACCGTAAAGAGGTGCAGGGAAAACTCCTCCGTACTGACAGAAAGGCATCATGTACGGCGTCACTGTGCCAGAGAGGGCAGGCCCCGGCAGAGACACTGGCAGGGACGGCGGCGCTCCAGGAGCTAACGCAGCAGCCATAGGGCAAGACATGGGAACAATGCACTTTTTCCCCAATCCCGTTCTTACCGCATTAACCTACAAAAAGAGAAATACAAAAAGCATCGCTATTGAGCTCCTCTCTACCTGTCTGAGAGACATGCGTGTCTTTGCTCTCATCTCTCCCAGTTCCTCCTAAACAAACCGTCTGGCATCCAGCTGGATAAACACTCAATATTTCAAACAGAAGAGAGGTGTCCATGCTACCTGAATTAAACCACTGGGTGAGCAATGGGCTGATGGGTTGGGCTCAAAGGATCCCAGGAAATGGGGTCACATCAGGCTAGCGACCAGTCTTTCGCTGGGTTCTGCAGGGATCCACTCTCATGCTCTTTAACATCCTCATAAATGACCTGGATGCAGGACTTGAAGGCTTAATAACTAAATTGGCAGATGACATGAAACCGAGGGGAGCTGTTGACACTCTTGAGGACACAGGAGCCCTGCAAAGAGTTCGGGGCAAATCAGAGAGCTGAGCAATCACGAGCCATGTGAAGTCTCACAAAGTCAAGTGCTGGATTTTGCCCCTGGACAGGGCAGCCCTGGCTGTCCATGCAGAGTGGGGGGAGAGGCTGGAGAGCAGCCCTGGGAAAGAGTATGGAGGTTCTGCTCGAGGGCAAGTTGAACACAAGCCAGCAGTGCCCTGGCAGCCAACAGGGCAACTGTGTCCTGAGGTGCATCCAGCACGGCATCGCCAGCCAGGAGAGGCAGGGGATTGTCCTGCTGTGCTCCACACTGATCCAGCCTCACCTTGAGCACTGGGGGCAGTTCTGGGCACCACAGGATTAAAAGGATCTGAAGCTACTGGTGAGACTCCAGAGAAAGATGTGCCAGGGGAGGGTTAGGTTAGATTTTAGGAAAAGGTTCTCCCCCCAGAGGGTGGTGGAGCACTGGAACAGCTCCCAAGGAAGCAGTCATGGCACCAAGCCTGACAATATTATAGAAGCCTTTGACCTCAGCCCCACGGTGTGGATGCTGGGGTGTCCAAGAAGTTGGACTTGATGATCTTTGGGGATCAATATTCCAACTCAGAATATTCCATGATTCTGTGATTCTCTGTGCTAGGACTACAGTGGCTGCTCCCTGCAGCATCCCTGCCCCTTTCCTGGCAGGCGGCAGGGATAGGTTTTCTTTTTCTGTTTTGGTTGTTTGTGGGGGCTTTTTCCCCTTTTCTTTTTAGTTTGTTTGTTCTTAAAGACAAAAAAAAATTATTAGCAAAGTTGATATGGGGAGGAGGGGAAAGCTGTCTGAATATCATGTTACTGTTCCAGAAGGCAGGAAACATTGCTGAACAGGGAAGAACTGAATGCCACAAAAAGCCATGAAAGCTTTCAAATGTCCAAAGCAACCCATGTATCTCTTACATTGGCTTCTGTGCATCAAAGTAAATAAATAGAACTAAATGCAGAATTAACCCAAATCTCATATTTTTACAGCCATGTAACCCAAATCTCGTATTTTTACAGCCATCTAAGCAAAATCTCCAGTTCTCACAGCCATCTAACCCACATCTCTTGCAGCCATCCTCAGAGCAGGTTTTAAAATCTCTTACACACATTTCTGTAAAAAGGTATTTGGGCTGTTTGGCCTCATTGAACTAAGAGTAGCGAAGAATGGCAGCACGCGATTTTCCTCGGCAGTTAAACACCCAGCGTCGGTGGCAGCTGAGATCCGGCAAGGTAAAGCAGCAAACACCCAGCAGGAGCTTCTCCCACCTTGGGGGCTACCGGCATCAATTCCAGCTATTTTCCTAAAATTCTATTCATATCCACTTCAATGATTCAGGTTTTATGTGCAAGGGGCAGTGAAAGTGCTCTCCCAAGTGATGGCAGAGCTTCCCAAATGATCCATACACTCCATCATGCGCAATCCCATGGAAACCAGGTTACCCAGGATGCTGCGTGATCTCTCTGTGCACTGGATTTGCAGCATTGCATTACGCTTTTAATTTCACCAAAGTTACAACTCCCTGCTCTTGTCCTCACCAAGCCAGCACAGCTTAATTAAAAAAGGGCATTTTCTGAGTCTGGGAATCTCCTAGTTATCTGATGTTTCAAAATACATTGATAACATGGGTATGAGGGTTGAATTGCAGCAATAAAAAATAATATGTGCAAGCCATTTTGCCCCTGTATTTGGTGCTGGTGAATCCTGAGTTCAGTTTTGGGTCCCTCACTAGGAGTAAGATATTGAGGGTCTGCAGTGCGTCTGGAGAAGGGCAACGGAGCTGGGGCAGAATCTGGAGAACAAGTCTCAAGAGGAGAGGTTGAGGGACCTGGGGCTGCTTAGTCTGGAGAAGAGGAGGCTGAGGGGAGACCTCATTACTCTCTGCAGCTCCTGGAAAGGAGATTGCGGTGAGGTGAGTGCTGGGCTCTTCTCCCATGTAACAAGGGATGCGATGAGAGGAAATGGCCAGGGGACATTTAGGCTGGATATCAGGGAATACTTCTGTACTGACAGAGTGGAGAAGCACTGGCAGAGGCTGCCCAGGGCAGTGGTGGGGTCTCCATCTGTGGAGGGGTTCAAACAACATGTAGATGTGGCACTTTTGGACACAGTTTAGCAGGGACAGTGATGCTGGGCTGACAGTTGGACTGGATGACCTTAGAGGTCTTTTCCAACCTTAACAATTCAATGATTCTGTAAGAATGTGTGAAATGCTTCTTTTGTGTTTCTGGTTTTACCATCTCTTCCCCATAAAAATACAATTGGCACTCCAGGATTTCCCGCTTTGGGGTATTAGTTTGTGCTCCAAAGCAAAGTTTAGAAAAACAGAGAAGTATCTGAAATCCTCCTTTGCTTCACTGTCTCCAGTTTTACTCTGAAACTTGAATCTGATAAGCATCAAGCTAAGCGAAAGAGCTGCTTCTGGATAATGAATTTAACATCACTAATGTATAAAAATCCACCAAAATGAAGAGCAGAAACCAAAGAACAGAGGAAATGAGATCGTAGTTTTAAGGCCCAAAGACTTCTGACCAGATCAGATGGGGCTTTGAGCAACCTGATCCAGTCAGAGGTGACCCTGCCCATGGCAGGGGGTTGGAACTGGATGGGTTTTGATATCCCTTCCCACTCAAACCATTCCATGACTCTATAATTATTAGACACATGTTTTAACATTCTTAAAATGACAGTTTCCACCAAACAAACTGTGAATGGATAAGAACGGATGCCTGTAAACGTACCAACAGACTGTACATTAGCATTGAAAATGTAAGATGACCCTTTAGCAAGTGGTCTGGTTTAAAAATTCTAATAATTTTCAGCTTATTTTCAGTTCCTTTATAATGGTTAGAAATTCACCTCTACCTGATTTTTTGACTTTTATATCACTTAGTGAAGCACCAGTTGTATTTATGGCTACGTGCAACCAGAACAAAATTACATCATGCTCCAAACGCCACCATTATACACACTTATCAAAACTTGTTCAAGTCATGATAAATGCACGTTAATGATCTAAGGTTGCTTCCTCTACCTTTGTCACATGCTTCAAGAGAGAAAATCACACACTTTAAGATGCAGCAATGCATCTAAGCTCCAGCGTCTTGCCCTAGGTAGAAATCCATTAGTTAAAGACATTTGTTTCTATCCTGTTTTAACCAGCTGTGTTGACTCAACACTGATAGAGGTCGAAAAACCCCATGTTGTGAGTGAGTCAGTAAGGCTTTCTACAGACAGCTGGAAGCAGCCTCGTGACCACAGACCCTGGTTCTCATGAGGGACTTCAACCACCCTGATAGTCCCTGGAAAGACAACACAGCCAGGCTGTGTCCAAGAGATTCCTGCAGAGCATGCATGGAGAGGAGAATACTGAGGAGGAAACCTCATCATGCTCTACAGCTTCCTCACAAGGGAAGGAGGTGCTGAGCTCTTCTCTCTGGTGACGAATGACAGGACTCCAGGGAGTGTTAGGTTGGACATTAGAAAAAGGTTCTTCCCCCAGAGGGTGGTGGAGCACTGGAACAGCTCCCAGGGAAGCAGTCATGGTGCCAAGTCTGACAATATTCCAGAAGCTTTCAGCCAACACCTTCAGCCCCACAGTGTGAACATTGGGGTGTCCTGTGCAGGGACAGGAGGTGGATTTGATGATCCTTGTGGGTGCCTTCCAACTCGGGACATTATATGATAACTTTTTGACACAGGTGGTGGAGAAGACAGTGCTGCTGGTCCTTGCAGTAATGAACAAAGAAGGACTGGTGTGGGGACAGCCTTGGCTGCAGGGACCACAAGAAGGGTGAGTTCAGGATCCTGTGTGGAAGAAGCAGAGCGATAAGCAGGATTACAAGGACTTCAGAAGAGCTAACTTCAGCTTCTTCCAAGACCTTTATGGAGAAATCCCACGGGTTAGGGCTCTAGAAGGTAGGTGGTTTCAGAAGGCTAGTCAATATTACAGCACTTTTTTTCTCCAAGCTCAAGATTGATGCATCCCTATGAGTAAGAAATCAAGCAAAGGAGGCATGGATGAGCAAGGAACTTTTGGAAAACCTCAAACAGAAGAGGGAAGCTTATGGAATATGGAAAAAGAGATCACAGAATCATAGAATCACCAGGTTGGAAAGGACCCACTGGATCATTGAGTCCAACCATTAAACCACTTGGGAGGAATTCAGAGTCACTGTCAGAGTATCCAGGGGGAAAATGAGGAGGGCTAAGGCCCACTTGGTATTAAATCTGGTAAGACACATCAAGGACAACATGAAAGGCTTTTTCAAGTACATCAGCAGCAAAAGGAAGACTGAGGAAAATGTGGACCCATTGCTGAATGAAGTAGGTGCCCTGGTGATGGAGGATGCAGAGACAACAGTGTGATTGAATGCCTTCTCTGCTGCTAAGGCCTTCTCTCAAGATTTGAAGGAAGGAAGGAAGGAAGGAAGGAAGGAAGGAAGGAAGGAAGGAAGGAAGGAAGGAAGGAAGGAAGGAGACTGCCCCTTGGTCAAGGAGGATTGAGTTAGAGATCACTTAGGCAAACTGGACACCCATAAATCTGTGACCCCTGAAGAGATTCACCCACAAGTGCCAAGAGATCTGGCAAATGTTATTGCTAAGCCACTCTTCATCATCTTTGAAAGGTCATGGAGAACAGGAAAGGTGCCTGAGGCCTAAGCCAATGTCACTCCAGTCTTCACAAAGGGCAAGGAGGAACTACAGGCCAGCCACCCTCACTGCCATCCCAGGAAAGGTGATGAAACAGCTCACTCTGGATGCCACCTCTATGCACCTGGAAGAAAAGAAGGTTATCGGGAATGGTTAGCATGGATTCATTGGGAGGGGGCAATCATTTGACCAATCTGTTAGCTTTCTATGACGACATAACTGGATGGGTAGGTAAGGGGAGAGCAGCGGATGTTGTCTACCTTGTTTCCAGCATGGCTTTGCACATAACATCCTCATTTGGCAGAAGGAGCTTGGCTTAGAAGTGGGCAGTGAGAACAGGCAGCTCAGAGGGTTAGGATCAGCAGTGCAGAGTATTGTTGGAAGCCTGTGGCCACTGATGTTCCCCAGGGTCAGTACTGGGCCAAGTCTTGCTCATCACCTTCATTAATGACCTGGATGAAGGGACAGAGTGCACCCTCAGCATGTTTGCTGATGATGCAAACTGGGAGGAGAGGCTGATCCACCACAGGCTGTGCTGCCGTTCAGCGAGACTGGGACAGGCTGGAGAGCTGGGCAGGGAGGAACTTCATGATGTTCAACCAAGGTAAGTTTGGACCCCTGCACCAGCACAGGTGAGGGGCTGACCTGCTGGAAAACAGCTCTGTGAGAAGGACCTGGTGTCCTGGTGTACAAGAAGTTAACCATGAACCAGGACTATGGCCCTGTGTGCAGCCCACAGGCCTCAGAAATGAAGGGACTGGAGCATTTTTCATATGAGGAGAGGCTGAGACTTTGATCCGTTCAACGTGGAGGAGACTGAAGAGGGATCTCATCAATGCTGATCATTATCTAAAGGGTGAATGTCAAGAGGCTGTGGTCAGACTTAATGGTGCCCAGTGACAGGACATGGGATACTGGTCACAAACTGGAACCCTTGAAGTTCCACCTGAACATGGAGGAAAAAACTTCTTTCCTGTGAGGGTGATGGAGCACTGGAATAGGCTGCCCAGGGAGGTGTGGAGCCTCCTCTGGAGATATTCAAACCTGACTGGATGAGCTCCTGCGTAACTGCTGGAGGTGATTTAGCAGTGATTTTTCTGGGATTCTGTGATTTTTATCTTGCATGCAGGTGCAGACCGAAACATCAAAATCAACATGCACTGGAAAAGGAATCAAAACAGTACAAAGGGCTATGGATTTCCCTGCTCTAGAAAAGCCATGAGACTACAAGTCATTTTATTCATAAAAATCAAAGGGAAGCAGATGGACATTCATGTGGTGAATGACAAGGTGTATACGTACACTGCAGCCAAAGTCAGGGTTATAAAGAGAACCGGATCGATATTTCCTGAGGGACCAGGACAGGCTGTGGAAATGGGGCTGTGTGAATCTCATGAAGTTCAACAAGTCCATTGTGCCTGGGTCAGGGCCATCCCAAGCACAAATCCAGGCTAGACAGAGAATGGATTAAGAGCAGCCCTGAAGAGAAGGACTTGGGATGCTGGGGGATGAGGAGCTCAACATGAGCCGGCAAAGTGTGCTTGCAGCCCAGAAACCAACCGTATCCTGGCTGCATCCAAAGCAGTGGGACCAGCAGGGCCAGGGAAGGGATTCTGTCCCTCAGCTCTGCTCTGGTGAGACCCCACCTGGAGCCCTGTGTTCAGTTCTGGAGTCCTCAGCACAGGAAGGACGTGCAACTGTTGCAGCAGGTCCAGAGGTGCAGTGTCAATGGTGAAGGTATTTCACCTTAGATCACGAACCCTACAGCCTCAGGGGGCTGAAGCTCACAAGTGATGCTGTGAACCTGTAACCCCTCCACCAGCTGGCTAATTCTGTGCTAGAATGACATATTTGATATCTGCAGCTCCCCATTTGCCCAGGTGACCTCTCCTTTTAGCTACCACCTTGTCATTTTTGCAAGTTTGTTCAAAAGGTGCCAGTTCCGACACAAGTTATTGATTACAATAAGTACGGGAACTATGGAACACTGTATCCTCATGGTGATAAGGCTTCAGCTTCCAGTGCAGCCTCTGGGCTTTGGTATTCTGCTCACAGCTTGAAGACACAGGAGTGAATTGTTTCATTTATTCTGAAGTTACTTTAGAAATTGAAAATAAGTGGTAACATATCAAGAGTCCTGTATCCAGCTCAAGCAATCAATGCTCAGAGATCACTGAAAACCAAAACATCTTTATAACCATAGCCTGCAGTCATATAGGACGTGTTTTCTTTCAGGAGGAGCAGAGGATTTTAAATGCAGGTAAAGCAGAAGTGGACTTCTCCTTTCCTAATTGAACTTTAGGTGATGCAGCTCAATCTAATCCGCTCTCATGAGACCCCACGTGGACTCCTGTGCCCAGTTCTGCAATCTCCAACAAAAGAAGGATATGGAACTGTTGGAAAAGGTCCAGAGAAAGCCGCAAAGATGATCAGAGGGCTGGAGCACCTCTTCTATGAGGATAGGCTGAGAGAGTGGGGTTGTTCAGCCTGGAGAAGAGAAGGCTGTGGGGAGCTCTTAGAGCAGCTTCCAGAAATGAAAAGGCCTCCAAGAAAGCTGGAGGCATGTAGGGTTAGGACAAAGGAGAATGGCTTTAAATTGGAAGGAGGAAGACTTAGATTAGACATTAGGAAGAAATTCTCCACCATGAGGGTGGGGAGGCCCTAGCTCAGGTTGCCCAGAGCAGTGGTGGCTGCCCCATCCCTGGAGCCGTTCAAGGCCAGGTTGGATGGGGCTTGGAGCCCCTGATCCAGTGGGAGGTGTCCCTGCCCAAGGCAGAGTGGTGGGACTGGATGATCTTTAAGGTCTCTTCTAACTCAAACCATTCTATGATTCTTGGATTCATTACCCACTTCTAATATGACTGAGCCAACTATGGATGGCATCACATATTACAATATCACAATATTAACATAATTCTGTTTGTGCTGCTGCCTGTCTAGAGCCCAGGAAAGTCAGCTGCCCTGCCTGTAGGAAGGCTGATAAAGTAGACACAGGCTTAAACTTAATGAATTTACCAAAAGTACTACAAAAACTAGTCTGTCATCACTATGGAAAAAAGTCTGTCTGCTAGAGATATTTAACTGGGATTTTTTTTCTTTTTTTTGCAAGGGAGAATGGTTTGATATCCTAAAACGTATTCTATATTATATGGGAAGTACATGAAATACCCTATCCCCTTTCTCTCTGCATCTCCACTGGCCTACTGTAGATATCAATACACTTAGTCACTCAACAGATACCTATGGTGGTATCTCTACTTGCTGCCTTTGCACCTCTGCTCACACCTGCTCACACCTCCTCACCTACACTTAACAAACTTGCACTGCACTAATAAA
This sequence comes from Clamator glandarius, assembly GCA_033459285.1. Lineage (NCBI taxonomy): Eukaryota > Metazoa > Chordata > Aves > Cuculiformes > Cuculidae > Clamator > Clamator glandarius. Next base: position 5,566,108 of record JAUNZM010000089.1, on the reverse strand, counting down.
CCTCTGGCAGATGGCAAGTACCTACCAGGTAAGAGCCACTTCTTGCTTCTGCTTCCCAAAGCTCCTGCCTTTTGCTGCAATTCTTCCCTTTACCAAAGAATTATGGAATGGGTTGTATTGGCAAGGACATCAAAACCCATCCAGTCCCAACACCTACCACGGGCAGGGACACCTCCCACTGGATCTGAGGCTCCAAGCCCCATCCAACCTGGCCTTGAACCCTCCAGGGATGGGGCAGCCACCACTGCTCCGGGCAACCTGGGCCAGGGCCAAATCAACTCAAACCATTCTATGGTCTGTGATTATAAAGATTTATGTTCTTACATTAGAACTGAAGAACTCAGGTAGTTCTGCTGTGAATGCTGACCATAACTACCACAACCCATTCTAAAAATGCAAGGTTGGATTATTTTTCTTATTTTTCTTCATTGCATTTTGATGGCTATGTTAGCAGCATCACTGTTTTACTTTTGGATGGTCCAACCACCACTGAAACAGAACCGTCTGAATCACAGGGCTAGAGCTGGCAGCCAACACAAGCAGGTCAAGGACGCCAACATATCTTTTTTTTATCACCTCTTCCAGTTTGCTGAAACCCCTAAGTTATTAGGCGTTACTGAAGATCTAGGTTTGTGCTCTTCCAGGTTCCTGGACAGCTACTCTGACTCGGCTTGAGAACGCACTGTTGAACAGCTTCAAACACAGATTCATCCTATTTTTTTATTATTCTTCCAATCCAGTGGAGACAGAAGACACAGTAAAAGGTGTTAATAGTCCTTCTGCTCCATTTTTGCATCAGTGGCTACGCCCACAATGCCTGCTTCTCAGGCAGCCAGCTCATTAAAACCAAGATGTACTAAATGCAAACAGATGTGCAGCTATTACTGATGGTGTCTAAACCCCCAGAGATGTCACCAGCCAACACAGACATTCACGTTTCCCAGGAACAGCCTTACTGTGGACTTGGAACATGATTACAGCTTTTGGGAGGGACAATATTTTTTTCTTTAAAACCCGTGGAGCTACAGAAAAGTATGAAAAATAGAAAAATACTTTTGGTAAGCCCTTTATTCCCAAGTGTCTTCAGAAAACACCCTTAACTACACAAAATTCAGTGCTCTTCACACACAAGGGAGGTCATGTTCCTAGGCTACTCTATGACTGGTGGTAAGCACCATTACCTGTGAGAGAGGATGATTTCATCATATCTGCAGCACGGATGAGTACAAGAGAAATAATTGTGACTTCAGTGCTTCCTAATGTCTCACATTTCAGGGCCACAAAGCCGGTGAAGGGTTTAGAGGGGAAGCCATGTGAGGAGCAGCTGAAATCACTGGGTCTGTTCAGCCTGGAGAAGAGGAGACTGAGAGGAGATCTCATTGTTCTCTACAGCTTCCTCACAAAGAAAGGAGAAGGACGAGGCGCTGAGCTCTTCTCTCTGGACCCAAAGGAATGGCAGGAAGATGTGCCAGGGGAGGGTTAGATTGGACATTAGGAAAAAGTTCTTCCCCCAGAGGGTGGTGGAGCACTGGAACAGCTCCCAGGAGCTGTCACAACACCAAACCTGACAATATTCCAGAAACCTTTGGCCAACGCCCTCAGCCCCACGATGTGAATGTTGGAGTGTCCTGTGCTGGGACAGGAGTTGGTCTTGAAGATCCCTTCCAACTCAGAACATCCTGTGATTTTATGATTTCAAAACATTGCTGAAGAGAACCCACATGTATTTCCATATTTAAATAAAGCATTTGAAAAGGCCCATTTCAGTGCTGGATGCTCGAGTGTCCCCCCGCCAACCTCTCATATGTATCAACTAGCATTTGCAGCCAAAGCGACAGGTAATTTCCACAGAAACAAAGCAGATTTTAAAGTTTTCCTTTGCATCCCGACTACTGCATGACTTCCTACATTTCTGATAATAAAGAGGATGCAAATAAAACCACTAACTCCTACTAAACACAATGCCAATTCTTCTGAGCTGATTTCCAAGCTTACAGAGTAGCTTACACTTAGTTTATAAAGAGGTGCCAACAATATAGGGTATTCACACAGCACAGAGTTTGCAGACAGTGGTAGAAGCATCTTTAAACAAAAGATAACTCAGGGTGAAACAGAAGATTTGATATCGGCCACACAACTACCCTGCGTATTAACAACAGCGGGTGGACAGTGAAAGTAAATATTCAGATAAAATGAAATAAAATAACTCTACACCTCACCAATAAGGATTTGTTGCAACATCCTTCTGGCTAGAGACTAAAAATAAATGAATATAGAGTAGAGAGGGGCCGTTTGGCTTGACATTGCTTTAGTCTCACCTTGTTTAACAGAAGCTCTAGACTGTCACCCCAGCAGGATGCTCGTCACCTGCATGGCCTGTGTGTCATGTACAAGAGCTCCATAAAGAGCTGGTTCCAAGGGGACCCATAAGTAACAGAGAAACATGGGTCAACCCACACACCCCCTACTCCTACTGAAAAAATGTTCAAGGACCCATCTTTCCAGCCAATAACCTCCTGAGACAATTTAGAACAGAAGGCAAGAATAGTGCCTCCCTCCTGCCCCTCATTTCTACCCATCGACAGCACCGCCTCAAACCACCCAGATCGAAACATGAGACCACCTGCCCCAACAGATTCCTCCTAGTTTCCTCCAGTCATAAAAGAAAGGTATAAGAATCACCACATTTCCAATTTCTCTAGCCTTTATTTACAACACAAAAATAATTATTAACTTTCTCTGATGGGCTGGAAATCTGTTTAGTGCTCCTGATTCTTTCCCTGCAAAGACATTTTTGTATTTGATCAAAAAGACAATGAAAAGATGGTCTTAACAGAAGGACTGAAGAAGCTTTTTATGCTTCCTGCTAGAGAGCTATTTTTTTCCATCATTTATGTGATTTCCTGAGTTCTTTTTGTATTTTCAATACCAGTTTAAAAGGTGGACTCAATGGTGACTCAGTGCAGGTATAACATCTCCCCATGTAATTCATCACTCCAAGAACTGATGTTATGGGACACTTGTCTGGCTGTCCAGACCAAGGGTCCTTTACTACAATTTCCTTCCTCCTCTTTAGGTTATTTATCGCTGAACACCATGGAGCTCTCTCATCCTTTAACTTCAATTTCCCCTTTAGGGTGAATTTCAAAAGGGAAAAGCAGCAGAATGATGCTCAACCACCAGAACAGCCCCTGTGCTGTAGTAGGAGTGTTTTATATCACATCCAGTCTGAGAATTAACAGGGTCTTCATTCAATGTCATTGTAACTCCAGAATGGGTTTATACTGGTTAAATCCTCACTGCACAGAAGAATTACTCGCTCTTTGTTTTTCATTGATTCATGGCAACTGAGAACTGACATAAAATTTCTTAATACACTTGCACAGATGCTTTTCCCTCTGACGTCAGTGACCCTACTAACACTGAAACCAGCAGCAACCAAAGCTGATGTGCCTGTAATAACTGCTTTGGCATGTCTCACATCATCAATAACTACAGAGCTATCGCTGCTGCATACAAGTTTTTTTCTGCCTTCAACATGCCAAAAAGGTGATGGTTTACTATCCAGATGCAGTTATCTTGTTTTTAAAGGATTACAAAACCTCATTGGTTTTGCTTTCACTATTTATTTGCTTTTAAAATTAACTTATTTTCCTCTACTTTGGCTCAATTTCCAGTCTTCCAAAAAAATGCATGCATCCAGCAAAAGTTATTAGTTAACAAATCTTCCAACTGTGAGGAGGTAGAAGAGATCTGGAAACCCAGACTAGGGAGGGACAGAATGGTAAACCAGGATTCTGGATACATCCTCATTCCTTTCTGTGCCTGCCTCTGTATCATCACTTAGTTGGGAAAACAAGCACTGAACGCACACTCAAATGCACATCGCAATGTTTTTTTTCTGCTGCTGGAAATAAGAGAGGATGAATTGGGGTGCTTAACATTTCCATTTTGTTGTAGTTTCCTTTCACTGCATTTCTGAAGACGGTATTTTTATGAGGCAGAGAGCATCAGAGATGCCTCGTACAACAAGCAAGGGTCAGAAACACACCCAGATGCCCTCTGTCGTGGCGCAGTACTCGCTCCGCTTCCACTACAAAAGAGGCGCTACCACCAAGCCACCAGCCCAGCCACCATTCTGTCTAAGGAAGATTAGTACTAAATGTCAAAAAGAAGAAAACTTTATGAATAGTTAAAACTTAAGTTGAATAACATACAGTTAATGGCACAAGTATTGCTGTATATTGCTGTTAATAAGCAGTTGCAATTTAAAAAAATATATATTATATATATATTGCAGCCTGTATATCCCTCAAGATTATTCCAGAAAAATTATTTTAAAAAACCATCTGGGTTAGTACTTAAGGTAAAGAGATGGACATTTATAGGAAGCATCTATCTGAAATAATTTTAATTTATGTCCTCCTCCAAATCTTAGTTCTGCACAGGCTTTCAGACACATAGCAAAAGATACGTTCTTCAAGGAGTGCCACTTACTCCACACGTCTCATTCTGCGTTTGCATGGGATTAGCCTTTGGCTCCATGTCTTGCCTTTTTTGGTTCTGCTTCAGTTGGTTTAAAGAAGGTTTTGTCTGTGCAGCTCCAACAGTTTTGCTTGTCCACTGGTCAACCAGCTTGTGAAGATCGTCTGTGAACATCCCTTTCTTGTTGTTACTGTTGTTGGCCTGAACCTGCAGGTTTGATTGCGGGAGGGGCTCAGGACACGTTACGAGACTGTTTGTCGAAGATCCTGGAAAATCACACACAAAGAAAGTTGAGGATGGCATCTTCGCTCCCCTACTTTGCTGCTCAGTTAGTTTCTCATCTACTGAAATTCAAATAGTGGCTTTTTGGACTTCTAACCCTCTCCCTCCTTTCTACAGAACACCTTTGCTTAAAGAAATGGTCCAAGTCCAATGCATTTGTATTTTCCATCACATCATGTCACCTCAGCCACTAACTGCTGCGCTCACAACTTCTCTCTAGGTGGAATTAATGACTCGGAGAGAAGAAGCGAATGCAGTCCCAGTACCACGGACACCCCAGGGCTTACAAAGTCTCTTTGTGGGGGACTGCCACGAGCGAGCGGGAGGGAGGACGCATTCCTCGCTAAACCTACAGGCATTTAAAAAATGAATTTGCCATTTACTTTACTGTCCTCTGGGAAAAGCACAAGTGTCATTTAGATTACAAGTAGGGCTGGCTGCTATGCCTCAAAGGCTCCAGAATGCCAGAATCTCTCATGATGTTAGGATCATTTACTCTGCATATTTTCTGGGGAAAACCCCATCAGGACCATGAACATACAGCAGAAAGAGGAGACAGGAGGACATAGTGGGGGTATGAGATTTTAAGAGAAAGGCAGAACTTTTGGTATAGATAAAAATAGATAGGAAGAGTGCTGACAGAGATTTAATTCTATATATTCACTTATTTCTAGGAGAATGAGGAAAAAAAAATATCTCTTTATATGTGTTGGTAATCACACATGACACAGCAAAATCAGCTGGGAAAAGCAACTGAAAGAGCCTGAATTTGACCTACGCAGAAAATATAAAGTGAATTTTCAGCTAAAATATTTGATGCAGCTAAAGATTTGAAATAGAGACCATCTCTCCAAGCAAAAAGTTCAGAGAATTGTAGTAAAATTATTATATAAGCAAACATGAACATTCAGTCTTCATTGTTCTGTTAATCAGTAACCAACCGAGTAAACTAATTAGTCCTATGGTCATATAAAATACATTAATAACCTTTAAATGATCATGCATTCAACCTGCAACATAACTTTTAAGTGAACACTGCTCATTTCCTTTTCCTTTGCTTGGGGGAAAGGGACCAGTGAGAAAAACAAGTATTTTTACAGGAAAGCTCTTCAATGAGTGTTCAATATTTCATGCAGCTCAACATGAATGACATTGGTTTAACCTATCAATTCCTCCAGCAGAGAACTGCAGTCATATAAAGGTGGATATTTCAGAAAGACAAACATGGAACCCAGTTTTCTTGCTGCATGCGTGCACAGTCACACACACAAAAAATACCACAACCGTCTTGCAGCATGCGTGGTTCCCAAGACATCACAGCACATGCATTACTATGAAAGTATCACATTGTTTACAGTCTAATTTCATATCAGTATAAATGCATCAGCTCTATTTTTAAAACAACTAGTTTTTAGTAAAAAAAAAAACATAAAAAAGCAAAAAACATCCCATGCCATGAAGGAAATACTGAGAAACAAAAATGGGATAGTTACTACTACTGTGATCTTTGCCTAGACATAGTCGTTTCAAGGTAGACCCTACAAGGTAAAACAATACAAGACATACAGAATTAGGTAAGACTAAACACAACAAATTTGATGGACAAGCTTCTGTACTTTTAAGCAATCAGAAAGTAGTTATTATGCAAGAAAGGACAGACAAAGTCAGCAGTTCAGGTGAGTAAAGGAAGTCTAAATACTGGACAGCTCAACCCTTTCTTAATGTGCAGCCATTCAGAAGCTTTGAGAAGTACAATAGTGTGCCAAAAGCAAGGTCTCGTGACTTAAAGATGCATTTGGTTGGGGTTTTAGTTTGGTTTTTCTTTTTTTTGTGCCCGAATTGCCTTGGCTTCCCAATTGTAGGTTTTGATTCCAAGTCTACTTATGCAGGAAATGATGTCAATTCAGTTTGTGACAGGAGGCCAAAAATGCTTTCAGGAACAAGTTAAGCTAGTCTGGCTGCAAAGACAAACTGTAAAACAACCCTAGAACTCCTGTTTTACAAGTCCAAAAAGATACATTGTTCTGCAGGTCTGAGGCCAATTGCTTCCAAATGCTTTATTAATAGGATTTGTGTCTAAATGTGAGGTTCTGAACTTCAATTGAAAGCAACAGTGAATGAGTTTCCCTTAAGCATTGTCCAAGTGGAGAAAAATAAGCCAGCATTGTAGCTGAGTTTTCATTTAAGAAAAGTACATTTTTTTAAAAAATTATTTCATCCTTCATCATGATTTTACAAATCCTGTCGGATACAGAGCTCCAGAAGCGTACTGAGAACCCTACTCGACTGTCAGATCTCGCCAGACATAAGCATCGTTTCTATTTCAGTGCCAAATTTCCTGAAAGGTATTTTGGACTTGGGAAGAAGAATATCATTATGAGATGTGAGGAGATGAATATCTGATGTGGGGCATGGCAAGTTTATCGTGGAGAAGCACTTGTAAACATGAGCACAATCAGAGAGTGGGGCCAAAAAGCAAGATAAGGGATGGATGTGCTTTTTCTCTACAGCAAACCAGTGTTGAGGTTTTATGTTACTGTGTCAGAAATGCAGATGTAAAGTCAGAGATTGCAGGTCCATGTTGACAAAGGCTCTGAACGAGTCTTTGAAGGAGAAAGGAGACACATCAGTCCAAGACTGAGGAAGAGAAAGGAAAGAAAAGATGGAGGGAAAAGAGGGACAAGAAATGTTTGTGCTTTGATATGGGTGGCATGAGGAGGAACAGAAGCATCGCTTTGAAGGATTTTCTTATTATTTCATATCGTTTAATGAGGTTTCTATTCCAGGAGAATCAGGACATGACTACAGCAATGCCTTATGAAAGCATAACAAGGTTTAGTTTCTCAGCTCAAAGCCTAGATAACAAACACAAGTTACATTCACAACTGAAAACTCTGCATTGTATTTTTAATTATTTTACCTCTTTCCCCTTAAATATACCTTACCTTGACTATCTCAAAGTTAGCTAGCAACTCCCATTATGGAAATACCAGTGGCAGCGATACTAGAACGCTATTTTCTTACCTATTCTGCATGTAGCAATAGGCAGCATTTGGCACAGCATATATGCAAATGAAAAGCAACTGCCTGCAAAATATAAAAGCAGGCAGCTGACTGCTGTACGTGCTCAAACGCAGGTAAAAAAGTTTAATCAGCAACCCCTCTGCTTCCTGAACACCTAGTCACAAGTTTGTACCTTGGGTGCCAAATCAAACCTGTCCCCCCACCCCATACATGTAGGGAAAGTACAGAGAACAGTGATTCTAAGCAGACCCACAAAATACCGGCACGAGTGGAGCCAACGGCAAGGGAAATCTCACAGGAGAGAGTCACCAAAGAGAGAGCTATTTCCTCCAGACTGTATCCCTCCAGCATGTTGCTTGGGAGACGAGAAACATTACTGAAGTGGTGATATTGCCTGAAGCAGGTCCTGACAATCATCGGTTTTAAATTCAAACTCAATTAAGAATGCACTTGGTACACCTAATTCACCAGATTAATTGTATTATCTCTAAAATCAAGGTGTTTAATAGCTGTAAAGTTTCAGAGATGAATCATAATTAAGATTCAATCCAACACTGCAAAAGTTCAGCTGAGTGTTTTACCTCGAATTCCAGATTTCTTATCAGAATTAAGGAGCTATTATATCATCCAGGACAGCAAAATCTACTGTCTCACATTTGCTGCCAAAAAGCTTGAAAGCTAAAATAAAATGAAATGGCAACGAATTGTTAAACCATTTCCATAATCACATAGGCACATTCAATATATTAATTAATCCAGACTTGACAAAAATTGCTTTACACAAGCTTTCAAGTCTCAGCCACACAGGGCTTTTGAAAATTCAACTCACCAGCAGCACAAACTCTTCCTAAGACATGTTGCAATTTCACCCAGGCTAAAACTATGCTGAAGGCCACCAGGAATATTTTATTCCAAGAAAAGCGCAAAGGAAAAGTCAACCTTGGATATGGTGAAAGGACCAAAAAGCTGGGAGAACACCGTGAAAGTGTTTTTTTGATGGATCTGGAACCAGGGCAAGGTATTTGGTCAAACTATCTAAAACTACCTTTAATGCACCTGAGCATTTCTTTTTATAAGTCAATTTGTCAGCTAATACAGTGCCAGTCTCACCCTGGAATATCCAAGCTCTCCAAAGGGCTGGTTTTGCTTTAAGCAAAAGGAGGGATTCAGGGTATTTCTGAAAATCCAGCACAACTTTTCCCAGCAGCTCTCAAACAAAAAATCCCAAGGGAACTTCAACTTGTGGACCCAGACACAATACGCCGGTGCTGGCACTGGATGCACTGGAGGCCCTGGCCCAGGTTGCCCAAAGAAGTTGTGGCTGCCCCATCCCTGGAGGTGTTCAAGGCCAGGTTGGATGGGGCTTGGAGCAACCTGATCCAGTGGGAGGTGTTGGAACGTGGCAGGTAGGTTGGAACTACCTGGGCTTTGAGGTCCTTTTCAACCTTAACCATCTAATGATGCCATGATCCCAGCACTCGCTCCCCTCTCTCAAGCGTGTAAAAACCGCAAACCTGCTCAGCATCTAGCACTTGGCTCTGCCTGTATCTCAGGTCAGCCTGTGTCCCTTCCACAGGGGAAGGACCATGAGCCACTTGGAATTCCCATCGTCATCACCACAGAATCATAGAATGGTTTGGGTTGGAAGGAACATAAAGCCCATGCAGTTCCAATGCTCTGCCATGGGCAGGGATACATCCTACTAGGTCAGGTTGCTCAATGCCCCATCCAACCTTGCCCTGAACACCTCCAAGGATGGGGAATCCACCACTACTCTGGGTATCCTGTGTCAGTTCCTCCCCACCCTCACAGCAAAACATTTCTGCCTAAGTCTTGTCTCCATCTCCCCTCTTGCAGCTGAAAACCACTCCACTCCTACTTCTCCTATCCCTGCACTCCCTGATCAAGAGCCCCTCCCCAGCTTTCCTGGAGCCCCTTTCAGCACTGAAAACTGCTCTCAGGTCTCCCCACAGCCTTCTCTTCTCCAGGCTGAACAAACCCAACTCTCTCAGCCTGTCCTCGGATTGGAGGCGCTCCAGCCCTCAGATCATCTCAGTGGTCTCTGGATTCATTCCAACAGGGCTATTTTTCCTGAGGCCCACGGTCACAGCTGCTCTGGAGACCAGCTTGATGACACCACAGCCATAGGTCCTTCCAGCAGCAGTTGCAGCCCCTGGGGCACAACAGGCTTTGACACAGCCTCATCTTCATCCCTTCAGACACAACACCAACCTGTCAGACTCACTGGGGAAATGAGCTAAAATAACCCCCTTGCCCCGCCAGTAATCTCGCCGTGGAAAATTGTCTAGCAACTCAAGCGACAGGCAGTATTCGAAACAAGGTGCACTCCCCGAGCAGCAGCGGCTTTGGATGGATGCGTCAGCCTTAAGTGCCTGAAACTCAGTCCATCACCTCATATGACTCAGAACTGGGGGAGTACAAACCTCCTCTCCCAGTACTTCATCCACAAGAAACCGAGAAGAGAGCATATGGGCTGAGAACAGAAAGCAATTAGTCATGACGAGTTATTTAAGCATTGGAAAACTTCACGATTTGAAGACTTCACAGATCCCCTTGATTTCATTCACAATATTCATACATCCAAATGTTTTTAATATACTGTTTTTTAATTCCCATCTCCCAGTCTTTTTTGCATCCTCACATGAAAGATTAATGAAACGACTTCTGGGAATTACATGTGCGGAGGAAGAAACTACGATGTCCGTTCTGATACAAAATGGGAAAACATATGAAGGGAGAGTACCCCTCAGGTTCTCAGAAAAAAAATCCCTGAGTGCAAAATTCTCTTGTGACTTTAACAGTCATTAAATACTCGCATGGTAATAAATCCAAAATGCAGAGCACTAAACATCAGTTTTCAAGTGCTCGGATTTTTGGGACCTCAAACCAAAGAAAATCAAGGTAAATACCCTTTAAATATTGTTTAAAACGCGGTTTATTCATAAAAGGAGGAGGAGTGTATTTGAGTGGTCTTGTGCCTTTGATCTGTACCACTTGGATAATGATGAGCAATGTAGAATTCCAAAGGGAGATCTGATATTAATGCAAATGAACAGTTAGCTAACCAAACATTTTCTCAAGAACGTTATTAGCCTTTCTAACATTAAATATAAGTGGCCTATAGTACCTGTTCAGCACAACATATCTTTATTGTACAAGCAAAATCTTGTTTGCCTAAAAAGCAGCATATAGGATTGGGTTATAAGGTCTCAATTTTTTAATTCAGTAGCTTGATATCATTTGGATGGGTTGCCAATTACTTTAGAAGTCATATAAATCGTTTACAAATAGCAGGTGCACAATTATTTGGGATGAAAAATACTAGATCCTAGCATTCCATTTCAAAGGATCATCCAAAAATCTGATATTGCTTTCTACTTATTTATGCTTTGATGAACTGCTAATTGACTTCATCTCTGAGGTCACATAAGGTCAGAAGAAAATAAACTGAGTAAAGTGCTTCAGCCAGATCAGTTTGCACAAAAAAAAGTTGATGACACTCTCCCTTGGAATAACCGGATCCTCCTGCTGCTTATGAGTATTATAACAAACTACTTAAAGTAATTAAAGTGAATGCATGGGGGAAAAGCCCACCTAGAAAACAGATTTTGAAGGAACTAGCTGGAGCACTATGGTCTCAGCATTTCCACATGCAAAGAGCGGGGAAATAAAATCAAAGAAAAGAGAGTGGATATAAACAGTACTGTATATCGTGTTAATACAGCCCTTGTATGGAAGTTATACCCTCCAGTGACCTTCTAGTATTGTATCAGCTTGCTACATGCATGTCTTCATAGTCCAAACATGTGTGAAAGAGACCATTCGTCTACAGAAGGATGGGTTTCTTTTGGTTGTCGCTGGAACCGGGACAGCAGACATGTCTATTTGCCACATTGCAAATGAAATTACTTCAACATAAATCACATAAAGTACAAAAGCTTTGATAAGTCCAGGGTAAAAATTTACCATCAAGGCTATAGAATAAAGGATGAGATCTTCCACACATGCTTTTGGTGCTTAGGCACGAGCCAAAAGCAGTGCAAAAAAAGCTTTCATATGAAAAATAAATATAAATAAGGTGTGCTCATGGTGATTACTTAAAAGAAAGATAAAAAAGAAAGAAAAGATGGTTCAGAAAAGGGGGCATCCTGCCAAACATATCAGAGATATAAAACATGGAATTAGAAAAGGGGGGTAAAAGAAAGATGGGCTGTGATAAAATACAAAAGAACAAATACAAACAGATGGACAAAGACACAGGTCCACTGAGGAATCTGGTACGAGGTTTGCTACTAGATTTATAGGTCACTCTCTCAGACGTTTGGTGGAAAACCGTCCAGCCTGCAAATGAATATAAAGGGAAGAAAACAAAGACACTTATAAAGTACAAGTAGCTGCGATCAGATGTCCTATACCATCAGTCAAATCAGCTTTGTTAGTTAAACATCCACATCTCCATTTTAACTTTGCCAAAGAGCAGTCAGTCAACTGACCATACACAAAGGATGCAATAACAGCAGAAGAGAACAGATAGGCATTTTGTAGATTAGTTTGGCAGGATGTGCAATGAGAGGAAGGTACTTTAACCAGCATTATAACTTCCACTATGCATGGCAACAAGATCAGTCAAAGCCTATGCAGGTGTGCGATACACAGAAGTATCAGAGGGCAAGGCTGGGAACACAGCCAGTTTACAGGCATTTGGGCCTCCAAACTCATGCACAAAGTCAGCCCCTTAGATAAAGGGAATATAACTTGGTTCTCTGGGTCTGGTTTTCTTTTCCTTTTCTTTTTTTTCCCTCAAACACAAGATGCTTTGGTACTTTATATGAAGAACTTTGGGTCTACCAGTATCAAGGGGCTGGAAAAACAGCCCAAAATGAACAAACGGGAACGATCTCTCATCCTTCTATATTTTTTTATCCCTTTCTCTTTTTTTTTTCAGCAATTTTTACGGCAGACTCCAGAAAAGGTATCAGTATAGGCAAAAATAAAAGGCATATCCTTCCTAAAAGCTATTATGCCTTCATAAGTGTTGACTCTTACTACTCAATAAGATACTTTAATTTTTGTTCTTCTGATAATACTGCAACGATCTGTTTAATTTGGTAATTTGGATTGTCAAAGGTTCATGTTCCCACATCACTAGAAGTGAAATCCACTCCTACAAAGTTCAAGCTTAAGAGAAGCGAGCTAATTTTAGCATGTGCTGGAAGCCATGCCGGGCAGCTGGGAGGAAAAAAATCACCTTGGCCAGAGCTTGTGTTCATGTCACCTCCTTCAGGGCCTAAGCCGGAGCAGATGTCAGAAGACAAAGAGGCTTTGACAGAGCACGGCTGCTGTGTCTGAACAGCCTTTCCAAAGGTGGATGATGCCGTGGAAGTTACTGCTGCTGCTTCAGGAGATCCAGGCTGAGTTTTGGGTGTTTCTTTGTGGGGTGAGTCTTTAGAATCTGAGAGATTACCTGAAAGAGCAAACAAATAAAATGCATACCATGGGAAACATGGGGAGATGACTGAGGAAAAACCTGTGCCTAAATAAGCATGAATTTGCCCCTAAGAGGAAGAACAGTTTACAATTCTAAAGTGCTGCATGAAGCACAGAACCACAGAAAAGCTTGACCAAGAAGGGACGTCAAGGCCCATCCTGTTCCAACCCCCTGCCATGGGCAGGGAAACCTCCCACTGGATCAGGGGCTCCAAGCAACATCCAGCCTGGCCTTGAACACCTCTAGGGATGGGGCAGCCACCACTGCTCTGGGCAACCTGGGCCAGGGCCTCCCCACACTCACAGCAAAACGTTTCTTCCTAAGATCTCATCTCAGTCTCTCCTCTTTCAGCTGTAAAACATTCCCCCTCATCCTATCGCTGCACTCCCTGATCCAGAGCCCCTACCCAGCTTTCCTGGAGCCCCTTTCAGTACTGGAAGCTGTTCTAAGGTTTCCTCAGAGCCTTTTATTCTCCAAGCTGAACAACCGCAAATCTCTCACCCTGTCCTTGAATGGGAGTTGCTCCAGCCCTTGGATCATCTTTATGGCCTCCTCTGGATTCACTCCAACAGCTTCATGTCCTTCCTGTGCTCAAGACTCCAGAATTGGACACAGGACTCCAGGAGGGGTCTCACCAGAGCAGAGCAGAGGGGCAGAATCCCCTCCCTGTCCCTGCTGGTCCCACTGCTTTGGATGCAGCCCAGGACATGGTTGGTTTCTGGGCTTTCTAGATAGCCCGTACCAGAAAATAACCTACACTCACTAGCACTGATCTAGTTTCTCCAAGAAGCTTATGAACTAGGTTTGATTCTTATAGTTTCTCTTTCTTATTTGGCAAGGTTGGAGTCAGGACCTCACCAGCAGTGCTGGTGAAATAAAGTGACCGCTGTAGATGTGCCAAAGTAGGAGGGCTGAACACACAGAATGAGTGAGCAGAATGCTTAGGTTTGCTCTTAAACATGAAAGGTGATAGCAAGAGAACGGAGAGAAGTAAAAACTTGCTGCAAAGACATAAGGACCTTTTTATTTATAGCTCTCTATGTGCAGATAGAGACAGATCTATAGATAAATATCTCTCTCTATATCTATCTTCATGGATATCTCAGATAAAGAGGTTTTAACACTAGAATAACTTTGTAATAATTTGTTAAACGGATATATCAGCAAAAGCATCTGGCAGTGGAAACGACACTTACATCAGCAAACGGATAGAAACTGCCTGCTCATGGCCCCTGAGAAAGGACCTGGGAAGGGCAAAGGATCTACACAGTCAAGGATGGGAAGACATGAACATAGATTCGCAGAGATAATATGAATTTTACACAGAGACTCAAAACCCAGGAAAATAATACAAAGGAAATGCAAGAAGGAAAGCAATAGTCTGATTCAGCAGTGTTCTGTCCTCTAACCGAAGATGACACAGAAACCAAGAGAATTGGGGCATTTTATGCAGAAATAGGTTTACGTTCTTTGGAAGAGGGTAGCAGACTGATGTGAGCTGACGTCTGTGAGTGGAGACAGAGGGTTTTGTGGAGAGACAAGAGAAAAAAAAAAAGACTAGAGTACACAAGAACAAACTAGAAAAGAGTTAGATCAAGGACTGCAGACATTCTGAATACCTTGTCACAAGGAAAGGAAGCAGAATGCCTGGCTGGCCAAGAAGGCCAACAGCATCCTGGCTTTGATCGGCCACGGTGTGGCCAGCAGAAGCAGAGAAGGGATTGTCCCGCTGCACCCAGTGCTGGTGAAGCTGCACTTTGAATCCTGGGTTCAGTTTTGGGTCCCTCACTCCAAGAAAGACATTGAGGGTCTGGAGCACATCTAGAGAAGGGAACGGAGCTGGGGAAGGGTCTGGAATCCAGGGGTTCTGGGAGTGGCTAAGGAACCTGGGGCTGCTTAGCCTGGAGAAGAGGAGGCTGCAGAGAGACCTCCTTGCTCTCTGCAGCTCCTGGAAAGGAGGTTGTGGTGAGGTGGGTGTTGGGCTCTTCTCCCAAGGAACAAGTGATAAATGGCCTCAAGTCATGCCAGATTGAATATCAGGAAAAAAAAATCCTTCCTGACAGAGTGGCGAAGCCCTGGCAGAGTCTGCCCAAGGCAATTGTGGAGTCTCCCCCCGTGGAGGGGTTCAAAAACTCTGTTGTTGGACCGGATAATCTTATAGGTCATAATTCTATGATAAAACCTACGCACATCAGCTGCACAGCAGCTAAAGATGTATAAAGCATTGAATGTTGCTCCAGTTCCTCTAGGCAAGAAATCTGAGATCCAAGGTGGATCACAGAACATGTTGCCTCTGAGCTTCTTTACTGTTCCTATTTCAGTTGATATCCTTAATTAAAAGCAAATTTGCCCAGGGAAGTCATGGCTGCCCCATTCCTGGATGTTTTCAAGGCCAGGCTGGATGGGGCTCTGAGCAACCTGATACAGTGGAAGGTGTCCCCGCCCATGGCAGGTGTTGGAACCGGATAGGCTTTGAGGTCCCTTCCAACCCAACCCAACCCAATCCATTCCACAATTCCATGATTCTCCCGGTGGGAGGTGCCCCTGCCTATGGCAGGGGCATTGGAATTACATGACCTTTAAGGTCCCCTCCAACCCAACTAGTCTATGATTCTAGAATTCTAACAGCACAGAAAGCAACCTAGTGTACCTACTTGTGCTTGATGTTCCACTCCTGAGCTGCTGGACCAGAGGGTTTAATAGTTTTCCACCTTTCAATTTATTTTTGCTGGTTCTTCGGCGACGGCTGCTTGGTGGGGCTGAGTGAAGGAACCCCAGGTTAGGGGGAAGGGGTTTGCCTAACCGAATATACAAGGCTTCTATCTCATTCTTCTGCTGGGTCTGAAGTTCAGCAATTTCTTTCATATGCCTAAACATACAAAATAAAGAACACTGCTAGTGATGCATCTGATAAAGCACCACATCTTGACAACATAATTAGTTACTAAAAAAGAAACAAACCAGTCTTCGGTTATAAAACAATCAACTGGTCGTACTAAAGTGTGTGAAGTTGTGACAATCTACCTGGCAAATGCGTGACTGACTTCTCGGTTACTTCATTTGTAAGAAAGAATCATGGACAGTTAAAAAGATTTTCAACATCCTCAGTAAAAACATTTGATTTTGACATAAGCTCTGACACGAACTCCAAAGTATTGCAGAATTTCTCTCTTCAAACAAGTTAGCTCTCAGGGCATGTACATTGGTTTGAAGGGGTTCAATAGGCGCTTCCCACAAAAATGCTGGTAGCACATTAATCATTCCCTTATTTATAACATGGATTTCATGATGCCACAAAGCCGGTTTAAAGGTTTTGTAAAACAGCAGTGCTGTTAAAAAGAAATGTATCTCCTGTATTCAGTGACATTACCCCTTAAGAAAAAGTTTAAATGAGCATCTCAGGCTAACTTTTACCTGTCAACTGTCAGGAAAGGAAGAACATGTCCAAATTTAAAGAACCTAGTTCTCAGCACTGGCAGCACGAGAGGCTCCCTGAGGCTGACCCAGCTTCCCAGGACCAATGACTCGATGTGATCTGATGGGAGTGCCTCCCTCTAGTACCTATTAGGTAAGTATCTACTGTAGAAGTAAGTCTGGGAATAGTGATGGGTCTGTAGACTTGATAATCTATATCATCCTTGAAGAGAACACCCAGCAGCTGTCTACCAGGCATCCGCATTATTTTTATGCTGCTTTTAATAGCTTTCACATTGGAATCTACTGTCACATACATTAAATGTGCTACTGTTTGCTATCATATCAACATAACTTTGCACTGAGGCAACTGGACATTGGAACAGCAATATTTTGGAGGTTAAAAAGCTATTATTGCATTATTCTTCTTCTAAATGGAACCGACAAATAAAGCAACGTATAAGAGAATGCAATATGACACTTGCGGGAAGGTCCCTAATTTGCCCAGAACTAGTTTATTCACTACAGCTCTGAAAATCACATATTTACTCATCACATGCAGAGATGCTGTCTAAGCATCTTAGCACAAGCTCCCTTGGTACTTTTTGCAACCCCGACATACTTTTCTCTCAGGTTCTGCAATTCTTTCTTCATATCTGCATCTTCAAACTCTGAATCATTGTCGCTGCTCATGTAAGATGACTGTGAGTGGAAAGATGTTATGTTGATGGTGGGAATTTTTGCTCCTTGCCCATTGGGTGAATCGAGGCCCGGCGACCCAGCTTTTCCAGATCTTTGCAGAAAAGCAGTTGCTTTTTTAATTAAGTCAGTGGCTGCGCTACTGTTCTGGGGGGAAAGCTGCGCAGCAGCCGCTGGCTGACGAGGGAAAGGCTCATCAGCAGAATCACTCGAGCCTTGGTCACAGAGGACATCGACAGAAGAGGCTGTTTGCATCCGTCGGACTGCTGTCTTAAGATGAGGGCTGGAAGGGAGCTCATCCAAATAGACGTCTGGAGGTGCCGAGAACCTTAAGCAGTGTGGTGCTGTCAAAGTTAATTCATCTTGTGTGCTGATTACTGAAAACCTGCCAATCGTTTTGGCTGGTGTACCACTATCATGAGCCTCAGCCTGTTTTCCATAGGAACCAGAGTCTAGAGAGTCATCCTTCTGAAGGTTATTTATCACCCCATCTGCTGTAGAGAGCTGTGTTACAATATCCGTGTGTGCAGATGAAGTCTTTGCCTTCTCGCTCCTTTTAGAAGTTTCCATCTGTTGAGCTATGCTTGATGACGTGGGCGGAACCTGGAGAAAATAATGGAGATTAATTCTGAAAGTAACTCCAACAAGCAAGCATAAAACTGCTTGAGTTTCTGGTTACCTGAAGGAGGCCTTTTGGTGTAGCAGGAGGAGCTAAAGCAATGCTTGCAGCTGAACCTGTTGGAAAATTATATATTGATATCTGGATTCCTTTATGATAATAAAACCCAACATGACATTGTGATAAACTGAGGTCCTTCCAGTACGTAAAGTGGGCTGCAGGAAAGCTGAGGAGGGGCTTTTCATCAGAGAATGCAGGGACAGGATGAGGGGGAATGGTGGTGTTCAAGGCCTGGCTGGATGAAGCTTTGAGCCACATGAGCCAGTGGGAGGTGTCTCTGGCCAAGACAGGGGGTTGGAACTGGATGGGCTTTGAGGGCCCTTCCAGCTCAAACCATTCCATGATTCGGTAAGTGTGATAACATGCACCATTGAGGAATAACTTAAATAGCCAATCTTTGCTATACAGGATCTGTAAAGCAACAGGCAATAGTGATAACAATATTATATATCTGCAGGAAGGCACTCCCTTCAGACTATTGATTTGGATAATTCAAACAGAAAGAGTGTGTAGTTTCATTAGTTGATTGAAAAATTTTAAGGAATTAATCAGAAGAATGAAATCCGAGCAGTACTTTGGGCCTGCCTTACGAAGGTATTTGGGTAAAGGCAAAATTCTGTCCCTTCATAGTTCTGAGATGGTGAAATCCATCACTGCATGATGGTATCTAAGAGACATTAATTTTACTGTGCAGTGCTACTTCCACTTGCAAACTCTTGTCTTCACCTGGAGTGAGACAAATAAACGTAAGCTAACCAAAGTTTCCCCCTCTCATGCTAACCTACGAGGACAAGAATGCTGTCACATAAATCCGGCAGCCAACTTTGCCACAGCAATCTCAAAAAAGTAGATTATCTAAGCATTCCCCCACCCTGCCCACAGCAGCAGGAGCACATTCGGGTTCCTCATCCCTCAACACTTCTCACGATTTACAAGACAGGTAAACAGAGCATGTTTCTTACTATAGCTCCTACTATGTTATTATAAAACATGTCATTGTATCTCAAAGCACCTTAAGAAATATATTATTAGTTCACCATGGCAGGGGCCTTGAAACAGGATGAGCTTTAAGGTCTCTTCTGACCCAAACCATTCCATGACTTCCTTGAAAATCTTCCAGGCTTCACCCCCAGAGGGGCTACCCTCAATCATATTATTTTTGTCCATATGTTTTTATGAAACCTAAGAAATCCAAGGGACTTTCTATTTGGATTGTGTAAGGGCACTGGGAATTTATTATTAGGAACATAGCCTTCCATGTGAACACACTCTATAGGTACCACGGAGTGTGCATTATGTAATATTTACGGTTTAAAATAAGTCCACCTGTGAGGCAGGTGGAGGCAATGAGCACTGTGATCCAGTGGGAGGTGTCCCTGCCCGTGGCAGGAGGTGGGACTGGATGGGCTTTGAGGTCCCGTCCAACCCAAACCATTCCATGTTTCTATGACAGTTTCTTCCTAGGAATCTTGGCAGAAGATGTTTAATATTAGTTAAATTACTAGCTTAACATTAGTTATGCATGTTTGCATGTTACTATAGATGTTATAAGACATTTAATATTAGTTATATTACAAACATGACCGAAAATGCCTCTGCAGTTAACCAGAAGGGTGGGGAGCAAGGGGACGCCCGAGGAGAGGACCACGCACTGATACAGCCACATCTCTGCTGCTCTGCTGTTTGCGAAAGAAAGAAGCATTACCTTTTGCGCTTGCTGACCCACCTCTTGCTTCTGAGGAATAAGCACTGATGTTCATGATCTCAGGCTTTTCAAACTTTCAGTAAAAAGAAGAAAGAAAAAGAATTTCAGTTTCACACAAAACTCTGAAAGGCAATGCATTCTCCTTACATCCCACTCTGCCCTCACGCTATTGTGGAATATTAAACTATTTTATAGTGTCTGTGGAAATGACCTTCTAGCTCTGCCTTCAAGTTCCCCCTTTTTTCCCTCCCTTGAAAGAGAAAAAGCAGTGGCAGTGTCTCAGAGGGAACTGCAGCCCAAGTTAATATAAAACAGACACTGACTTATAGGTATCAGTTTGGGGGGTTGCACTGGTTTGCTTTTCCAGCCAGACTGTACATTTTTCATCTGTGTGTCTCTCTGCAGAAATTCACTGTCTTTCTTATCAGCACAGATTTTAACAGGACAAATCCAGATGACTGGAGAGAACACTTTATACAGTGCGAGAATTTTACCTGCTGTAGAAAGTTGTTTATCATTGTAAACAACATTCCCTAATGAGTTAGTCAAGTGCAGCCATCTTCCCTGTAACATACAGCAGCTATTGAGCAGTTGATACGGGTCAGCCAGCTGACACTATACGGAATAGCCTCATCCTTGCTAGTGGTGATGTAACTATCTCCAGAAATACCACTTTTCCAAGGTGATAAACAATGGTGATCTAGCAGAATTTGCTGCAAATCTGTTGAATTTCATAAACTCAGGATTTTATCTGAAAGAATGCAACATGGGCCAGCAGTCAAATGATCCAAGGGCTGGAGCACCTCCCTTATGAGGACAGGCTGAGAAAGTTGGCGTTGTTCAGCCTGGAGAAGAGAAGGCTCTAGGGAGACCTTAGAGCAGCTTCCAGTACAGAAAGGGGCTCCAGGAAAGCTGGGGAGGGGCTCTGGATCAGGGAGTGCAGGGATAGGACAAGGGGAATGGTTTTCAGCTGAAATAAGGAAGACTGAGATGAGATCTTAGGGAGAAATGTTCTGCTGTGA
The DNA here is from genome assembly GCA_033459285.1 of Clamator glandarius. NCBI lineage: Eukaryota > Metazoa > Chordata > Aves > Cuculiformes > Cuculidae > Clamator > Clamator glandarius. The sequence continues at coordinate 5,545,289 of JAUNZM010000089.1, read as the reverse complement.
GTGTGGGGAGGCCGTGGCCCAGGTTGCCCAGAGCAGGGGTGGCTGCCCCATCCCTGGAGGTGTTCAAGGCCAGGCTGGATGTTGCTTGGAGCCCCTGATCCAGTGGGAGGTGTCCCTGCCCATGGCAGGGGTGGGACTGGATGGGCTTAGAGGTCCCTTCCAATCCAAACTATTCCACGATCCTAGGATTCTACAAAACATCAAGTGAACAATATCCCAGACCACCCGCTGCAGCTTTCCTTAAACACTTTCCAGTGAAGTCTTGCTCTGCTGAGTTCAGGGGAAGACAAAAGAAATCATTACTGGAAGCTTGTACCTACAGAGTGTCTTCCTTTAGCTGCAACACATGAACAAAGCAAGGGCTCCTGAAGTGTTTATTTTATTCAGACTGATGGAAGGCAGGCATGATGATCACTGCCATTTTTATATATATAATTATTATTCCTATTGACGTATGATCACCTTCATCAGAACTTAAATGGTGGCACTGGGCTGACAGCTGGACTGGGTATCTTAGCGGTCTCTTCCAACATTAATGATTTTATGATTAAATGACTATACTTCTCCTGTGTTTTACATTTTTAAGCAACAAAAAACTATCCGATTTCTGCCTGCTTTAGAAACAGAACAGAAAAGGAGGAGAATTAATTAAAATATTAGAGAATTTTTCAACCCAAAAGAAAAATTCGGCTTTAATTAACAAGCCTTTATGTAAAATGAGTCAGAACAAGATCAGAAAACTTTTGATGTACTCTAGGAGAACTTTAAGAGAATTTTCACATTGGAAAGCAGTCAACTAACGAAAATGGAAGTAGAAATGTAAAATGTGTAGAGGAGCAAGTAATCTATACCACAGGCTGGTTGGTTCTGAGCTCTGCTTTGGTGTTGTCCCTACAGCTGGATTTGGGGTAGATGGGGCAGAGCCCCTGCTGGACTAACCAGTACTGGGTAGGGCGAGGTCTCGGATGGCATGCGTGGCACTGGCTGAGTCTCAGCAGCAGCTTTCGCCTCCTGGCTGGTATCTGCAACACTATGGCCTGTTTCTCTCAAATCCAATGCCACCGCAGGAGCTTGATCTTCCGGAAAAGGTGTCAAGGTGAATTCGCTGTCACCCTGTTCTAAGGGGACAGAGGTGTCTGGAGTCCCTGCCGATGCAGAAGAAGTAGGAACGTATTCCTGGTAAAGCAAATTGCGCAGCTTCTCATCGAGGCTCTTGATTGTGTTGTCAACAAAGTCCACCCTGGGCGGCCCCTCGCCATCAGACTCGGCAGTGCTCGTTTGCTGCTGTTGCAGCAGGCTGACCCCCACGCTGGCGCAGGCCACAGGCTGTGCCGGGCAGAGCACTGTGTGCTGCTGGGACGCTGCCACCGGCATCTGCGTAGGGCTCTGGAGCTGAGACCCTGCCAGAGCGAGAGGATCGGTGGTGGCTGCAGGAAACACTTGGCTCACGAAGGAGTGCTGCACCACGCCAGGCTGGCCGGCCTCTGGCAGGTGAGGGACCTGTGCTGCAGGCTGCCGCTCCAAAACCACAGAATCCGGGAGGACAGGGAGAGGGCAGAGCTCCGCTGCTGTCACAGGCACTGCTGGGACAGACTTGTGTGGCCCAACACTGCAACAAGCTATCTCCACGTCAGGGACACACGGGTCCTCATCGGCCTGCAGCTGCAGGTGCTGAGGAGCAAGGAGAGTGTCGGGAGGCTCCTCCAGCAAGGCAGCACGGGGCAGAGGAGTGCCTGGTGGGGCGGGCATCGCTGCCTTCAGTGGAGTGTACTCCAGCTGACCTCCATTAGCAACCACCTGCTCCAAGATATTTGGAGCGGCTCCAGATGGTGCCGGACTGGAAAACTCCACCTGGCTCTGTAAACCAGCTGACGGTGCTTGTGCCAGAGACAGGGAGGCTCTGGTGGGGCCATCACATACACCTGCTTGGAGGGGAAGCTGCTGACAAGCCAACACACTGGGTGGATCCGTCACTGCAGAGCTTCCTTGCTGATTATCTGACTGCTCCAAGTCTAGGAAGAACACAAACATCAGGTTAAGTTCTTTATGAGCTGCACAGAATGAAAGAAAGGAAGTGCAGAACCTCCTGCTAAGCTGTGCTAACCGCATCTAACCGTAATCCATTAGTGCTCCCCATCAGAAAAAGATAAGTCAAATTAGAACCCAAAATTGCACATGATGCAAAAATGTTAAACTGAAAAGACATTGCTTATTCAATCAGCAGTGACTAGAACCCACAACGTAAGGCAGAGTTAAAATACAAAGACTTTGCTGAAAGTCAAATAAATACCCCTAATTTGGTTCAATACCAGAAACATGCTTAAAATACATGACTTACTTAACAAAATTAATAATTTTCTTCCTCCAACTAAATGAAGTGAAACAATTACAACTGAGTTAAGTAAGAACAGAAGAGCTATGACACGGCAAATTCAGAGAAGAACCCATTTTCTATCAAGTTTATAAGTACCTGGCCCTTCAGACTGCTGTGTGCTCTGAGGTACCGGTGGAGAAAACTCCGGTGCATCAGTAGTAGGGTTTTCCACAACGGGACAGATAATAAACCATCTTTTTCCTGTATGTAAAACTAGGAATTGAAAAGAAACAAAAGTAAACATATTTTTCATTCACATTTGAAACACAGTTTTCATTCATTCCAGGTTAAAACCTGGTCTTAATTTCCATATTTAGAAAGAAAATCAGAATGTCTACAGCATCTCTCTAGATTAAATCAATGGCTCATCATTTGATTCTCATTCCTTATGGAAGTCAATGATACCTCCTGATTCTGCCACATATTTTAAGGTATCTGAAAATTTATTTTCAAGCGTTCATACTTTTAGGAAGGTTGCAGTTACATACATGAAAAATTCATTAATGGTACTGTGGACAGTTTTCTCATAATGAAAAATGTGTTATTTTGTAATATAATTTTACATAGAATCTTAGAATGCCTGAGTTGGAATGGACCAACAAAGACTGTAGAGTCCAGCTCGTGGAAATGGCAAATCTGAACTTCATACACTTTGTCACTTGCAATAGTAGAAATATGTATGTTATGTTAAGAAAGGTGTACAGAGAAAATTATATGACCTTTACATGCAAAAAATTAAACCAGTTCTTTTGACTAGAAAGCCTAGTTTGGAGGATTACCCAGTATCTGCACTTGACAAAGTAGTTTAAATTCTCCTTCTTTCCCCACCAGCACAGAGTGAAGGCACAGCACCACAGGCAGTAACAAAAATATTGGCAACAATGCTTCCTTCAGCAGGTTTCATTTTTCTCACTAGCATGAACTCACAGGGAGAAATAAGGGCCAATTCCCTTCCTGTGTCATTTGGCTGTAAATCCCGTAGGATACCCTTGTGTTCAAAATAATAGAATCAGGAATGTCCTGAGTTGGAAGGGACCTACAGGGATCACTGAGTCCAACTCCTGTCCCAGCACAGGACACTCCAGCACTCACACCGTGGGGCTGAGGGCATTGGTCAAAGGCTTCTAGAATAGTGTCAGGCTTGAGGCCATGACTGCTTCCCTGGGAGCTGTTCCAGGACTCCACCACCCTCTGGGGGAAGAACCTTTTTCTAATGTCCAACCTAACCCTCCTCTGCAACATCAAGAATCCTCCTGTAATACCAAAGCAGCTGCAGACTTACAGGTTAGAAATGTCCATTACATCACTGATGCAAATATGATCTTTTAGTTTCCTCTTGCAAATGGAGTTATTGTTGTATCTTCCTATACTTTCTCAACTGTTCCACCACTGATTATCAGCTTGTGGAATTCAGGGCTTCCCTAAACATCTGCAGAGGTCAGATTTATCCGGGTTAGCCCCGTGATCTTGCAGGTTGCCAACAACAGGGACCACTGTTATAACCATATTTCTAGATGTATTTCCAACCAATAATAATTGCTGGATTTCTTCCTGAATTGAGCCACCCTCTGCATGAGCTCATCACTACCTTAAAGCACGAGACCACGGTTGTATTCAAAGGCACATTTACCATTTTGTTGATACACAGGTGTCTTCATTTGAGACTGACGCTTCTCCTGTTAGAAAAACAAACCCAAAACAATCATACAAACACAGAACCACTGAGGTTGGAAAAGACCTCTAAGCTCATCCAGTCCAACTGTCAGCCCAACCCCACTGTGCCCGCTAATCCATGTCCCCAAGTGCTACATCTACATGCCTTAACAGAGTAAAAGCATTATTTTTCTAGATAAGAAACAGGGGTTTTTAACATGGGATCTAAAACTAATGTAGAGTAGCTGTTAAGTAAAAGGAAATCTCTATTCGACAGAAATCTCTATTTAACATTTCTTACCTCACTCATTTCCAGTCTATCGGTATCTTGCTGGGGACTTGTTCCCTGATCAGAACTTCTCTCTCCTTCTGTATCTTCACTGAGCATATCTTCTGCTTTATCAATAATATCTTTCATTTGTTCAATAAATGTCTCTTTTTCACTTGGCAATATGAATTCATTCTCCACCTGTAAGGCCACATCAAAATAAAGAGGGAAACAGTAATGTTTGGATTAATGCCCCATTCCACAGCTCCCAGGAAGCTTGGTTAATGAACACATGCACAATAAGTTGACTGAAGTAGCCTGGTGTGTAAGAAGACCGCATGCAGCTGCATCACCAAGACTTACCATGTACGTAGCAATTTCCTCTGGTGCGTCACCATCCAAATCAAACTTAAAAGTGACCATTTTGTGATTGTGTGTTTCAAGCTGGCACTCCACCATCTTATCCCCCGTGTTACAAACCTACAGACAAAGGTGTACAACAGTTATTTCTGGCCCAGCCAAAGGAATCCAAAAGTTACCCTCCAAGGGGTTGCACTTACATTTAATATGGTCAGTTTGGGTCTGCTGGACTTCTCCTGGCGTGAACGAGCCCGGGTAGACTTCTTATGTTTCTTCGAAGACTTTCCTTCTTGTTTTCCACTTCCTATGGCTCCTTCAAAGCTGTCACTCATCTCCTTACCCGAAGCAACATCCAGACTCATGTAGCTTTGTAAGAGAAAGAGCAACCAAAATAAAATCATCATCCTACATGACGGAGTTATAGACAAGACACAAATCTGCAAAAACCACTGCACACCTGCCCTCTTTTCGCCCAAACAGAGCCAGTGGCTGAAAGAAGGTGAAGGGAACTACCCCACGTCAGGCATGCGCTCTGGCTACCACACCTACTATGAAATGATCTATCAACATTTCTACCAATACCACAGGGAAAGTCTTATCACTATATATCAATATATCTCTGCAGCTCCTTAACTTCAGCGACCTTTACAGTCCCTCTTCTAACTCCACAAGTTCCTATTTTCCTAAGGTCCAGTTTTCTCAGCTCTTGCCTGCCTGCACTCACAGCAGAAGGTCGAAACAGGGCCAGTTTATGTTTACTGGAGATGAAAGAAAAGTGTGAGAAGATAATACAGCAACCCCTAAGAGACTGCCTCTCCTCTCTCCATTAACATAAGGCAACCAGACCTTGTCTTCTTCAAGAAGTTCTCAAGGATCAGAAAGGTTTAATGCCACAATATCCCACAGGACCAGCCAGCAGCCACAGTATATTATTTCTGGAAACAAAACCAGTAGCTCCTAACAACCTTATTGCAATATGGCATGTACAGAAAATGCCAACATGCAAGTAATTTGCAGGAAGCTTTCAGAGGTTCATAAAAACCATGTCAGGAAGGAACCTTGTGAGGCATTCTGGCTTATTTATTACCCCAAGGAATGATCACCTCTGTCGAATTCAGCCCTCACAGAGGCTTGTGTAAACTGACCTGTGAGGTTTCATAACCTCGCTGAACAATTTATTCCTGTGTCTATTTAACCATCTTAAATTTAAGGATTTTCCTTCTTGTTCCACATTAGTTGCACAGAGCAGTTTATTCCCTTTGCAGCTACCCTGCACGTGTAACTCACATGTTAGGAAAGCTAACATGTTTTGTCCATCACACCTTTGCTGCAACTGTCAGCCATGTGATTCACGTGCTGTTACCCTCCACTCTACAAAAGCAGAAGCCAGCTTCAGCACTGAGTTACCTACGCACACAGAAAAGACAGACCTCCCTCTGTGACTACAGGATTTGTGCTGACTTGTGCTCTCTGTGCTGCTGCAGACGCGGCAGCCAGCTTTTCAAGCACAATCCCAGAACAGGCAAACTAGAATTCCAAAGATGACTGTAAATTTGTGCCTTTCTAGAACAGGAGAGACAAAATGAACTATTTTGTCTAACTTATTTGTAGCCAGAATTAAGCTGTGGGTGCAAAAAACCTGTATTTCTTCCCCCATGCAGTACTTAGGATAAGAGGAAATGGCTTAAAGTTGTGCCAGGAGAAGTTTAGATGGGATATTAGGAAACATTACTGTCATAGTGATGAAGCCCTGGCAGAGGCTGCCCAGGGCAGTGGTGGAGTCTCCATCTCTGGAAGGGCTCAAAAAATGTGTAGCTGTGGCACTTTGGGTCATGGTTGAGTGGGCACAATAGAGTTGGGCTGATGGTTGGACTTGATGATCTTGGAGGTCTTTTTCAACCTTAATGATTCCATAATTCTATGATTCTAAAAGAAGCAAATTCCTGATCAGAAAGGTTCCATTTTAAGGTTGAAGGTTGCATTGACTTGCCTCAGGCTAACTTTTTTGGTGGGGTGAATGAAAATAGTAAGAGAGAGGGGTCTTCGAAGTTCATAAACTTAACTCATCTTATTCACTCAGGAAAACACAAAAGGGTCACTCAAATCCTAACCCCAAAGCTTTATAATCAGTAAGGACAAAGTTGGTGTTGGCTTCTGCAACAGGTAAGGCTTTCAGCTGCTTATGAGCACACCCTGCTTGTATCTCCTTTATCCAGACCCAAACACTGACAAATCTGGTTCACTGCTGGTGCCGGAAGCAGGAGCTGCAGCATGGGGAGGGGAGTCCTGAAATGCCCACTCAGCCCCTCTCTAGTCCAGCAGCGAATCTTCCTCTCCTGGGCTCCCCCTCACTGCTTCCTCCAAAACCAGCTCCTTCCCCTTCTGCTTTTGAGCACAGAAAGATGCAGATGACAGCTGGCAACAATTGAAATTTGCTTTTGCTTGTGAGGAGTGCTGAGAATGCTCTGGGGGGTATTAATCGTTACTTCCATCCTTAGCATTACTAGGCTGGAATGTGACCTCATGCCCTGTAAAACCACAGCACTTGTAACGACACCTTAGAGTGGCTCAACATACAGCTCTCACCGATTCACCATTCCCCCGAGCACAGCTGGGGCTGATCATTACACAAGGTGATACACGCACGCCCAGTATACTCCCAGTGAACGAACTATACACCCCATTCTACACCAGTTAGACAGGTCCATCCGTATCCAACACAGGATATGTCCCACTTCAGTCATCTTAACAAAAAGAGGAGTTACCCAGGGAAACGGAAGCTGTTGTGCACATGTCAAAACTAAGAGGCAGCACCCAAACCACATAATTAAAAGAGTTGGAGAGGCCAAAATATCCACACTGCACACACAACATTTCTCCCTCAACGTGCACCCTTCCATCTCCTCCTGGTCAGCTCCTGCTGCTCTTCTCTCCACCAAGGCACAGGCCAGGCATCTGGCCCAGCATTGTAAAGAGAGAAAGCACAAACAACCCTGGAAAGAACACATTTCTTATGCCAAAGATATTATAGTGATACCTTTCACAGCTCTGTGACAGACTCTGAAGTTTGTCTTGCATTGCCTGCTCCTAAAATGTAAGAAAAAAGTCATTTAAGTAAATGCATTATATTGCCAGATGAAAAACACCTTTAAGAAAGGGTTTACTGGTTAACCAGTTCTTGGAACTCAGGATAAAATAAACATCCCATTTTACTCCCCTAGCATCAATATCTGCGCACAACCACTTTTCAAGGCAGACCTGCTAACCTGCTAGTCCTCCTCTGTTCTCTCTAAAACAGAAGAGGTGGTGAAAGAAATAAAACAATTTTTAACATTACAGAAAAACATAGGACAAATTCACATCAAAACCTACTTAATTTTAGTTTTTATATAAAGTGTTGAATGGATATGAAGCAAAGTTAAGTTGCTTCATTGCTCTGTATAGTTTCCTGGAATATGTGAAGGATTTTCATTGTGAAAATTTCGGGGGGATTTACAAATAAAAGATGAAAAATTTAAAACCTCTGCCCTCACATCCCATCCTCTTGCTCTCTACACAGTAGAAATACTCCCTACAAGCCTTCCTCTTTGCTGGTTGTAATGCTAAGACAGACGCTGACAGCAGGACTTTCGCATCAGGTAGAATTTGTGATGGTGATGCTACCAGTCACTGTAACAAACCTCACATGCAGGAACACAGACACGTACTCCAATGTATGTATATAACTTATGTATATACACACATAAAATGTATTCATAAATATATATATATTTATATATTTATATGTATATTTATACCTTTACAAACACATGTGTATAGAACCCTTCTAAAGACACAGAGCCAGACAAGCCCCTTGACTATCATCGCTACATCTTAATGCCAAGAGTCAGTAAACTGGAGTGAAAAGCCCAGCGGTTAACCAGCCCCCTCTGCTCATCACTTATAACACCATACACGCGCCATGCCGAGGCCAACTGCAGCTTCAGTGAAACTATAAAATTAATGAACAGTGAGAAGACAGACATAATGTATCCAGATTTTAGTAATGCACTTAATCGAGTGATCAAGCACCTTACAAAATCTCATTTGCCTGATCAGTTCAGATTGGTTTTGATGCGAGTGCTGCCACATGCTTGAACAAACGACAGAGATAAAAGCAGCATGGCAAAAGTAGCAACAAGGTGCAATGTTTTGACTATTATAAACATAGGAAACTCCTCTTACACCAGAGAAAACCTTAGCAATAAATGTCATAAATCCAGTATGTTTATCAATTTGACCATCCTATGATACTGAATTGATTTCCTAAGTTCAAGGACAGAAGGCAGTTAACTTAGAGATGAAACATGAGATGAAGTTAACCAACAGTGGTTAAATGTTCCTAGGGATATGACACGTGCCTTGGTAGGCAGGGAATTCTCAGGTAATCCAGGACAACTTGTCCCTGCCATATCACACTGCACACTAACAACGAAGGTGATCCCAATCTTCAGAATCTCTGATGGGATGGACCCAGCACTGAGGGCTGTAGCCTTGGTGTCAGCATCGATTCTGACACGAGCTGTACATACAGAAAAGTCCCATGGAGGATAAATACCTTGAGCAAGGGATATGCCTGACACAGCCAGGCCTTACATGGGGAAGCACTAAAGATGGGTGCCACCATTTCTGCTAGATCCAGCCTAGAGGATACAGAAATTCACCAGGAAGCATCCTGCATTGCAACAGGAATATTTTTGTTGCCAAGAATTAGTCAGTCACTTGAAGGGCATGGAAAAGTGGGAATTAGAATCTAGTTTTAGTGTTAGCAGCATCCTTACTGAACATCTGGGAGAGAAGTTGCTCCCAAGTAACAAGTGAAAGGATGAAATGGACTCAAGGTGCACCATGGGAGGTTTAGATTGGATATTAGGGAACATTTCTTCATGGAAAGAGTGGTGAAGCACTGGTAGAGGCTGCCCAGGGCAGTGGTGGAGTCTCCATGCCTGGAGGGGTTCAAACAATGAGTGGCCGCGGCATTTCAGGACATGGTTTAGTTGGCACAGTAGAGTTGGGTTGATGGTTGGACTGGATGAGCTTAGAGGTCTTTTCCAACCTCATTGATTCTAGGACTCTATGAAATTCTCTAATGAAATCCATAGGTCGGACCGTGCTGTAAATGCACAGAGCAACTGCATGAAAACACAGATTAAAAAAAAAAAAAGATTTAGTTTGAAAAGATTTCCATCTATTCCATCCAAACTATTCCTTTGGGAGGAAAGGTAGCTCAGAACAGCTTCAAGAGCAACAATTCTGAAAGCAGAATTGCTGAGGGACATTTCCATTCAGTAGTGGAGAGCAAATTAGAATTATTTACTTTGGTACAGATACCAAACCCTTTGTTTTGCTTTGCTTATGGGTATCTATAAAAAGAGTTGAAGAGAAGGAAATGTTCTGTGACATTCTGTCAAAGCTGAAGGTTAAACAATTATGGAAGTGGAAAGAAAAGTCAAAATAGCATCTAGGAGGAGCTGACTTTTATAAGGAATAAACTCTGTCTTGTTTATATGATCCCTGAGAATTGGGAATGCCTATGAATATCTGAAGAAACAAAAATCCCAGGGCTAGACTAGAATTCAAGCGATACAGAAGGATACAGTGCTAAATGAAATGGGCATAAGGCTCAAGCTTAGGAGCACGAGGAGCTTTTACACAGTAAAGAATCAGATTATGAAACAGTTTCTTAAGGCAAATGATGGTTGGATGCACAAGTGCTTAAGACATTTAAAACAAGACTGGACAAAACACTGATGAAACACTACGGAACAGCTTCTTACTGACCCATAGGACTTAAAAGTAATTTCTGCCTCTGTGTTTGTGCTGAGCTATGGACAAAGTGGTACTTAGTCCACGTGTGGCTGTGACATTTTGGGACATGGTTTAGCAGGCACAGTGGGGTGGGGCTGATGGTTGGACTGGATAAGCTTAGAGGGCTTTTCCAACCTTCATGACTCTGCGATTCCTCTGCCTCACTACTTCAAGGAGACGTTTCATAAGAAACAACATGCAGCTTCCAGCTTCGTTTGAAATAGCCTGTCATTGCTGACCCAGAGCACTAGCATCTAGGACAATCGGTTCTGTGTAGTGAGAGGGGATAATGGGCTCATTATTTCACAAAGTAATAACAAAGAAAGTCAGTCTGGTGAGTTACTTCAGAGAAAATGGCTCTACCTCTTGAGATGTCTCTGTGACTGTCTGGACCGTGGAGCATGGAGCTGGGACTTGTGGACCCAGCGGCTGAGAAATATCAGGCTGAAGCTGCAGCAGAGCAGAAGGCTGAAGAGGCAGACAGGGATCTATGGGGACAGGCGGACTAGCTGTAGCCAGGCTGCCATGGATCTGGGAAATGCCTTCGGGAGCGGTGTGGGGAGGTAACAGTTCAGGCTGCAACTGCAAAGGCGGTGACATGACTATCGAAGGTTGCACAGGCAGCACCTGGGCTCCAGCTTCCAAAGCAAACTGAGTGTGTCCAGTCATCTGCTGCAACACAATACACAGCTGTTAAAACAAAGCTCTTGGGGCTTGCAAGGCAAGGTACTAAAGCCATTGGGGTTCAAGGAAAAGGATTATAGTGCTGCAGAGAGTTGCATGGTCTCTGCTTGGAAGAGTTTAAACTTGCTTTGAAATGACCCAATGAAAATCTAAGGGCTCTTCCTGTACAATTATGACAATGTGGGTATTCCTCAGGCAATTGCTGAAAAAAAGTCACCTTTTGCTAAGAAATTAAAATCTTACATTGTGAATTAATTGTCTTGAGTCACTCTGCTTTCAATAAGCATCCCACAACGTTCATGCAAAGAAAAATATACTCTACCCATAATCTCAATGAGGATTTTTAACAGACCACACAATAACTCTTAATTTACTGACTGTATACCAGCTTTCCATTTAGTCTAAACATTTAAGCTAAGAGGGGAGACTGAGATGAGATCTTAGGAAGAAATGTTTTCCTGTGAGGGTGGGGAGGCCCTGGCCCAGGTTGCCCAGAGCAGTGGTGGCTGCCCCATCCCTGGAGGGGTTCAAGGCCAGGTTGGATGGGGCTTGGAGCCCCTGATCCAGTGGGAGGTGTCCCTGCCCATGGCAGGGGGTGGAAATGGATGGGCTTTGAGCTCCCTTCCAGCCCAAACCAATCCATGATTCTACGACTATGATTTAAGACACAACTGTACTCTTGATGATATAGGTTTCAATCCTGCAAATGTTTCCTTGTGTTATGCACACAAAGGAAGTTTCATTTATCTCAGTGGATTTTTCCAGTGCATTAAAATAACTCTGGTGCCCAAGCACTTTGTGGGAACTGGGCTGATGTGATCAGATGCAGCTACCTTAGAGACCACATTGTTATTCTGCATAACAGTTTTTTTTTTAAAAGCTGTCCATTTAAGAACAGAACATTCTCCTTTTAGATACATCATGTATTTTTCCAAGGGGACTGAGCTTGTGGGAAGAGGAAAAAGGGAAAGAAAAGAAAATATGGAAGAATAAAAGCTTTATAGTATTTTAAGGAACCATCACCCAAAAATTTAGCCTATTTGGAGGATATATTAAAAAGATCTCAAGACTCATCTGAGTACTAGGCCACGCAATTTTGTTACCGCATGCTCTCTGCAGATTCTGGATATGAGCAAAATTATCTGTCCAGGTTTTAACATGGATAAAAATAAAATCATGGTGTGCTTTGGAACACAGAACAGTTACAGGACTTCCTAAGTGCAGGGTGTTAGAATAGCGACAGCTGCATGTATTGCAGAAGAGCAGGGAATTTTGTTTTTAACATCTTAAAAATAAGTCACAAAATGTTTCAATGTATAATTTACCTGGGCAAATCTGAATTCAGGGGTGCCAGGCATCAACTGCCAGAACAGCAGTGCACTGGAAAGCCTTTATGTAGAGAAATACCTCACCAATACCTCACAGGTGTACCAGGAACTGGATGATCTTTAAGGTCCCTTCCAACCCAAACCATTCTATGATTCTATGATGCGAAATGTAGAATGATGTGGGTTTTAATATCCCCCTGCACTTGTCCATTTTGCTTCTCATAGTTATTTTTCAGCCTAAAAAACCAATTACACAGTTTCTTCATACATGTTTGATAGACAATGACCGTGTCAGGACTGTTTGGAAATATCAGTTTTCCAGGTTTGGTGTTCGCTGTGCCTGATTTAATTCCCTGTGAAGTCACTGGGAACACTATGGCTCATGAGCTCAGTGGTAACAGCCTTGGGCTCTGTCTTGCCTATATTCTCATAGTATTTCTGTATCAAATACACAGCTGAAGAGACAAATTTAAAGTTCTTTGTCCTGCTTTGAAGATGCCATGATATGGCAGATTGAAATGGGATGTTATGATTTTTAATCGATATATTATGGCGAAGTGATGCAGTAGAACACAGCTTTTCAAGAATGCTATTATTAATGGATCGCGTGCTCTCTCCTGCTTGGGTTAGACTGCGTTTCATGTTGTAGTATCACAGATATGGCAATAAAAGTATTTACAGACTCTTTCAACAAGCCCTGAGCCAGTTCTCAACAGTGCTGATACCAGACACTCTATTTTATGCTTCATTTCATTTATGGGGCAAAGGGCCACAGACAGAATTCCTTCTTGTCCGAGAACCCCCTCCATGCAGTTTTCTGGTGTCCTTATTGAACGGTCATTTCCCTTTACTGTGATAAAGAAGTTCTACATCAAAACATCTCTGTCAGTTTGCTCCCTCCTGCCTGCCTGCTCATTAGTGTGCAACGGCTGACATACGCATCACACGCAGACGGGAGCAAAGGCATCAGTGAGGCTGCCACCACGGCACAGCCGCAGTACAACAGCTCAAGCTTCCTTCAAATCTGAGATGGGAGAAGGAAGAGGGAATTCAAAAAGCACACATCTTTTCATTTTCCAAAGATTATTTCCTGTATCCCCTTGATATGGCCTCAAGCTGCACCAGGGGAGGTTCAGATTGGACATTAGGAAAAACTTCTTCACCAAAGGGTTCTCAGGCCCAGGGAGGTGGTGGAGTCCCCATCCCTGGAGGTGTTTAAAAGACGGACAGATGAAGTGCTCAGGGATCTGGTTAAGTAGTGGACAGGTAAGGTTTGACTTGATGATCTCAAAAGTCTTTTCCAGCCTAGAGATTCTATGATATTTATGTGGATTAAGACCTCACCTGCCCCACCTGACTTCACAGCTCCAGCAACCACCACCAAGATTAAGATCAAGAAGTTAACAAAACATGTTAAGAGAAGGGAAAAAACCTCCCCACCGGGTGTTTCCAAGGGAACAAGTCCTGGAATGCCTGTGCTCAGTCACCATCCTATGGTCCAGCACGGACACAGCCCCGCGCTCCGTAAATTACCTGGTGAGCAGCCCCCGGCGCAGACAGAGGCTGTTCGGCAGGCTGAATAACACTCGGCTGCAGCGACTGAGGAGGTGGAGGTTGCTGCAGCTGGGACACAGCTTGCGTGCTCTGAGTGTGATGGGGAGAGGGCGCGTCACTCTGAATGATCTGCTGGAAGGTGGTCTGGTACATCTGCTGCTGGGGCAGCGGGGGCACGCCAGGATGCGGGGGCAACGTCGGCACTCCTGGCGGGGCCACAGCAAGCAATGGGATCGTCGCAGCCGACATGTTTGGCACGATTGTTTGGCAGGGCAGGACCAAGGAAGCCACGGTGGTGTGGGGCAGATTGACCGCCTGCATGGGGAGGGCGGGGGAGTTCGGGGCCATGGGAAGCGTGGGGTTCATGGGCAGGCTGGGTAAAATCACAGCCGGAGTGAAGTACTGCGAGGGAGCAGGGATGGGGGGCACGTTTGCAGCTGGTATGTCGGAGAGGTTAGGAGGAAGGCTGTCAAGTCCTGCCAGAGGAGTAATTGCAGGAATGACAGGAAACTGAGGAATCTGAAAAAAACAGAATATCACGTGAATTGCAAGTACATTCACTGATGGTACAAAGCTGTTTCATTGCCATACAAGTACATAAAAACCACCTGGTGCTGTGATGATAATTATGTCTGCTTGTTAATCACTTCCATTCATTTCCTGAGGTTTACAAACAGCAATAAAACCTGATTTATACTTAAAATCCTTAGCAAAAGAGAAGATTTCCTTTTGGGTTGACGTTGTTACACCTTAGAAGCTTAAAACTATTTCTAACTCTAGCTTGAAGCCTTCAAGCAACATCCTAATTAAAACCTGCTTTCATCAGAACAGAAATGAAAAGAAATCAGACCAAAATGCAAAACTCTCATGCAAAATTCAGCAGGACAATTGAAAACCCTTGTCTTTAAACAGGTTGGCTGCAACGCAGGCACCACAGGAGATCCCACACAAGCGTTTTTACAATCAGAATCTCCAGTGATGTGGCAGAATAACAACCCTGTGACCGTGGAAGCAGCTTGCTTTGTCTCTTTGGTGCAAGTCCCTTTCCCAGCCTGGTGGCCGTCACCAGCAAACACACCAACAGCACCACAAACCCCTTCCAGGGTGAGGAAAGGGTCCAGCCCTGCTGCTGGAAACAGAAATCGGCCTGAGAGGAAGGGAGAGGGGTCAGGGAGTAATGGGTGAGCTCAGAAACAGCAAAAAATGAGCAACCTCTTGTGTTCTTAAGCCTGGGATGGGGAAGAGAATTTGCCACAGGGGAAGGCACAGATAAATAAAAGCAATTTTTGCAATTTTGTAACTGCCACCAACTGAATTCTCTAGGCACCACAAAGGGTTACTCACTAAGGGGATTTTTGCTTCACAAAAACAAATAGTGAAGATAAATATCAGAATTGGGAAAAAGCTATATTCTTACAGACTAAATAAAGTGGTACACACTGAAAAATAGCCATACAAACCTGCAAATCATGTTAATTATTAGCTGGAACACTACACTCAAACGGATGTATTCGCATGCAGTTTCAAAGCTGTTACCTGGGATGGGGCCACTGGCGGTAGCTGCGGCACAGTTGAGATCTGCAGGGGCTTTAGCGGAGTGCTGCTGGCTGCCACCTGTGAGGTCTGCGGCTGGTACTGCGGCAAGAGATGGGCTGCGGGCTGCATGGGGCACACGGGCTGGCTGGCCAGCACCTGCTGCAGGGAGGCTTGCTGCGAGATGGGCGGCTGCTGCAGAAGGAAAGCAGAAAAAAACAAGGTTAGCACCTGTGAATCCAGAGGGACCTTGACAAGCTGGAGAAGTGGGCTTGTGAAAACCTCATGAGGTTCAATAAGGTGAAGTGCAAGGGGCCACTCTCAGTATCAATACAGGCTGGGAGGAGAAAGAATTGAGAGCAGCCCTGAGGAGAAGGTTCTGGTGGATGAGAAAATCAACATGAGCCAGCAATGTGCACTCACAGCCCAGAAAACCAACCATATCCTAGGCTGCATCAAGACAAGTGTGGTCAGCAGCGTGAGGCAGGGGATTATGCCCCTTGACTCCAGCCTGGTGAGACCCCACCTGGAGGCCTGTGTCCAGTTCTGGAGTCCTCAGTGCAGGAAGGACATTCAGCTGTGGGAGCGAGTCCAGAGAGATGATCAATGGCTTGGAGCATCTCCCATCGGAGGACAGATGGAGTAAGGGTTGTTCAGCCTGGAGTAGAGAAGACTCCAGGGAGACCTTAGAGCAGCTTCCAGTACTTAAAGGGAGCTTATAATAAATCACAGCACCATAGAATAGTTTGGGTTGGAAGGGACCTTAAAGATCATCCAGTTCAAATCCCCCTGTCAAGGGCAGGGACACTTTCCACTGGATCACTTTCCACTCCATCCAACCTGGCCTCGAACACCTCCAGGGATGGAGCAGCCACAGCCTCCCTGGGCAATCTGTTCCAGTGCCTCACCACTCTCATGGTGAAGAAATTCTTCCTAATGTTTAGCCTAAATCTGCCCCTCTCCAGTTTGTACCTGTTCCCCCCTGTCCTATCACTCCAAGACTTTATGAACAGTCCCTTCCCAGCTTTCCTGTAGGCCCGTTTTAAGTACTGTAAGGTTGCTACGAGATCTCCTCGGAGCCTTCTCTTCTCCAGGCTGAACATGACAAAACGAAGAGAACTTTAGACTAGATATTAGGAAGAAATTTTTTTGCTGAGGGTGGTGAAACACTGGCTCGGGTTGCCCAGAGAGGTGGTAGATGCCTTACCCCTGGAAATATTCAAAATCAGGTTGGATGAGGCTCTGAGGAACTTCATCTGCTTGAAGGTGTCCCTGCTCACTGCAGGGGGTTGGAACTGTAATGACCTTCATGGTCCCTTCCAACCTGAACCATTCTATGATTCTGTTATGGAAGAAGGTGTTCACTGGACACAGCCACCTGCTTCCCTTTCTAGTTCAAGTGGCACAGCCAGAAAAGAACTGCTGCTTGGTGTGGGGTTGGTTTAAAGAAGAGAAGAGCCCTCCTACTTTAAACATTGTACAAGAGACTATGTTTAAAATGTATTCTAATGCAAGATATATTACCTGAAAAGACAAGTTCTAACTGTCTTGGAAAGGTTATTTGCAATGACTCAGCCTCTTTAATCACAGTGATTGTTCTATTTGGCCCTGTAAAATCTCCACCCACTAACTTCAAGGTCCCTACTATGCAGATTAGGCCTAGCTAATCTTGGCATTCAAAAGCTGACAATGTAATGCAGCAGGCATTGGAATATACAACACTAAAAGACAATAAATATAGTAAAAGCTGGATCTGAGTTACTTCTGAGGTGCTGTAGTAATAACATGGCACCCAAAAAAGCAGTTTTACCATTCTAGGGAAAACAGTGCTCCACTGGCCTGCCAGCCTTTCTATAGTACAACACAAATAAAAAGCTGCATTAAAGCTGAAAACACTCAGTAATAAAACTTTCATATCTTCCATGCTTCCAAGTATCTCCTTCACTTCCACTGATTAATGCTGACAATACTTTTAAAACACCTTCTGTTCCAGATCTTCTGGATCGACCTGCTTTGGATCATGGCACTGACTGCTTCACCTTGGCTCTGCAGCACCTGGAACCTAACATCACACCTCATGCTCCAAATGTTAACCATAAAATGAACAGAATCATAGAATCATGGAGTCTCCTGAGTTGGAAGGAACCCACAAGGATCATCACATCCAACTCCTGGACAACATTAACATTCACACCATGGGGCTGAGGGCATTGGTCAAAGGCTTCTGCAATATTGTCACGTTTGATGCTGTGACTGTTTCCCTGGGAGATGTTCCAGGGCTCCACCACCCTCTGGGGGAAGAGCCTTTTCCTAATGTCCAACCTAACTCTCCCCTGGCAAATCTTCCTGACATTTCCCTTGGGCCAACAGATGGCCAAGCATTATAATCTTTCATCTTCATCACCCCCACCATAAACCACCATCATAATATTTTGCTCTGCATTTTTTGAGTAACAGCATTCTTCAAACAAAGTTTTTAGATATTAATATAATAGAATTGTAGAAAAAGGAAGTTGCTGTCCACACTAAAATTCAACCATAGCTGGTAGGTTTCCAATACAAAGATCAGTTAACAAGAGTATCTGGCGACTGGTTTTGATTGCCCAGGGCTGAATGCACCAAATGCACAAGACATGCTGGGGGCAGCACTGAATAGCTCTGCACCAGCTCCTGCAGTGTTTGCTAGTCCTGTCTGAGCAGTCATCTTGCCATATTACAGAAAAAGCTAATGCCATGGCTCTATACTACACATTCTGCTATTCCAGGCTTTGGGAAAGCAGGGGCATTTACTCAACTAAAATCCCAAACTGAAGGGAAGAGCAACACCGACGCAATTACAGGTCAGCAGGAGCCAGCCTGGTGATGAGACAGAGCAAAGTGACCAAGATGGACCAAACCTGCTGGGGCAGCCCCTGCTCAGCCCCCAGCAGGAGATCTGCTCCACCAGGCTCCTCCGCTCTGTGGCACAGGGAACCTTGTGCTGTGCCCGACCCCATATCTGTAGCATCAACAGGCGCACGCAGCCGGGGCTGGGCAGGAGCTCATAAACCTGGACAGCACACACCTGGTCAGCACAAAGAGCCAGCTCAGTGATCCTGGCATCCCTGGCTGGGTTAATCTGCAGCTCAGACAGGCTACCCACAGATAAGTGAGGATTGAGCACGCTGACACAGGCTGCTCAGCCACCTTCAGCTTGAGAAGACACTGCATCAAAAGCACAGCAATTATGTTTGTGGAACCAAGCAGCTTCCTTAAGACTCCATTTTCAATTCAATCTGTGTTTTACAAAATGCTTGTGAATTGGATGAAGCATAGGGAGGGGAAAAAAAACATATGAATTATATTAACTTTGCCCTATTTAAACCTTAACATTAGAATATTAATGTTAATTATAATACTAATATATATAACTTTATAAATACAGATATCCAAATTGGGAAAAAAACCCAAGGCGATATGATATTGTTCCCATGTCTCTCAGCTGTCAGTGAATATTTGCTCAAGATCAATACATTCCATTCTGTTACATTAATTTTTTCACCCCTATTTCCCATTCTTTTGCTGACCTGCCTTACTGCTCTTTTACTGCAAAGACTGCAGATCTCTGCTGCTCAGAGCATCATGCCCAGAGACTCTAGAACACCAGACCTACTTCTGTCTGAGGTACACAGGTGCTCTAGGACATTCTGCACAGAAACTTTATCATTTTACCTATTTCTGTAATAATAACACTTAAAAAACTAATAAGTTGTCCAGAAAAGTGGTCGCTGCCCCGTCCCTGGAGGTGTTCAAGGTCAGGGAGGTGTCCCTGTCCATGGCAGGGGTGGAACTGGATGGGCTCTGAGGTCTCTTCCAACTCAAACCATTCCATGATTCTGTGAAAAGTTTTTTATTTGGCTTCCTGGTCTGATTAGATAACAAAGGTAGGGTAGTTATTAAGTCATTTGACTATCAGGAGTAGAATTATTCCTAGAGACAGTAACACTGTGGGGAAAGGGCAGGTGAAAGAATTTTTTGCAAGCTGGGCAAGCATCCTATTCCAAACTAGCATTCACTCGCAGAGGAAAGCAGACAACAGATTTTTGAACTGCCAGAATCAAGCACCAGGCCCGCTAGAAATATCTGCACAACTGGTGAGGTCCTACATTTTTAGAAGTGTCAATTTTTTGGTTGAGAAAACCATGAATATATCCCTGCCCTGCAGAAAAAAATCCTGCTATATGGAAAACCTTCACATCAGCTTTTCAAGGAGAGCAAATAGTCTTATAATACTGATACTTTCAGACAAAGAGTTGGATGTTAAACAAAACAAGAAAACTTGTGAGATAAACATTGGTAACTGAAAAGGTTTGGAGACGTATGATACATAACAGTCACAGAATCACAGAATAACCAGGTTGGAAGAGACCCACCGGATCACTGAGTCGAACCATTCCCACCAATCTCTAAACCATGCCCTTAAGTACCTCATCCACCAGCACCTTAAACACCTCGAGGGAAGGCGAGTCAACCACCTACCTGGGCAGACCGTTCCAATGCCTAACAACCCTTTCCGTGAAGAATTTTTTCCTTATCTCAAGCCTAAATCTCCCCTGGTGGAGCTTGAGGCCATTCCCCCTCGTCCTGTCCCCTGTCACTTGGGAGAAGAGGCAAGCGCCCTCCTCTCCACAACCTCCCTTCAGGTAGTTGTAGAGAGTAATAAGGTCTTCCCTCAGTCTCCTCTTCTCCAGGCTAAACAACCCCAGCTCTCTCAGCCGTTCCTCATAAGATTTGTTCTCCAGCCCCTTCACCAGCTTCGTTGCTCTTCTCTGGACTCGCTCCAGAGCCACAACATCCCTCTTGTGGTGAGGGGCCCAGAACTGAACACAGGATTCAAGGAGCGGTCTCACCAGTGCCGAGTACAGAGGGAGAAGAACCTCCCTGGACCTGCTGGTCACGCCGTTTCTGATACAAGCCAAGATGCCATTGGCCTTCTTGGCCACCTGGGCACACTGCTGGCTCATGTTCAGTCGGCTGTCAACCAACACCCCCAGGTCCTCCTCCTCCAGGCAGCTTTCCAGCCAGGCTTCTCCTAGTCTGTAGCTCTGCTTAGGGTTGTTGTGCCCCAAGTGCAGGACCCGGCATTTGGCCTTGTTAAACCTCAGGCCACAGGTCTCAGCCCAGCAGTCCAGCCTGTTCAGATCCCTTTGCAGAGCCTCCCTACCCTCCAGCAGATCGACACTTCCACCCAGCTTGGTGTCATCTGCAAACTTGCTAAGGGGACACTCGATGCCTTCATCCAGGTCGTTGATAAAGACATTAAACAGGACTGGACCCAGGACTGAGCCCTGGGGAACCCCACTTGTAACTGGCCTCCAGCTGGATTTAACTCCATTTACCACCCTCTGGGACCCGCCAGCCAACCAGTTTTTCACCCAGGAGAGTGTGCGCCCGTCCAGGCCAGAGGTCGACAGTTTCCAAAGCAGAATGCTGTGAGAAACTGTATCAAAGGCAAAACACTCCCCAGCCACGTTTCTACCAAAGGAAGCCAAGCTTTTGGTACAAGAGGGCTTTTGTGAAGACCTTTAAGGAACACAGGTTTTGGAAGGGAATTCAATCACTCAAAAGGCATGAAGAATTACTGTTTGGAGACAATTCAGAAGGAGACAGGCTCCTTGCTTGGAAGAAAAAGCTTCTCAGCTCGACATTTGTACTGGATTATATTTATCAGGTGTGCATAACCCAAAACGCAGCATCACCGAGAGTTCAAAGACAATGGACAGCAGACAACAGTCTCCTTCAAACCTTTTAGAAAGGAGGTGCCAAATAATGATGTAAAATTAAAAAGAACTTTGTATTTTAGGGACCCAGATCATACACTGAATTCAATGCAAGGCTTCAAGCTGATGCTCTTAAGCCACAATGGAAGAGAAGTTTTAAACTACATCCAGACATTCCAGGGTATCACACAATGATTGTCTTCAAGCCCATTCCTCTTACACCCTTTAATGTGGAGGGGGACTCTGTGCCCCAACCCTACGTCTCTCAACTGGCAGTTTAATAATTTCAGACACCTCAAAGTCACTAGAGGTATGGGTTGGAGCAGAGCATGGGTAATGAATGGGATGAGAAAGGCAGTAGCCAAGCTCTTACCTGCTGGCTGGCCAGCACCGGCTGCCCCAGCGGCAGAGAGGCGACAGTGGTGGGCTGGACGACGGGGAATGGCATCGCTGGCTCCTGGTAGTGCTGGGGCCGCTGCGACACCACCGCAGGCGCAGTCTGAACCGCAGGGAGGCCAGGCTGTGGGAGGGAGAGCACAGCTTCAGAGAAGAATCATCCTCACGCTAAGAGCCTCTACAACTGTTCATCAGGAATACAACTGCAAGGGAGTAGTCTACATAGTACTTGGTTCAAAACAGAGGGAGAGAAAAATATGAAAATATATCTGCAAGGAATGGAGAGCTGATCTAGACATGTGGGAAAAGTTTGGCAAAATCCAAGTAAGACAACCAAACTGCATTGCATTTCTCCTCGGAATTGGATATGCAGATCAGTAAAGCCACCACAGCTCATGCACAGTGACTGCAATTACAGCAACAGCAACACTGTGAACCAGATGGAACAGAAATTTATCCTTACAAAGATGTTTCTTATCATTTCATAATTTTTACCTTAAATTTTAAGTCTGTCCTAATTTTTCTCTTTAGAAGCAGGCAATTTACTTAACATGTATGCCAAGAAAATGAATCAAGAAATGAGAAACAAATTAAAACAGCAGTGGAAGTAAGAAAAACCTAAAAGAAATTCAGATAAGGTTTGTAACAACAGCAGTTCTCTAAAACGTCAGCTGAAAGGAGATAAATTTACAATGAATGGTATGTCAGAGCAAGGCTCCTAAGCCTACAAAGAACCTATTACAGCTCCAAATATGGGCTAGTTAACATGGTAAATCATCTCCCAGATAAATACAGTGATATTTTTCTTCTTGAAAATGGAAAGGTTTGAGTCAGACTTTTGTTTCCTGTGTTTGTCAAGATTTTTGAATCTTGGAACTTCTTATCTAGATTATGGCAGGAGGAAAACAAATAAAGAAACCCCACCAGAAAAGAAAGGCTATGAGGAGTAGACAAAGGATAAAGATGGTTATCTTGCCAAACTCTCAATCATGAAATAAATACATTTAGGTTAAAATTACTAAAAACTATCAGTGAACAGAATGAGTCTGCTCTAAAAGGCTATGCTGCATAGCTCAATTTAATAAAGAATTCTGCTTAAGACAGATTGGGAGCAGCTTGGGGTGCGGGGAGATGAGAAGCTCAACATGAGCCAGCAATGGACGCTTAGAGCCCAGAAAGTCAAAGTGTCCTGGGCTGCATCCAAAGCTGTGGGACCAGCAGGTGAGGGAGGGGATTCTGCCCCTCTGCTCCACTCTAATGAGACCCAACCTGGAGCCCTGCATCCAGTTCTGGAGTCCTCAGCACGGGAAGGACATGGAGCTGTTGGAGTGAGTCCAGAGGAGGCCATGGAGATGATCAAAGGGCTAGAGCACCTTCATTACAAGAAAAGGCTGAGGGAGTTGGGTTTGTTCATCCTGGAGAAGAGAAGGCTCCAGGGAGACCTTAGAGCAGCTTCCAGTGCTGAAAGGGGCTCAGGAAGAGCTGGGCAGGGTCTCTTGATCAGGGAGTGCACGGAGAGCATGAGGGGGAATGGTTTTGAGCTGAAAGGGGGGAGACTGAGATGAGCTTCTGGGAAGAAATGTTTTGGTGTGAGGGTGGGGAGGCCAGGGTTGATGAGGCTTGGAGTAACCTGATCCTGTGGGAGGTGTCCTTGCCCATGGCAGGGGCTTGGAACTGGATGGGTTTTGAGGTCTCTTCCAACCTAAACCATTCCATGGTTCTCTGTGCCTTCTGAGTGTTCTATTTAGAGCTGTTACAGCAGTGGTTCAGATGAACAATTGAGGAAAGATGCATCCCAGCAGATGGATAGGAAAGGTGGTTCTCACAGTGGAGAAAGCTGCTGACAGATGCTAAGGATGAATTTTTTTTCTTCAGTTAGAGTCATGTTTCCATGCAAAATACAGCTCAGAATTTTCTGCAAGGAAAATTTTCTGCAGTAAAGTGAGGGAAGAAGATGCACTTCCTAAGTATGTAGGGTAAATCCAGACCAATCATAAAAAATCTTTGGTCCTGAGTTTTGTTTTGGCTTAAGTAAACGGGATGAAACACACAAAACCCCTTAACGTACCTCATCATTACTGTCTTTTTCACCAGACAGGCTTCTCCTGCCACTTGGCACAGCTGCAGTCCCCAATGTGCCCTCCAGCAGTGATGTTCTGCTAGTGCACACCTTACACCAGGGCTAGGACACTTCAGGCACAATACCTGCTCCACCATCAGAGGATTTGGAAGGCAGAATGTTTTCTGCAACTCCTGCAGACCTCATAGCAGCCTTTGGCTAATTGTGTATTAAGATTCATGCAACAGAGACAGGTCTACACCTCTGCCATGTGTTCTACTGATTCAGGGAAGAAGTTGAGAAACTGTGTTTTCTGGGAGTTGTCTACTGTTGGAGCAAGCACCTTCAATGGGCATCAAGACGTCTGACAAGTTTTAAGGGGAAAAATGTCTTCACAGAAACGGTTCTCAGGCACTGGAACAGCTGCCCAGGGATGTGGTGGAGTCCCCATCCCTGGTGGGATTTAGAAGATGGGTAGACAAGGTGGTTAGGGATCTGGTTCAGTAGTGGGCAGGTACCGTTGGACTCGATGATGTCAAAGGTCTTTTCCAATAAGACAGTTCTATGATTCTATGATCTTGGCCAAGCTGAAGTAGACATGCTGTCTGAGTCTGATGAGGAACCATCAGCTCTACAGTGTTTGCAGACGTCCTCAATGCTATCAGAAGAGATGCACCTGCTTCCTCTTCTCTAGCCTGTAGATACATGTTTTCCTCTCCTGGTTCTTGGGGAAGGGATGCTGCTTTTGATGTCAAAGTCGTGTCAGGGTCACCGTGGTGGCGAAAACGCCTGCCAGGTGTAAAGGGTGTAGGCTGGAACTGGAATACAGCACTGCCACAGCTTCTGAAGGACATAACATATTCATGTTGTGGAAGCACCTGAAGATTTATGTTCGCTCACATGTATTTGTTCTTGCACCAGTAGTTCCATTAATTGCTTTTGTCCAAGGTCATAACAGCATGAAAATGGGAGGAAGTGTGAATATCTGACTGGGCTGCCAGTGCCTGATTTTGGAACTTCAGTAATGGACATGTCGCTGTCTGTGCAAGATTAAATCCAAACCCAGAGCCAGAGAGGCAGTGACTAGATGTTAGACCTTTGTCACAACTGGGAGAAGCATCTAACCCAAGAGGTTCTTGAACAAATAAAGGATCAATAACATCTGGCTCTATTGACAGTGAACAAGCCCAAACAGAACAGTTCTGAAAGAGGTGAATGAGTTTAAAATTAATAATTGCAAAGCTACTACTGAAGTTCAGTGACAAGAGATTGAAAAGAAGTTTTTTTACTGAAAGTATGACAGCATTTCTTCAGAACAGCAAATACAGACATACGCCATCTCTTTCTGTCTCTATACTGCTGACAACTCTTGGTCAGAGAGTGCAGGGATAGGATGAGGGGGGATGATTTTAAGCTGAAAGAGGGGAGATGGAGATGGAGGGTGGGGAGGCTTGGGCACAGGTTGCCCAGAGCAGTGGTGGCTGCCCTATCCCTGGAGGTGTTCAAGGCCAGGTTGGATGGGGCTTGGAGCAGTGATCCAGTGGGAGGTGTCCCCGTGCCCATGGTAGCAGAGTGGAACTGGATGGGCTTTGAGGTCCCTTCCAACCCAAACCATTCTATGACTCTATTCTATGAATCTATCTACTAAGTGCATGTATTGCTAAGCAAGTCACCAGTGGCAGAGCTGAGTGAGCAATACATACAGTAAGCCATGGAATCCAGATCAACTGAAAACAAGAGGATAAACAAGCCATTAAGTACACCCTAGGGTATAAAATTATTTGGAAAAACTGTAGACTTACTACAGAGGGCTGCTGGTAGTGCCCCAGCTGCTGAAGGCTATGGGGCACAGCCTGGCTCTCGCTCAGAGGTGGGCTGTACACCCGCTGGATAGCAGGAGGTACCGGATCTGGCAGGGACGAGTAGATGACGCTTTGCTGGCTGCTTTGTGAGTCTGAATAAACAGTGGACCCCTGACCACTGTCAAAGGTGCTGTCAGCTGAAAGAACAATATTTTTTATTAAAAGCTCCAACTGTTCAAGTAATGACTTTAGAGCAAGGTCAAACGCTGCTTTACCTAATCAGCATTTTTACTACCAGAACCATTTCCATTATATAAATAAACTATACAACACAAATGTTATTTTCTACAAAAGGCACACACTGCTGCTCTTAAGCCAAACGCCATCCCCACGGATTTCTGTGCCTGAGGATATTCTAGGCACATTGGTATTTCCTTTAAAGGACACAAGTTTGACATTAAGAATTGCGAACGTTTATAGATTTTGTGGGATGAAAGAAAAGGAAACCCCAATTGTCACGATCATAGCAGATCATGGAGTCTTTTAGAGTTAGATCTCCAAGGATGCACTGACTTTAACATTTTTTTTTTATTAGTAACACTGCAAGTTACAAAATTCTTTTAATCGTACTTTTTATTAGTTCAGCAAATCATATCCTACTTGAGTATATAGCAACAGCTCAAGATGAAGAACAGACAACAAAACAATGTGCAGGCTTGCAGTGATTCAGTAGTGCCTTTCAGACCTCTGCTGGGATTTCTCTGTTGGTAAGGACGCGGCCCAGGTTGCTCAGAGAAGCAGTGGCTGCCCCATCTCTGTGTCCAAGGCCAGGTTGGATGGAGCTTGGAGCAATGTGGTCCAGTAGGAGGTGACCCTGCCCATGGCAGGAGACGGAACTGGATGGGCTTTAAGGTCCTTTCCAACCCAAACCATTCTGTGATTCTATGATTCTCATGCAGAGTGTTGGCCCAGCCAGCCCGCACAGCTGTCCAGCTATGGGTACTGGACAAGCATTGTGTCTCTTCTCAATCAGAAATACATTTTTTTAACTGAGTTATTGATTATTACTGATTTAAAAATGTCTTTTCACAACTTTTGAAGCCTGTAAAGTACAGGTACTCAGCTCTTCTTGAGAACCGAAATGAGACACGAGACAGTAGCTGTGAGCATCCAACAGACTCTCCTAGCTTGGAAAAGAGATGTGAAACTCAAAACTGAAAGAAAACTGTAACACAGTTACAAAGAAAAAGCTTAAATTACAGCTAATTTTAAATGCTATTTTTCCCCTTATACTTTACCTTCTCTTTTTTCTGCACTCCAAATAAGGTTTTACTTATTTACTTATCTACTTAAATAACAAATTATTTTTTAATAGCATCAGTGATGACATTTCAGTACTCATAAGCTATTTTTCCAACTGTTCTTCTGCAAAACTAAACTCTCCTCTCTATTTATTTGGGTCATTTCTAAAAAGAATCCACATGGCCCTGTTCTCAGAAGGCAGGGATCGCCACCCCAGACACACTTCCATTTTATTATGAACAATGATTTAATATCAAATATTGGCTAAAAGTTGAGGAGGATTAGGAAATAAAGTGGGGGTGCTATGTTCAGTATAAAATTCTGCCAACTCATGTGCAGTAATGTCATGGAAAATACAAGGAGCATCATTGTGCCAAGAGTCATAATCATGGTGTTTCTCAAAGGAATCACAGAATCACCAGGTTGGAAAAGACCTCTTGGATCCTCGAGTCAAACCATTCCCATCAATCACAAACCCATGCCCCTCAGCACCTCATCCATCCATCTTTTAAACACATCCAGGGAAGGTGACTCAACCACCTCCCTGAGCAGCCTGTTCTGATGGAAAATGACCCTTTCTGTAAAATATTTTTTCTGATGTCCAGCCTGAACTTCCCCTCTCGTCCTGTCCCCTATCACTTGGGAGAAGAGGCCAGCTCCCTCCTCTCCACAACTTCCTTTCAGGGAGTTGGAGAGCAATGAGGTCTCCCCTCAGCCTCCTCTTCTCCAGGCTAAACAACCCCAGCACCCTCAGCTGCTCCTTCACCAGCTTCATTATTAGATAGCATGAATTAAGTCCATAACCCAAACAAACAAAATTATATCAATTTACTTTCAGAAGAAATGCTTTGTAAATACTGCAATATTCTGAGTGTTATGAAAATACGGTCATATTGTACTGTGTAACAGTTTCTTTCCTTACAGATGCACACTTGGATATTTTGGTATTCAAAGGAGGCCTCGATAGCAATTTATACAATACCTGACTTAAAGCAGCAGCTGTTCTGCTGCTAAAGATAATGCATCTTTAGTTTAAACATGCTTACGTAAAAGTCCTGAACAGTAAACCAGAAAATAAATGGTAATATTTTAGTAGCAAAATATGTATATCAGATTTTACCTAGAAAAAGAGAACTCACACAAAATTTCAAAATTTCCTAGCTAAAAAATATCCATCAACATTTCCTTCAAGATGTTAAAAAAACATAAATACATTAAGATTTCAAAACAAGTGCTTGAAGTAGTAACAAAGGTTGATTTTAGGGACACGTTACTTAGGGAAATAAACCCACCAGTCCCTCATGTTGTGCTGTTTGCTGGAGATGTCTGACGCTCAGAGATAAAATGAACAAACAGCAAGCTCTGCAAGCAAAGCCAGGTACTTTCTTATTCAGTAATAGATCCAAATCAGGAGGTATAAATCGAATACATGTCTCGAAATCACTCAGTGATCACTCTTGAATCAGTCCCCAGTAAGCACCTACACTGCCCTGCCACAACAAAGATCAAACAATCCCCTTGCTGTAAGATCATAAGCTCAGGACAAAATAGAGAGCCTGAAGGTGTTTCTGCATCTCCATCATGACTTAGAGACCCTGATAAGAAGCAGTG
The DNA here is from genome assembly GCA_033459285.1 of Clamator glandarius. NCBI lineage: Eukaryota > Metazoa > Chordata > Aves > Cuculiformes > Cuculidae > Clamator > Clamator glandarius. The sequence goes on along the minus strand of JAUNZM010000089.1, from coordinate 5,516,759 downwards.
TCCAACCCACCGTTATGTGCTTCCAACACACATGACCAACTCACAGGTGGCATTTCCCACAAAAAGGGGAAATATTGAATACCGTCATGTAATATTCCATCCATTCAGATGGATTTTGTTTTTCTGCTGTGGACCTTTGCCCAGCTTCCCTAAAAGCTTCAAGCAAGACACTAGGAGCAAACAGTGAAACACCAGGAACTGCAGCACTTTGGTATCAGCAAGGTCTGCTGTTGAATAAACATCTCCACACTGCTAACGTCATTTGAAGAAGCTACCAGTCACTCTGACCAGTCTGGTGCCAATTCAGCTTCTGTGGGCTCTGAACTTGTGTTTCACACAAATTTAGTGATGATCCCACAACCTGGCACAGAAAATGTGGGACTTGTGTCTAGCAGCAGGTCTCCTTGCTATTCTGTTTACAAATATATTACTTTTTCTGCGTTTACTGCTGAAAGAGAAGCTATCTCTATCTAAAATAGTTTAAATAAAAACATTGCTTCTTTCAGCTTCGTTATGTATCTGTCTGAGGTGCGCATGTGCTTGGAGCTACTGTGCAAAAACGTGCACAGCGCTCATCTCTTTGTTGATTCTTACCCTTGAACATTCATCACCACATGCACGAAAAACCAACCCAAGACTTACATGCAACAGATGTGGCGCTGGTGGGCAGGTTTTGCTGAAAGGGATGCTGGTCGGCCTCGGGCTCCTCCGACTCGGACAGGACATGGTGACCAGTGTGAGAAAGGTAGGTGACCTGGACCTGCTGTGCGTGTGGTATCTTTGACTTCTCCAGACATTCAGAGTCCCGACGTTCCTCCGACTGCATCCTAGGCCAGATTCGCTCTCTTCTCCATAGTATTAACGCTACTCTGTCACGTATAGACTTCGCAACTATCTTGAGATCATTTTCATGGAAAAATCCAGAGTCAATCTACAGAGGAGGCACAAACTTAGCAAGACCAAGTGTGCGTGGATAAGCACACTTATTATTGAAATATCTTCCTAACAGAGAAAACATTGGTTTGAAATAACATGAATTACATTTATTCCTCACAAGAACAGGAACTCAAGAGCTCAGCAGGGTGTTTTTTGACAAAACTTCTATCCCTAATGAATTTCAAAACAACAACATGTGATTTCTAAGACCTGAATACCTATTTGGTCCTTTTATTCACCAGTGTATATCTACTGAGAAGAGGAGAGCACGTTTAACTGCAAGTTTAATGCATTTTAAAACAGCATTTCATAATTTCTAAGACCTGAACATATATATGGTCCATTTATTCACCAGTTAACACCTATTGAGAAGAGGTGAGAACAATTAACTGAAAGTTTAATGCATTTTAAAACAACAATTTGTAATTTCTAAAACCTGAATATATATCGGGTCCATCTATTCACCAGTTAACATCTACTGAGAAAACAACAAGTTTAACTGCAGATGGGTTCCCTTCTTTATTGTTTCTGGAAAGACGAACAGAATAGTCAAAAGAGAAAAAAAACACCTCTGAAAAAAAGCTCTTTGAACAATGTTACTGCCCCTACACCAGAATTTATTACCTTAACCTTTCCAGTATGCACAATTTCCCAAACTGCTGTGCCAGAGATGCAAGTCATGAAGGGGAAGACGTGAACAGAATTTCCTCTCAAATTAACTTCTCTTAAATGGTGAAGTCAGACAGTACTGATTGACTTCTATGAAGAAAAAGCCTATTGCGGGGTCAAATGCAGACTGCTCACATTTAGCTGAAAAAGGGACCCGTCTTTCTCAGAACCCAAGTCCTCAACCTTAACAGAAAAAATGGAAATTCATCATCGTGCTCTTTGTTTGCATACTCTCCTACAGCACAGGGCATGAATTTTAGTTGAATAATGACCTACCAGAGATTTGCCTGCTCTCCCTACATTCTGAATGTGCACATTCTACAGATTTGCAAGCACATGGAGGAAATCTGGAGGGATTCTTCTTTGCTCCTGTCCAAACACAAGACAGTTCTACAGCTTAGATTTTTGCTATTTAAAATTGGTAGGTGTAAAGCAGCTTAAACTACAGTTGCAGATGGATATGAGTATTTTCCAGTGCCTCTGCCCTTGGACCTTACTGATGTTCCTGAACTGATGGTCCAGCAAATGCCAACAACAGAAGGGAGTTACTTGAGACAAGAACCGCAAAGGATCAGAGAACCTTGTATGGTATTAACTAATGTGTGCAGTAGATCCTTCGTGACAGAGCTTAATAGGAAGGCACTAAAACCTGCCACGTGAATAACTTTTGTTAAACAATTCTTACTCCTACATCCCAATATAGAGAATGATTAAAGTCTAATGAAGACATGCTATTTTACAGTACCCATTGGCTGTGAAAGGTAACTTCAGGTTGCAAACCCACCAAAACATTTCAAGTTCCTGTCGCGCACATTGTTTGGACAGGCTGGAACTACCAAAAACCCATCAATAATGATAAATAATTGCCCCTACTCAAAAGGTCTTGTGCATTCATCTCTAACACAGCACATAAAGCAACACAGATTGATGGAAGGACATGGATTTGGCATTCCACAGTTCATAATGGGTTAGAAAGACATTTAGGAATAAATGTCCCTCAATAGCCTCAAATTTGAAATCATTTTATATGCAGCTACTTAGATAACTGTTAATATAACCGTAAAACACAGGTTTTTAAATTATTTGGGGTAGAGTATAGTATTACAGTAGCTTGTGAGTGATTCTTTTAAATATGCTCTTTACGAGAATGATTTCCTCTTCAAAAAGAAGTATCATTACTACAGGCCAAGCAATCTACAGAAATTCAGAATTCCTAATACTTCCACAAAGATTTCAATGCAAAATATAACAGCAAGTAACGAGACCAACTTTTAAATGAAATGAGTTCTGAAACAATACAGAACAATAACAAGCGCCTGGAAAATATTTGACCTTCTGCAAACTCATGGAAAGAAGAGAGGGGAGCCTGAATTTCTCCCACTAAATTTGGCAAACAGAGTGATGAGTCCAAGCATAGTAAAGCAATGTTACCAAAATGAGTGAATCCTAAGCAGAAAATGAGTGGTGATGACAACACTATTAAATGGGATCTCTTGGGATTTGGATTAAAATAGGAACATTTCTGCAAGCACAAGAAAATTCAGACTCATGACTCAATGCTTACTGATTCTATGCCTCCATGACATTAAGAAATCTAAGACCTGCAGTAAAGATATCATTAAAACATGCATTCAAGGACTATATGGTGTAATTGGAACAGAAAGTAGTTTTCTTACAAAACCCTATAAGTTATGAAGATACAGAAATTCTGAAAGTTAAACTTAGTTCTCAGAAAATCCAAAGCTTATTCCTGACTGTGCAGTGAGCTTGAATCTGGTTCCCTGTTTATATTTGGTGATAGAGTGGCTGACCACAGACTTTCCACACCTACATTCCTCCCAAGTAACACCAGCAGAAAAGATGGAAAGAAGTGGTTTGATGAATTCGGTGCAAAATACATTGTGACTGAACTTCTGAACTCTTCCAATCTATTTCAAGCTGCTGTCTGAAACTAGACAGATTCCAACCAAATTTATTCAACATTCAACTCCTAAAGGAAATTGGCAAAAGAGTTTTCAAAATATAGAAGAGAACTCTATGGCCTCTAAATTATTTGAAATGCCATCTCATCTATCTGTCGTCATACTTGGTAGATAACACTTCTCAGTGATTAGTTCTTTCCCGTTTACCCATTTCTTGGAGCATGCGTTCCAAAATCAATACCACTGCTTATGCCAGACACCTGGAATGGGTTACATGGAAGTGACATTACCAGACTTGTTCCTGCTGTCCTTTCAGATTTATGCACTACTTTACAGATATACATTTTTGTCAGAAGTTTATTTTACCATTTCTTGTGCAACATCATCAGGAGTTTCCTTCTCCAGATCAAAAGTAAACTCAATGGCTCCATTATCTTTGGGTTTTCCTTTCAGTTTCTTAGGATCTTCTACCCAGAGTCTTAAGGCAATAGAGGATTTCCTACCATGGTCTTCTTCTGCAAGTTCCACTCTTACCCCAGTATCTTCAGCAAAAAAGGCATGGCTTAATAAATCTTTAATTTCATATCTGCAAGGGATAGAAAGAATATTCAAATACTGCAAGTCTTAAGCAATGTCAAAGATGTCAGTGACAAGACACTGCTGCTAAAGGCGAAAACATTTACGGTATGTTTGGTGTTCACCCGTAACAAATTTCTGTTCTTAGCAAAATACATTGTTTTCCCAGTATTACTGAGGACTGCTGAAAAAATGACATTTCCTATTTCACAAAGCTTCAGGAATAGTCATATATCATAAACTTGTACAGAAATGCAGATTGCAGTTTTGCTCAACTTCTCTTCAGTATCTGAGCTTCAATAAGAGGTTTCCCTCTAGACAGCCAGGCGTGGTTCCTAAAAATGGTGTTTAATGAGTTATGAAATATTGAAAAGTAGACACCCTCAACTAGGAGAGGCCAGTGTAAGAAGTTTAGGTCTTAAAACCAAAGCTGGAAACAAAGCATAATTTGTCTCCATACCCAGAGGCTAATGAGTCAACAGAATCTGCTATAACTGCTAGTGGCAAGTTTACCATGTCACATTCATGGTTGACCTCCACCACACTCTATGCTCCATGCAGAGCCCCTTGAGAGATATTTTACAGACAGCCAGAATGCATTAGAACACGCTAGCTCACATGTCGACACTGACTTTCTTTGAAGTTGAGAGACATAACAATGGCATTTATTCATTTATCCTGACATTACAGGTAATCACTTCTATTTGTATTTCCATTCTGAATTTTCACCTGCACAGGGAAGACCCAGAGGCAAGAAAAAAATTCCACTGACAGCTTTGAAATCCCTCCATACGCACAATTTAACGCAAAGCATGATTACTTGAAACAAACCTTTCTTCTTTATTTTTGCAAATGCACTCCCCAATTATCTCCTTAATCTCAGGATCAGTAACTTTCTCAAAGCTTGCTGGCTTTATACCCTAAAAGGACAGAGAAAAAAAATATTTAAAAGACATAATGTAATTTCCTTTCCATTAAGGACATTTTGAATAGCCTGGTTCACCTTCCATTCTCACTAAGTGAACTGATTTTTTGGGGTATTTCTTCTGCTGTATCGGGACACCTGATCCCAGCACGGGCTGGTTCTCTGGTTCAGCTGCAGTGCCTGTTGCTGGGGTTGGAGTAGTCACAGTGCCTGCACGTCTGTTTTCCTTTCTCTTCCTCCTGACAGTACTGTATTTGGTAGATACTGGTAAGGGCCCAGCATAGTGTAGCAAGTTGTGCCTCTCTGGAAAAGCCACAGCATTTTCTTTTCAAATATGCTATCCCTCCATCAAAGTCCTGTAGTTGCTCAGGAGCAAAGTTCCAAACCACTGGAGGTGAGGAGTTCTCTGGATACCTGACCCTTTTCTCCCACATGACGTGCTACCCACTCCTGTCCAGCCTCGGGGTAGGTCTCTGGGGGGTATTCTTAAAAAGATTTTGTGTAACAAGACCTGAAACATGTTCAGGAGACTCAGCAATAACAGCACGCAGGCTTGAACAACTCAAGGACATTCAAAATTCCCAAGAGCTGTTGTAACTAGCCTGAAGGGGAAAAGGAGGGTAAAAGAGCAGGGGAAAGGATCTCGCCTTGTCTTTCTTGTACTTTGGGTGTGACTGTTAACAAATTCTGAGAGATGGTGCCCAAGGTACAGACATGACAGCAGTGCCCAGAGCGGGCCAGAAAGGTGATCCAAGGGCTGGAGCAACTCCCATCCGAGGACAGGCTGGGAGAGGTGGGTTGTTCATCCTGGAGAAGAGAAGGCTGTGGGGATACCTTAAAGCAGCTTCCAGTATAGAAAGGGGCTCAAGGAAAGCTGAGGAGGGGCTCTGGATCAGGGAGTGCAGGGATAGGATAAGGTTTTCGCATGGTTTAGTAACTGATAGGACTGGTTGGACTCGATAATCCAGTGGGTCTTTTCCAACCTGGTGATTCTATGATTCATGAAAGAGGGGAGATTGAGATGAGATCTTAGGAAGAGATGTTTTCCTCTGAGGGTGAGGAGGCCCTGGCCCAGGTTGCCCAGAGCAGTGGAGGCTGCCCCATCCCTGGAGGGGTTCAGGGCCAGGTTGGATGGGGCCTGGAGCCCCTGATCCAGTGGGAGGTGTCCCTGCCCATGGCAGGGGAAGGAACTGGACAGGCTTTAAGATCCCATCCAACCCAAACCATTCTATTGATCTTTGAAACAGCAACTTAGCATCATGATTGTGTTATCATATTGTTATCATATTATACAGTGTAGGACAATCATAATCCCGATTCCTCTCCCACAGGTAATAAAAAGCACTGCAGGGAATACATAGAGCATATAAGGATTTATATAGAATCATAGAATCATTTAGTTGGAAAAGATCATTAAGTCCAACTATCCATGTCCACTACCGAACCATCCCTGAACGCCTCATTTGGCCATATTCTAATTCCCTCCAGGGATGGGTCTCAACCACTTGCCTGGGCAGCTGTTCAGTGCCCAAGAATCCTTTATAACCCTTTACATAACACAACCAGGCCAACAAATGATAAGACATTGTGACAAGTGACTATTTAAGTAATACAAGGTATGCTTAAAATAAATCTGTTTTAACACGCTCTGGTCAGATATGTCATTATCTCCACCCTTCCAGCCCCATGCTGGGCACCAAAATGGACTGTTGTGGTTTAGCCCTGGCGGGAAACTTTGTAGAACACAGCTACTCACTCCCTCCTTCGCTGCCCTTGGTGGGATGGGGAGGAGAGCTGGAAAGAAAAAGGTAAAACTCATGGGTTGGGATAAAGACAGTTCAAAAGAACAGCCATGGAAGATAAAAATATTAACAAGAATAATAACAAAAGGATATACAAATCAAGTAATACACAATGCAACTGCTCAGCACCTGGAAACTGATGCCTAGCCCATTTCCGACCCCACAACCAACTCCCTCGGTGTATACTGAGCATGTCATGTGTGCTCTCCCTGCCCACTCCCTGCCCTCTCGTCAGCAGCCCAATATGAGAAGGTTAAGAACAATAACACTTTCCCAGCTGAGCCCAGGACATGCCTCCTCATTAAAATACTATACATCTTACCAACATAATGAGAGACTGTAGGCGTACTGTGCAATTTCTCAGTTTACATTACAGTTTATATATTGTGTCATTTTTCTGTACATGTAATCAAAATACAGTAAGAAAGTAATTACCAGGAACACCTGGGCAGTTAGTGCACACGTGCAGCTGAGCATTTTCAAAGCCCAGGCTGACATTTTCTTCTGATGTCAGTTTGCAGACTGGGAAGAAAGGATGTTCCATTAGGAACAGCCGCCTTTTCTAGCACTGTCCTTGACAAATAACATAGGATACTCAACATCCCTAATGCTGGTAACTCATTCCATTGAGTTCAATAGGGGATTTCCCCTGAATACTTTTCACGTATATATTTCATAGAATCATGGAATCATTAACATTTGAGAAGACCTCTAAGCTCATCCATCTAACCACCAGACTAACACATCCGTGTCTCCTAAAACCACATGCTGAAGCACCATATCTACACATTGTTTGAACCCCTCCAGGGATGGAGATTTCACCGCTGCCCTGGGCAGCCTCTTCCAGCGCTTCATCACTCTTTCAGTAAAGAAAAATTTCCTAATATCCAATCTAAACCTACCCTGGCATAACTTGAGGCCCATATATACAACTACAGATGACAAAGGTGGTAATGCAAGAAGTTAGCCTTTTTATTTGTGATGTTCAGCTTAAACCACAAAAAAAAATTGAATCCTGTTTTTAAAATAAAACATAACATCTCTACCAACTAAAACAAGATATATCTGGATGAAAACTTGATGAAATTAATTAGGGAACATATTCTGCAGTTAGACCCTACTACTTAAGAACCCAAGTATTTCTAATGGAGTCAACAAGCAAAATAAAAAGGAAACAGTATTTTCTTTATCTAAAGAACTCAGTATCTGATTAAGCACATAACTGAATGGGAGTTGGACATTTAACTATATTCAAATCCTTTTCAAGTTTCACCCTGAAACAACACTAAATAATGGGTCATATATCAGCAGATAAGGAGGCTTGTAATCCTAAGGAGTGGACTTCTGGCTCACTTGAAGCTGAATTGGATGAAAAAAAAAAAAAGAAAACATGTATTTCAGAAAGTGTCTGCAAGTATTTCACTGAATTTATATTGAAGAAATTTCATAAGGAAGAAAATGCTGTGAGGATGGGGAGGCCCTGGCCCAGGTTGCCCAGAGCAGTGGCGGCTGCCCCATCCCTGCAAGTATTCAAGGCCAGGTCGGATGGGGTGTTCAGGAGCCTGATCAAGTCGGAGGCGTTGCTGTCTGTGGCAGGGGGTTGGAACTGCATGGGCTTTGAGGTCCCTTCCAACCCCAAACCATTCCATGGTTCTGTGATTCTATGATCTATTGTATTAATCTACTGAACAGCTAAGCTATGAATAGATGACTAAAACAAACAAGGACAAAATACACACAGGGAAGTACCAACCAGGACTGCTCTGCCAAAGTGTTTTCTCAGCGTCCACATGCTATATTACGCTTTTGCTCCTTACTCTTCATTGAAGTCTCCAAGTGCATCTCATTGCCATGCTGTAAACCCAAACCCTGTAGCGCTGTGCCTTGATGTTCCCCAGCCTCCTGATAATGATGGGGGGGTTATGCAAAACAGCAGTTTCTATTTCCAACCAAAGGTTTTATTCATTTTTACAAAAGCCATCTGCCCTTCCTGAGCATTCCCAAGGAAATGTGGCATCAAAATTCAAAGTATATTAGCTAAGGAATTACCCTGGACAGCTGTCTTGTAACCAAAAATTAAAGAAACTGGGCTAATTGATTGACATAAGGTGCATAGGGATATTTTCACACAAGTTCATTAAATGCAAATATATATATATATATATATATATATGTATAATCCAAGAGCAAAGCTACAGAAGACCAAAATCTCTTTTGAAAAGTCTCTCTCTCGAACAGATGCTTTACTTTGAATGCCTCACCACCACTCAGTCTTCTGACCACCCTTCTGAAGTGAGCAGGTTTGGGATACATTGCACTTCATGCAATATTTGAGTGTACAGCCAGGCACATATAGGCCACTAAAAATTTAACCTTTAGGTTTGGGGTGAAAACACAAAGTTGTTTTTTCAGAGGACTAAAAGTAGCTGCTTGCCATATTTCCACCACAGAACCATAGAACTGTTTGGTTGGAAAAGACCTCTGAGATCATCGAGTCCAAATGTATCTGACTACCACTAAACCATATCCCTGAGCACCTTGTCCAACCCATCCACTAATCATCTCCAGGGATGGGACTCCAAGACTTCCCTGGGTAGCCATTCCAGAACTCTTTAGATGATGAAATGTTTCCTAGCAGCCAATCTAAACTTCCCCTGGTGAAACGTGAAGCCATTTCCGCTTGTCCTATTGCTTGCTACCTGGCAGAAGAGCACACTTTTGACAGAGTAACACCATAGAATCACAGAATCACCAGGTTGGATAAGACCTCTTGGATCATCGAGTCCAACCATTCGTATCTGCCACTAAACCACATCCCTGAACACCTCATCCTCTGTCTTTTAAATACCTCCAGGGAAAGTGACTCAACCACCTCCCTGGGCAGCCTGTTCCAGTGCTCAATGAAACTCTCTGTGAAAAATTGCTTTCGGATATCCAGTCTGAACCTCCTCTGGTGCAACTTGAGGCCATTCCCTCTCGTCCTGTCCCCTGACACTTAGGAGAAGAGGCCAGCTCCCTCCTCTCTACAACCTCCTTTCAGATACTATTAGAGAGCAATGAGGTCTCCCCCTCAGCCTCCTCTTCTCCAGGCCAAACAATCCCAGCTCTCTCAGTTGCTCCTCTTAAGGCCTGTTCTCCAGCCCCTTCATCAGCTTCGTTGCTCTTCTCTGGACTCGCTCCAGAGCCTCAACATCCTTCTTGTGGTGAGGAGCCCAGAACTGAACACAGGATTCAAGGAGCGGTCTCACTAGTGCCGAGTAGAGAGGGAGAATAACCTCCCTGGAACTGATGGTCACGCCATTTCTGATACAAGTCAAGATGCCATTGGCCTTCTTGGCCACCTGGGCACATTGCTGGCTCATGTTCAGTAGCTGTCAACCAACACCCCCAGGTCCTTCTCCTCCTGGCAGCTTTCCAGCCAGACTTCTCCTAGTCTGTAGCTCTGCTTAGGGTTGTTGTGCCCCAAGTGCAGGATCCGGCATTTGGCTGTGTTAAATCTCATCCCATTGGTCCCAGTCCAGCCTGTTCAGATCACTTTGGAGCCTCCCGACCCTAAAGCAGATCCATACTTCCACTCAGCTTAGCGTCACCTGTGAACTCGCTAAGGGTGCACTCGATGCCTTCATCCACGTCACTGATAAAGACACTGAACAGGGCTGGACCCAGGACTGAGCCCTGGGGAACCCCACTTGTCACTGGCCTCCAGCTGGATTTAACACCATTTCCCACCACTCTCTGGGCCCCACCAGCCAACCAGTTTTCCACCCAGGAGAGTGTGCGCCTGTCCAGGCCAGAGGCTGACAGTCTCCAAAGCAGAATGCTGTCAGAAACTGTATCAAAGGCTTTACTAAAGTCCAAGAAGATACATCCAACAGCCTTTCCCTCATCCAGTAGACTGGTCACTTTGTCATACAAGACGATCAGGCTAGTTTGGCAGAACCTGCCTTTGGCAGAACCCGTGTTGACCAACTGCTTTATAAGATGCATGACATACACCAGACAAGTGGACATTCAGTCTGGCTCATGTCAGCCAGCAAATTGCCCTAAGGGTTTCCTTTAACCTCAGAGACACCCTCCTGGTCTCAATACAATCTAACTAGGACTAAAACTTCACCGTAGAACTGAAAGAAGGATCTAGATTCACGTAGTTCCTAGAAAAGGCAAAAACTTCTTCCAAAAAAGCTGAAACCACATCTCCAACTCTACCAAAAACTCCACTTTATTGACTTCAGAGAAGTTCACACACAGGATTTTGTTCTGTGCTATTCAGCAGCAAGACTGCTGTGTTCAGTTATAAACTCATCCCTATTTCACTCTAAAAGAGTACTCAATCCTAATGCTAATCTAAGAAGATTATCTGCAGGTCTAAGATATCCAAAACCCATAAAAAGTCAATGCAATGACATCCATTACATTATTTCTCTGTTGCTGCTGTGCTACAGCTACAGAATATTTTGTGCCAGGGGAGGTTTATAGGTTTAGATTGGATATGAGGAAACATTTCTTTATGGGAAGAACGGTGAAGCCCTGGCAGAGGCTGCTCAGGGCAGTGGTGGAGTCTCCATCCCTGAAAGGATTCAAACAATGGTTGGCTGTGGCACCTGGGGACATGCTTTGGCAGGCACGGTGGGGTTGGACAGACGGTTGGACTGGATGAGCTTTGAGGTCTATTCCAACCTTAATGATTCTATGATATATTCTATCTGTACAAACAATATAGAATATAGCCTGCAAATGCTGAGAAAACATTCTTTACAGTCATAAAAAGAAACAACATGAAAACTTACAATGACAAAAACACTGTAAACATGCAGGTTGTTTTAAAGCACAGGTTTGTGTGGCTGAACCCAAGAAGGTTGCTATGAATCCCTGGCAGATAGAGTTGGTCTGCTATGCATTCTGCAGCACATCAGCAAGAAAACATTCGACTGGGCTGCCTGGGAAGGTCACAGCCCCTGATGTTTCATCACTAAATGTGCCTATTGTCTACACCAAAATCACTTGGCAGAATGATTAAACACAAAAAAAATCTGACTAAGAAAACCCATCAAGTTATGCATGAAAAATGAGATTATGGCATCAGAATGAAGGTCACTGCAAATATGCTGACCAGGAAATCCCTTCAAAGTTAACCGCAGTAAATGTGGCTTGGACCTGTTGCTTGAAAAATGTATTTATGTTACATAACTGCTTTTATATGTTTACACTCCCTAATTCAGGCTGAAAGGTTAGAGAGAGAGGTGACCAGTCATAACACACATGTCTCATCTGGCAAACAAACAACGCCTTCTGTACATTTGGAACTGACTGCTGCTTTATCCTGGACTATTCTATACATACAGTTAAATGTGTAAAACACAACAGTGGAAAACTAAAGCAGCAATTAACCCATAAAATTATGGTCACGGAGATTAAAGGTCACAGAAATAAATCATAGACTTACAGAATCATGGAATGGTTTGAGTTGGAAGGGACTGCAAAGCCCATCCAGTTCCACCCCTGCCATGGGCAGGGACACCTCCCACTGGATCCAGTTTCTCCAAGCCCCATCCAACCTGGCCTTGAACCCCTCCAGGGATGGGGCAGCCACCATTGCTCTGGGCAACCCGGCCCAGGGCCTCCCCACCCTCACAGCAAAACATTTCTCCCTAATATCTCAACTCAATTTCCCCTCTTCCAGTTGAAAACTGTTCCCACTCATCTTGTTCCTTTCCTCCCTGATCAAGAGCCCCTCCCCAGCTTTCCTGGAGCCCGTTTCAAGACTGGAAGCTGCTTCAAGGTCTCTCTGGAGCCTTCTCATCTCCAGGCCGAACAAACACAACTCCCTCAGTCTCTCCTCGTATGATCTTACACTTCAGACAAGCATAATGTGTAATATCTTAAAACAAAACAGTAATGTCTCAGAAAGTTAATGCTTCTATTTTTTCTATCAACAAAGACTATCAGTGCACGGGGCAAACAGCTATGACTTCAAATTCAGTTTACATCCTATTAGCAAGCAAAAGTTTGACAGACACAGAATAGAAACAGTTGAAAAAGTATATTATAAAGGCAAAACCAAAGCAATAGACTGACTGTGCTGGGTAATGGGAACCTGAAGTAAGGTCAGAGATAGTCTATAGCATAAGGTGGTTATTGGTACCTTCATTACCAAGAATTGCTTGATGCAAACCCTAGCAAATAATCCCAACCCCATTAGATGCTATCAGTCTAGCTGCCCCCACGATGCGGAGCCCAGGGCAGGAAAAACGAGTTCTTTCATATCTTTTTAAATAAAAGCATCAGGAAGCAAGACAGTGCAGTCACATTGTTACATTACATTGACCCTCAATTCAAAATACCAAAAATAGCGTTTAAGCTTCTGGTGCAAAAAGTCAGTTTCACAAAAAAAAAAGTAAATTTCTCACTGACAAGCTGAAATAGGTGACAGCATTAAGCAAAGTTGCTCTATGGATCTGCTCCATTTCAGCAGGTCAGGGCCACCTTCTGCTTGAGTGAGAACCCCAAACCTCACCTAATGCTGGGAAGAAAACAGTCTCATTAAGCCTCTTTGTTTTAGTCTATGCTCCACTTCTGTATTTCAGTCTATCACTAGCGAGAGCTGCTGCATGACCAACCCTAACTCTTCATGTAAAGTGATTTTATAGCTGTTTTGTCTGTTAAGTCATCACTGCCCCGGCTCGTGAGGCAGTGCTCACTGTTCAGTGATGGCTCAGGATAAGGTGGAGGAATCCCATACTCTAAAATGCCGACACCCTAACAGCAGCAGCATCTTCCCTCAGCCCGTACAGCACCCACAGAGCGACTCACGCAGATCAAAGCGGGGTCTCTTTCTGCTGCCAGCTCTTCTGAAGACACAGCTCCCCTAAAGAAGCTGCTGAGTCACCAGAGAGGTTCCTTCAGGGACCAGGGAACTTCTCCAGGGTGCTCACTGCTCCTCTTGCACCCTCACCAAGAGGTCCACCCCCTGCTCCTCCTCCCTGTCTGACAGTTTATGTAGCTCATGGCATGCCACAGAGTTTTTTCCCTCTCCACAGGGAGATGGTTAACCCTTTCTTTGGAATGACAACAATGGTGATTTTTTCATCTAAGGAATCCTGGTGGCCATCAAGAATGGCACCGTCAGCCAGGTGAGGGAGGGGATTGTCCTGCTCTGCTCCACACTAGAGCAGCCCCACCTTGAGCACTGGGGGCAGCTCTGGATGCCACAGATCTGAAGCTACTGCAGAGTATCCAGAGGAGGGCATGGAGCTGGTGAAGGGTTTAGAGCATAAGTGTATGAAGAGCAGCTAAAGTCACTGGGTCTGTTCAGCCTGGAGGAGAGTGAGGGGAGACTTCACCAAGCTCTGCAGCTTCCTCACAAGGGGAGGAGGAAGACCAGGCACTGAGCTCTTCTCTCTGGATCCAAGAGAATGGCAGGAAGATGTGCCAAGGGAGGGTTAGGTTGGACATGAGGAAAAGGTTCTGCTCCCAGAGGGTAGTGGAGCCCTAGAACAGCTCCCCAGGGAAGCAGTCACGGCACCGAGCCTGACGATATTCCAGAAGCCCTTGGCCAATGCCCTCAGATCCACAGTGTGAGTGTTGTGGTGTCCTGTGCAGGGACAGGAGTTGGACTCAATGATCCTTGTGGGTCTCTTCCAAACCAGGACATTCTAGGATTCTATGTCCTGAGTTCAGCTGAAAACAGCACTAAATACCACGCCTACCCCATGTCTCTATCTGCAACTTTCCCTGCTAGACAGTTCTGTTTCAAATCACTCCTTACAAGTCATAAAGTAAATAATTTCCATCTATGATTCTCTGATCACTCTGAAGTTGTTGGTATAAGACCAGTTTTACCAAGTTATATAAAACATAATCCTCTGCTATGTAACGGTTACTGCCACAGAAAATTGGTTAGCTCAAACTTTCATCAGTGTTTAAAAAAATTACTACTTAAGTCTGAAAATTGAAATATAACACCTAATTAGGAACCCTCTGATTAATCATTATTCTCTGCCATCTTGGCTATCGCTTTGATAAATGAAGCCTAGGAGTCTTAAAAAGTCTTAATTACCACCATTCCAGATGGCTAGGAGTCGTACACAGAGCTTCTCTCTGTATGTGGACCAGCAGAAGCCATCCGTGTTATTTACGGCTCTAAATGCATACACACATACCCAGGTCACCACATCATCAGCTAAACCTGATGGCACTTCCACAAACAAGTGAGGTTCGCTGCTCATGCAGCAGGTAATATCCTGTGCTTCTCATGAAAGCCACTCTATATCAAGGATTACAGAGCAGTCACATCTGGGAGGTGAGACTCCAGAGCCTTAAACTGTAATAGACTCTGGTTGTCACCACAGAATCACTAAGATTGGAAAAAACCTGTAAGCTCATCCAGTCCCAACCAACGTAACCCCACCATACTCACTGAATCATGTCCCGAAGTGTGACATTTACACATTTTTTTAACTCCTCCAGACTCCACCCCTGGTCAACCTCTGCCAGGGCTTCACCATTCAGGCAGTAAAGAAATGTTTCCTAATACCCAACCTAAACCTTCCTGGTGCATCTTCAGGCCATTTCCTTTCATCCTGTTGCTTGTCACTTGGGAGAAGAGACCAGCACCCAGCTCACCACAACCTCTTTTCTGGGAGGAGAAAGACTAAACAGCCCAGGTCCCTCAGCTGCTCCCAGAAGCCCTGGGCTCCAGACACTTTGCAGCTCTGTTCCCCTTCTCTGGACAGATTCCAGCCCCTCAATGTCCTCCTTGGAGTGCGGGGCCCAAAGCTGAACCCAGGATCTGAGATGCAGCCTCACCAGTGCTGAGTCCAGAGGGTGACCCCTGCCTTGCTCCTGCTGACCACACCATCCAAGCCAGGATGCTCTTGGCCTTCTTGGCTGCTTGGGCCATTGCTGGATCAAGTTCAGATGTTGTCAATCAATATCCCCAGGTTCTTTTCCACGTAGCAGCTTTCCAGCTGCTCTTCCCCGAGTCTAGAGCACTGCATGGGTTGTTGTGACCCAAGTGCAGGACCCAGCACTTGGCCTTGTTGAATCTCATACCATTGGTTACAGCCCATTGATCCAGCCTATCCAGATTTCTCTGCAGAGCCTTCCTGCCCTCAAACAGATCAACAATTCCACCCAGCTTAGCGTCATCTGCAAAATGACCGAGGGAGCACTTGATCCCCTCATCCACATGTTTATAACAAGCAGCCAGAAAAAAGGCATACCGACTAACTTGGGGATTACCCCTTATATCTTCCAGGTCAAAAAATAAAAGAAACATTCTCCACAGCACATCTTTGCAAATCTTAGTGCAGCTTTCTCCCAGAGATCACCCACACCACATCCCGAGCACACAGACTGCAACTTCTGGTGAGAGACAAACCACACAGCTCACTGTCTGCTTTTCTAGCAACCAGATGGAATCGAGTACCTGGGAAACGTTTTGATAAAGCAGCATGTTTAACATAATCTATAAAAAAAACCCACCCCTCCTGTTACTCTTGGTTTCACTTAACCAAGTAGAACAGAATAAAGCCACAGCTGCCAAAGCGTTTGGCAAGTCTCATCCCTCCGCAGTCAGTGATTTGCAATCTGATACCATCTTACCGACTCAGGAGTTTTGTCAGGCGTTTGCAGTGCAGCTCATGCAGACAAATAAACTCATCATCTAAAGAGGGGACAGTGTTTGAGGGGGTATTTTATTCAGTGTAGAAATTAATTTAGATGGACTTCTTCTCCAGCCTAACCTCATCTGAAAAGGGAGAGTTTAGAGCAGCATCTGGTACCGGTACTAAAAGGGGCTCCAGGAAAGCTGGGGAGGGGCTCTTGATCAGGGAGTGCAGGGACAGGATGAAGTTTTCATCTGAAAGAGGGGAGATTGAGATGAGATCTTAGGAAGAGATGTTTTGCTGTGAGGGTGGGGAGGCCCTGGCCCAGGTTGCCCAGAGCAGTGGTGGCTGCCCCATCCCTGGAGGTGTCCAAGGCCAGGTTGGATGGGGCTTGGAGCCCCTAATCCAGTGAGAGGTGCCCCTGATCATGGGAAGGGTGGAACTGGATGGGCTTAGAGGTCCCTTCCAACCCAAACCATTCCACGGTTCTATGTCTCTGAGTGACACATTGCTATCTTTTCCCTTTTGTATCTGTGGATGATTTGTAACACAAACACACAGAGAAAATCTGTGCTGGAAACATGAATCAAAAATCCTCCTCAATATTAGCAAGTATTTAGGCTGTAACCTAAAAGTTTGTCCTTTCAGCTTTGTGGGAAACTTGATCAAGTCTGAAAGTCCTCATTTAGTAGAAAAGACTAGAGGGTAGATTTTGCCCTGCTCATTCTGTCAAAGTTGTAACTATTTTTGGCTGAAGGAGATAAAATCAGCAAGAAAGACTATTGAAAATATTTTAGGGCTATCATCGGGTTTTTTTCGTGGGGAAGTGTCTTGTGTGCTGGGTGCTTGGTTTTGTGTGTGTTTGGTTTTTTTTTTTTGCCTATGCAGTCACTTAGTTTTGTGATAAGATGCTGAAACCTCCTGTCCTGAGGAATTGTTTTAACTGGCATCTTCCATCTTCTCTCATATTTTGATGTAATCTTCCGAGATGAAAATGGAAAGAGCAATGGCAAACAGCCAGCCAAGGCTACACTGTAAGGACAAAGGCCCGAGTGCAGGGACGTCCTTAGCACCTACACTTGTTGGTCCCTATGCATTGTCTTATTCTTGTGCCAAGAAGCAAAGGGAGCATGCCCTCCTCCAAACTGAGCAGGAAGATGAAACAAAGAGGATTTTATGGCTGTCCCATCCCTGGAGGTGTTCAGGGTCAGGCTAGATAGGGCTTTGAGCAACCTGATCCAGTGGAAGGTGTCCCTGCCTGTGGGAACTGGATGGGGTTTAAGGTTCCCACTGAACCAAACCATTCTGTGATTCCATGGAAGCGCGTTGGTCAGCTGCAGTACAGTAAAACACAACCAACCACAGAACTGCAAGTGGCTTTGAGCAACCTGATCAAAGCCATGTTGTGACAGAACTAGGAAGAATGACTATAAATTGAAGATGGCAAGATTTAGACTAGACATAAGGAAGAAATTCTTCACAATGAGGGTGGGGAGGCCCTGGGCCAGGTTGCCTAGGGAAGCTGTGGCTGCCCTATTCCTAGAGATGTTCAAGGCCCGGTTGGACGGGGCCTTGAGCAGGCTGACGCAGTGGGAGGTGTCCTTGCCCATGGCAGGGGGGTTGGAACTGGATGATCTTTAAGGTCCCTTCCAACTCAAACCATTCCATGACTCTACTTTTCTAAGCGTACAAATAAATCTGCAACAGGTTTGTGTAACTCAGAGCTCAGATACCTCAACAATACGCTATGTCTGACAGTACCAATGCATCAGCAAAATATGGTTTTAAACTTTTGAATTACAAAATTCCAAAACAAATTAAGGATGTTTACTCACACAGGTTACTTTCCGGTAAATTTGAGCAGCATTCTGGCATTCTGAGTAAGGGTATTCTGAGGTAGCCATTTCCAACATGCACATCCCAAAAGCATAGACATCCACAGATTCATCGTAGTGTTCCTCATACATTTCTGGGGCCATAAATTCGGGTGTACCTACACAGAGACGCACAAAAAGAATGTTGGTGCTTGATAAGTGGCTTTTGATAAACCTTCTTCACCTATAGAACTGTGCCCATGTTTAAGAGTACATGCAAAATTATTGCAAAAGAGGAAAGGAACTAGAATAAGCTCAGGAATCCTCCAAGACAGAAACCCAGAGTTAACACACACGCACATGTACAAACCCATGGCTCACTGGGAATAATACGAGGAGGAAGAGAATAAACGAAAATTATCAAAATAGCAGAAATTAACAAGAGGATGAGATATGGCACATTCCTGGACCACACTGGAATCATGAAATGTTTCTTTTTTTCTGGGATGTGTACAGGCCTGTTGGTGATGAAAAGGAGAGAAGTAGTGAGAACCTTCATTGCTGCTTTTATCAATGCAAATCTGCATTGTTTTTCCCTTCAGGGATACACAGCAACCACTCAGCAGCACTTTGAGAGGAACAAGTATCACAAATCACCTGCAAAGTCACACACAAAACATTAACCATAATTCTGTCACTGGTTTAGTGGGACAAATCGATGAGGCTGCTTGCAGAATAAGGCCCTACTAGATGAGGATTAGGTTGTCAGAAATCTGATGCAACTGGGTAAATATTAAGTGAAGCGCAGTACTTACTGCTTCATATCGGGAGGTTGCAGCTTTATGTCTTACAACACCTGCAACATTTGCACAGCAAACTGTGGAGACCTCAGAGCTGTTCCAGTGCTCCACCACGCTACGGGTGAAGAATGTTTGCCTAATGTTCAGCCTAACCCTCCCCCAGCACATCTTCCTGCAATTCCATTGAGTCCATTCCATTGGTCACCAGAGAGAAGAGCTCAGTGCCTGCTCCTCCTTTTCCACTTGCGAGGAAACTGCAGAATGTGATGAGGTCTCCCCCATCTCCTCTTCTCCAGGCTGAACAGACCAGGTGACTTCAGCCCCTTCTCATACGGCTTCCCCTCTAAACCCTTCACCAACTCCACACTCTCCTTTGGACACTCTCCAGCAGCTTCTTATCCTGTGGTGCCCAGAACTGCCCCCAGTGCTCAAGGTGGGGCTGGATCAGTGTGGAGCAGAACAGGACAATGCTCTCCCTCTCCCGGCTGGCGATGTCATGCTAGATGCACTCCAGGACATGGCTGCCCTCTTGGCCACCAGGGCACTGCTGGTTCATGGTCATAGAATCATAGAATCACCACGTTGGAAGAGACCCACTGGAACATTGAGTCCAACCATTCCCACCAATCTCTAAACCATGCCCCTCAGTACTTCATCCACCCACATCTTAAACACCTCCAGGGAAGGTGAGTCAACCACCTCCCTGGGCAGACCGTTCCATCGCCAACTCATCCTTGGCCAAATCCCCCAGGCCCTTTCCACAGGGCTGCTCACCAGCCTCTCACCCCCTACTCTGCATGGACAGCCAGGGCTGCCATGTCCCAGGGGCATTTTTTTAATGGCAACATGGTTTAAATATCAACATTAATGCCTGTCATTAAGACCACTGCTTTTGCAAGTTTGCTGAAGTAGACTTGGCCTAATGTCCACAATAAGCCTCAGCAGAAGCATTTCTGTACAATTCATTTCACAAAATTTGGGATGAATCTCTCCCCGTGTTTATTGTCCTTCCACCTCAAAGATACTCGTTCCTTCAGGTTTCATGAACTGGCCAGAGCCAAGCCGTGGAAGGTTAACTCAATGGTCCAAGGGTTTTTCTCCCAGCTGGCACCCACGCAGTCACTGCTGAGCTGAAACAGTTAACAACTGCTGTAGAGAATGTTTTTTTTGAGCTGCTCCCTTGTTTTAGAAGGAACAAGTCTCGGAGGCAGGAGTGAATCTCATGAATTATGGAGCATTTCAAGCAAAGCTGAAAAAGTGATAGCAATCGTCTAAGAAGAAAATGAAATTCTTGACACTGTTCCAAAATAGCACGAAAATGACATTCTCCCCACGTCCCTGGGGAGTAGGAAGGAATACAGACAAGTGTTCTTAAATAAACCACACCACCTAGATGTAAAGCCATCCAGCACTTACTCTGCTCCTCCTGGCAGAAGGAGTTTTGCTCTGGCTCGGCTACCTGCAGAGATACACCGCAAGGTCAGGCAAGCATCAGCGATGGCATGATCACAGCAAGGGACAAACCGGCCCTCAGCCATGCTGACTTCACTCCTTTCAGATCGATGTAAAAATGCAGCTACTAATATTCCTTTAAAGCTACTACATCCACGGAGGGGGAAGAATTACCCATCTCATCAGTGTTTCCAAGCCCTCCTAAGTCCTTCCTCGGAGCAGCACTACTCATGAAAAAGATAAACTCATTTAGAATCATTGAATCATTGATATTGGAAAAGACCTCTAAGCTCATGCAGTCCAGTCGACAGCCCAACCCGACCGTGCCTGCTAAACAACGTCCCAGGTGCCACATCTACACAATTTTTGACCCTTCAGGGATGGAGACTCCACCACAGCTCTGGGCAGCCTCTGACAGGGCTTCACCACTCTGTCAGGAAAGATTTTTTTCCTAATACCCATTCTAAACCTCCCTTGGCGCTACTTGAGATCATTTCCTCTCATCCAATCATTTGTTATTTGGGAGAAGAGCCCAACACCCACCTCACCACAACCTCCTTTCTTCTGGGAGCTGCAGAGAGTGATGAGGTCTCCCCTCAGCCTCCTCTTCTCCAGGCTAAACAGCCCCAGGTCCCTCAGACGATCCCAGAACCCCTGGGCTCCTGACCCTTCCCCAGCTCCGTTCCCTTCTCCAGATGCACACCAGCCTCTCAAGGTCCTTCTTGTAGTGAAGGGCCCAAAACTGAACCCAGAATTTCAGATGTGGCCTCACCTGTGGCGAGTCCAGAAAATGATCCCTTCCCCGCTCCTGCTGGCCACACCATGACTGATCAAAGCCAGGATGCTGCTGGTCTTCTTGGCCACCTGGGCCCCTGCCCATTCACCAAAATGAATGCAAACACATTGTCAGCAACCTGCAGCCCTTTTCAGTACTAGTTTCTTTTAGATGTGACTGTGTTTTGATGGTGTTTTGATAACAACTGATTTTTAAAAAACTTCCATTGGTATTGCCGACGCTATTCCCAGTCCATGGACAACTGCTATATGGCAAAAAAGTTAGGTGAAGAAATACTGACCCTCAGCAGAAAATTCCTACCAATTATTAGAAGTTAAAAAACAGAGAAGCTTAACATGTAAACCAACAAGATTTCCCTAAAATCAACAAGGTTAATCAGGCCCACAAGAGCCAAGCACCTATCCAAAATTTCTCTCATGTTGACTTCAACAATACTGGGCTCCTTAAGCCTTATGGGCGATAATTTTGGGCAATTCACAGAATCATATAAATGTTTGAGTTGGAAGGGACATCAAAGCTCATCCAGTTCCAACCCCCTGCCATGTGCAGGGACACCTCCCATTGAATCAGGTTGCTCAAACAGGCCTTGAACACCTCCATGGATGGGGCAGCCACCACTGCTTGGGGCAGCCTGGACCAGGGCCTCCTCACCCTCACTGCATAACATTTCTTCTTAAGATCTCATCTCAGTCTCCCCTCTTTCAGTAGAAAACCACTCCCTCTCATCCTACCCCTGCACTCTCTGACCAAGTGCCCCTCCTCAGCTTTCGTGGAGCCCCTTGCAGGACTGGAAGCTGCTCTAAGGTCTCCCCACAGTCTTCTCTTCCCCAGGCTGAACAAGCCCAACTCTCAGCCTGTCCTCAGACGGGAGGTGCTCCAGCCCTTGGAACATCTCCGTGGCCTCCTCTGGACTTGCTCCAATAGCTCCATGTCCTTCCTGTGCTGAGGACTCCAAAACTGAGCACAGGGCTCCAGGTGAGTATTAATTGGATAATAATTCAGTAATAGTAAAGAACTGTAGTATCTGAATATTTGAGATGCTAGAATAATTATTTAAGCAACTACCGCTTGAAAGTCAAGATGCTGTTTTCATATATAGTAAAGGAATAGTGGTTGTCACAATTAGGTTGCTAATTATAATTACCTAGAATCTGGTTTCCATTTATATCGTAAGCTGAAATACAGCTACGCGCACAATAACTTCCCCACCTTCAGCAGCTTCCTAGAACCATCTCCCATAGAACTGAATAAGGGAGATTTGTTATGGAAGCCTGGGTAAAACACACAAAGTGTTTGAGAATTCAGGAGAACATTACATTGACACAGAAAACCTTAAATTCATCTTTTCCATGGAAACAAAGTCCTTTGAGAGGCATTCAGGAAACATCCTCCCAGCTCCAGCAAAGCAAAGATCTGGCACTCCTTCTGTGGGCACCACCTAAGGGCATTGGCTATTGCATATCCTAGTGGAAATTTCTTCTCATTTAATACCTACTGATTTTTAATAAATTGCAGATGTTTTTCCCACAGGACTCTGCCAGGATAGCACTGAGGCAGGGACGAGCCCTGATGCTGCCCACAGAAGCAGCCTGTTCTGCTGATGCCCCAGTAAATGGGGATAAGCTGTTCCAGCCAGAGCAGATCCCCTACGACCTCTCTGAAAGGAGAGCAGCTTAGCTCTGCAGGGCACTATTGCCTCTGCCTTCAGCAA
This sequence comes from Clamator glandarius, assembly GCA_033459285.1. NCBI lineage: Eukaryota > Metazoa > Chordata > Aves > Cuculiformes > Cuculidae > Clamator > Clamator glandarius. The sequence goes on along the minus strand of JAUNZM010000089.1, from coordinate 5,493,751 downwards.
CAGTAACCATCCCTATGCCAGCATCACTGGAAGCGGGAGACTTCCTGAGGGCTTTGCCAGGCTTTTGCAGTATTCCCTTGTTAGGGAGAGGGCAGGGCATCCTTCCTCTTCCTTCTCTCTTGCTTCTCTTCCCCCACAGCCGCAGGCACTGAGCTTGTTCACAGGAGGATGACACACAAAGGCTGCTGAGAACCCTTGCTGCTTCTTTTGAAGAAGAGAGGAGCAGGACTTGTGGATACCAACTAATAGTCCCGCCAAAAAAAAAAAACAAACAAAAAAAGGGTTTTACCATTGTGATATAGCACAATGGAGAACAGAAAGTCATGATACCATTTCCAATTTGAGATTCTTGTGGAATCATAGAATCGTCGAATTGTTTGGTTAGAACAGACCTTTGAGATCAAGTCCAAGAGTACCTGTCCAGTACTAAACCAGATCCCTGAGCCCCACATCTATCCATTTTTTAAAACCCTCCAGAAATGGGGACTCCACCACCTACCCAGGCAGCCTCTGCCAGTAACCGAAAACCCTTTCCATGAAGAAATTTTTCCAAATAACTAGTCTAAACCTCCCCTGCTGCAACGTAAGGCCATTTCCTCTCAGCATATCACTTGTTGCTTGAGTGAAAAGAATAGCACCCATCTCACCACAACCTCCTTTCCAGGAGCTGCAGAGAGTGATGAGGTTCCCCCTCAGCCTCCTCTTCTCGAGGCTGAACAGTCCCAGGTCCCTCAGCTGCTCCCATAAGCCCTGGGCTCCAAACCCTTCCCCAGCTCCGTTCCCTGCTTTGGATGCACTCAGGCCCCTGAATGTCTTTGTTGTAGTGAGGAGGCCAAACTTGGTGCGGCCCCACCAGCACCAAGTACAGGGGAATGATCCCTTCCCTGCTCCTGCTGGCCACTCTATGGCTGATCTGAGCCATCATGCTGTTGACTTTCTTGGGCACTGCTGGCTTATGTTCAGACGCTGTTGACCTCCGGGGCCTTTTCTGCCAGGCACCTTTCCAGAGCCTGTAGCACCGCATGGGGTTGTTGTGACCAGGTGCGCTTGGCCTTGTTGAATCTCACATCGTTGGTCTCAGCCAATCAATTCAGCCTGTTCAGATCCCTCTGTAGGGCCTTCCAGTCCTCAAGCAGATCGACGCTTCCACCCAGCTTAGTGTCATCTACAAAGTGACTGAGCATATACTCAATCCCTTCACCCAGATCACTGAACAAAACTGGATCCAACACGGAGCCGTAGGGAATACCAATTCTGACCAGCTGCCAACTGGATTTAACTCCATTTAACTCTTTGATATAATGGTATAAAGGAGGCAGTCACAAAACTATTTTAATCTCTATTACCAACCTACAAGCAAAAAAAACCCAAAAAACCACTAATGCAAAATGTGAAAGAAAGATATTGAAAAGACAAGCACCATCCCAACAGAAGGAAGCCAAGGAGAACAGGAGGATTACCTATGACACTTTTGGCAAATGAAGCTCTCTTGAGGGTTGCCAGACCCAAGTCTCCAATTTTCACAGATCCAGTTGGTCCAGTAATAAAAATATTGTCACATTTTAAGTCTCTGTGAATTATTGGTGGAGTTCTTGTATGCAAGAAAAGAAGACCCTTCAGGATTTGCCGGCACCAACTACGCAGTACTTTTGGTTTCATCACTTTAAATCTCTTCAGATACCTACAACACAAACACACAGAGACAGAAACAATTAAGTTATTAGAGATTCTAGGGGCTTTAACAGCTGAAACTCCATTCTGGATAAAAGCGCTTTATTGGATGCCCTAATTGCAGCTCAGAAATATCACAAAATTGAAAGAAGATCTTTTCAAAGGAGGAATTAGAGCATTCATTTTTAGGGAGGAAGATAATAAGCATTTTTGGTGCAAATACAACCAAATATTTGCCAGTCTAATACTCTGGCAATTCACTTCATGCTGAGGACAGCTTTAGAATGTGTTTCATACATTCAGATCGTAAGAAGTTTAATTTAAATCACAAGGCTTTGACCTCTGTACCATGCACCAGTGTTGCCTCCATTGACCTAAGGCACTGCTTGGGAGGGGACATTTGGGGAAGATGTAAAACCCGCTAATGCACTGGCAGAGTAGCACGCTGGAAATATATTGCAGCGAGGAGTACTGCTCCCATTGGGGCTGAAAATCTGTTCCAGAATTCATGCCAACTGCTTTATATCAACCTTAATAAGACCATCAGTACCAAAAGCTATTAATTAATATTGTTTAGCAAATAACCTAGAGCACCTTCCGCTTCAAAAATAAATTGAAGTCATGCTCTATCTGAATCTCCTAACAAAATATGCAAATAGAAGCATTAAAGCAGTCAGAAAGACACACCCTGACAAATGAAAACTCCACAGGCAGAAGATGAAACACCAGCAAATGGCTTCTGGCTGCATCACTGAAGCAGGAGAGCAGGGAAAGAGAGGTGGAGGCCAAAATCCTTCCTGTCACACAAATGCAGTTCCAGCTCAGGGACAAATGACAGGCACCAGAGAACAGCTCCGTTTTTTTTCTTTTATCTGGAGGTGGCTTTTTTCAGAATAGGAAAGTAGGATTTTTCTAAAAATTCCTGACGCTATTCTTAGCCTCCTCGGCAGGAGTGCAGTACTTACGTCTTCAGTGTTCCAGAGGTCATCAATTCCGTAACCAACACGATGCATCTCTTGCCTTTCACACAGGACTCCCAGAAGTCATAAAATCTCACAATGTTTGGATGCTGTAGACCTTTTAACATTTCTGCTTCCTCCTTAAATCTCTGCCTCTCCACTTTTGTGAGTTTTCTGTCCTGTAATCCAAACCCAAACATTATTAGTACTAAACAGACAAAAATAAAATAAAGACACTGCATTGCTAGGGTGTTCATAATTTTGTTTTGCTCTTCTATCAAGAGCAATTATGAAAATCTTTTATGTAAGAGCGTGGATGAACTGGGGCACTCCCCTTAAATCCAGTGTCAAGAAGACAAATTGAACTCCAAACAGAGAGCTGTCTGTGCTACACTACGCTACATGACAGCATTAATATTTCAGACAACATAAACACACCCAGGGCCTGATGGATTACCACTCAGCTATGTGCTTCTTAGTTTGGTTCTGTGAGGATTGTTAACACACACGGGATTTCATTTCCAGGTATAAACGTCCTACAGCTGTGACTGCTCACCACCTTCCGTGACTGCTCCTGTGATGTTATGGCAGTGACCAACGGGTGAGTTCCCCCAGAACCACTCTTCCTATTAAAACTAAACCATTAGCACCTCCAAAAAACAAACACAAATTTTTCACGGGATTATAGAATCACAGAATGGTTTGGGTTGGAGGCAACCTGAAAGCCCAACCAGTTCCACCCTCTGCCAAGGGGAGGGACACCCTTCACTGGATCCAGTTGCTCAAAGCTCCATCCAACCTGGCCTTGAATACCTCCAGGGATGGGGCATCTACAGCTTCTCTGCGCAACCTGTGCCAGGGCCTCACCAACCTCATTTGCTGTTCTGCTTCATTTTACAGATTTTTCTTTACAGTTGAACAAGAAAGCTGTTCTTCAGCCTCTCTTGTAGGCAACACATTGGCCACATGGAAATATTTATTCTTTTAGATTAAAAATAAGAGAAACATTGTTTTATACTGCACTGGTTTTTCTAGAGAAATTTAGGAGCATTTACCATAACCTCAACCTGCAAGGAGCCCATCTCTTCCTTCCCACAGGTCAGCAGAAGCCTACAGGGCTGCCTGAACCTCATGAACTCTCTGGAGACACCTACCACAAGCATCTCAGATGCACACTCTACCCTCTTTAGATGGTATAAAAGAGCAAACCGGGAGTTTTGTTGAGGACCACATCATTGCTGTTTGGTTTGTCTCTACAGTTGGTTGGGCTGAGTGCTCCCCTCCACTGCCCTAGAAACAAAGCTTTTTCCTTCTTTAAAAGGCACAATTGTGTAACTGTTCTTACACAGAAACAAAGACTCACAAATCACTAAAACTAATTAGCTAATATTTTAACCTCAGCCATTTTCCTTTTCTCGGTTAACTTGGGCATGTTCATAAAAGCATACACTTAGGGAATTAAATTGGCACCCAGCTTCATTGTAACCACGATGCAGAAGGATTTTACCAGCCTAGCCTCATCTGCAATCACAAAGACCTCGATACGGGAATGAGAACTGCTGCGGCTACAAACCAGTCAGCTTTATGCAGAGATTTCACGTGAGGAAAACCTGAGTTGAAACAATTATGCTTCCTGGAAGACAGAAAACCTGCTTCCCCCGCAGCGTGTGTGCGTGCGTGGGAGGAGCATTTCCATTTTACACCACTGCTGCTGAGCCGGTTCTGTTTTCTTTCCGTTGTACAGAGCAGCATCAGCACTACAGTCGCCCTGAGCAACAGCAGCCCCCTGGGCCCGCACAGCGAGGTGCCCTGTGGGGACTGATGCTTGGATGCCCAGGGCAGGCGGGAGCATCCGCGCCCAGCAGCATGAATGCCACCAGCTGCAAGCAAGGCAGCGCTTCTGCAGCTCTGTAGCAACTGCAGGCTTTGGAAGTTTAAAAAAAAAAAAAAAGAGAATGAAAAGAAAAGAAAAAAAAAAACCAAGCAGACTGCCTAATGAGGCAGGACAGAAGAGCCTGAGAATTGCTTTCCAATCCATCACTTCTTCCTCTACTGCTGAGTTTCTTCTTAATTTAAACCCTGTAGAATAAATCAGACACTGCTATGAAGGAGGAAAAGGAGCAAATCCTTGTGTGAGACAGGAAGAGCAAAGCGTGGGCTAGCGGAAAGGTGGGAGTGCAGATCCAACAGTTTTTATAAGACCTCTAATTAAAAAAAAAAACAAACCAGTAATATCATACTCCTTGTCCCTCATTTCCAGATTTCTGCCCACTGCAACTTTAAGGGTAATTTTTATAAATATCCTTCAGACAATGCAGATAATCATGTCCTGTACATTTCACATCCAATGAGCACCAGATCATAGTCCTAGAATCACTGAGGTTGGAAAAGACCTCTAAGCTCATCCAGTCGAACCGTCAGCTCAACCCCACCATGCCTGCTGAACCATGTCCCCAAGTGCCACATCTACACACTTGTTGAACGCCTCCAGTGATGGTGACCCCACCACTACCCCGGGCAGCCTCTGACAGGGCTTAACCACTCTGTCAGGAAAGAAATGTTTCCTAATATCCAATCTAAATTTTTCTTGGTGCAACTTGAGGCCATTTCCTCTCAACCCATCCCTTCTTTCTTGGAGAAGAGCCCAGCACCCACCTCACCACAACCTCCTTTCAGGAGCTGCAGAGAGCGACGAGGTCTCCCCTTATCCTCCTCCAGACTAAACAGCCTCAAGTCCCTCAGCTGCTCCCAGAACTCCTGGGCTCCAGACCCTTCCCCAGCTCTGTTCCCCTTTGCCAGCATCATTGTCCTATGACCATTTGGCTTGTTGTCTGAAATCAAAGTACTAAGATGGTTAGCTGGGCAACTGCAAAAAAGTTATTATGGAAGACAAGTATATGTTTTATCTATAATTACAGTGGAAAGAAACTGGTTTGTTTTTTTTTTTTTTTAATCAGAACGATAGCTGAGCATCTTTCTCAGAAGAAACCCTGGCTCCAGCACTACAGCTGAAGAGGAGAGAGCAGGGAGCCCACACAGGCAAGACTTTGGGCAGAGCAGCCGCTCTTGCACGCCCTGTTCCCCACCACAGGAGGGGTCTCCAGTGCTGCAATGGCTCAAACAACCTTTTCTAAATCCCTCCAGGCAGAACCTGACAAGTGAGTTGTTGGCCAAAGCCTGAGCTGTGTCAGAAAGGGCTTAACAGTTGCATTGTTTTCTACTCCAAACCAGCAAAAACACCCATTTGTCTGCATGACTCATTCAGTGGTTAATTCCAACCCCCCAAAAAGCTTTGCCGGGGTCACAGACACATACTCCCTATCATAAAATCCACACAGGGCAAAATGTCCTTATCTTGAAGATAAGGATGCAAGCCTGAAACAACCTTAGGACATCATATTTTAAGATGGGGAAAAGGATCCTTTGGAAGGTCATGCCAAAGAAAGGTAATTAATTTAACAGGATTGAAGGTATCACATTGCATAACTCTACTTTATCAAAACTGGGGGGAATGAAGTGAGTTTCGAGATTCATCCAAAGAGTCCTCAACCATCATGCTTTTTATATCAAACAGCTGAACAAGGAGGCTTACATAGAATCATGGAATTGAGTTGGAAGGGACCTCAAAGCCAACTCCCTGCCATGGGCAGGGACACCTCCCACTGGATCACGAGCTCCAAGCCCCATCCAACCTGGCCTTGAACCCCTCCAGGGATGGGGCAGCCACCACTGCTCTGGGCAGCCTGGGCCAGGGCTTCCCCACCCTCAGAGGAAAACATCTCTTCCTAAGATCTCATCTCAATCTCCCCTCTTGCAGCTGAAAACCTTCCCCCCTTACCCTCTTCCCTGCACTCCCTGATCAAGAGCCCCTCCCCAGCTTCCCTGGAACCCCTTTCAGCACTGGAAGCTGCTCTAAGGTCTCCCCACAGACTTCTCTTCTCCAGACTGAAGAACCCCAATTCTCAGTGGCATCATGCCAAGCTGACAAACAAGCATGATGCTCCATGTGCTCCCCTACATTTATGGCACTACTCCTGTTCAAAGCTGCCTCAAGATTTGAAACTTGGTAAAAGTTCTTAGTGTCTGAGAGATATCAACATTAGTTTGCAGATATCTACACACTCCATCTCCTTTTAAGGTATTCGGACTTCTGGGCTCCTTCCCTACTCTGGGACACACAGTCTTGGCTTGTGAGGCGACAGTGTAATTCCATTTCAAATAATTGAAAGTTTCTCAAGCTTACTACTTAGCACTAAGGTTTCTAAAATAAACCTCAACCTTCAAATGTCTACCACCATCCTGCTGAGGTGGTTCAGCTTTTCCAGAAGAACTGAAGATAAACAGAATGAAGCAAGTGCGACAGCTGCTCAGATGTGGTGTTACTGCTAAGAAAGAATTTATAAATCTAACTTGTTCCTTTGTCTTAATAAACTGTGAAGAACAGTCAGCTTGAAAGGCTTCAGCACAGACTTTGTCAGTGGAATAAGAGCACCAAGGGAGTAGACACAGGGACAATGAGCTTCCACAGAGCTTTAGATTTTTTAAAAGCTGAGAGCGCTGGGTTTGTTCAGTCTGATGAAGAGAAGGCTCCAGGGAGACCTTAGAGCAGCTTCCAGTACTGAAAGGGGCTCCAGGAAAGCTGGGGAGGGGCTTTTGGCCAGGGAGTGCAGGGATAGGACGAGGGGGAACGGTTTAAGATGAAAGAGGGGAGATGGAGGACATCAGGAAGAAATGTTTTGCTGTTGTGAGGTGGGTGAGGTAGCGGCACTGGCTGCCCAGAGCAGTGGTGGCTGCCCCATCCCTGGAGGTGTTCAAGGCCAGGTTGGATGGGGCTTGGAGCCCCTGATCCAGTGGGAGGTGTCCCTGCCTATGACAGGTGGTGGAACTGGATGGGCTTTGAGGTCTCTTCCAGCCCAAATCATTCAGTGGTTCTGTGATGATTCTAAGTGGTAAAAAGAGGTTACAAACTGTAAACCACCTTTTCTTCATTCGTTTTCCTAGCTTTCCCGTTGCAAATCAGATTATAACTCCATGGTCAGTTTTAAGCATCAAACCACTGAAAGCTATTCACTTCTTTTTGAAAGGAAGAAATAATTCCCAATTAGGACTGTATATCCTTACTCCTGGATAACATAGGAAGCTATGTTGAAGTATATTTCCTATCTACAAATCATATTTCTGCTAATCTAACACACCTACCACTCGCTGCTTCTCCCATCACAGGCAGGTCCAACAAATACGTCTCTTTGTTCATACAGAATTTATCCCTTCATTAAGTTCCTTAGTTGTGAACAACTGCAAAGCCTGGAATTAGTAAGTAAATGTGTTAAGAAAAAGCTCACAAATTACATTTCTGGAATGATACCCAAATTAACAGCAGGAACATGTTCTGTTAGTCATCCCCGAGCGTCATTTCCTCCAGGTTGTAACATATGGGCTCTGACTAAGGCTGTGAAATTTATACAAGCAGAAGACTGGTTTTCACCTGGGTCTTTAGAACATTTCTAAGAAAGATTAACAAGTGAGGTCAAGTATCTGGCCTCCTTACTTGTGAGGGGCTAACAGATTTGGGAATAAACTACATCATCACTCATAAGACACATCCTCTCCTCACTCACCTCTCCATAAGGAAAGGGGAGTGAATGAAAGAAATAAGATGACGAAACACTTATTCTTTTTATACAACAATGCCTATAACTACCTAAGAGCAGAGTTTGAAGCACAGTTGTGACCAAACCAAAAGTTTCACTTTGTTTTTGAAGTTCCTCCTTTTAAAGCCTTAAATTCTAAGTAACATCAAAAAGAAAATTAAACTACTTCAAACTATTCCTGAGTGGCAGTGATTTTACCAATGAACTAACACTTGCTAGTGAGTGAGCCTGGCCGCAGTGCTGCTGGTTTCAGCCACCCAGCCACAGTTCTCCTGTCTCGCTCTGGAAAAATCCTTCACTATTTATGGCCTCAGGTTACACCAAGGCAAGTTCAGATGAGATAACACGAAAAACTTCTTCACTGAAAGGGTTCTCAGGCACTGCAACGGCTACCCATGGAGGTGCTGGAGTCCCCATCCCTGGAGGGACGGACAGGTAGATGAGGTGCTCAAGGATATGGTTTACTAGTGGACAGGTACAGTTGGACTTGATGATCTCAAATGTCTTTTCCAACCAAATGACTTTACATTCCAACGATTCTCCAGGCTGGAACAGATTTACTTATTTGCCTCCTCAGCTCCGATAGGTTCCAGCTGTCCATTTGGTGTAACAGCCTTGCAAAGGACACCTCAAAGCCCTCTCCTCTCTTGCCCCACCTTTGTCCAGGGACCTCTCTATCCCTGTGTCCTGGCAGCCAAGAGGGCAACCATGTCCTGGGGTGCATCCAGCATGACATCGCCAGCTAGGAGAGGGAGGGGATTGCCCAGTCTGCTCCACACTGATCCTGCCCCACCTCAAGCACTGGGGGCAGTTCTGGGCACCACAGGATAAGAAGGATCTCAAGCTACTGGAGAGACTCCAGAGGAGGTCATGGAGTTGGTGAAGGGTTTAGAGGGGAGGCATGTGAGGAGTGGCTGAAGTCACTGGGTCTGTTCAGCCTGGAGGAGACTGAAGGGAGACCTCATTGTGCTGCAGCTTCCACAAGAGGGTTGGAGCAGGTGCTGAGCTCTTCCCTCAGGATCCAAGGTAATGGCAGGAAGATGTACCAGGCAGGGTTAGGTTGGACATTAGGGAAAAGGTTCTCCCCCCAGAGGGTGGGGAGCACTGGAACAGCTCCCAGGGAAGCAGTCATGGCCCCAAGCCTGACAATATTCCAAGAGCCATTGGCCAACACCCTCAGCCCCATGGTGTGAGTGTTGGGGCATCTTCTGTGGGGACAGGAGCTGGACTCAGTGATCCTTGGGGGTCCCCTCCAACTCAGGACAGTCTATAATTCCATGATCTTACTTAGGCTTCTTGCCTTCCGTGTCCAGCTAGCCTGTAAATACTGCATAGTTTGTGGCTTTTTAAATGCTTAAACAAGATCCCCATGTTTACTGATGGCTGTTTAATTTGGCCTAATAGGACGAAGTCCTTCTTTAGCAACAGATTAAAGCCTGCCTGGAGAAGACGAGCACACAGGAGCAGGGGGTTGGCAGATGAGGGAAGTGCTCACATCTGCCATGCATCTCATCCCCATATTAGTGATGAAGGAAAAAAACCAAAGAAGTCCTTCTGACCCAGGAACAGAAATCAAACACCTAAGTCAGCAAGATGAACATCTGTTCATTACCGTTTCACATCTGTGTGCCAAATCCATACATTTGTCCGTGTACCGCAACTACTCTTCTCATCAGAAATCACCTCGAGATATGAAATCACCAGTGGGATCCATTGACAACATTTCTCCTATGTAGCTCTCTGCTCTTTAACTGTGGATTTATGACCAGAAGTGCAGTTCTGTTCTCCCTATGGTCGTGAGCTCAACAGTGATATCCCCAGCTTGGTGGGAACATACAGCAGCCTGCCTGGGGAGCCTGCAATGTGAGCCAAGAACTTGCTTTGTTCTGACAGTGAACTCAAGACACGTTACCTAGTATCTGCATGTGACAATTAATTCAACCCTGTACTCTTGGCACCACCATTTCAGGGCAATGCCACAATTTTGCAAATGCTTTCAAATTTTCAGATTTCAAAGGCCTTTAGAAACAAAGGTGACCAATAATATATTTTTTTAAATACAACTTTTATATTTAAAATGTATTTAAAATTGTTTTTAAAACGGAAACTTAACTCATTCAGTGTGACCACCTTTTCAATTTCACACTAAGACTTGTCTGACCCACCACCACAGCAATCTAGGGTTTCTCCCAAAGACATAACTGGGAGCAAAAGCAGGCTCAGACATGTAACAGCTGGGACTGGGAAGAGCACCAGACATTACTGACCTACCTGCTCTCATGCACCAAATCTGTGCTTTCTTATTATTATATCTTTGTTATAAACTTTTAATAGCGCTCAGGACATTTTAATCCTAAACCCCACACATTCAATTATAAGCACATATCATTTAAAGCAATCCCAAAGTAGAAAATCCCTCTTCTGTGAACAGGCAGCAGATGCCATCAGACAACTTGCAAACAAAGAGAAAAAAAAATTACAGCTTCATTACATATCAGTGTTCAGCCAACACTTTTCTTCACTAAGTCACCTCGGTGAAGTTACAGTCTGCTGTTTGTTAGCTGTATTAGTGAAGCACAGCAGGGTTTCCTAGCAGTAATTCATTTGCTAAGTGCATAAAAAGCAGCTCTTGCCCCCACAGATGCTCACAATTCAACAGGAGCTACAGCCACCAGCAGTTCTCCAGGCTGGGAGGGATTTATTTATTACCTTCCCTACGAGGACAGGCTGAGAAAGTTGGAGTTGTTTAGCCTGGAGAAGAGAAAGCTCTGGAGAGAGCTTAGAGCAGCTTCCAGTACTGAAAGAGGCTCCAGGAAAGCTGAGGAGGGGCTCTTGATCAAGGAGGGCAGGAATAGGATGAGGGGGAATGGTTTTAAGTGGAAAGAGGGGAGATTGAGATGAGACACGAGGAAGAAATGTTTGCCCATGACTGTAGGGAGGCCCCAGCCCAGGTTGTCCAGAGCAGTGGTGGCTACCCCATCCCTGTAGGGGTTCAAGGCCAGGTTGGATGGGGCTTGGAGCAACTGGATCTAGCGGGAGGCATCCCTGCCCATGGCAGGGGGTTGGAACTCGATGGGCTTTGAGGTCCCTACCATTCTGTCATTCTGTGATTCTATTTCCCTGAGTCAGTGCTAGAAATCTACAGGAAATTAAAAGCTGAATTCAGATCCTTATGGCTAAATCTGGCACTGTAGAAAAGGCTAAGCTTGCTTATTTGCTGGTCATAGTACAGCTTGCTAATTTTTAAATCACCTAAGGCACATGTCAAAGTCTTATGGTAGAGAAACAATGAAATTTACTACTTCGACTCTACATCAGAACTTAAAAAACTCATCCTACAAGGTGCAGGAGGAAGCAGAATCAGCACCTTAAAACACAAATCTCAAAACAAAAGCCATGAAAATACCCAAGAAACCCAACAGCATGCGTAGAGACTGAAACCTCCAAGCGCAACCGCACTATGATACTCTAAGAGTTAAACCAGAAAAGTTCTTGTCACAAGCAATTGAATTAATTGCAGGTAGCACCCCATCAACTCTCTTAATTACCAGTGCTTCACAGGTTCCACATAAGCTTGTAATTTCAGAAGAAATGCCAGAAACAGTTCAGGCTTGCCACACAATATGACTTTTTCAAAGAAAACAGTGAAATAGATGTGCACAGAAAAAAGCTGCACAAAGTGTGTGACACCAAACTGCCTCTGCTCACGCAGAGATTAAAAAACACCAAACACCAGAAAATCCATAGTAGATGTGCTGACAAGTTGGCATCTTGGTATTTTCTGGAATTCACGTCTACTGTGTTAATTCAAGTCCATGCAACACTTTGAGCTGTTTGTAAAAAGCATTTTCATAGAATCATGGAATGGTTTGAGTTGGAAGGGACCTCAAAGCCCATCCAGTCCCACCCACTGCCACAGGCAGGGACACCTCCCACTGGATCATGAGCTCCAAGCCCCATCCAAACTGGCCTTGAACCCCTCCAGGGATGGGGCAGCCACCACTGCTCTGGGCAACCTGGGCCAGGGCCTCCCCACCCTCACAACAAAAAAACTGATTCTTCCCAAGATCTAATCTAAACTTGTGTTTTATTTTAAAACCAACACCCTTTGTTCTATTGCTACAGGCCCTGCTAAAAAGTTATTCCTCATCTTCCTTATTAGCCCCCTTTAAGCTCTGGAAGGCCACAATAGGGTTTCCTCAGAGTCTTCTCATATAGAAATAAGAAAATAAGATTCAAAAGAAATGATATGTGGGAAGGATCCAGTGCAAAGACAAAGGAGAATGCCAACCAGCCACCTTTTCTGCTGTAATAACTCAGAGACTTGGAAAGTACAGACAGGGACCTTTCACCGCCACAAAGACACTTCACAGATTGGGGCATTCCTGCTCCTAAACGCTTTTCTAGCAATTTATCAGGAGTTTGGAAATGTCTTACTTGGGAACCTTTTTAAACACTAAAAAGAGCTGTCAGTTTTTGTGCATTCCTAACACCTCTTGAACAACATGTTAGAAACCACTCAAAGGCAAATGCCGCACTCTTGGCCAAGATACATTCATCAAAGTCTACCAGAAGAGTTAAGAATTAAGCTGAAATAATCACATTTATAACCAAATATTTCGTTTTTCTTGTTCTTTCTTCTCGCTCCCGCAAAGCCTGACATTCTATAGCCCTTCCCAAAAAGGATAACACTAGCTTTTGTCAGCTAAAACACAATAACAGCTCAAAATTTAACTTCCCATCCCTTGAAGAGCAAAGCATGAAAGGGTAACATCAACATGAATTTATGAGAAACAGCTCTTGGCACTGGCTGATGAGATTATATGTTTGGGTTGATAAAGATAACAGCATTGACATAATAACCTCAGATTTCTACAACGCTTCAGTTCAGAAAGAACAAGAATGAAACAGAAAATATCCACTTACAAAAACTGATTAAAAACCAGGTAAGCAATTGATCACAAACTGTTAAATTACACATATAAAAATACATGAAATACACATCCTCTGTGATTTTCAAGAGGTTCTGCAGGGCTGAGGTTTCGTTTTAATGAAGTGATTTGTATTTTTATAAAGAAATGTGAAAAAGCACATCGTTACTAAAAAATACTACACTTGGAAAAGGATTAGGAGAGTGTTGGAGCATAAAGATGACAGCTCACAAACAGAACGAGACTCTTGTGTAAGCAGGGTGCACGAGGTTGTATAACTGGGCCGAGGCAGGGGCTGGCAGAGCCGTGCTAAGCAGCGATCTGGATGAACCCTCGAGAGGCCAGCGCAGCCAAGCACAGCCTGCAGGGCAGCAGCCACGCCAGCAGGAGCACCAGGCAACAAGAGTTTTCTGTATTCTCCTGCTGCAAAAATCATCTCCTGGTGCAAAGCACACACTCCAAAGTGCCCTTTAGCATGGACCTAGCTTTGAGGATGAGCCATGAGAATCACTAGAGAGCTGGGCCGTGCTGGCCATGACTAAGGAGTTCAGCTGGTACAATTTATCTGGGAGAAAGGGAAGGATATCATAGAATTATAAGAAGTCCTGAGTTAAAAAGGACCCACAAGAATCATTGAGTCCAACTCCTGTCCTGTCCTGCACAGGACAACCCCAGCGTTCACACTGTGGGGCTGAGGGCCTTGGCCAAAGGCTTCTGGAATATTGTCAGGCTCAGTGCTATGACTGCTTCCCTGGGAGCTGTTCTAGGGCTCCACCACTCTCTGGGGGAAGAAGCTTTTCCTAATGTCCAACCTAAACCTCCCCTGGCACAACTTCCTCCCCTTGTGCGGAAGCTGTAGAGCGCAATGAGGTCTCCCCTCAGCCTCCTCTTCTCCAGGCTGAACAGACCCAGTGACTTCAGCTGCTCCTCACATGCTTTCCCCTCTAGACCCATCACCATCTCCTTGTCCTCCTCTGGAGTATCTCCAGTAGCTTCAGATCCTTTTTACCCTGCGGCACCCAGAACTGCCCCCAGTGCTCAAGGTGGAGACACCCCAATGCAGACAATCCTTTCCCTCTCCTGGCTGGTGATGCCATGCTGGATGCACCCCAGGACACTGTCACCCTCGTGGCTGCCAGGGTACTGCTGGCTCACATTCAACTCGCCCTCGAGCAGAACCCCCAGACCCTTTCCCAGGGCTGCTCTCCAGCCTCTGCCCTGCCCTGGACAGTCAGGGCTGCCATTATCCGAGATTTGTCCTAGAAGCTCATAGGAGTCAGGGTACACAAGAGATTCAAGTAGATGATCACAGTGGCACTTCGTGACTGCAGTTCGTGACACAGTTATGTTGTAGTCATACTTATAAGCAACGTACTCTCGGCTAAGGTCCCAGAATACTAATTCAAATGCTAGTTATCAAATGCAATTAAGATGGTTCAAATCTTGGCCGGACAGGGCCTCTGAAAACTCAGAGTCAGCAGCACCAAATCTAAGCAAATGTGAGCGATGTTTAGTGATGGGAGCTCCTGCAGCCCATCATGACAAGAGTTTGCAGATTGGGTAAGTAAAAAACACCTAACCAAAACAAACCTCATTCCTTTAACCATATCTTGCACTGGCAGATTCACAACCGGTGGGCAGGCATGTTTCCCATGAGTCAATGTGTTCAGACCCTTTGATCAGAACTGTTTAATAAGCTAAAACCTCGAGCCTACAGAAATATGGATTTTTATAACATAAAGCAAGGTACAATCCATATATTATATTCAACAAACAGCATCAGATATTCAGACACTGTACAGAAAGCAATATGAATCAGAAAACTCTGAGGACAAAACACTATATACAATATTGTGAAAGACTTCAAGAATAGGAAAATCAGGTTATGGAAAAGAATGGCTTCAAATTCACTTCATTGAGTAGTGCAAGGAGAAAATACTGTTGTCAAAGACATTATTTGCCAGAAAATGCTTGTTGTATGTTTAATCACGTATTGTTTCCTACATTCGTAGAATCTGGTATTAGAAAAACAGGCAAAATCTTCCTCTTGCTGTTCTCCCTCCCTCCTGCAAAAAGTTTTCAAACACAGAAGGAACTGCAAAGCCAGCTTTACCATATGAACCCCATTACACAGGAGGTATATGAAGATGATACTGTACTTGCCTATCTTGCCCACTCTGTAGTGATGTGTACTTACGCAAAGGAAATAAAAGCTCTTTTCAGGTTGTCTGGTGTTTGACTTTAAACCCACTATCAAGGTATTACAGAACTGAACAACCCACCCACAGAGAAGTATCGCAGAATGGCTTGGGCTGGAAGGGACCTCAAAGTCCATCCATTTCCAACCCCCCACCATGGGCAGGGACACCTCCCACTGGATCAGAGCGCTCACAGTCCTATCCAACCTGGCCCTGAACACCTCCAGTGTTGAGCACCTCTAGAAGTGTTTCTCCTCCTCCATTAATTTCAGTAAATAAGAAGATTAAAACCTCTTTGAATGGCACAACTGTAGAAAAAATACAATATTGTACTCAAATCTCAAAGCAATTTGAGTGACATCACCAAATTTGACTGTTGGGGTGTTGAGTACTTTTAAAAAACAGATTTGCAAGGCCTGCAACACTTAGGGTTGAAGATTCATTTGGTTCAATACACATCAAAGAAAGCAGTTCTTATTCAACAGATGAATAATATTAATTGCAGAAAACTTCCATTAAGGAGTTATAAAGAATAAATATGAGTTTTCTTCTTCCAAAGATGGACCTCTGCTTATAACAGTCAACTGCATAGAGAAAAACATCAGTTCTGAAGTCCTCAGCACAGGAGGGACATGGAGCTGTTCGAGTGAGTCAAGGAGGCCACAGAGATGATCCAGGGGCTGGAGCACCTCCTGTATGAGGACAGGGTGAGAGAGTTGTGATTGTTCAGCCTGGAGAAGAGAAGGCTCTGGGGAGACCTGAAAGCAGCTTCCGGTACTGAAAGGGGCTCCAGGAAAGCTGGACAAGGGACTCTTGACCAGGGAGTGCAGGCATAGGACAAGGGGGAAGGGTTTTCAGCTGAAAGAGGGGAAATTGATATGAGATCTAACGAAGAAATGTTTTGCTGTGAGGGTGGGGAGGCCCTGGCCCAGGTTGCCCAGAGCAGTGGTGGCTGCCCCATCCCTGGAGGTGTTCAAGGCCAGGTTGGATGAGGCTGGGAGCCCCTGATCCAGTGGGAGGTGTCCCTGTCCATGGCAGGGGAGGGAACTGGATGGGACTTAAGTTCCCTTCCAACCAAAACCACTCCATGAAATGCAAAATGCAGCATTGCAAAAAACTTTACTAGAAGTTAGGAGAAAAGCCCTAGCAATTCTGCCTAGTTTTTGTATGATTCTAAAAAGCCTTATAATTATTCTTTCCTAAAGTCAAGTATTTCATCTCTCCTTAGAGATTTTCCTATTAATAAAGGCCAATCAATATGCCCTTTTAAGACTGCAAATGCGGGTCTCTCCGAAGTCCCTGTGGCTCACCCAGCATGAAAGCTTTTTCCTGGTCTGAAACAACAGCTTAATTACTAGTGATGGAGAACCAGCAGTTCAACTAAGGCAGTTTTTAATCGCCAGCAGTGACGGATGCTCACTGTAAAGAATGCAAATCCTGTAATCATGTTTCCCACAGTCCCCAGGATAAGTGACAGGTGAGTACACAAAAGGGGGTCATCAGTCAACAAGTTATTGTTCAGTCATGAGGAAAATGGTACTCACACAGAAAAATGAAAGTGCAGATGTCTGTGGAGCAGACTGGAAAAAAAAGAATGCAGGGTTTAACCATGTATCACAGGCCCAGTCAACACGGGTTTAGGAAAGACAGGTCCTACCTGACTAACCTGATCTCCTTCTACGACATGGTTACCCGCTTAGTGGACAAGGGAAAGGCTGTGGATGTTGTCTACCTGGACGTCCGTAAAACCTTAGACACTGTTTCTCACAGCATCCTCCCAAAGGAACCAGCTGCCATTGGCCTGAACAGGTGTATCCTCTGCTGGGTGAAAACTGCCTGCATGGCTGGGCCCAAAGAGAGGTGGTGAATGGAGTTAAATCCAGTTGGAGGCCAGTCACAAAGTGGTGTTCCCAGAAATCAGTGCTGAGGTTGGGTCTGCTCAGTATATTTTATCCATGATGTGGACGAAGAGGTTGAGTGTGTCCTCAAGTGAGCTTGCAGATGACACTAAGCTGGGTGGGAGCTGTTGCTCTGCACGAGGGCAGGAAGGCTCTACAGAGGAACCTGGACAGACTGGATCCATGTGATGAGACCAATTCTATGCATTTCAAAAAGGGCAAGTGCTGTGTCCTGCCCTTGGGTCACAACAACCCCAGGCAACAATCCATTATTGGGGAAGAGTGTCTGGAAAGCTGCCTGGGGGAACAGGACCTCAGGGTGCTGGGTGACAGGGGCTGAACATGATACAGCAGTGGCCCAGGTGGCCAAGAAGGCCAGGAGCATCCTGACTTGGACCAGCCATGGTATGCCTAGTAGGAGCAGGGAAGGGATCATCCCCCTGGACTCAGTGCTGGTGAGACCGAACCTCAAACCCTGGGTTCGGTTTTGGGCCCCTCACTCCAAAAAGATATTAAGGGGCTAGAATCACAGAATCTCTAGGTTGGAAAAGGCCAACAGGATCATTGAGTCCAGCCACTGAGCCATTTCCCTCGGCACCTCATCCACTCATCTTTTAAACACCTCCAGGGATGGGGACTCAACCACCTCCCTGGGCAGCCTCTGTCAGTGCCCAAGTGACCTTTTCAATAAAAATCTTTTTTCTGATGTCAAGTCTGAGCCTCCCCTGGGCGGAGCTTGAGGCTATTCCTTCTCATCCTGTCACTTGGGAGAAGAGCCCAGCTCCCTCCTCTCTACAACCTCATTTCAGGTACTAGTAGAGAGCAATGAGGTCTCCCCTCAGCCTCCTCTCCTCCAGGCTAAACAACCCCAGCTCTCACAGCTGCTCCTCATAAGGCCTGTTCTCCAGCCCCTTCACCAGCTTTGTTGATCTTCTCTGGACTCGCTCCAGAGCCTCAACATCCTTCTTGTGGTGAGGGGCCCAGAACTGAACACAGGATTTGAGGAGCGGTCTCACTAGTGCCGAGTACAGAGGGAGAATAACCTCCCTGGAACTGATGGTCACACCGTTTCTGATACAAGCCAGGATGCCATTGGCCTTCTTGGCCACCTGGGCCACTGCTGGATCATGTTCAGTCGCCTGTCAACCAACACCCCCAGGTCTTCTCCTCCTGGCAGCTTTCCAGCCAGACTTAGTCTGTAGCTGCTCAGGGTTGTTGTGCCCCAGGTGCAGGACCTGGCATTTGGCCATGTTAAACCTCATCCCATTGGTCTCAGCCCAGTGGTCCAGCCTGTTCAGATCCCTTTAGAGCCTCCCTACCCTCCAGCAGATCCATGCTTCCACCCAGCTTAGTGTCATCTGCAAACTTGCTAAGGGTGCACTCGATGCCTTCATCCAGGTCATTGATAAAGACATTGAACAGGGCTGGACCCAACACTGAGCCCTGGGAAACCCCACTTGTAACTGGCCTCCAGCTGGAGTTAATACTATTTATTTCTTGCCCAGTTCCTCCCAATTCTTCCTCTGCTATGGTATCCTTTTTTGTATAACTGCAAAGTAAATTCAGGTAAAATATCATGTTAAATAGCACAAATAGGGCATGAAAATACCTTAAAAGCTTATATAAAAGGGCAGGGCTGCCTTTAAAACTCATTGGCACGTTAAAATCCAAGGCCATGCACTCATTCGCAACAGGCTGTACACAAGTTCCCAGCAGTTTCAGCTCATGCAGCTGCAACGAGAAACTGCAGAGTGTGCATTTATTTCCAGCTCACATTAATGTGTAAGCTAGGATAAGAGAGACCAAAACAGTTCAGAAAATGCATGAGAAGTTCATAACACCATATTATTATGGAATCATGGAATAGTTTGGGTTGGATGGGAACTCCATCCAGTCCATCCAGTTCCACCTCTTGCCCTGGGTAGGGACAACTCCCACTGGATCAGGGACTCCAAGCCCCATCTGACACGGCCTTGAACACCTCCAGGGATGGGGCAGCCACCACTGCTCTGGGCAACCTGGGCCAGGGCCTCCCCACCCTCACAGCAAAACATTTCTTCCTAAGATCTCATTTGAGTCTCCACTCTTTCAGCTGAAAACCCTTCCACCTCATCCTACCCCTTCACTCCCTGATTAGGAACTCCTCCCCAAAATAACAATCAAACAAAACCAATTAAAAGTAACAACAACCACTGTGCATCGGCAGCTGTTTTTTTCCCAGTGTGTGCACACACAGCTTTCTACTGATGGGCTCCACTTTTATGAACACTGTAAGGGATCCTTGAGCCTTAATATTAATTTTAAAATAAAAGCTCTATTTTAAACACCATGAAGTGCATTAGTGTTTACTTCTCAGCCACGCGAGGACTACAAAGTGTTTTCAGGTGCCAATTTTGCAAGGTCACAGTTTTGCAGGATGTGGCAGATGCAGGATGGAATGACAGCCAGTCTGAACTCATTTGGGCTGCTCTTCTCTGCAGGATTTCCATACAGGACTATCCACACAGACACAGGGCAGCTGTCCAGAGCTCACTCTGCAAGCCTGGTCACCCAAAAACATTGGATTCATCGCACACGTAGAACCTGATGAACACAGACCCACTTGAGAGCTGGTCTGGACAGAGACCACCTCAGATCCCTCGACATCCATTTTCCAGACAAAAACTGATCAGAACGGGGAGATCTCCATCCCTGGAGTGTTCAAGGCCAAGTTGGATGAGGCTTTGAGCAGCCTGATCCACTAAAATTGTCCCTGCCCATGGCAGGGGGATGAAACTGAATGGGCTTTGAGGTCCCTTCTGACCCAAACCATTCCATGATTGTATTAAACTTGGGCACTTGACAGCTCTACTCCCTTGCAGGAAAGCATACAGGAGATCTACTTTCTTCCTTCTGGTGGTAACCATACCTCCTAGCTCTCAACTCTATAAATCATTACCCTGTTAGTATGCCAGTCAGCACTGTATCAAACACTCAACGCTTATCTGACTCATTCAACACCATCTGCCTTCGTGTGCAGAAGAACTGTTCAAGTCACGTAGATGCTGCATTCCTCTCCAGAAGAGCACTAGTGGAAGCGATTCATACCACCATTAAATAATACTGTTCACATTCTGTTAACAGAAGCACAAGGACCCATTTTTGGTTAAGAAAACACTGTCAAGGTCCATTGGTTTTATTCTATCCTGAAACAGGAGCATATGGAAAAACATCCCAGAGGGATTGGTGGTATTTTCCTAAACAGATGTTCTTGCAATAGGATACATCCAGAAGGAAAGCAGGTGTGATTGATGAGATGGCTCACAAACATAACCCTTTGCCACAAGAGGAACACCATTTCCATTCAATTCTTGCACTGCTTCAAGGCTTCAGAAGAAAGAAAAGCAATCCGATAACTTTGACAGAAAGGCAGGAAGGAAGAAAGGCAGATTCACAACGATTTATGTCCTTACTGAAACAATGCTGTGTGTTAAAATAATGTCTAGTAAAAATGGCAATAATCTGTCCCATAAAGTGTTATTATTTCACAAAAAAACCCTTCAACATAAAGATACTCAGTAATCAATTCAAAACTGATTTACCACTATAACAAATCAGATTAGTTTCTCTTTCGTTATTACTACCATCTCTCGCAACTAACCTTAAGTTAATAACCAATGATTTTTTGCAGTCTGTTCACTTGGTTGCTTCACTAAATATGCACCCAGCCAGTAACAGAGACCTGCTCTCAAGAGACGAGGCTTTGTGGAAAACCAAGCATTAACCTCAGTGTTTTAGCCTCAGCCAAAAATTACACAGGAATGCTTTTGAGATTTAAGTGATGTGTTTCCTCTACTGCAACCAAAACCCACCCTGTGTGTTCTCAGGGTATAGACACCAGCTCTACATTCTCAGATTGTGCTGAGCAGAATCTAGTGAGACATTTAGAATTACAGAAACATAGAATCGTGAGGGTTGGAAAAGACCTCTAAGATCATCCAATTCAGCTGTCAGCCCAAACCCACCGTGCCTACTAAACCATGTCCTCAAGTGCCATGGCCACAGAACACCTCCAATGATGGAGACACCACCACTGCTCTGGGCAGCCTCCGCCAGGATTTCACCACTCTGTCAGGAAAGAAATTTTTCCTAACATCCAATGTAAACCTGCCCTGGTGCAACTTGAGGCTATTTCCTCTCATCCTGTCGCTTGTTACTTGAGAGAAGAGACCAGCACTCACCTCACCACAACCTCCTTTCAGGTAGTTGTAGACAATGATATGGTCACAGGTAGGCTATTTAAAACAAAACTAGAAAGACAGCAGGAAATGTCAACATCTACAGGTAACTCTCTACTACCTCTACTACCAAAACCATAAAGATGAAACTCAACAAAGTAAGGGCGAGGACATTAGTTCACGTCTGACCTCATCACTTGGGGCCGCAAGATGAGCCTCGGAGAACAACAAGACACAAAGAGCTAGGGCCACACAAGGATGCTGCCCTCTCCCCTTGCTGGCTCCTCTGCTCCGAAGCTTCAGTGTCTCAGCTGCTGAAGCACCATGATCTGCATGCTGAGAAAGTCAGACAGAACAGCATTCTGCTTACAAACAGTTTCTATGTTCTATGCTGAATAAGCAACCACAGGTCACGTTAATTTACCTCTGCTCAAGTTCAAGGCTCCACTGCCATCAGACACTTGGGACAGTTTTCTGACTCAGCCCCCAGCCAGTGCTCCTAACTGCAACTAAAGTCAAATCTACAAATCAAAGTGCAAGGTACATTACCTGAGAGGCATCATGGCTCAGGAACATGAGAGCCTTGATTCCCACTTTTTTTAAACAGAAAGCACTAGCTGGAAAACACAAACCTTTATTTTTACAGGTAAGCTCAAACCCCAGTGATCTCTGCAGTTACAAACCACATCAAACTTCATAATACAACAGAACTTTAAAAACAAATGAACAGTAACTAAGAAGCAATACGAGCACTTAAGGAAATGAGATTTCCAAATTACAGGTGATTTTTCTGATGTTCCTCTCTTTAGTTCCCACTTGGTGCTGGTATGTTGCAGGTGTTGGATGAAACCAGAAAATGCTGACCTGACAATAAGGCTCCTGACTTTTGGAAAACAAGCAATAGCTCAAGCTCTTAGCAGGAAGAGTTTCTTCTTGTGGAAACCTCCTAGGTCAACTGCAGGACAAGCTGGATAATCTTGTTCATAAGCTTAGCAACCATCATCTTAAAATAATAAGAATTCTTGTCATGCCACTCCTAAAGTAAAGCTGTGCTAAATCCCTACTCCTCCTCTTTGTTTAGTTTACTCATGGCCAGTTGAGATACAATGCTTCCTGAGTCAATTTTATCCTTCAGCCCTCGCGATTCTTTTCCTTCTAGTGAGTTTTTCCTCTTTGCCTTTTGACAATGCTATTCCATCCATCCATCCATCCATCCATCCCACCATACCTCCCTTCCCTCCCTCCCCATATCGGATGAGGCTCTGAGCAACTTCATCTGGTTGACGATGTCCCTGCTCACTGCAAGCAGGGTGGGCTGGAGGACTTTCATGGTCCCTTCCAGCACAAAGCCATTCTATGATTCTGTGATCCCTTTTTGGTATGCCAGGCTAACCAGACTGAAGTCCAGCCTTACTTCATGAGCAAGCTCCTCCATTCACTTAATCACTTTGGTGGCCCTACATGACATATTCTTCCTTCTTGACGGCACTGCCCACAACTGCAGCCCCTGCACCCAGGCAAGCTGCTGCTTCCTTTAGGTTCTTGATTCCTCTATAAGCAAAATAGGTACAATTTTTATTGGCTGGGCTATTATTTGACAAGCCACCATAAACCTTCCACTATCTGAAACCAGTTCAACACACTCTTAATTAAATAAATGCAAATATAACTTGCCAATGGCTCAATTTAAAGATGACTTATGACTGTTCAGTTTAGGTTGGCTCCTTACCAAAATAAACCAAACTTACATAAGTCTTGCGCTGATTGAAATAATAGTGCTCACAGGACTCACCAAATCAATATAAATTCAAACTTTGTAACCCTGAATATGTGACTGATACCATTGCACCAAACTAGGGAATAGTAGCAAGTGGGTCTGGAGATCAATATGAAATATCACTAGTCTGCTCCCTTGCTCCAAGACAGGAGCAATGATGTGAAATTGGGGGTGGTCCTGTGCAGGGATGGGAGTTGGACTTGATGCGCCTTGAAGGATCCCTTCCAACTTGAGACATCCTACGATTCCTAAATTATTCCTGATATACCAGAGAGTCATGGAATTGAAAAGACCTCTAAGATCATACAGTTGAACTATGAGCCCAACACCACTGTGCCTACGAGACCATGTTGAGGCTCTGGAGCGAGTCCAGAGAAGAGCAACAAAGCTGGTGAAGGGGCTGGAGAACAGGCCTTATGAGGAACGGCTGAGAGAGCTGGGGTTGTTTAGCCTGTAGAAGAGGAAGCTGAGAGGAGACCTCATTGCTTTCTACTAGTACCTGAAATGAGGTTGTAGAGAGAAGGGAGCTGGGCTTTTCTCCCAGGGGACAGGACGAGAGGGAATGGCCACAAGTTCTGCCAGGGGAGATTTAGGCTGGACATCAGGAAAAATTTTTTTACAGAAAAGGTCATTGGGCACTGACAGAGGCTGCCCTGGGAAGTGGTTGATTAACCTTCCCTGAAGGTGTTTAAGGCACGGGTGGACAAGGTGCTAAGGGGCATGGTTTAGTGTTTGATAGGAATGGTTGGACTCGATGATCCGATGGGTCTCTTCCAACCTGGTTATTCTATGATTCTATGTCCTGAAGCACTACATCTAAACTTTTTTTTAACACCTCTAGCGATGGAGACTCTACCACTGCCCTGGGCAGTCTCTTCAAATGCTTCACAACCCTTTCAGTATAATATCTTTGCTAATATCCAATCTAAACCTCCCCTGGTACAATTTGAGGCCATTTCCTCTTGTCCTATGCCTTGTTGTTACTTGTGAGAAAAGCCCAGCACCCACCTCACCACAACCTCCTTTCTGGAAGCTGTAGAGAGTGATGAGGTCTCCTCTCAGCCTCCTTTTCTCCAAACTAAGCAATCCCAGGTCCCTCAGCCGCTCCTTGTAAGACTTGTTCTACAGACCCTTCACCAGCCTCGTTGCCCTGTACATGAGCTCGAGTAAGCCTTCCTAGGGAATACTTGTCAATGCTTAACTGGTCTTAGTTGGGAAGTTCTCCCTTTTGAACAACTTCATCTCCCAGTTTCAATTTAAGTCCATTAATAATTTGCCTACACAATGGGCATGAAGAATCATTTATTCATCTCCTCCTTTAAGCAGATTTTTTGAGGTTTTTCAGGTACTATTCTTCAAATATTTTTACCTTTAATACCTTAGTCATCTCCATCCCCGACCGGACAAACCTCACTCTGTCCACCTCTCACTCCAGGTCTCTGCCTGCTGTTGTAACCCTATGCTGGATTCCGACAGGTCCACAGCATCAAGTGCTTCACACCAGATAGCTTGCTGTTCGTTATCCAAGAGCATTGTCCAACAGTTTGTATATTAAGACTGGGAAACATATCCCTGCTTTTGGGAAGAGCAGAGACTCAGTAGTTTTTTCACAAGTCCCTCAAAATCTGAAAGCAGAGAGTGTTTCAATGCTCAGCAGTCAGTTGAGGTTCATATTGATCTAATATCTTTTGAGGCTCAAACACCGAGCTGTTCATTTAGTTGACCTGTGGGAACTGGAATGCAATAGTGGGCAAATTCATTTTCTGGAAAACCTTTTGGATATGTCAGTGCACTTGCTCTGCCTGAGAACCATGGAACAAGGTGTCTCAATTAGAGGGAAAAATCCAGAATCATAGACTGTCTCAAGTTGGAAGGGACCCCCAAGGATCATAAAGTCCAACTCCTGCCCCTACACAGGAAAATCCCAACATTCACACCATGGGGCTGAGGGCATTGGCCAAAGGCTTCTGGAATACTGTCAGGCTTTGTGCCGTGACTGCTTCCCTGGGAGCTGTTCCAGTGCTCTACCATCCTCTGGGGGAAGAACCTTTTCCTCATGTCTAACTGAACCCTCCCCTGGCACATCTTCCTGCCATTTCCTGAGGTCCTGTATTTGTTCACGAGCGAAAAGATCTCAGGTCCTGCTCCTCCTCCTCCCCTTGTGAGGAAGCTGCAGAGCATGATGAGGTCTTCCCTCAATCTCCTCTTCTCCAGGCTGAACAGATCCAGTGACTTCATCCAGTCCTCATACAGCTTCCCTATAGATGCTGCTATTCTTGGGATATCAATGTCTAAACAGAAACAGTTTTTCACAAAGCTTCTAAGAGGCTCATACATCCCAGTTAGGTGCCCTCCTAATCAAACAACTCAGAGGGCATTGCACTGCTCGTTCTCATCAGGATATCTTGCTTTCCCAGTGACCATGTTCACAACCATATCAGTAAGAGCTACCCGTAAAAGGTGCATCTGAGAAGAACAGCTGAAGAGCACCATGGATCCTGGGTCACACAAAGGCAAAGAAGGGACCTCAGAATTTTCCATGATTCACTGTAATTGCAACACACAGGTAAGGCCAAAGAGTAATTCAGACAAAATGTTCCCCAAAAGGAAGAAATCCCACGTCTCACGTTAAAGAATCAATCCAGCTCCAGCTCAAGAGAGGGAGCAAGGACAAGGATTCAGGCAATCCCAGGAGAGTGGGGGATAGGAAGCACTCCTGGCTCTAACTGCACACTGCCCACAGTTCCCAGCCCCTGGGCTTCTCCCTCCCCACAATAACTCACCCTTGTTCATCTCGAAGCCCACAACTCCTTTCCTTCTTCCATGCTCTGCTAAGTCTCCCATTCACTCCTCTCACAAGCATCCACTCACACAGTTGGATCTTGGAAAACATTTGGAGTACCTTCTCAATTTTCTGCTGCACTGACACTGTATTATTCCCTGCTCACATCCAGAAAAAGACAAAACCAGAAAGCAGATTAGTGCAACGTGGTTTCCAAGAGCAGCCACATCCACGATGACACCAGCTGGCCAGAGTCAGGGTCGAGGCTACTGCCCAGCCCACGCCGACAGCCTGGCACAGGCGAGGCAGTGGGGCAGAAAGCCCTCAGCGTGCCAGGCAGAGGCACTGCCACTGCCCAGCTCAGACATCTACAGACCATCCTTAACCCCTGCCTGTACTGCACTTCCATCTACTGCACCTAAAGAGCAGGGAATATTACACAAAAATCTGGGTAGCAAATAAACCAACAAAGTCTAGGGTAATCACATTCCCCATGCTTCGTGTGTTGGTGCTGAATGTCGAGGCTGCCTTTCCTAACTGGTCACACATGAGTTGTCCTACTATTTGCCAGCAGACAACAGGACTCGCTGTCCTTTATATCCACATTATATAACTGTGCCTCAGCACGTGGACAAATCTCTCCAAGATCAGCTTTAACCACATTTTTCCCTGGACTTTCACAGCAATTTTGTAGCTTTATAGAATCACAGAATGGTTTGGGGTGAAGAGGCCCCAGAGCCCATCCAGTTACACCCTCTGCCATGGGCAGGGACACCTTCCACCACATCAGGAGCTCCAAGCCCCATACAACCTGGCCTTGAACATCTCCAGGGTTGGGGCAGCCACCTCTGCTCTGGGCAACACGGGCCAGGGGCTCCTCACCATCACAGCAAAACATTTCCTAAGATCTCATCTCAGTCTCCCCTCTTGCAGCTGAAAACTGCAAGACCCTCATAGTCTCCCTGCCCTCCCTGACCAAGAGCCCCTCCACAGCTTTCCTGGAGTCCCTTTCAGTGCTGGAAGCTGCTCTAAGGTCTCCCCAGAGCCTTTTCTTCTCCAGACTGAACAACACCAACTCTCTCAGCCTGTCCCCTCCAATGGGAGATGCTGGTTTCCATCCCTGAAATACAGGCATTTCTAAAACAGCAGATTTCATAGATTCGTGGAACCAGTAAGGTTGGAGAAGACCCATAAGGAGAAAGCCACGTTTAAAGGAGACTACCACAGCCTTGTAGGCAGCAGTTTAGAAAACGTTCAGTCAGACTGAAGATGTAACTAAGAATTTTCTTATTATGGCTTTTCTATTTTGCCTGTTGTTCCAAGAAAAGATGGATTAAACACCATGTTTGTTTGGACTTCAAATCAAAAGCTCTCTGATGAACTCTCATTTTTTGTTGGGTTTCTTTAAAGTCTATTAACAACATTAGGTCCTTCAGAATAGTACCCTGAATAAAAATGGTTTCAAATGTGAGAGACAAAAGTAGGGCAGGAAAAAAATCCATCAACAATAGTTTGTCCTACAAATTCAATTCACAAATCTCCTGATTTGCACCGTACAGATAACCACAGGGAGTATTTGCTCCAGCTATAACACACTTGAAGCCCAGTGGCACAGGCGAGCTCCCAGCATGGCCATCGCTGTCAGGGAAGGTCTCCACACCAGCAGGTAAGACCATAATTAGACAAAAGGGAACAACCACTAAGTTGACACACCATAACTTTAACATATTTAATATGGAGATAAGATTTTGTGATTTATTAAACACAGAACCAAACTGTTCTAAGAAACTCACAGCTTCCAGTACTGAAATGGGCTCCAGGGAGTGCACGGATAGGATGAGGGGGACAGTTTTCAGCTGAAAGAAGGGAACTTGAGATGAGATCTTAGGAAGAAATGTTTTGCCATGATGGTGGGGAGGCCCTGGCCCAGGTTGCCCAGAGCAGTGGTGGCTGCCCCATCCCTGGAGGTGTTCAAGACCAGATTGGATGGGGCTCAGAGCTCCTGATCCAGCGGGAGGTGTCCCTGCCTGACTTCCATCTAAGGAAGCTGCCATGGGCAAAGACTAGCCCTGACCTGCAGCTTCTGAAAGGAACCAGGAAATACAGGTGTAGGCAATAAAACATCCTTACCTACTGAACTTCAAATGGAAAAATAATAAAAAGACCAACCTCTAGGTTAATTTCTTAATTGTGTTTAAATTCACACATTCTGGTTTGGGAAAAGTTCAAGTGGAAGAGTCCGAGGAGTTTTGTCTTTGAGATAAGGCTGGCAGAAGAAATTTTTCCCATCACACTTCTTTCTCCCAAGAAATTTCTATGGGAAAAAAAATTAATTCTCACTGTAATAATCTCCATGGAAAATGTCTGTTATTAAAAGAGCATTTGAGGCACTAGCTCAAAGTATGTCTTCCATGCTGCCAGCTACGGAGATGCAACACATTTCCTATTCAAGGAAAGCAGCACGTCACAGCCAGTGCCAGATTAGCCCTTCCTGCTCTTCCCCCTGACTATGACATTAAATCCAGAAAATTTCTCCTTACTGCTTTCTGCTATCTCACTTAACTTGATTATAGATATAATCGGCAGCATTTCTCTGCCACAATGCATAGAAACAGAGTGGTGGGCAGCCTCCCTGCGAATTCTTTACTACCAGCACATTATGCTGAGCCTTTTAGTTTGACAAAAGCATGGTTTTCATCAAGCTCTAGCCAAGAAAGTTTTCAAACTTTCATATTAGAATTCTTGAAACACATACAATTTGATTCACTGAAAATATAACTCTCTTCTTAAAAGAACTATTTTTGGTCTATAAGGCATTTTTAGCCTACAAGTTTACAAGACTAAAAATGTACAAGTTGGACCTCTAGGAGCTTCAAACTGCAGCTAAAACAGATAGCTCAGAAAAAGGGCACTTAGAATTATTCCTGGCTGGAAGTCAGATTATCATTCTGTATAAAAACACAGGAATATTTTTTATAAGGATGAAAACCTTCTTATGAGTCATAAACAGATTTACTTAAAATATTTTAAGGCTTGGTTCTCAGAAGTTTTCAGAACTGGAAAATCCAAAACCAATAATTGACTGCAATGTAACAATAGTTTTAGCACAGACTTCCTTGGAGCTAAAATCTTATTTTAAAGATCAAATATCTCAACTTTCTAGGATCTCATCATATGAAGGCACATGATCAGCACCATCTTAAACACATTATTCAAGAGAAAACTGATGTATCAGTTGCAGTGCCAAGAAACAGTTAAAACATTTGGCTATGAGCACCCTGATCCAATTGGAGGTGTCCCTGCCCACAGAACTGGATGGGCTTTAAGGTCCCTTCCAACCCAAACCGCTCCATGATTCTATGAATATTTGTAAACGCAAGGCTTAGGTGCAACTCTACCCAACCTGCTCCAGTATAACTCTACTCAAAGCACTCTGGGTCCTTCTTGAAGAAAGCATTTGAACATTCACAAACTAAAGGAGACTATTCTTCTTAATAAATTACTTAGGCATGCTTTGCCTACCAGAAGTATGTAATATATTCTGCACCACTACAATTTATGTTAATAGGTACTACATATTGCAATTAATTTTTAAAACCCACATACATTAAAGAGTCTTTCAACAAAGAATAATACTTATTGCAATGACTATTTAGGAGGTTGCTGACAATTTTAGATGATTGTAGTTATCTCACCTTTACAAATGCTTCACCCTTATTGTAATCACTATTTCACCTATAAGTTTTTTTGTTAAAGTAACTTGCACACCCATCTGATAGATACGTGATAAGCTAAGACCAGGAAAACAAACAGTAAACACTTGCAATGAATACGCAAAACCAGCAACTTAACAGATGAGAGCAAAGGAATTGAAATCAAATCACAACATAGCCACTACTTAATGAATTCTGCACTCCATTTACAGTATCCCTACCAGATATATCAAATGTCAGGTATTTAAGAAATCTTAGGACTACAAAATGAACCCAGCAGCAGGTATAACCTTCCTTAAAATGGTTTCTTAATGAAAAGTCAAATTACTGGATTTAGCTCTAAAAAGCAAAGGAAGCACTCAAGCTCACATTTTTACCTCCACATCTAGAGTTAAGAAGCTAATCAACTGAATCCCTGACTCTCTAGCTATGTTGTAAATATATATATATATATATATATATATATATAACAAATATGCCGATTTAGTGTTGTCATTCCTTTGTGGAGATGGCAGGTCTGGTATAGGCTTATACAATGTTGCTGCTCGGTACTGTATATAGTTAGAATCATAGAATGGTTTGATTCACTGTATCTATGAGTTATTTAATAAGGATTACAATCAGTCTGTGTTTTTAAAATGCTATATTTTTTGAAATGTAATGACATTCCAAGAACAGCAGCTTTTATTCTTAGGTCTGCCCTAAAATACCATGCAAATTTATATAGTTTTAAAATAATTCTTTGCACCGATACTGGTATGATGATAGCAGGTCTTGAGTGGTATTGGTCTCGCAATATTAAAGTACATAAACAGTATATTTTTAACTGAAGCGAGAAAATTAAAGCAACTATTTAAACAGCAGCCTTCTATTACTGAAAGGGGCTGCTGGAAAGCTGGGGAGGGGTTCTTGATCAGGGAGGGCAGGGACAGGATGAGTGGAACAGTTTTTAGCTGCAGGAGGGGATGTTGTGATGAGATCTTAGGAAGAAATGTTTTGCTGTGAGGGTAAGGAGGCCCTGGCCCAGGTTGCCCAGAGCAGGGGTGGCTGCCCCATCCTTGGAGGGGTTCAAGGCCAGGTTGGATGGGGCCTGGAGCCCCTGATCCAGTGGGAGGTGTCCCTGCCCCTGGCAGGGGTGGAACTGGAAGGTCATTCAGGTCCCTTCCAACTCAAACAATTCCACAACTATGATTCTTCACAACTACTGAATAAAAATCATATGTTCTCTAATCATGTCAGTGTGCCAATATACACACACTCACGTATGCAATGGCTAATAGACGGTCAGTGATTTCACTTATAAAGATTTTAAAGGACAAATTAATAGATAGAAATAAACTAAGCTAAGCCCATGTTGCCCAGAGAAGTCACGGATACCCCATCCCTGTTTTCTGCCCTGTTAGTGCTACCAGAGCCCATGGCAGGGTGTTGGAACTGGATGAGCTTTGAAGTCCCTTAGACCTAAATCATTCTATTATTCCATGGCAAACAGCACAGTCCTGACTAACATGGGTGGCTTTGCATGTTCTTTATGTTGTTTGTGCATGTATAACATTAAAAGCAGAAGTACAAAAGAGATGCAACCACTTCTTTTGTGGACACAGGGTAAAGTGGGTTAGTAAGAATGACCTAGAACGGTTGCCTATATCCCATCCACAGTCCTGCCCTGTCAGGTTGTGCTTCTGGAGTGTAGCATTAGTCCTCACTGCCCTCCAGTCATAGAATCATAGAATAACTAGGTTGGAAGAGACCCACCAGAGTCCAACCATTCCTATTAAACACTAAACCATACCCCTTACCACCTCATCCACCTGTGCCTTAAACACCTCCAGGGCAGGTGAATCAACCACCTCCCTGGGCAGCCTCTGCCAGTGCCAAATGACCTTTTCTGTAAAAAAATTTTTTCCTAATGTCCAGCCTAAATCTCCCCTGGTACAGCTTGAGGCCATTCCCTCTTGTCCTGTCCCCTGTCACTTGGGAGAAAAGCCCAGCTCCCTCCTCTCCACAACCTCCTTTCAGGTACTAGTAGAGAGCAATGAGGTCTCCCCTCAGCCTCCTCTTCTCCAGGCTAAACAACCCCAGCTCCCTCAGCCATTCCTCATAAGGCCTGTTCTCCAGCCCCTTCACCAGCTTTGTTGATCTTCTCTGGACTCGCTCCAGAGCCACAACATCCTTCTTGTGATGAGGGGCCCAGAACTGAACACAGGATCTGAGGAGCAGTCTCACCAGTGCCAAGTACAGAGGGAGAATAACCTCCCTGGAACTGATGGTCACGCTGATTCTGATACAAGCCAAGATGCCATTGGCCTTCTTGGCCACCTGGGCCACTGCTGGATCATGTTCAGTCGCCTGTCAACCAACACCCCCAGGTCCCTCTCCTCCAGGCAGCTTTCTAGACAGACTTCTCCTAGTCTGTAGCTGCTCAGGGTTCTTGTACCCCAAGTGCAGGACCTGGCACTTGGCCGTGTTAAACCTCATCCCATTGACTCTGCCCAGTGGTCCAGCCTGTTCAGATCACTTTGGAGCCTCCCTACCCTCCAGCAGATCCACACTTCCACCCAGCTTGGTGTCATCTGCAAACTTGCTAAGGGTGCACTCGATGCCTTCATCTAGGTCATTGATGAAGACACTGAACAGGGCTGGACCCAGCACTGAGCCCTGGGGAACCCCACTTGTAACTGGCCTCCAGCTGGATTTAACACCATTTCCCACCACTCTCTGGGCCCCGCCAGCCAACCAGTTTTCCACCCAGGAGAGTGTGCGCCTGTCCAGACCAGAGGCTGACAGTTTCTGAAGCAGAATGCTGTGAGAAACTGTGTCAAAGGCTTTACTGAGGTCCAGGAAGATACATCCACAGCCTTTCCCTCATCCAGCAGCCGAGTCACTTTGTCATAGAACGCGATCAGGTTAGTTTGGCAAGACCTGCCTTTTGTGAACCTGTGTTGACTGGGCCTGATCACCCGGTTCTCTTGCATGTGCTTCATGACAGCACTCAAGATCACCTGTTCCATGACTTTCCCTGGCACTGAGTTCAGACTGACAGGCCTGTAGTTCCCTGGATCCTCCCTGCGACCCTTCTTGTAGATGGGCACAACATCAGCCAGCCTTCAGTCCAGTGGAACTTCCCCAGTCTTCCAGGACTGTTGGAAGATGATGGAAAGAGGTTTGGCCAGCACATCCGCCAGTTCCTTCAATACCCTTGGGTGAATCCCATCTGGCCCGATAGACTCCTGACTGGAAAAAGGGAATCGGGAAAAGGAAAACCCATAGGTTTAAAATGGAAACTGCTTTAATAGAATGGTAAAAAACAATGCTTATGCTACTAATAATGTAGCCCATCTAGTGGTGGTGGGCAGCACGCTCCTAGCAGTGCCTGGCAGACAGCGGACGCAGTGAGCACAGCAGTTACAGTGAAAGACAACAGTCACAGCAGAGAGAAAACTGGGCACTGGGAGCAGAGGGACGAGCAGGGCTCCCCAGGGATGGCAACCATCAGGAAAAGGGCAGTCTGTGGCAAAGTTCCCGCTTATCTATGGAGCATGATGTTCAGGGGATGGCATAATTCTGTTGGACAGCCTGGGTCAGCTGTCCTGGCTCCGTGCCTCCCAGCTTTATACACTTGCTTACTTGTATAACATGAGAAGCTGAGAGAAGGAATACCATGGAAATGGTATTTCACAGCTGACCACAAAACTAAAGCTGAATGTTGTCCCCTTTCTTTCCATGCTAAACTTCACTGCACTATACAGTAGGTAGGGCATTATTTAGAAGTTTAACTTTCTGAGGAGAAAAGGATTCTATCCCAGCTAAAATGAGGGCACCTTAGCTTCTTTCTGCAGGCACCTCATCTTAGGAAAAGATATAATGCTGGCAGCTGGAGGACTGGGTGTCAGAGCCACAAGTGCCTTCACAAGCACATTTGGACCCAGGTCATTTCTCTGTCTTGTTTTTGCATGTTAAATGAAGCCAACTGGATAGATTGCCATGTGATCCAAGATCCTCCTACGAAGGCACCCTGTGGTTTCCTTTAGGCTATAGACAGCTCTACGAATCCTTGTGTCTGGAAGAGGATTAAGCCTTTTCAGAGTGCCGAATAAAGAAATTTGTAGCAAATATCTGTGATTGGGAGAAGGAAATACAGTGAAACCTCTTTTTAACTCTCTGGAATAACTGGTAGATACTTCGTGGGATTTCTCTTTGTGGCTTGACTACTTGAATTCCTGTTCCTTTTCTACCCTCTACTCTTTAAGCAGTCTGCCAAAGCCCATGTGCCTACGAAGACACACACTACATTGACATTTGGGCTGCTCCTATGAAACACTTGTATGAGAGGAGAGGAGCAGCTGTGCTCAGTGCTTAAAGAGAATTCTGACATCCCATACCATGGGAAACAGTTCATACCTCAAATTTGTGTGATTCAAGATGTGTATCTGTTTACTCAGGGCCAGCATTAAAGTTCTTAACCCCTGAAGCTACAGAACTATTAGAAACAGCACTTCCTCCTCTAAGCAATATAAAAGCATTAAATACAAAGCTGCCTTTCTCAATATATATATATACACACTTGAGTTCTCTCTCAAGCGATTTGAAGGGTGGTAGAGAACAGGCTAGAGCTTACTCACAAGGGGTCTTGAAAGAAAACTTTCTTTTGAATAGCTCTGATTTGGGGCTGCTAATTCTGGTGTGTGAAATGAGACACTTGAGATGGTGGGGTCTGTGTGCTCAAAAGTAACTGTTCAAATAGATGGGACAGTGGATGTTGTTTGACTTTTGCCACATTAATATCACAGAACCGCAGAATGGTTTGGGTTGGAAGGGACATCAAGACCAAATCCAGTTCTAACTCACCTGCCATGTGCAGGGACACCTCCCACTGAATCAGGTTGCTCAAAGCTCCATCCAACCTGGCCTTGAACCCCTCCAGGGATGGGGCAGCCACTACTGCTCTGGGCGACCTGGGCCAGGGCCTCCCCACCCTCACAGCAAAGCATTTCTGCCTAAGATGTCTTCTCTTTCAGCTCAAAACCATTCCCCCTCCTCCTGTCCCTGCACTCCCCAGTCAAGAGCCCCTCTCCAGCTTTCCTCAAGACCCTTTCAGTACTGGAAGCTGCTCTAAGGTCTCCCCAGAGCCTTCTCTTCTCCAGGCTGAACAACTCTCCCAGCCTGTCATCACATAGGAGCTGCTCCAGCCCTCAGATCATCTCCATAGCCTCCCCTGGACTCACACCAACAGCTCCACATCCTTCCTGAGCTGAGGACTCCAGAACTGGACACAGGGCTCAAGGTTTGGTCTCACCAGGATGAAGCCAAGGGGCAGAATTCCCTCCCTTGCCTGCTGGTCCCCCTGCTTTGGATGCAGCCCAGGACACGGTTGTTTTTTTTGGCTGCAAGCACCCATTGACAGCTCATGTTGAGTTTCTCATCCACCAGCACCCCAAGTCCTTCTCAGGGCTGCTCCAAATCCATTCTTTGCCCGGCCTGTGTTTGTGCTTGGTACTGCCCCAACCCAGGTTTGCCAAAGGACAAAACACTCCCTCCCTCCATTAGACACTGAAGGCAATGTCCTATTGTAATCAAGAGAAGAGCAAGTATGTTTTATTAGTCTAACACTTGCTTTGTTATCTACAACAATTCTCAAAAGACTATATGAAAGAGAAACAAAACAAGTTTGAATATCCATAAAAACAGCAATTTTCCTTATTAATCAAGAAAGCCTAGGACAAAGCAAATCTGTTTGGAACCAAGATCCAGATATCAAAATTTTCAGCAGAGTGCTGCCCAGGCTGGCAGCAAAGAAGCACAGCCGCTGGAAATGCGATTTTCCCCCACCCCTTCCACACTGTTGTGTTTTAACAGCCAAAATTGATTCTGCTCAGTCGACCACCACAGCTGTATTGGCTCCAGCAAGTACAATGGGTCACCCTATATGGCTTTAACTGAAAAATCCAGACAGCATCAGGAAAAGCAATGTTGAAAAGCTGCTTATTGTGCTAAAATCTGGAATAAACACCATAATTTTAATCCTTCAAGCATGTGCCAGTGAAAGAAAGGAGTATCTCTTTCAGAAATAGATGTAGGCAATGCGCAGCTTATACTTTTGTAAAATAAACACTCAGTTCTCTATATGAGGTGACCAACTAGTATTTGTTGTTCTTAATAAAACCTTATTTTATAGAATGTAAACAATTTGATTATTAAGGCAAAGAAAAAACCTTCCTCCATCTGTTCAGTCTTACTGGGTTTTAAGCACTTCAAGCACTGACAATGGCATTTGGGAAGCCCTGCTGACTCCACAACACAATATCACCATGCTTGGTACAGAACCACAGTTTAAGATACAAACTTTTCTAACTAGTTAAAGGTAAAGGTAAGATAGTTGTCCTGAAGTATGAACATAGCTAGAAAGACATCCACTGTCACCCATACAGACTTCCATTCCAATTCTGTGTTACGATGAAACAAGCTGAATTTTTGCAGACATCTCAAATCCAATGCTTAGAGCTTAAAAAGCTTTCTTGTAATAGTTGGTGCAAAATAGGGTGCAAAGATCAAAAAAAAAAATGAAGTGGTTTAGTTTGGAAGAGAACTCAAAGCCCATTGAGTTCCAGCCCCCAACACCTCCCACAGGATCAGGAGCTCCAAGCCTCATCCAACCCGGCCCTCCAGGGATGGGGCAGCCACCCCTGCTCTGGGCAACCTGGGCCAGGGCCTCCCCACCCTCACAGCAAAACATTTCTTCCTCAGATCTCATCTCAATCTACCCTCTTTCAGCTTAAAAAAACTTTCTAAGTAGTTTTCATGTGAGCTAAACTACAGCAGGACTTCCAGAATTTGAGAAAGGCAGAACATCTTCCCTCCAAAAAGCACTGCAAAAGAATGGCTTAGTGTGCAAATGCCATGCCTGTTTCCTTTGGGCGTCTCATTTTTTTCAAAAAAGCTAGGAATCAAAATAGTTTTAAGTTTACTTATTTAACCAAAAACTACATTAAAATTCAAAAATTACATTAAAATTAACTTTGGTCAAGGGCTGCAGAGATTCATAATAGGATCAAATACCACTGAAAGTGGTCGAATTTTTCTTTAAGAAGTCAGGAATGAAGATCAGATTGAATTCACAAAAAGCAGCCAAACAGGGGGAAAAAAATCCCTCAAATGTTATCTGAGCTTGCTTTCTCCTCTGTTTTTCTCAGTGGTCATGAATGGTTTGTATCCCTCTGCAGCAAACAACCGAAGAACAGATGGTATGAGGTTTTAAGTTACTCCTTCCTCAACCATTTAAGCAACACGTATATGCCCATAATATGGCATTTCATTTTACCTACAACTCTCACTGTGTATTTAACCACCATATCACAAAGCCCTTGTGCTGTATTAATACAATACAGAAATTATTTTCCAGTAAATCACTGTGTACACTGACACCTGATACGAAATAAAATGCATGTGCATTTCTATGGAAGATTCCAGAGAAGAAGGGAAGCAACCCCCATAAGCTCCAGGAGTTTGCACTGTAGCCACGCAAGGTCAGACAGGCTACTGTGCTTCAAAAAAGCACTGTTGGGTTGCTGGTGAACTGAAGCCCCAGGGATATAAGACCACTCAAGGCTGAAATGGAGCATCTCCCAAAAATAAAATTCACAACGAGGACAACTATATCAGTTTGCTTATTTTTTCACTCAGGGATCGAGAAGAGCTATCACCACACAGCATTTAATTGGACATATCTGGAGTAATCCAAGTCACTGCTAACAGTCAATCTAGAGAGCATTTGGTGCACGCTCATTGCCAGCTGATTTAGAACTCAGACTGAGTTCCTAGAATCATTAAAGTTAGAAAAGACTTGTAAGCTCATTCAGTCTAACCATCAGCCCAATCCCACCACGCCTACTAAACCATGTGCCCAAATGCCACAGCCACACACTTTTTGAACCCCTGTAGGGATGCAGACCCCACCACTGCCCCGGGCAGCCTCTTCCAGTGCTTCACCACTCTTCCCATAAAGAAATGTTTCCTAATACCCAACCTAAACCTCCCATGGCACAATTTGAGGCCATTTCCTCTCATCCTATCGCTTATTACTTGGGGCATCAATCCACACAGACAACTGGCTGGCAACTGAGATCCTTCCTAAGGCTTTGAGGTGTTCAGTGACAGCCTGTGTCTGCAACACAGGTGGTCACAGAAGGCACAAGACTTGACCCTCTCCTTGTGCCAAACTGAGTGCCTTTACATAAGAATGATCATCTACAAGGAGAAAGTCAGAAC